>CM056054.1:181300982-181900982 GCA_029574335.1 Rana kukunoris
GATTTACCTTGAAATAACCAGGGGTCATTGGAGGGAGTACAGCACAGGGTTGCTTGTCACAAGCAGAAAAACAATGTAAACTCTTAAAATTAACCAATTTCACTTAAAGTTTATTTTGTATTTATGCCAATTTATCATATTAGGTGACTACATTTTAAATTTCACTTATGGTTAAAAACTAAATGTAATAGAGAATAAAGGCAAACTCTACCCAGAAGGGAATGGTACTGGTCTGGGTGGGCACCATTGAGCTGAAGTATCCACCATCTCGCTCTCCCCTGCAAGGCTGTTAATAAAGTAAATATGAATCCAATCAGTAATATTTAATATAAGATTTATTATGTTAATGTACTATCCAATTTTACCAATATTTTTTAATCTGCAGCCTTCGTTAAAACTATATCTGGTGACCCAATCACCGTTAGAGTGCATGTAAACCGGAGGTGGCTGATAACCGGCTGCAGAAAATAAGCAGCACTGAGATGTAAAAAAAATATAATTAAAAGGATGAAAACATAAAAAAAATGGCAGCTGTTTAACCACTTGCTTACTGGGCACATAAACCCCCTTCGTGCCCAGGCGAAATTTCAGCTTCCGGTACTGCGTCGCTTTAACTGACATTTGCGCGGTCGTGCGAAGTGGCTCCCAAAAAAAATTGACTTTCTTTTTTCCCCACAAATAGAGCTTTATTTTGGTGGTATTTGATCACCTCTGCAGTTTTTATTTTTTGCGCTATAAACAAAAAAAAAACGACAATTTAAAAAAAAAAATTTTTTTTTTACTTTTTGCTATAATAAATATCCCATTTTTTTTTTTTTTTTTTTAATTTTCTCAGTTAAGGCCGATATGTATTCTTCTACGTATTTTTGTAAAAAAAAAAAAAATCGCAATAAGCGACTGGTTTGCGCAAAAGTTATAGCGCCTACAAAATAGGGGACAGAATTATGATTTTTTTTATTCTTTTTTTTTTTACTAGTAATGGCGGCGATCTGCGATTTGTATTGGGACTGCGACATTACGGCGGACAAACCGGACACTTTTGACACATTTTTGGGACCATTCACATTTATACAGCGACCAGTGCTATAAATATGCACTAATTACTGTATAAATGTAACTGCCATTGAAGGGGTTAACACTAGGGGGTGAGGAAGGGGTTAAATGTATTCCCTGGGTGTGTTCTAACTGTGTGGGGGGAGGGGACTGACTGGGGGAGGTGACCAATGCTGTGTCCCTATGTACAAGGGACACAGATCGGTCTCCTCTCTCCCTGACAGGACGTGGAGCTCTGTGCTTACATTGCGGCCGCCAGGCACACGCATCGACTCCTCAGCGATGCGCCGTGCACTGTTTTTCCCCGCGGCGCGCAACCCAGTGGCGCGCGCGGGGATTTACAACGACAGGACATCCAAAGATGTCTACCCGGCACTTGAGAGCCGCGCTGTGGACGTCTTTTATCCATAGCGCGGATCTCAAGTGGTAAAGTGGTTGTAAACCACAGTCATGAAATTTGAACTAGGCACATATATTTGTTGTGTTTACTTATTTTTCGGAAAAGCTCTAAGTGTTGTTTCTCTCTTGTGCTTCGTTCCTCTGTTATCAGCATGAGTCACTTCTGGCAAGTTTTATGACACATGAAATAACGTGAGCTAAAATTAGTGTCGGGGAGGGAGATCAGCACTGAGCTTGTCTATTCAGAATACAGCTCTGCATGTTCCTTCGTTCCTCTGCCTATGTGGAGGGGGGGTGTCCCTTTCTTCCAATCAGCTCTCACACAGAGTCTCCGAGCTGTAACTGCAGTTCTCCACTTCCTTTCTCTGTACTACGCACAGATGCATAAGGATTTTATCACTTTGAAGAGTTGTAGACAAGAGAAGACTGCAGATAAAAAAAAGTAAAACCTATGTAGGAGGATTTGTTTTATCCCTGTGTATTATCTGAGGCTATTCACTTCACTGGGTATATGTGAGGGTTTACAATCATGTTAAGGTACATGATTCTTTAGCAAACAAAATTCAAATTTAGGGTTCATATCTACTTTAAAGGAGAAGCACAGCTAAAGCTTGTTTGGCTGTACTTCTCCTGTGGATCACAGAAGTGCAGTTCGTTCTGCACTCCGGTGACCCGTTTTCAGCAGAGAGCAGGCTAAATTCCACTCTGCTGATTTCACAGAGTTGGTCCAGGCCAGGGCATCATCACAACCATAGAGTCGGGATATGCCTACATGACTGGACCGGCACCATGACGCTCCCGTCCCCTCCACAGCTCAGCGCTCCAGTTAACAAGGAAGGAGCAAAGCAGAGAGCTGCTGATTGACAGTCAGCAGCTTTCTGCTCATGGAGCCATGAGAACTGAGTGAACGGCGGTGTTCGATTGCTTGCTTCCCAATGTTAGAGGCGTCAGGGGACAGATGCAGCATCGGAGTGATGCTGCATTCACCTAGGTAAGTATGAATCTAAAAAAAAAGGTGGTTAGAAATGAAAAATAAGAAAACACCTTCAGATATATTGTGCAAAGTGTTTGCAGACCAGTTAACACAGAATTTAAGGAGCAGTTGGTAAAACCTGTATCCTTATTAACAGGCCAGTTAATATACACTTCCTGATAATAAACTGAAAGTGAAACCTGTAGGCCAGTTTAAACATTTTAAATTTAAAGTCCTGCCTAAGGACATGGTAATATTGGTTAGCCAGATACCTGGATTTGCTTTGTTATTAGGGACCTCACTGTGTAGTGTACAGTGCTTTACACAAGGGTTCAAACAACTTTGGTGATGTTAGCTGCATCTTTGTTTGATAAACAGGCTAAACAAACAGCTTCAATCTTTTAAGTGATTTGAACACCCCCCCCCCCCCCTTTCCTTTTGAGGGTCACATGAAAAATATAAAAAACACATTTTGGTTATGTACCTTTGTCTCTCCTATAGCCCTGAACAATGGGAGCCTTAGCCCCTGAAATGTTGGGAATATGTTTTTTCCTGAATACTTAAAAAAAATGGAATTTAATAATCAGCATTTTAGTTATTCAAGGGAACACGGTGAGAAGTTCCCCATTAACCAAGCAGATAAAGGATAACATATTCTATTGTATAGAATGATATTGTGTGGCTACATGCTTTGAGCAAATCTAGGTTGATGTTCAGATACTACAGTATATGCTAGAATAATGGTCTCCAAACTGTAACCCAGGGGCTGGATGCGGTCCTTTTCTTGCCTTTATCTGGCCCTTGGGGCACTTTTTCTCCCACTGACACCAATGATGGGACACTAGTGTTCCCACTGACACCAAAATTGTGGTACTATTTATCCCCCTAATAATTACCAAGGATAGAACATTGTTTACTCCCACTGCTTATGCCTGTTATTTACTCCTAGGTAATTTTCTACTCACACTGGCTACAATCTGGACCCTCTAAAGTCTGAACAATGGTAAACTGGAGGACATTTGATATAGAGATCAATGGAAAATACATATATGTACAGGAAGAGCACTAAAGCTGGGTACATACTGTCCAAAAATCTGCCAGCTCAGTAGGAACCAGTTGACTTTAAGTCAGTGTGTACAGCAGTCTAGCGACCGGCTTTTAGCAAAGGGACATGCTGAAAAACCAGCATCTGATTTATGTTTGCAGCCAATGGCTGTGAGTGCTGATCAGTGTATTCTGGCAGAAGGGAGGAAGTCTCCTGTCAGAATACAATAGCACAGCAGGGGAGATCGCTGTACCAACATCACTTGTGTTGGTGTGGTGATCCGTCAGTTTTTCTTTTCACTCAGCTAACTGGTTTAACCAGTTCCCTCCTGGCCTATAGACAAATGATGGCCGGGTGGAACATATGTCATTGTGGGTGGGCGTTATATATCCTTTTCGATCTGTCACCAACTGTGTAGAGATCACCGCAAATCATGTGACAATTGTACACAATGAATGGCTTTAAATCATGCCCTCCATTGTGTACTAGTGTGTTGATCTCAGGGTCAGGTCTGGTCAGGGCCAATCACAGACAGGACCAATCACAGCCCATCTGTACCATTTGTGATCTAGGTAAATATATTTCTAAAGGTGCTATTGACATTAAATTTTCACCACATGTCGGTAACAACCCATGCAATCCATACATACAAAGAAACCAAAGCAAATACGTTCAGAAATTAAGTTATGTGTAATAAAATGGAATGACACAGGCAGAAGGTATTAAGCAAGTATAAAGAAAGAGAGGTGGAAAAAGGCATGGAAAGACAAGACACCAGCTGAAATCCATCAGTAATTAGAAGGCAATCCCGCCCCTTGTCAGTGCAAATGAATATCAGCTGGTTCAGAATTTTTAAACTTCTGAATGTTCCAGTGAGAACTGTTGGGGCCATAATCCAGAAGTGGAAAGAATATAATTTCACCATAAACCGGCCATGACCAGGTTCTGCTTGCAAGATTTATGATAGTAGAATGAAAATAATTATCAGATGAGTTCAAGAGCCAAGGACTACTTGTGGAGAGCTTCAAAAAGACCTGAAATTAGCAGGTACAAGTGTTTCAAAGAAAACAATAAGTAATGCACTCCGTCATGGCCTGTATGTACGCTTACCATGCAAGACTCCATTGCTGAAGAATAAGCATGCTGATGCTCATTTAAAGTTTGCTGCACAACATTTAGACAAGCCTGTGAAATACTGGGAGAATATAGTCTGGTCAGATTTGACCAAAATTGAACTCTTTAGATGCCATAATACTCACCATGCTTGTAGGGCAAATGGCACTGCACATCACCCCAAAAACACCATACCAACAGTGAAATTTAGAGGTGGGAACATCATGGTGTGGGGCTGTTTTTCAGCATTCAGTACTAGCAATTGTCTTGTCATTGAAGGAAGGATGAATGGAAAAATGTACCAAGACATTCTTGTTAAAAATCTTCTGCCGTCTACCAGGATGAAGGAAGATGAAACAATGGTGGACATTTCAGCAAGACGATGATCTCAAACACAAAGCCAAGGAAACTCTCAATTGGTTTCAAAAAAAGAAAATGACGCTGCTAGAATGGCCCAGCCAATCACCTGACTTGAATCCAATAGAAAATCTATGGAAATAACTAAAGATCAGAGTTCATAGAAGATGCTCGCAGATCCTTCACGATTTGAAGAGTGTGTGGAAGATTGGGCCAAAATACATCTGAGCAATGCATGCAACTAGTTTCTCCATACAGGAGGCATCTTGAAGCTGTCATTACCAACAAATAATTTTATACAAAGTATTAAATACATTTCAGTTAACGTGTTTAATACTTTTTTTCTGTGCCCTTCCATTTTAGTACACATAACTTAATTTCTGAACTTTATTGTTTTGGTCTTTTTTATGTATGAATTGCATTGTCACTAGCACCTTTAGAAATATATTTACTAGGGTTGTCCCGATACCAGTATCGGTATCGGGACCGATACCGAGTATTTGCGGGAGTACTTGTACTCCCGCAAATATCCCCGATACCCAAATAGAATACTTTGGCCCCCGCCGTCGCCGTCGCACCCGCCACCGCCGTACCCGCCGTCGCTGCCGCTGCCGCCACAACGAAAGCCGCCGCCGCATGTTTAAAGCGTGCGGGAACATCACAGCTTTCATTTGAATAGCTGTAGTGTTCCTGCCGCGTATAGACAGACACTCCCCCTTGCTCGGGATTGGATGATCGTGATCTGTCCAATCCCGAGCAAGGGGGAGTGTCTATATGCGGCCGGGAAAACAGCTATTCAAATGAAAGCTGTGATGTTCCCCGGACGGCTGCGACGGCGGCTGCTGCCAGGTATGGGGGACATGGATGGATGGAGGGACATGGATTAATGGACATGGATTGATGGACATGGTTGTGGCAACAAGGATGGAGGGACATGGCTGCGGGGACATGGATGGAGGGACATGGCCTTCCTAAAGGGTAGAGAATTCAAGGTACGACTGGGCCCATTCTATTCAGGCCCAGTACGCCTTGGTTGTGGGGTACCCCAGGGTTCCCCCTTATCTCCCCTCCTCTTTAACATCTACAAGCGTCCTCTGCTGGATATGATAAAGGACCGTGGGATGAGATGTCAGTCGTATGCTGACGATACCCAGTTGTATACCAGGATTGATGCCGGAGGGCCGGGGGACGAGGTGGATCTTCTGGAGACTCTTGGGGCCATCAAACAATGGATGGCCGACAATTGTCTCCAATTGAACCAGGCAAAGACCGAGGTACTCCGGACGGGATCGGCCCAGAACTTACACTGGATGTTGCCTTGGCCGGACGAGGAGGGGAGATTCCCTGTAACTGCCGAAAAGGTGAAGACCCTAGGCGTTCTGTTGGACTCTGGTCTGTCCCTGGATGCACACATCGGCAGTATTACCCAGTTATGTTTCCTCAAGATGAGGCAGTTGTACAAGGTTGTACCCTTTTTATCAAGCTCTGCCAGAATTGCTGTAGTTAGAGCGTTAGTCTTACCCCATTTGGATTACTCCAATGCTCTTTTCATGGGTTTGCCTCAGACACAGATTAGACGCTTGCAGAAAATCCAAAACCAGGCAGTTCGGCTGGCACTCGGGCTACCAGGGCGGACGTCCACCTCCACCCACCTGAAGAGCCTCCATTGGCTCCCAATACGGGAGAGATCAGAATTTAAGGTTCTTTGTATTGCTTACAAAGCCTTTAATAATCTAGGCCCATGTTATATCCGCAAGAAATTGCGGCGACAGTTTGTGACGAGAGCCTTATGGGCCACGTCACAAACTAGATTGGTGGTTCGGCCTTATAGGCTGAAAAAATGGGGGGGCAGAGCTTTTTCAGTTCAAGCTGCCCAGTTATGGAATCTGCTTCCATGCCACCTGCAACAACAGGAGAAGTACCAGGTATTCAGAAAAGATCTGAAGACTCTGTTGTTTACGAGGGCCTTTAGTGGTTTGGGGTGAGATATCTCTTTCTCTATCTTTTCCCCTTCCCCTTTTTTCCTTTCCTTCCTTTCCCCCCTCTTCCTTTTTTGTTGTTTTTATGCAGTTTTTAACGTTTTTATAATATATACATGTAGTACCGAGTGTTAGAATGTCTATATGTTTATTGTAACCGCCACTCGATTTTATGTTGTTTTTAAAGTTTGTTCTTTTTGGTATGTTTCTGGTAACGTGACTGGATGGGAAGCAGGCGCATCGATGCAAACATGTTTTGTGAATTATGCGCCTTGTATAAGAAACAAACAATAAACAATAATAATAAACATGGCTGCATCATATGTGGGGGACATGGCTTGGGGGACATGGCTGCATATGTGGGAGACATGGCTGGGGGGACATGGCTGCATATGTGAGGGACATGGCTAGAGGGACATGGCTGCATATGTGAGGGACATGGCTAGAGGGACATGGCTGCATATGTGAGTGACATGGCTAGAGGGACATGGCTGCATATGTGAGGGACATGGCTAGAGGGACATGGCTGCATATGTGAGGGATATGGCTAGAGGGACATGGCTGCATATGAGGGACATGGCTGGAGGGACATGGCTGCATATGTGAGGGACATGGCTGGAGGGACATGGCTGCATATGTGAGGGACATGGCTGTAATATGTGGGGGACATGGCTGCAATATGTGGGGGACATGGCTGCAATATGTGGGGGACATGGCTGCATATGTGGGGGACATGGCTGCATATGTGGGGGACATGGCTGCATATGTGGGGGACATGGCTGCATATGTGGGGGACATGGCTGCATATGTGGGGGACATGGCTGCATTTTGGGACACATTTAAAAAAAGTATCGGTATTCGGTATCGGCGACTACTTGAAAAAAAAGTATCGGTACTTGTACTCGGTCCTAAAAAAGTGGTATCGGGACAACCCTAATATTTACCTAGACAAATGATGACGTGTTCAATACTTATTTTACCCGCTGTATATACCATAGTTTGTGTACTCTATAACTTTCCTAAAAACTAAACACTGATTAAGGGTATTTTCACCAAAAAAAAGTAGCAGAATACAATTTGGCCTAAATTTATAAAGAAAGATTATTTATTTGCAAATGTCTTTTTTGTTTAATTAGCAAAAAAAAAAAAAAACAGTAAGGCCCCATTTCCACTGGCGTTTTTACAGCCACGTTTCTGAGCGTTTTTTACAGCTTAAAAACGCCTGTCCATGTTATTCTATGGCATCATTCCCACATAGACGTTTTTGAGCTGCAAATGGCCTAGGCGTTTTTGAGCTGTAAAAAAAACGCAGGAGCAGGGCGTTCTAAAGCTCCTAAAACACAGCTCTAAAAACGCCCAACCTTAAAAAACTTGCAAAAACGCGCATTAAACGCGCATAAACGCGCAAAAAACGCGCACCGCGGCGCTTTTGAGCTGCAGGGATTTCATAAAAAATCTCATATATATATAGCCTAGAGATTTTTTTTTTTTTTCAAAAAAACGCTGCCTAACGCTAGCGTTAAAAAACGCGCAAAAACGCGCATGCAAAAACACGGTAAATTTCGAGTTTTTAACGCGAATTTTTCCAGGCATACCTAGCTGTTTTACAGCTCACTTTTAAAACGCCAGTGGAAATGAAGCCTAAGGCTTCATTTCCACTGGTGTTTACAGCCACGTTTTTTACAGCTTAAAAACGCCTATCCATGTTTATTTTAGAAAAAAAATTAAAAAAAAATTTTTTTTTTGGAGCTGGAGCTTTAAAAACGCCGTGGCCGCGTTTTTTAATGTCTGGCGTTTTTACAGCTCTATTGCTGGAGCTTCAGAACGCACTGGTCCCACGTTTTTTTTGCAGCTTAGCCATCTACAGCTCAAAAACGGCATGGTGGGCATGATGCCATAGACTAACATGGACAGGCGTTTTTAAGCTGCAAAAAACGCTCAGAAAAGTGGCTGTAAAAACGCCAGTGGAAATGAGCCCTAATAAATAAAAAACACCAAAAGAACTATTTGTGTGGAAAAAATATTGATAAAAATGTAATTTGGGTAGTGTGTATCGGGCTTAATCTTGTACATATTGGGCCAGAACCACAAAGCACTTAAGTCGGCGTTTCATGAGATGCGCGGCGTTAGTCTAAATATGCGCCTGCGTATCTATGCGCCGTATCCCCAAAACGATATACGCCTGAAATCTAGAATTTGTCGACCGACGTAATTTCGATAGACCGGCGCATTGTGCGCGTAAAAATGCACTAGACACATAATTGATTTGCTATGCAAATATGCAAATGAAGGAGATACGGCGATCCACAAAAGTAAGTTTGTGCGGTGCAGGCTACGCGCTGTGCGCATCAGCTGCACGTCCGGTCTAAAGTTAGTCCATATAAAAGCAGGTTTAAAATTGGACAATCCGTCTACATGTCAGCTAAAGCAACACCATTAGGGATGAGCTGAGCAGCCACACTTGCAGGACAACAATCTGTATGCCAACATGCCAGGGGCATCCTTGCTCATAGCTATACTACTGACTTTAGATGAGCGCAGAAGGAGGAGGGCACGGAGGAGGGCACGGGAGAGGATATACCGCACACGCATAGACCTCTTTGGCATGAGTGATTCTGAGGTGTATCGCATCTTCAGATTCACCCCTCATGCCATCATGGAATTACCCACAACCCTGCAGGAGGACATCACCAGCCCAACACAACGCTCACATGCAGTGCAGCCACTGGTCAAGGTCCTGGCAATACTCCATTTCCTTGCCCTTTTCAGCGTACAAGTGGAGTGGTGGCTGGGATGGCACAATCCTCCATGAGCAGATGTGTGCACCAGGTTATCCCTGCAATTCTCAGACGCATGGCCAACCAAATCATCAAACCCACCCAGGAGGACCTGCGGCTGAAGGCAATGACAGATTTCTACAGAATTGCCAGATTCCCACGCACTGTGGGGGCCATTGATTGCATACATGTGGCACTCCGCCCCCCCCCCCCCCCCCCCCGTGAGGCAGAGCACCTATACCGCAATCGGAAGCATTGGCATTCCATCAACGTACAGGTGATAGTCGATGCCAAATGCCTCATATGGCACGTCCGTGCCAAACACCCCGGATCCAGCCATGACAGCTACATATACAATCATAGTCCCATCCGAACAGAATTCGAACAGAACGTGTATGGGGACAGCTGGCTGGTTGGTAAGTGACATTGGAGTCAGGCATGACTGTCCCCCCCATGATGCAGAAATCACAAGGGGCACATGCACTACTAACATCCTCCTGTCTTTTCCCTTCCAGGTGACTCTGCATATGCACTGGGACCCCATCTCATGACTCCTATCCTGAACCCCCAAACCGCAGGAGAAGAAAGATACAATGAAGCACACGCACATACCTGTGCAGTGGTGGAGCGCACCTTTGGCCTCCTGAAGTCACCTTTCCGATGCCTGTATAAGTCTGGGGGTACCCTGTTGTATTCCCCAAACTTTGTATGCCAGATCATCGGTGCATGTTGCATGCTGCACAACTTTGCTGTGAGAAAGGGCCTGGAGATTGACAAGCGTGATGACCTGACCCCCCGAACCAGACAATCCCCCCCTAACCGAGGCTACCCCGTCTTCTGAGGGAAGAGCAGCCAGGAGACAGCTCACATTAGGCATCTTTGCACGTTAACCAGTTGCCGACCAGCCCACCGTCATTCTATGGCGGCAGGTCGGCACTGCTGGGCGAGAGCACGTAGCTCTACGTCCTCCCTTTAGCGGCCGCTAGAGGGTGCGCGTGCCGCCGGCAGCCCACGCACGCCCCCCCCCCCCGCTCGGCCCCCGAGTCCCGTTACAGAGCGGGGACCGGGAGCTATGTGTGTAAACACAAAGCTCCCGGTCCTGTCAGCGGGGGAAACGCTGATCTCCTGTTCATACAATGTATGAACAGAAGATCAGTGATTTCCCCTAGTGAGTCCACCCCCCCCCCATACAGTTAGAACACACCCAGGAACACACTTAACCCCTTCCCTGCCCCCTAGTGTTAACCCCTTCACTGCCAATGCCATTTTTATAGTAATCCAATGCATTTTTATAACATTGATCGCTATAAAAATGACAATGGTCCCAAAAAAAAATCAAAATTGTCCGATGTGTCCGCCAAAATGTCTCGGTACTGAAAAAAATGCTGCTCGCCGCCATTACTAGTAAAAAAAAAATATTAATAAAAATGCCATAAAACTACCCCCTTTTTTGTAAACGCTATAAATTTTGCGCAAACCAATCAATAAACGCTAATTGCGATTTTTTTAATGAAAAATATGTAGAAGAATACGTATCGGCCTAAACCGAGGAAAAAAAATGTTTTTTTATATATTTTTTGGGGATATTTATTATAGCAAAATGTAAAAAATATTGAATTTTTTTCAAAATAGTCGCTCTATTTTTGTTTATAGCGCGAAAAATAAAAACCGCAGAGATGATCAGATACCACCAAAAGAAAGCTCTATTTGTGGGAAAAAAAGGACGCCAATTTTGTTTGGAAGCCACATCGCACGTCCGCGCAATTGTCAGTTAAAGCGACGCAGTGCCGAATCACAAAAAGCGCTCTGGTCTTTGACCAGCAATATGGTCCGGGGGTTAAGTGGTTAAACACACACATTAATCATGACACAATGAGAATGCATGCACACCACTGTGGTCCCTAGATCACACACACCACATCCTCATCACATTGGATTAGCACAAGCCCACAATGAGAATGCATGCATGCACACCACTGTGGTCCCTAGCACAAACACATCACATCCTCATCTAATTGGATTAGCACAAGCCCACCATGCTGGACTTGTGAGCAGCAACGCCACGCCACGGCTCCAATTATGTCACTGTACATTCATACACCATTCACATGGACCTGGCTCCTCAGGGAAGACTCATGGGGGAGGGGGGGTAATCCGGGGAAGGAGGAGCATCCCCTGGTCTCTGCCCACCTGGCGGCCTGCCCTCCAAGGCCACGGCAATGCGAGTCAGGCCAGCATTTAGGGTGGCCGTATTGGCCTGGATAGCCTGGGTGAGGGCCCGCACATCCTGACCAAGGCCCCGCACATCCTGACCAATGCCTGCTGTGGTAGCCTGCATTTTATTTTGGCAATTGATCTGAGCCAGGGAGTTGCAGGCCATGTCCCCAACTGAATCCTTTATGGAGGACAGGCTCTCCTCCATCCGTCCCAAAGTCTGGCTAACCTGTCCCAGATGGCGGGTCTGAAGGGCCTGGTCCCTTCTCAGATTGGCAGGCAGAACCTCGGCCACCCCCTAGTCTTGTGGGTCGCCTTCCTGTCTCCAGATGAGGCTTGTGGCCAGGAGAAGGGGAGCCCCTTGGGAGGGGAGCCCTGTTGGGGGAGGAGTGGGAGGGGCTACCCCTGATGGAGGCCTGGCTGCTGCCAGCCATAGGAGAAGACTCCTCCAAAAGTAACATGAAGTCATTCCCTGACATGACCTCCTCCTCCAACTCCAACTCCTCCTCCTCAACCTTCTCAGAGGACTCCGGCCTTGTCTGGGGGTCTTCATCAGACTGTTGTCCCGGGGATGGTGCGGACAGTTCAGATGGCCCAGCACCCTCCTGCACATCTGTTGATGACACAAAACATTCACAGGTTGGAGGATCCACACACTTGCCACAAATTCCCTCCCCCCCCACACACATGCTACACACCAGATAGAAAAAAAAAACCTTACCTGTCCTCACAGCCTCCTCAATGGAGTCAAAGCCAGGCAGCCCCTCCACTTTCTGCCTGTTGAAGGTCTGGGCCACCAAACGCTCCTCCTCAGTCAGCCTAACAGTGCATGGTGGGCCCCCTCCAGTGCCCCTGCTATGTGCTGCAATCTTGGCCAGCTTCCCACGGACCACACGCCGTAGATCATTGATCTTCTTTTGGATCCCCTGGCGTGTCCAGGTCTCCCCCCCCCCCCCCAACGAATTATTTACCTCGTCGGCGATGTCCTGCAAAATCTGAGTCTTCCTGGCCGGGGGGGTGTTGGCACTCTGTGCCGTGCAGGAATCGCCCATATAGGGTAATGGCCTGGATAATTATTTGCTTCTGCCGCAATGAAAAATTTAATTTTCGCTTCCTCTCACTCATGTTCACACAACACTCTCTCCAAAACAATCACCAAAAATCACTCTCCAAAACAGTCACCAAAAATCACTCTCCAAAACAGTCACCAAATATCTCAAAGACACGTCACAAACCAACAAACGCTAACAAACAACAGAACAAAAGCACCTTGCTGTAGGAAGGAAGGGAAACAAATGGATGTACTTTTGCAAAGGAAGGGCGTTTCTCTCGGTCTATTTAAGCACTGTGCGTAGCTCACTAAGTTGACCGGGCCTAGTTCCAATCTGACTGATTGCGCCTTGCCGAGTTCTGAGCATGCGCAGAGAGGTGCTGACCATAGTCTGCTTCATGCACGCATGCGCAATCGGGCCGGCCCTTCATTTGCATGGGGTCACGGCTCATTTCAATGGAACACGCCCACGTCCTTCCCAATTTGAATTACACTGCCTTACACCTCGGAAATTACGTTGCACCGGCGCAAATTTGTGCGCAAATACTACGAGGATACGGTACTTGTGCCTCTAAATTGAGCCTGTCTAACGTAAAGGAGATGCGCTACGCCGGTCAATATATGCGCCAATGTACGTGAATCTGGCCCATTGATTTTTAAAGGAACAACATTTTTTACTCAAGATAAATAGAGACAAAAGGGTTGTTTCTAACCTGTTGAAGTATAGCAAGTATAGTACCTAAAAAGTCTTGAAGATTTCCCTTCCCTTGATGGTGTTTTTGGTTCACTTAATATATAGGATGTTAGTAGTACACTCCTTAAAGAAGAGGGCCCAGATTCACAGAGCGATTACGCCTGCGCAACAGGAGATGCGCGTGCGTAAGTCGAAATGTGCGCGTGCGTTTCGATGCACGGCATCCCCAGAACGAGATACGTAAAAAATCTACTTTTTTTTGTCCCGCGTAATTTCGTTACACTGGCGCATCCGTCCGCGCAAAAGTGCGCTAGACAGACCATTGATTTGCTAGTCAAATATGCTAATGAGGGACTTACGGGGATCCACAAAAGAACGTTGGGGCAGCGCAGGCTACACAGTGTGAGCAACAGCAAAATGTCCTGTCTAAAATTAGAGCATATAAAAGCTGGTCTAAAAAGAGAAAAAAGGTCTACTTGTTAGATAAAGCAACACTGTTAGTGAGGAGCTCAGCAGTCACACGTGTTGCACAACAATCTGTATGCCAACATGCCAGGGGCATCGTCGCACATAGCTATACTACTGACTTTAGATGAACAAAGAAGGATGAGGGAACGAAGGATGGCACGGAGGATGGCACGGGAGAGGATATACCGCACCCGCATAGACCTGTTTGGCATGAGTGATTCTGAGGTGTATCGCATCTTCAGATTCACCCCTCATGTCATCCTGGAATTAACCACAACCTTGCAGGAGGACATCACCAGCCGAACACACCGCTCACATGCAGTGCAGCCACTGGTCAAGGTCATGGCAACACTCCATTTCCTTGCCAGTGGCTCTTTTCAGCGTACAAGTGGAGCGGTGGCTGGGATGTCACAATCCTCTATGAGCAGATGTGTGCACCAGGTTGTCCCTGCAATCCTCAGACGCATGGCCAACCAAATCATCAAACCCACCACTGAGGACCTACGGCGGAAGGCAATGACAGATTTCTAGAGAATTGCCAGATTCCCACGCACCGTGGGGGCCATTGATTGCACACATGTGGCACTCCAGCCCCCCCAGGAGACAGAGCACATGTACCGCAATCGGAAGCATTGGCATTCCATCAACGTACAGGTGATAGTCGATGCCCAAGGCCTCATATGGCACGTCCGTGCCAAACACCCAGGGTCCAGCCATGACAGCTACATATACAATCAATGCCACATCCGAATGAAATTCGATCAGAACGTGTATGGGGACACCTGGCTGGTTGGTGAGTGACATGGGAGTCAGGCATGACTATCCCCTCCCATGATGCACACATCACAAGGGGCACATGCATGACTAACATCCTCCTGTCTTTTCCCTTACAGGTGACTCTGCATATCCACTGGGACCCCATCTCATGACTCCTATCCGGAACCCCCAAACCCCAGGAGAGGAAAGATACAATCAAGCACATGCCCAAACACGAGCAGTGGTGGAGCGCACCTTTGGCCTCCTAAAGTCACGTTTCCGATGCCTGGATAAGTCTGGGGGTACCCTCTTGTATTCCCCAAACTTCGTGTGCCAGATCATCGGTGCATGTTGCATGCTGCACAACTTCGCAGAAAGAAAGGGCCTGCAGATTGACCTACGTGATGACCTGACCTCTGAACCAGATAATCCCCCCTAACCGAGGGTCCCCCGTCTTCTGAGGGAAGAGCAGCCAGGAGACAGCTAACATTGGGCATCTTTGCACGTTAAACACACACATTAATCATGGCACAATGAGAATGCATGCATGCACACCACTGTGGTCCCTAGCACACACACCCCACATCAAATTGGATTGACACCAGTCCACCATGCTGGACTTGTGAGCAGCAACGCCACGCCAAGGCTCCAATTATGTCACTGTACATTCATACACCATTCACACGGACCTGGGGATCACTTCTCCCTGGTCCTGGGGAACCCTTCTCCACCAAAATTGAGGGTGACACCCCTTTTCCGGCAGGAATGTCACCCCCACATTCAAACAGCATTCACAACCCAAAAAAAAATAAAAAATTACCAGCAAAATCAAAAAATTTCCAGCAAAAAAAAAACAAGAGTGGAGACTCATGGGGGAGGGGGAAAACCGGGGAAGGAGGAGCAGCCCCTGATCTCTGCCCACCTGGCGGCCTGCCCTCCAAGGCCACGGCTATTCTGTCCAGGGCAGCACCAAGTGTTGCCGTGTTGGCCTGGATAGCCTGGGTAAGGGCCCTCACATCCTGTCCAACGCCTGCTGATGTAGTCTGCAGGTCGTTTAGGCAGGTTGTGAAAGCCTGGGAGTAGAAGTCCAGGTTCCCCAGCGTATCCTTGATGGAGGACAGGCTCTCCTCAATCCGCACCAATGTCTGGCTGACCTGTCCCAGATGGCGGGTCTGGAGGAACTGGTCCCTTCTCAGAGTGGCGGGCAGGAGATCGGCCAACCCCCTGGTGTTCTGGGATGAAATCCTGCCTCCAGCTGATGCTTGTGGCCGGGGAAAAGGGGAGGCCCTTGGGAGGGGAGCCATGTTGGGGGAGGAGGGGGGGGGCTTCCCCTTAGGGAGGGGAAGAGTCCTCAAAAACCAAACGTCCAGTGCCTGACATGGACTCCTCCTCCTCATGATTCTCCTCCTCCTCTTGAACCTCCTCCGCGGACTCCGGCCTTGTTGGGGGGGCCTCATTAGGCTGCTGTCCTGGGGATGGTGCGGTCAGGCCAGATGGCCCTGCACCCTCCTACACATCTGTGGATGACACAAAACAACATTCACAGGTTGGAGGATCCACACACTTGCCACATATTCCCTTTCACCCCCTCCCCCACACATGCTACACACCTGATATTAAAAAAAATACTTACCTGGCACCACGGGCTCCGGACTTGAGTCAAAGCCGGGCAGGCCCTCAACTTCATGCCGATGAAAGGTCAGGGCCACCGCACGCTCCTCCGCTGTCAGCCTAATACGGCATGGTGGGCCCCCTCCTGTGCCCCTGGCATGGGCATGCATTCTGGCCAGCTTCTGTTTGACCAGACGCCGGAGGTCATTGATTTTTTTGTCAATCCCAGACCGGGTCCGTGTCTCCCCCTCCCCCGCTGAATTGACCTGCTCAGTGATCATATCAAAATCTCCCTCCTCCTGGCCGGGTTGGTGTTGGCACTGTCTGGGCCGTGGTGGAAACACCCATAATCGCTAATGGACCGGGCAAGAATTCTTTTTTCCCCCACAGTAAAATTGAGCTTTCGCTTTCTCTCTGTCATACTTCCAAAAAAACTCACTCCCAGTCAACAAAAATCACTCACAAAAACAAGCACAACCAATCAAGCAAGAACACACACAAAGAGAAAACTAACACCCAAAAAAAAAACACTAGCACTCAGCAAGAAACAGTCACAAAAACAAACAGCAAAAAAACAGCAAGAAAACAAACGAACAGAAATATATCAAACAAACAGTCACTCAAACACTTATCAAAAAACACTTTCAAAGATCTACTAACAAACACTTGATCACACAGAACACTAATCTGACAACTACAAAACAGGACAAAAGCACTTGGTTAAATGGGAAGGGACAAAGGGATGTACTTTTGCAATGCAAGTGCGTTTGTGTCTGTCTATTTATGCTGTTTGCGTAGTTCACAACGTTGCCCTAGTCCATTTCCAATTTCACTGATTGCGCCGCTCCCGAGTTGTGAGCATGCGCACAGTGGAGCTGACCATGGTCTCCTTCAAGCGCGCATGCGCGAGCCGGCCGGCCCTTCATTTGCATGGGGTCACGGCTCATTTCAATGTAACACGCCCACGTCCTTCCCAATTTGTATTACTCCGCCTTACGTCTCTGAAAAAACGTTACGCATGCGCAATTTTCTGCGCAAAAGCTACGAGAATAGGGTGATTACGCGGCAAAATTGCGCAAGTCTAGCGTAAAGGCGGTGCGCTACGCCGGTCCAATAATGCGCAGATGTACGTGAATCTGGGCCGAGGTGTTTAGCAAATGCCCTATATCATTTGAAATCATTCACATACTCGTCACTGCTGTACCTACACTCTCAGTTAAAATAATAAAAAGGAAGAATTCTTTAGCAGTGCTTTTAGTAATACACAATTGTGGCCTATAATATTATAATCAATTCAAAACTAATGAAAACCGTTTTTAATAGGTTGCTTTAAATTACTGCACATCTCATTTATGAGTGGCTTCTGATGAATCCCTAATTAGCTTTATATACACCTCTGGCATTAAAAATGAAATCTTACAGACAAGTATCCCCACTACATAGTCCCACTACTCCTGTTACAGCAAGTCTACACTGCATAGTCCTGATCTGCTTGAAACATAAAATAAAATAAATATTTAATAGGCAGTGGGATAATTGCAGCTGTCAGTAGTGGGCCAGCTTGGGAGCGCAGATACAGAGATCTCACTATAGGAATCCCAGAGAGACAATGGAGTTAATTAAAGGGGTTGTTAACCCTCATGATTTTTCACCTTAATGCATCCAACTTCTGACACTGACCAGCCCCCCCCCCCCCCCGTTTGACTCACCTGAACCCATTCGTTCCTACGGCAGAGATGCACTCTACCACTATGCCCGTTGTCTAGGCTCTTGATTGGATAGACTGATAGAAATGTAGCCATTGACTCCCGCTGCTGTTAATCAAATCCAATGGCGCGGGCCCCTGTGGCCAAGTCCAGCATTCTGTGTCTATGGACGCAAAAGCAGGCGGGAGGATCTGATAGCGATGCCCGGGGGCCCCAGAAGAGGTGGAACAAGAAAAGCTGCTCCAGGTGAGTGCGTCTCTGGTTAATCCCCACACACACTAGTCAGGTGCTAGCCCAGCTTGCATGCTGTGTAACGTGAAGAAATAATTCCTGACGACTGCACTTCCAAAAATCTTTTTATTATTGAAGCGTCATATGACAAGTGGTTGACAGATGGAGCCGTCCAGAATTATTTCTTCACCCAGAAGAGGTGGATCGGGGCAACTCTGTGCAAAACTAACTGCACAGTGGAAGGAAGTATAACATGTTTGTTATTTAACCACTTCAATACCGGCCTATAGTCATAGGATCTCCCATCCTGGGTGGACGTCATATGATGTCCTGGGCTTTGCCGGGGGATATCTGAATGATGCCTGCAGCTAGAGGCATCATTCAGATATCCATGTTTTCAGCCGATGATCCTGCACACCATAAGAACGCTTGATCATTTTTATAGGCGGCGGGAGGGGACATCCCCCCTCCCACTGCCATCCAGTACTTCTCCGGGCTCTCCTGGCTCTCCCGGCGCAGGGAGGAAGCATAGAGATGACTGGTGACCAAAAAAAATTAAAATGCCCCTGTCCCAGAAGCGAACGCACACGTAAGTCCCACCGAAATATCTAAACGCCTTTTAAACCACATATGTGAGGTATCGCCACGTGCGTTAGAGTGCCAGCAATAATTCTAGCACTAGATTCCCTCTGTAAAGCTAAAGTGTTGCCTATGGAGATTTTTAAGTACCAAAGTTTGCCGCCATTCCATGAGTGTGTGCAATTTTAAAGCATTACATAGTAGGTATCTATTTACTCGATGTAATGTAATCTTTCATAAAATTGGGCTAACTTTACTGTTTTGTTATTTTTTTAATACATGAAACAATTTTTTCCCCCAAAAAAAGGTGTTTGAAAAATTATTGCGCAAATACCGTTCAAGATAAATTGTTGCAATGACCGTTGTTTTATTCCCTAGGGTGTCTGCTAAAAAAACATATATAATGTTTGGGGGTTCTGCATAATTTTCTAGCAAAAGAATGATGATTTGTACTTGTAGGAGAGAAGTGCCAGAATAGGCCCGGTATTGAGGTGGGTATAAAAGCCCGGTATTGAAGTGGTTAAAAAAAAAAAAAAACAAGGGTTTACAACCCCTTTAACTAAAGGCAAATAGACTGTGTACTTTGTAAGTGCAGTTGCACTAATTTTCCTTAGCAAATAAAATGTGGTAAAGCTTCACTTTGAGAAGAAATTCCCAATCAGCTTTAAGGAAAATAAAAATATTAAAAAGAATGTTTGCTTGCATGTAATTGGATGATGGAAATAAGCAGAGCTTCACCACATTTACAAAGCTTTGGGGAAAATAAGTGCAACTGCACTTGCAAAGTACACAGTGTGTTTGCCTTTAGTAAATCCACCCCAATGGATGAGTCAGGCTGCTGCCATCTGCCGAGAATTCAATATTTATGTTCGATGGACCAACCCTTAAATAAACTCTAACAATGGATATCAATGCTGTGTTAAACCTGAAGGCCGCTTAGTCACTGACTCCTCTTGCCATTCTTTTCTTGTAATCTCTGTCTCACTTCTCACTGTGTGGCAACACCTACCAAAAGTTTTTAATTAACACTGTAAGATTGTAATCACAGAGAAATGCATCTTTTTGTGAATTCAATTTGCTTTTTTTATTGTGGCACCCATAAAACATCTGCATTCCGGAACTTTGCAAATGTTTTCAGTTGTGACTGACATAATGCAGCTGTTGGACCTACAACAAAGGCTGAAGTTTATGAGCAGCCCGCATTAGGATGTAGGTTAACCAATTAAACCTCTCACAGCTCCTGCCCCAAAAAAAAGATAACCAACACACGGTGCAGAGAAGAAAAAAAAAAAAAAAAAGAAAGAATTGGCGTCCTAGAAACAGAATTTGCTCCAGACAAGATATGCAAATTCTTGCAGCTTGTAACATGACAGCTATGAAGGAACAGTAAAGTTCTGTTACATATGCAGAAAGGTCAAACACATTTCATTAATAAATCTACAGTGATTTTTTTTTAATCAGCTTCAAACATGTCCTATTAAAGGCGTTGAAGCAACTGGATCATAAATCTAAATGACCTTGAACAATGTGAAGGAAGGCAACGCAAAGGGCTATCATTTACACATTGTTACAGGTGCAGTAAAATATTTAATTTTAGTGTGTGTTGTAAACTGCACAGTGAATTAGTACAGTCCTCTAATGTGACTAGACATGTCTCACCCAAATTGACCTTACTTCAAAGAATTTCATGTTGCAGGTCTGCTAACAATATACAAAGTGACATCGCACGCCATGATGCAATAGATGTAATTCTGCAACCTAGAAAAATAACGAGATACAATCAATGATCTCTAACGCTACCTTTACCAAGATCCTATCTAGAGATTGGAGGGTGCCCATGACACCTAGCACCAAATGCCAGGTAGGAAAGGATATGTCCATTATATAGCGCTTCTGGGCATGTTTATTTAGAAGGAGCAGTGCATGTTAGTTGTGGCCATGTAGACTCCTCTATGCACACTACAGATCCCATAGTCAATAATTCGAGAGAGTGGAAGGGTTTTTTTCAGTTAAAAACACCCTCTTTTTGGAGACAGCCCCGACACTAAGAGACTGGAAAAAGGAGATAAATGCAGTGCAATATAGGAAAATTATTTATATCCATAGGGGGCGCCTTCAAAAGTTTGCTAATGTGTGGGATAGGTGGCTGGAGGATGGGGAGACCTGTACGGTGTGATGCGGAGGAGCTGTCCCTGGAATAGTCAACAGGGACTAAAAGTACAATTAAGGGAAAGTAGCTATTATAAGTGTAACCTTCTGTACATGCCACAGTGGTGCATGCAATGCACAGAGGTTTACTTGGGTTGCTACAATGATTCAAGACGACTTTGTTACTGTTATTGGTATATGTGTACCGGAGCAAGATGGATTCTCTGTACTGTATAACTGTATGCCTTGTTTACATCTCAATAAACTTGTCTATCTAGTTTAAAAAAAAAAACACCCTCTTTCCTCCGTGCCTAAACTAAGGCTGATGAATTCCAGAAAGTAAATTCGGCAAAGGTTTATTTACCCTTGCTCAAGATGACCATGGCTACAAATGCTAGGGGGTGTTTTTCAAAGTGATATCTCAAAAAAATAAAGCACGAGAACATTGATGGTTGGATGAATGGGTGGGTGAGTTTTCTTTGAATATTAAAAATGAATGAAAAATCATTTTCATTTTGTGGTGCTCAGATACAGTAATGCCCTGTACACACAATCGGTTCGTCTGATGAAAACGGTCTGATGGACCATTTTCAATCGGACGAACCAATCGTGTGTGGCCCCCATCGTTTTTTTCCCATCTGTTAAAAAAAATAGAACCTGTTTTAAAATTTTCTGATGGTTAACCACTTGCTTACTGGGCACATACACCCCCCTCCTGCCCAGGTGAAATTTCAGCTTCCGGCACTGCGTCGCTTTAACTGACAATTGCGCGGTCGTGCGACGTGGCTCCCAAACAAAATTGACGTCCTTTTTTCCCCACAAGTAGAACTTTCTTTTGGTGGTATTTGATCGCCTGTGCGGTTTTTATTTTTTGCGCTATAAACAAAAAAGAGCGACAATTTTGAAGAAAAATACAATATTTTTTACTTGTTGCTATAATAAATATCCCCAAAAAAAAAAAGTTCTCAGTTTAGGGCGATACGTATTCTTCTACATATTTTTGGTAAAAAAAAAAAAAAATCGCAATAAGCGACTGGTTTGCGCAAAAGTAATAGCGCTTACAAAATAGGGGAGAGAATTATTTTATTTTTTTACTAGAAATGGTGGCGATCTGCGATTTTTATTGGTACTGCAACGTTATGGCGGACACATCGGACACTTTTGTCGAAATTTCTGACAACAAATGTTTGAGAGCTGGTTCTCAATTTTTCCGACAATAAAAGTTTGTGTCGTAAATTCCGATCGTGTGTATGCAATTCCGACACACAAAAAACAACGTATGCTCTGAATCAAGAAGAAGAGCCGCACTGGCTATTGAACTTGATTTTTCTCTGCTCGTCGTACGTGTTGTACGTCACCGTGTTCTTGACATTCGAAATTTCCGACAACATTTGTGTGACCATGAGTATGCAGGGAAGTGGTTGGATACTCAGAAGATAAGAACTATGTAGATCTGAGGACTTGGTTTTCCTTTAAAACCCCTTTCACACTGCAGGCGCTATAACACTAAAAATAGCGCCTGCAAAGCGACCTGAAACAGCCGCAGCTGTCTCTCCAGTGTGAAATCCCAGAGCGGTGCGCTAGCAGTATGGCAAAAAAAGTCCTGCTAGCAGCATCTCTGAAACGGTGAAGGAGCGGTGTGTATACTGCTCCTGCCAATTGAAATCAATGGGAATCAGTGGCTATACCGCCGGCAAAGCTTTGCGGTGTTTTTTTACCCTTTCTCGGCGGCTAGCAGGGGGAAAAAAAACGCCCGCTGGTGGCCGAAATTAAAGGGTAAAGCACTGCTAAAAATATTGTCGATTTACCGCCGATGCCCCCACCGCCCAAGTGTGAAAGGGGCCTTAGACAAACTATGATGAAGTCCAGGCTTGTAACAAACAGTAGAGCTCTTCAGAACGCCAGCCACAGCTGACTATAACAAGGCACCAGAGTGGTAGCTAAAGCACAAGGTCCCCAAGATCTTTCGATGTCTGTACTCACAAGGCCCAATTGGCCCCTTCCAATTTTCCAAGTGATGCCCTCCAGTGATACCAGACTGATCTGTGGCATACAGCTCCCCCCAGTCAGCTTCTTCCACACACCTGGGTCTCAGCATTCTTCCCTCAGGTTGCCCACCTTTCTGAGACAAGACCCCAAGCTCTGTGTGCTCCCAGAATAAATACATTCTCCCAGCATGCCTTCAGAGCCTGCCTCTCTGGGATAGGCTGGGGCGATATCAATATTCATGCTGCCATCTGCATAGCTCCACACCTATCATTCAGAAGCTTCTCACGTTACCTGAATGCAGAGGGAGCTACAGCATCCAGAAGACTGGCAGCAGCAGGGTGCACAGATCAGACCTAACAAAACAATTACAGCTTACTGGGTGCAGTGAGCCAATCTATGCATTTACCTACACAAAATTAAAGCCACAAAAGAAAATGAATGCAGCCCCCACATCTAAGAATTGGTAAGCTGCAATGTAATTAATCTCATTTTGGGAGAAAGATCATGTGTACAAAATTAATGTAACGCTGCTGTGCTTATGTTCACATTAACAAAATTCTTCCTCCATTCTTCTAGCTCAGTTTTAAATCATGAACATCTGTTTACATTCATTTATGCAAAAATTATACAAAAATACTGACCATGGACGCAGAACTTTCACACAGCTGAAAACAGCTGTGCACAATGTAGCTGTGTGCTTGGGCCAATAATATACAATACTGCTAAATTTAGATCTGTAAAGATATATGCTATACTTTATTTACTATATTTAATGCCTATGTGCATGAGCCGTTTTACTGGTTGCACTGTCTAAAAACATCTTTAAATTTTATAATACATACCAATTCTGACACTGGAATTTGGCTGACTAGGCATCAGCATAAATTAGAAAATGTCTATGTGGACCACTAGATAGCTTTGTACAAATTATAGATCATAATGAAAAAAGCTACCACAATTAATTAAAGACATAACTCCTTTGGTCTCTGATTTTCTTTGCATATTATTTTTGTTTCTGGTAAATAACCACAGATTGTCCAGCATTGGAAATTTTCTATGAACTATCAGTTAATGAACCATACAACTCCCTCTTGTGGTACAGACAGAAAATGCTTCTCTTATATATCTCCAAAATGCTGATGCACATATTCTATTCTTTTAGAAATGTCAAAAGATCACATTGTGCACACTTGTATTGTTGTTAATTGAATAGTTCCTTCTTCCCTACTAAATGATCCATAACTCGAGAGCAAGTAGGGCAAGTTATTTGTATTACTACTGTATGGCATTACCCTTTTTGCAACTGTGAACTATAAAAAGACAACTATCTTGGCATTTTCATGTATAGTATCATATGTAAAAGAACAATTCCTAACATTAACAATTGTATGTGCAAGGAATTCTAGAAGACTAAGATAAAGTTTAATCCTGCAGTACACAGGAACATATTCCAACACAAAGATCACCTCCTGACCAGTAATCAATAATTTTATAGCAATTAAAAAGGGGTTGTAATAACAAAATATTTTCCTCTTAAATTAAAGTCTGACAGTAGCTGATAAAGTAAAAAGTTATGTTTTGCATTATAACTAGTTTGATACCTGTTGAAATTGAGCTGTTTTATTCACCTCCGTCACTCCTGAATCGTTATTCTCACTGACTTCCTGGTTTGTGGTGCGCATTCATTCTTGCTACATCACGGCCTAATGGGAACTAAAGTTCCCATTAGGCTTAGCCTCCATGCCTGTGAGGGATAAGAGAGCATCTTCACTCAGGGCTGTAGTCATAGGGAGGGGGGTGAGCACATTCTGCTTTCCACCATGCAAAACGGCTCAGATGCTGGTGGAAAGCAAGAAGAGCAGAGACAGGAAGTGGCATTTTGAAACCTGGATTACTGTATTTTGGAGGTCAAAAGGAAAAAACGAGGTAAGTGATATTTAAATGCTCTAGCTTACAGCAATCAATTGATCTAAAAAAAACGAACATTTAGGGCCAGATTCAGCAAGACTTGCGCTGGAGTAATTCGATATGCGGCGCGTAACTGTGATTATGCGCCGTCGTATCTATGTGGCCGTACCCATCAAACTAGATGCGACAGTAAACGGGCCATTTCCGATCGGCTTAACTTTCCGACGCCAGAGTATCGTCAGCGCATAATTTCGCTTGGCGCATCAGTCGCGCCTATTGATTTCCCCTGCAAATATGCAAATGAGGGATCCTGGCCTTTAGAGTTCAGCTTTCTCCTGTGTGTTTGCGGCGAACGGGAGCAGCCATCTCAGAACAAAAGTAACTTCACTGCGGGGAGGGGGAACAGGATATACTTTAGTGCCGGAATGGCGCATCTACGGGCGCATTTAAACGCCCAACGGAACGCATTGCGCTGACGTTTCCCGTGAAGTGGTGCCGACGGAAGTTGTGAGCATGCGCACAAGGGGGCAAATGAAGCCTCACTTACTGCGCATGCTCCGTGGATGATGCGCTGAACGTAAGCCTCTGCGCTGGGCTCCGCCCATCATTTACATATGATCACACCCACTTCCACTTGCGTCGGGTTACGCCAGCGCATTATCGTTACTCTGGCGCAAGTTTACGCGCAACTGCTATTTGAATAACAGTACTTGCGCCGAAAGTGTCGGCGGAGTAACGTAAATGAGAAACGTTACTCCAAAGTAAAGAAGCGCCCATCTACCTGAATCTGGCCCTTAGTGTTCCTTTAAGTTAAAGTGGAGGTTCACCTAAAAACAAATTTTTATCATTGTATTTAGGCTATTTAGTAGAATTGGTGTTTGTTTTTTAAAAATGCTAGCGGGACATGCCTTTTTCTATATAGATGATCAACGCGGCTTCCGGGTATGGTCGTCGGGACTGGGCATTCCTAATTGATTAACAGGCATCCCGACCGACGCATACAGTGCGTCACGAGTAGCCGAAAGAAGCCGAGCGTCGGTGCGCAGGCGCCGTATAGAGCCGCACCGACGTGCGGCTTCTTTCGGCTACTCGTGACGCGCTGTATGCGTCGGTCAATCAATTAGGAACGCCCAGTCCTGACGACCATACCCGGAAGCCGCGTTGATCATCTATATAGAAAAAGGTATGTCCCGAAAGGTGACATATTGCGAAAGGTGAACTTATTCTTAAAATGCTTCCCGTCTGGCCTACTAGGAGGACGACCACTCTCAGGATCGCGCCTCGCGTGTGCCCCATAGCCCATACTCAGATGCAATTTGTTACCCGCTGTCATGACAGCTTTTGGCCGGGGAAAACCGACCATGTGTATGCTCCATCACAGTTTTCCCGACAGGAAAACCGCCGGGAATCCCGGCAGGAAAAATGAGAACATGAGAAAATGAGAAAATGTTATCCTTTTTCCCACCAGGCGGTTTTTAAGCCGGCAGTTTACCTATGGGGAAAACCTGCGGTGGAGCATACACCAAAGCTCTCATGGCAGTTTTCCTGCCGAGAAACCCGGCCGTCTGTAGTGGGAAAAAGCTACCAAGCAGGTTCTCGGTTTTACCCACGGTTTTCCAGGCAGACTTTTTACCGCCAGGAAAACAGATTGTGTGTACAAGGCATCAAAAGTGCCTCTCTTTTATACCCTGTAAAAAAATATATACAAGTGTTTTGGATCACAAGCTTTTTTCTGGAACTAATTATGCTTGCATACCAAGGTTTTACTGTACTACCAAGAGAAAGCTCTAATTGAGTGAAAAAATATATAAAAATGTAATGAGTACAGTATTGTATGATCAAGTAATTGTCATTCAAAGTGTGACAGTGCTAAAAAAACAGAAAATTGGCCTGGGCAGGAAGGGGGTCATATCGCCCGGTGTGGTTAAATATGACCGAGATCCAGCAATGCAACACACTTTGTACTAGTTTGGTGGTATTGTTATGTTTCACTTTTAGATTATGCTGTACTATAGTTACTCTGTCAGTTATATAAACACGTTCCTCTGTAATTTACTTGAAGATGTAGAGTCTATCTTATCTGTTTTGTTTTTCGATACAACATTATACAGCTTCTCTTTAATTAAGAAACAAAACATTTTAGTTATAACTTTATATGCCGAGCGGTAGAATGATTGTGTATATTCAAGGCAGTAAAGGTTATGAGCACATAATTTTTGTTTAGTATGTCTGAAGCAAACTCTGTTTTTCAAATTAACTATAGCAAACTGAACTGGTAACACACAGTGTAGTATCCATAACATCATAAAGTAATGTCTAACAATCAATCAACAGCTGTTGTATCATTGAAAGATATCAATGATCTCATTTAGTGCTTCTCCTGTGATATTTCCTTGTTGTCCATCCATGAATACAAGAACAACTTTGAATACAAATGACTACTGAATTTACTTGCCTTTTTTTTACAGTGCCTTGAAAAAGTATTTATACCCCTTGAGATTTTCCACATTTTGTCATGTTACAACCAAAAACATAAATGTATTTTTTGGGGATTTTATGTGATAGACCAACACCAAGTGGCACATAATTGTGAAGTGGATGGAAAATGATAAATGGTTTTCAATTTTTTCTTTACAAATAAATACGTGAAAAGTGTGGCATGCATTTGTATTCAGCCAACCTGAGTCAATACTTTGTAGAACCACCTTTCACTGCAATTACAGCTGCAAGTCTTTTTGGGGATGTCTCTACCAACCTTGGACATCTAGAAAGTGACATTTTTGCTCATTCCTCTTTGCAAAATAGCTCAAGCTCTGTCAGATTGGATGGAGAGCGTCTGTGAACAGCAATTATCGAGTATTGCCACATATTCTTATTTGGATTTAGGTCTGGACTTTGACTGGGCCATTCTTATGCCCTGTACACACGACCGGTCCATCCAATGAAAATGGACTGATGGATTTTTTCATCAGTTATCCGATGAAGCCGACTGATGATCAGTCGTGCATACACCCTGTTCTAAATTATTATCAAAATGATATTTTTCTCATTTACCTAAATAATTGATGTAAACAACAGTCAGCATATTTCTCATGTTATGAACTATTAAGAGTACAATTCAAATTTTATTGAACAAACCTCCTAATGATAACATTTTTTTTTTTTTTTTCCAAAATAAAAAACGTACAATGCACTGTTCCAAATTATTACATATCAAAATACTTTATAGGTTGTAAAGAACTGAAAATTGTAATTTGTTGTGTTTGCAGCATATTTACTGAAATCAAAAGCTATTTCAATCAAACTTTGAACAACATTTTAACTTTTTACACATTTTAACAGGTGGCGTTACATTTTAACATGGGACCCCTTATTTGATAGCAGCTTCACAAGTCTTGCATCCATTGAACTTGTAAGTTTTTGCACTGTTTCTGCTTGAAATTGTTTGCAAGATGTCAGAATAGCCTCCCAGAGCTGCTGTTTGGCTGTAAACTGCCCCCCACCCTCATAGATCTTTTGCTTGAGGATGCTCCAAAGGTTCTCAATAGGATTGAGGTCAGGGCAGGATGATGGCCACACCATGACTTTCTCTCCTTTTATCCCTATAGTAGCCATTGATGCAGAGGTATTCTTTGCAGCATGAGATGGTACATTGTCATGCATGAAGCAGAGCTGTATCCTGGCCTAGGCCAACAAGGCCCAGGCCTAGGGCAGCACTTTGCAGGGGGGCAGCATGAAAAGAGTCCCCGCCGGCTTGCGCTACACTGTTAGGAAAATTAGTCTAGCGCCCCCATAAAGCAGCCGTGCTGCTTCTAGTATGAGGGCGGCCGGCATTCCGCAACTGTGAGGGGGGGGGGGCGCTTGCAATTTTGACTGTTTTGTCATACTGGACCACAAACACAAACCTTCATCACTGTGCTATATGTTTCTGCTGCACCATCTACTTAAAGTAGAACTATAGGCAACACTTTTACCATCCCTGTCCCATTGCAAAGATTTCCCTTAACTTCCTGCTCTATGGGCAACCAGGAAGTAAGAGGAAATCTAGATAAATTAAGGGAATCCATTGCCCCCCCCCCACCCCCCACCAGCCCCTCAGAACTAGTGTCCTCACTCGAAAATTTCAGGGCGGGTCTTAAACAACACAGGGTGTGGCCATGACAGGAAGGGGTGGGTCATATTTAAATTAGGGGGTGCACAAGTTTAGTCTGGCCTAGGGCAGCACAAAACCTAAATACACCTCTGGCATGAAGATGATTTTATTAGGGAAAGCATAGTTCTTCCTTATGTACAAGGGAAGGAAGTGGTCAGTCAGTAACTCTACATACTTTTCAGAGGTCATCTTTACAGCTTTAGGGACCCTAAAGGGGCCGACCATCACTCTTCACATGATTACGGCCCAAAACATGACTCCACCACTGCCTTGTTGCCAGATTTCCCCAGGGCCCTGGATGGCTCCCCCCCCCCCGCTTCTCAATTTCAGGTGGCAGCACCCCCCCCCCCCTCTGCTCCAGGGGGCCCATGCCTGAAGCTGTGTAAGGGGCTCCAAAATTCCTGATGGGGGCCCTGAATATATAGTTTTAAGAATGTTTGTTCGATTTTCTAATAGTTAGTGGGGTCAATTAGAAAGAGTAGGATGGAAAATGTTTCGTAAGCGAACACATTTCTAACAGTGGATGTGGTTTTGTTCATGCCAGCGCTATAAGACCCTTTGGGGGTCGAAACATTTTTATCAAAATTATTTTCAAAATATTAAATTCAAGATTCTAACAACAACACTCCCCTAGCTACATCACTAACCTAGTCTCAAAATACCAACCTACTTGATCCCTTCGTTCCTTCCAAGACCTCCTGCTCTCTAGTTCCCTCATCACCTCCTCCCATACTTGCCTCCAGGACTTTTCCCGAGCCTTTTCTATCCTATGGAACTCCCTACCCCAATCTGTCTGGCTATCTCAAACTCTGTTTGCTTTTAGATGACCCATGAAAACCCATCTCTTCAGAGAAGCCTATTCTACCTTCACCTAATAGCTGTCCTTTAATTTTCCCCATCAGATCATTCCCCCCACAGTTATTACCTTTTGTATTACTCGACCCTCTCTCTTAGATTGTAAGCTCTGATTCCTCCTTTTTTAAATTGTATTGTAACTTTACTGTCTTCCTTGCATGTTGTAAATGCTGCGCAAACTGTTGGCGCTATATAAATCCTGTATAATAATAATAATAATAATATACTAAAACTGGAGCACTCTGGTGCCAACCAGTTTCTAATTTCAGCTTGTTCAATTAAGCTTTGACAATAAAACATGGAAGCTGCACCAAATTTTACACCCCCCAGTTTTCATAAATCTCCCTCTTTATCTTTGAACGGTTCAGTTTTATCTGGGAGTCTGTGTCCTATCAAAAAGGTTAAAGCAAAGCACAATATTGTATGTGAACAGCATTGAGAGATGTATTAGGTTTTATATTCTACAAGAATATTCTGCAATATCGATGCCAATCAGGTTATGTGTTCTTTGAGCCTATATTTCCTTTTTTTTTTTCAAGATTTCTATATTTCTGCATATTTTAAAAACAAGTCCTGATCATTAGAATAAGAAAAAATATTTATCGGATCAAAATCCCCGCCGGCAGACAGCGCGGTGACATGGCGGTGACGCCGCCACGTCACCGCACCAGGAAGTAAAAAACTTTCACGCATGCGTCGCATCCATTTGACGCTTGTGCGGGCAGATATGTCCGCTGGTTAGTGTACTAACCAGCGGACATATCCGACGAACATGTCTCCAGCAGACAAATTTTAAAGCATGCTTTAAAATTTGTCCGCCGGTCAGACATGTCCGCTAGCCCATACACACGATCGGATTTGTCTGCTGAAACGGTCCGTCGGACCAGTTTCAGCGGAAAAATTTGATCATGTGTACGTGGCCTTACAGATAATCTGCAAGTGGCACTGAGAAAATACAATGGTCCGGATTCACGTAGAGCGGCGGATCTTTCAGCCGGCGTAGCGTATCTTCTTTAGGCTACGCCGGCGCAACGTTGAGAGGCAAGCATGGTATTCACAAAAAATATGCGCTCAACGTTGTGCCGGCGTAGCGTATAGTTGTCGGCGTAAGCCGACGTAAGTCAAAGTAGGTGAAAGTGGGCTGGAAGTGGGCGTGATATATTAAAATGATGCGTGACCCATGCAAATGATGGGCTGAGCTTCAAAAAACGAACTGCGCATGCGTCGTCTCTTGGACGCATCCCAGTGCGCATGCTCACAGTTACGTCAAAATAGCTGCCTAAGATACGTCAATACACTGCCTCTGACATGAACGTAACCTACGCACAGCCCTATTCACGTAGTACTACGTAAAGATGTAAAATACGACGGCTGTTACCTCGTCCATACCTTTGCATGGGTTGCGCCACCTGTATGTGGAATAACTTTACACCGGGCGTAAGCCTTACGCAAACCGCGTATCTTTTCTTCCGGGCGCATCTACGTTCGTGAATCGACGTATCTCACTCACTTGCATATTTGCAATGGGGCGTCCAGCGTAACTATGCGCCCAAGATACGCCGGCGTAGGCAAGTTACGTCGGGCGGCAGAACCCTTTTTTTCAGGCGCATCTAGCTTAGGGAATCAGCGCAGGGATACGATGGCGCACATTTGTACTTACGACGGCGTATCTCTAAATACGCCGGTGTAAAGCTTACGTGAATCCTGGCCAAAGAATCCATGTGATGTATAGATCAACAATTGTTATTTGATCTGCATATGACATTTTGACTACATGTTTTAAATACTACATTTTTTAAATGCAATTAATTCCTATTTAATAACATATTAAACCTCATTTAACCCCAATTAGCCCTTATTAACCACCTAAGGACCGCCCACTGTATATATACGTCAGCAGAATGGCAGGCATTATCACGTACCTGTATGTGGCCCTTTAAATGCCTGCCGTGTGGCACACTCGCGACCCTGCCGCCTTCCCCTTGAGTCGGACCCCGGGTCCCGTGGACTTGATCGCCGCGGGGAACCCCATCATCGTCTCACAGAGGTATAGAGCGGGTAGATGCTTGTGTAAACAAGCATCTCCTTGCTCTGCCTAGTAAGAAAGACACTGATCTCAGCTCTGTGTACTCGGAGCGGAGATCAGTGTCATGTGACAGAGAGCCCATCCCCCTACAGTTAGAAACACAAGGCAGGGAACATTTAACCCCTACAGCGCCACCTAGTGGTTAACCCCTTCATTGGCAGTGTCATTTTCACAGTAACCAGTGCATTTTTATAGCACTGAACGTTGTGAATATGACAATGGTGCCAAAAATGTGTCAAAAGTGTCCCATGTGTCCGCCATAATGTCGCAGTCACAATAAGAAAATCACTGATCGCCGTCATTACTTGTAAAAAATGTTTTATAAAAATGCCATAAAACTATCCCCTAACTTTTGCGCAAACCAATCAATAAACGCTTATTGCAATTTTTTTACCAAAAATATGTAGAAGAATACGTAGCGGTCTAAACTGAGGAATTTATATATATATATATATATATATATATATATATATATATATATATATATATATATATATATATATATATATATATATATATATATATTATTTTTTATTTTTTTTGGAGATATTTTTGTTTATAGCGCAAAAAAATAAAACCGTAGAGGTGATCAAATACTACCAAAAGTAAGCTCTATTTGTGGGAAAAAAAGGACATAAATTTTGTTTGGGAGCCATGGATCACAACCACGCAGTGCCGAATCGCAAAAAGTGGCCTGGTCTTTGACCACCGAAATGGTCCGGGGCTGAAGTGGTCCATTTTCCCCTTCTCCCATTAGCTACAAGTGTAATTTTCTGCTGATTACATTTTTTCATCTCTATTTATTTTACCACTTTTTTTTCATTTGTTTTGTTTGTTACTTTTTCAGTGCCAAAAAAAAAACGTTTTCATTTGTAAATAGCGTTGTCATACTTTTTTTCATTCAAAGTCTTTTATTGAAAGGTAAAAAGATAAACAGTCATACGTACAGTGAGCATTCCATCGCAGGCGCAGCTGGATAGAAATACCCAAAGGGTTGCCAAAGAACAGGTTAAACAATGATGTAATAATAACAATACGTTTTCTAATAGGCCAAGTACATGGGGAGTAGCATAGCCACCAGGGTGCCAATGGTTCTAAGATAGTGAGTAAGCTCTGTAGTATTGCAAGCGGTGAATGGCAACTAGTCTTTGCATAACATTGCGACTACGATTGCATCAACAGGTTCCGCTGTGGTTCGGATGTGGACGAATACAGTCAGCTATAAACGTCACATCCAAGCAGTCATAAGAAAGGATAGAAGTCAAAGGTAGCATTGAAAAGACACAGAGGAGGAAGGGTGAGGGATGGAGGGGGGGCCAGGTGGTACTTGACATACGGTCACATTGCCAAAAGAACTCTTCCAAGAACTACCCGGACATCGCCACTTCATATTCCGGTGAGTATCTGAAAGAGAACCAGTGCTGCCATGTATCGTGGAAGCTCTCGGCCGAACCCCTGTCCTGAGCCAAGGTGTCCTCCATCTCACAAACCTTGGCGACTCTATGGAGCCAGTCGGAGATGGTCAGAACCCTAATGGAGTTCCAGTGCAGGGGTATCAGGGATTTGGCTGCGTTTAAGAGGTGCATGGTCAGGGACCTCTTGTAGCGTGCCAATGGAAAGGAGGACAGGTGCAAGAGGCAGCAGGCGGCGTTCAAAACTAGTTTGGTTTCCGTGATATGTTTGATCAGACGATGTGTTTTCTCCCAGAAGGCAGAGATCAAGGGGCAGCTCCACCAAATGTGGAGCAGTGTGCCCCTCTCCATCTGGCACCTCCAGCATGTGTCTGGCTTCTGAGGGTTCCATTTGTGGAGCCTGTCAGGAGTGTGATACCAATGCGTTAGGAGCTTGTAGCTCGTTTCCTGAAGTTTGGTGCTGATTGAGCATTTGTGTGCGAGGGTGCAGGCATACCTCCACTGTTTCTCCGAGATTTCTATCCCAAGGTCCTCCGACCACCTCTCCTTGTGTCCGACCTTCTCCGCGCCGCCAGCGTGTTGTAGCCAAAAGTATGTCATTGAGGTGGCCTTATCTAAAGGGGACTGTGAGCTACAAACGGACTCCAGGTCAGTCAGTGGTCGAATAAGGTCTCGAGGTTCCCTGAGTTTGCCCAAGTAGCTGCGAAGTTGAAAATAGGTCCACAATTTCATGTTGGGGAGGTTGTGTTCGGACCTAAGGGCTGTCCAGTCTCTAAGTCTGTCTCCAACTAAACATTCGCCTGCTAGCAGGGGAGCATGCGTGGACGTCTTCCTAAGAGTCGGGTTACTCATGCCCGGGATAAAGTCGGGGCTGTCCGCCAAAGGCGTAAGGGGGCCAGGTGAAGTGGAAATCCCCTTCCGACCTGCGAGGGCGTAAGATATTTCTAACGAGGCGCCTGTTATAGGGTGTCTACGTAGGGAGCGGGGGTAGGCGTGTCTAGGGATCCACGGAGAAAATTTAAGTGGGATCGGACTGAGCTCCGTTTCCAAAGCCACCCAATCCTTCATGGTCCCATGGCAATGCCAGTCAATGATCCTGGCAAAGTGCGTCCCAGCGTGGTAGTTTTTAAAGTCAGGGAGACCCAACCCACCCAACTCCTTAGGCTTCATCAGGGTTGACAATTTAATTCTGGGTGTTTTACGGTTCCACAGGAATCGTAGTAGAAGCGCAATCAGAGACACAAAGAATCGGCGGGGAATCTGAACCGGTAGGGTACGCATCAAGTAGAGAAACCTTGGGAGTACCACCATTTTAATAATGGATGCCCGACCAAACCAGGAGAAGTTTCCCTTGGCCCACTGGGCAAGGTCCTTTTCACAGTTTCTAAAGAGGGGTGGGAAGTTTTTTTCAAAAATATCTGAGAGTCGGGTGTGAGCCAGGTTCCCAGGTATTTAAGAGCCCCTGGTTCCCAGCAGAAGGAAGATTGGGCTTTGGTCGCTGCCAGCAGCCTATCCGGCAACGAGATGTTTAGTGCCTCTGATTTGGTATAATTGATTTTCAAGTTTGATACGTAGCCATAGTGTGAGAATTCTTTCAACAGGTTGGGAAGTGCAATGTGTGGGCCTGTCAGGAAAAAAAGGAGATCGTCGGCGTATGCCGCCACCTTGAACTCGCTCTCCCCCACCTGGAACCCTGTCACCGCGTCGTTGAGTTTCACTGTCCTAATAAAAGGTTCGAGTGACAGGATGAATGGCAAAGGCGACAACGGGCACCCTTGTCTCGTGCCATTCTCTATCTTCACTCTTTTTGAGAGTGTGCCGTTGATCCGCAGTTGTGCCGATGGGTCCTGGTAGAGTGCAGCTATCCAAGATAGCATGTGTGGTCCTAAACCCACCCTTGCGCAGACCGCCATCATAAAATCCCAGACCACCCGATCGAAGGCCTTCTCCACATCAGTGGACAGGAGAAGGCCCTCGATGTTCCGATCTTTCGCCGCCTGTATGAGCAGGAGTGCCTTGGTGACATTATCCTTGGCCTCTCGGCCCGGCATGAAGCCCACTTGCTCCATCCCTATCAGACCTGGAAGGCGTGGTCTCAGCCTTGTAGCAAGGATTTTTGCGAACAGTTTCACATCCAAATTCAGCAAGGATATAGGGCGATAACTTGCACAGTCCGTGGGGTCCTTGCCTGACTTTGGTATAACCGTGATATGCGCAGATAAGAAATCCGGAGTGACCTGTCTAGGTGAGGACAGTGAGTTCAAGGCGTCTCTGAGTGGTTCAGTGAGCTGGCTAGAAAAAGTCTTAAAGTATATAGCTGAGTATCCGTCTGGACCTGGGCTTTTCCCTGATTTCAATTGTTTGATGGCCTGAGTGATCTCCAGGGACGTGATCGGCTCCTCGAGTAGGGACATATCAGTGTGTGAGAGGACAGGGAGGCCACTGTTGGTGATGTAATCATGGATGATCTGCGTCCTGTCTCCAGTCATGTGTGGTTGTCTGTGTTGCGGTGGGAGGGCATAGAGCCTAGAGTAGTAGCTGTGGAAATGATCCGCAATCGCGTCCGTCGTCACGTCCAGGCCCCCATCTGCACTTTTGATCCCCGTGATGTGGTTAGTCGACGAAATCTCGCGTAAGGCCCTTGCCAGAAACCTACCCGCTTTATCCCCCGACTCGTAATATAGTTTCTTTATAAAGAACAGCATGCGTTTGGCCGTGGAATCCAGCAAGTGCTGTAGTTCCCAACGCGCTTCAAGTAGTCGTGACACTGAATCGGTGGAGAGTGATTGTTTATGCAAAGTTTCTAATGCATTAATTTGGTTAATCAGCTTTTGGATCGCAGCCTCCCTTTCCCGCTTTCGGCGTGAGTCTAGTCCCATTAGGACTCCCCTCATGGAGCATTTATGGGCCTCCCATACAGAAAGTGGATCCGAGCCCGGGGTCGCATTGAGTCTAAAAAATTCAGTCAGATTGTCAGTCAGGGTAGGGAGTGTCACTGGGTCCGTCAGGAGAGAGGCGTTGAGCCTCCAGGAAGATTGTCGTTGTGTAGGGTTCGCCAAATCCATGGAAATTGCTGTGGGCGCGTGGTCCGAAAAGGACTGTATGCCTATGTGGGCCCCCGTTACCTTCCCGAGGTCTCGCTGGGACACAAGGATATAGGAGAAATGTGTAAAGTCCCTACCGTCTGGGTGGAGAAAGCGCCAAGTGTCAGTGAGTTGTAGTGACTGGAGCAATAATTTGATAGCTTTAAGGATTCTATAGGAAATGCATGTTTTCCCGTTGGAGGTGTCCACGAGGGGATTCAGGGGCACATTGAAGTCGCCCCCTAAGATTATGCACCCCTTGGCAAAGCCACGGAGCTCACGGACAACAGTCTGACAAAATGACCTATGTGCCTTGTTAGGAAAGTACACATTCGCTAGAGTCAGCGGGGTGTTTCCATACATTCCCCTTATAAAGAGGAATCTGCCTCCTGGGTCACTCAGCTGTTCTAGTACCTCAAACAGGGCCTCCCTACTCACTAGAATCGTCACCCCCTTCGACCTGGAGTCATTGTTTGTTGCGTGGAATGCCTTAGGGAAATATGTACTGGAAAGCCTGGGAACGTGGTGAGTCCTGAAGTGGGTCTCTTGTAAAAAGACAAAGTGGGGCCTACCTTTTTTAAGTTCCCTTAACAGGGAGGTGCGGCGTTCAGGGATGTTTAGACCCCTCACGTTGTGGGAGATCACCAGGGGGGTTCCACCCAGCGTGGAGTAAGCCATGGCGGAGAGCCCAGATGGAGGAGGCGGTGGAGCCTTAGGAGTTGATCTGTGAGAATACAACAATGGTAATAATTCAGCAATGTGACCGCAACAGTCAATAAGGTGACAGGGGTTAGACAGATGTCAGCGTCCAGCCAGGAGAGGTTAGCAGGGGGGAGGACGGGTGATGGAGTCAGGTAGAGGGGAAAGGGATGAGAAACTCAGCAGAGAGAGAGAAAGGAAAACAAGAGAGAGATTGGAGCAATAGGAATATAGGACGTGGATCTCTCCCCGAGGGTAAAAACAGATACCCCCAACGGAGAGCCTCACCTACACAGTGTGGTGCACCCAGTGACTCAGAGTACACAGGGTGCCTTTTGGGGCAGAAGGGAGACAGCGGCGGTTAGACCACAGCTCCTCAATACCTGTTTAAGACAAAAACAGTTAAACAAAATACAGTATAACCAACAGGGTAGAGTACACGCACAGCCCTACCGGCTGGATGTTGAATGAAAGCTAAATTGAAGTTTTACACCCGACCAGGGTCAAAACAAAAATAAGGCAACGGGTAACTAAAATAATTAAAAGACCCGTTAAAGGTGAGCACATATGAGCAAGTAGCAATCTTCAAACTACATGTTCCCCTCAACAAACCAACCCCCCCCCCCCCAAAGGAAAAATAACACAAAATACATATTAGAGAGAGACCGCCAACATGACAGAATACTTGACTCAGCCAGTGTGACAACCCAGTAGGAGAGATCCCACGACTCCTAAGGAACAAAAACATGTGCAGCCAGCTGGAGGTTAATATGTCGATCCTTGAATCAGTGGCTGCTGCATGTCGCAGGACATCCAGCTAGGCCGCAATAGGCTGCAGTCGAGAGCAAAAGCAATGAGCCACGTCCAGGGCAAAGGGTAAACTGGTGAAGAGGGGGGGTCGCCCTCTGGGTGCAGGAAACTTGCCATCTAAGCTATAATGTCACGAAGCAGCAGGCAGTCTGTGAGCAGGCCGTTGGCATCAGGCAGGGTGACAAGCAGGTCGAATCGACTGGAGTCTGTCTACAGGGGAGCATCGGATCAATTTGGGCAGCTCTCAGGCAAGACAGCCTGTGATCCAGGGAGGCGAATCGGGAGGGTCCGAACGTTGGGGAAGAGAACGGGGGAACGAGCTCACCTTGTGCTCACGGGGTCTAGGAAGCAGAGTCACTCACCCCCGAGTTCCCTTAGAGCCTCTGCCTGACGATTCGTGGTGCCAGCTTTCGACCCGCCTCCTCGGCCATGTTTAGCCTTCTTTGCGAGCCTCTTGTCTGGCGTAGATTGCGGGGATTCGGGAGGGCTCCGATCAGGAAGGGGATGCAGAAACTCTGAATACCAGTCGGGCAGTTCGATCGGGCCGAGGCCTAGAGCCTCGCACAACTCAGGCACGTCTGAAGGCACTCGGAGTGTGTGTTGGTGACCATTGAGGGTCACATTCAGGGCGAAGGGGAAACGCCAGGTGTACCTGATGTCTTTGTCCCTCAGTCTGTCCAAAAGGGGCCGCAGAGCTCTCCTATTCCACAGAGTGATAGGGGAGAGATCCTGGAAGAGCAGAATGTTAGCTCCATTGAAAACGGGGTGGTCACTTCTTCGGGCCTTGCGCATAATGTCATCCTTAAGCCCAAAGCTTTCAAGGCAGCATATTATATCCCTCGGCGGGGCTGTATCGGGACCTCTAGGCCTGAGGGCCCTGTGCGCCCTTACAACGTTAATCTCTGCATCCTCCTGCCGTTCTAGGAGGTTACACCTCCTACCTCTGTTGTCGAGGTCCTCCAGGTGGCGGTTCATGTCAATGAAATGATGTGCATGGGCCGTCGCTGTCTTCTCCATCTTCTGTATAGCTCTGTCTCTGCGTTTCCCAGCTGTCTCCGTGGCGGCCATCTTCTCGTTCAACACGAGCATGCTAGTCTTAAGGTCTGTGATGGCCGCTAAAAAGGCGGTTTGATGTCTGCTGCAATCACGGAAATGTCCGCGACCGTCAGAGGATGGTCCGCACCAGATCTATTCCTGGCCGAGCTCTCCGGGGCCGATTGGGAGTCATCGCTGTATTCCCTTCTCATTGCGGGTCGGCGCCATCTTGGGCCCAGGCACAGCGCTGCGACGCGCCGCCCTCGGTTTAAAGAGTTCCTCACCAAATAGGACACGGAGCCGCGGCGTGGGCGAGAGTGCGGGGTGGTGTGTAGTTTTTTGCCCGGCATCTGGAAGCTAATGGTCGGGTAAAAACTGCCAGAAGGCTGTGCGTGCTGAGGAGCTCCTTCAGTGAGCGACCATCCTCGTTGCGCGCCAAGCCACGCCCCAGCGTTGTCATACTTTGTACCACAAAACATAATGCCTATTTTCATTTTTGATTTAATTTGTCTTATTGAGGATAGATATGGCCAAAAGACAGCCTACATTAAAAAAAAATGCATGTATTACTTGGTTACCTTAACCACTTAAGACCCGGACCTTTAGTCAGCTAAAGGACCCGGCCAGGTTTTGCGATTCGGCATTGTATCGCTTTAACAGACAATTGTGCGGTCGTGCGACGTGGCTCCTAAACAAAATTGGCGTCCTTTTTTTCCCACAAATAGAGCTTTCTTTTGGTGGTATTTGATCACCTTTATCACCTTTTATTTTTTGCGCTATAAACAAAAATAGAGCGACAATTTTGAAAAAAATGCAATATTTTTTACTTTTTGCTATAATAATTATCCCCCAAAAATATATAAAAAAAAAAATTCCTGAGTTTAGGCCGATACGTATTCTTCTACCTATTTTTGGTAAGCGTTTATCGGTTGGTTTGCGCAAAATGTATAGCGTTTACAAAATATGGGAAAGTTTTATTGCATTTTTATTAATTATTATTTTTTTACTACTAATGGCGGCAATCAGTGATTTTTTCTTGACTGCGACATTATGGCGGACACTTCGGACAATTTTGACACATTTTTGGGACAATTGTCATTTTTACAGCAAAAAATGCATTTAAAATTGCAGTTTGGGAGTTAACCACAAGGGGGCGCTGAAGGGGTTATGTGTGACCTAATGTGTGTTTACAACTGTAGGGGTGTGTGGCTGTAGGTGTGACGTCATCGATTGTGTATCCCTATAAAAGGGATCACGCGATCGATGACGCCGCCACAGTGAAGAACGGGGAAGCCGTGTTTACACACGGCTCTCCCCGTTCTTCAGCTCCGGGGACCGATCGCCGGACTCAAGAGCGCGGTCCCGGAGCGCGCGACCCACAGCTGGGTACTAGCACAGGACGTACCCAGCCGTGCCATTGATGTGCACAGCCGTGCCATTCTGCCGACGTATATGTGCAGGAGGTTACTTGCTATTTTATTTTTTATTTTTATTTTTATTTAAATTTGTTTGCAGGAAAGATTTATTTTCTGTGTCACCTGGCATCATCCAGCTCATTTGCTTTGGGCCTAGTCACCCCCTGGGGATGTTGCATCACGCAGTCTAGATACTCAGGTTTACCAAAAAAAAACAGAGCTCTTTAAACAAAATTCTCCTAATAAGCTAAGCAGGAATTATCCTTTGAAGGTCATTTGTCTCCTTTGTCCATGAGTTGTGGGGTTTATTGTTCTTATTGTCTCTTGTTTTCATTCGTTATTGTGATTTTGCGTTGTCTTTGCCGAATGTAACTGTATCTTAATAACTTACCTTTGGGATTAATAAAGTGTTCTGAATCTGAGTCTTACAGAAAATCTATATATACACACACTTGTACTGGAGTGAAAATATAAATTAAAGTTAGCATTATATATTATATAGGGTTGCCATCAGGGGGGTACAGGCACTTTTTTTATATATTTTTTATATTATTATATATATATATATATATATATATATATATATATATATTAATAAAGGTCTCAGATGTCCCCAGGGCCCCATGTGACAAACCCCTGTTTATTTTTGTTTATATATATTTTTTATTTTTATAAATAAAGGTCCCAGATGGCAACCCACCTTTTTCTGTAATTTTCGTTTTCTAAAAAAAAAAAAAATTATTAAAGGGCCCAGAGGTCCTCAGGGCCACATACGGCAACCCCCCTTTAAAAAAAAAATATATATATATATATATATATATATATATATATATATATATATATATATATATATATATATATATATATATATATATATATATATATATATATATATATATATTTATTTATTTATTTATTTATTTATTTATATATATTTTTTCCTTTCTTTTTTTCTTTTTATTAAAGGGCCCAGAGGTGCACCAGGGCCCCGGATGGCTACCCCCCTTTTTTATATATATTCTTCTTTGTTTCTTTTTTTTGTAAAGAGCCCCCCCCCCCCCCCCCCAGATTCTCAATTCCCAGCAGCACCCCGCTTCTCAATTTAGGCGGCAGCACCCCCCCCCCCCCCCCCAGTTCTCTGCTCCAGGGGGCCCATGCCTGAAGCTGTGTAAAGGGCCCTCATAATTCCTGATGGCAGCCCTGTATACCTATATAAGACCAAAGGTTCCCATACTTCCCCCTTGTTCTTTAAATGTAACAGGGAGCATTGTGCTTTAATGACTTTATATCAGACTGTGCAGTTTTAGGCAGGTGTAAAAAAAAAAAGGTAAATTAAGACTGCTTTCAGAAGTAGAAGTGATAATAGTTTATCTTTATCAGTTAACAAAATGGAAAGTAAATGAACAGAAGAGAAATCCAAATCATTATCTGGTGTGCCCACCCTTTGCCTTCAAAACAGCATCAGTTATTTTAGGTACACTTGCACACTTTTCAGGACTCCTTGCTCTTCATTACGCTGAAGATAGTTCTTAAAGCGGAGGTTCACCCTAAATATAATATCTCCCATGCGATCCAGCATACTGGCGTCAGCGCCAGTATGCTGGGTTTTTTTTTTTTTTAATAGCACACTTACTGTATTATTGTAGAATTCCTTTTCTGTCCCCCACGGTGGACGGCTGTAGTATAGCGCGTCACATCTTCCTAAAATACTCGATATGGACTCGGGTAATCTCGGCGAAAATGCGGCGCCTGCGCACAGACCTAGGAGCTGACTGCGCAGGCGCCGTATTTCTCCGAGTCCTATTTCGGAGGGCGTGACGCGCCATAGCCGTAGGACTCGGAGAAATACGGCGCCTGCGCAGTCAGCTCCTAGGTCTGTGCGCAGGCGCCGCATTTTCGCCGAGATTACCCGAGTGCATATCGGGTATTTTAGGAAGATGTGACGCGCTATACTGGCGCCGTCCACCACGGGGGACAGAAAAGGAATTCTACAATAATACAGTAAGTGTGCTATTAAAAAAAAAAAACCCAGCATACTGGCGCTGACGCCAGTATGCTGGATCGCATGGGAGATATTATGTTTAGGGTGAAATACCGCTTTAATGACATTGGCTCTATACTAAAACTGGAGCACTCTGGTGCAGCTGTGCATGGTAGCCAATCAGTTTCTAACTTCAACTTGTAAAAATTAAGCTTTGACAGTAAGCCCAGGTTCACACTGGGTACGATTTAGTTCGATTTCAGATGCGATTTCACATGTGAAATCGCATCTCAAATCGGCGGCAATTGCCGGCAATGACACCGTCCTAATCGGTGCGACGCCGCATCTGCGGCACTTCACCGATTTCAAAAAGTAGTTCCTGTACTACTTTTTGCGATTTCAGGACGCGATTTACATTGACATCTGTGCAGAACCCTGCACAGATGTCTCCTAAATCGCGCCGAAATCAGGACTGCCAGAGGGAGTAAAATCGCGCGATTTCAGCTGAAATCGCGCAATTTCACTCCCGCAGCCCAGTGTGAACCAGGACTAAATCGCGCGATTTCAGCTAAACTCTCAAGTTATTGCCATAAAAAGTGTATGGGGACCTGGGTCCTGCCCCAGGGGTCATGTATCAATGCAAAAAAGTTTTAAACATTTTAATTTTTTCAGGAGCACTGGATTTAATAATGCTTTAAGTTGAAACAATAAAAATTAAATATTCCTTTAAATATCGTGCCCGGGGGTCTCGTTCGTATGCCTGTAAAGTAGCAAATTTTTCCTGTGTTTAGAACAATACCACAGCAAAATTACATTTCTAAAGGACTGCTGTAATGAATTGTCAGATCCTGGCAATATACCGTATTTATTGGCGTATAACACACACTTTTTTTTCCCCGAAAACAGAGGGTAAACAGTGCCTGCGTTTTATACGCCAACATCATGTTTTACCAACAGGAGATCGGGCGGTCCTCCCCAGGAGCCACACATTGGGGGGTGTCAGGCCGGACATTCCGCCTTTCCTGGCCCTGGAACAGCCCTGGAACAGCGCTCCTTGCATAGTCTGAAGTTAAGAAAAAAAGTCACTTGCCAGCCCCTTCTACAGCGCTCATCCTGTGTCAGTGTCATTGTAAAACAAAGCTTGAAAATATCTCAATAGCTCAGTTTTTCTGGCTGCTCTCCTCCTCCTCCTCCGAGTGTAGCTTTGATTGGAGGAGGAGAGTGGTCACATGACCATCTGTGTAACATCAGAGGAGAGCAGTCATGTGACCAGGTCAAAAAACAGAGCTATTGATGTATATGGGATCTTCAGTTTGCAATAGGAGTGACACAGGAGTGTACTGGATGGGGGATGTATAATGGATGGGGATGTATAATGAATGGGAGGCTGTGTACTGGATAGGGGGATGTGTACTGGATGGGGGGTGTATAATGGATGGGGGGCTGTGTACTGTAAAGGGGGCTGTGAAAACATTTTTTCCTTAAATTTTTTCTCTTAAAATAGGGGTGCATGTTATACGGCAATAAATAGGGTAGATAAAAATCATTGAAAAAAATGACATGGGTTCCCCCCCAGTCCATTACCAGGCCCTTTGTGTTTGGTATGAATATTAAGGGGAACCTTGCAAAATGCACGGGGTCCCCCCAAAATCCATACCAGGTCCTACAGGTCTGGTATTATTATATTATTATTATACAGGATTTATATAGCACCAACAGTTTGCGCATCGCTTTACATTAGGGATGGATATTAAGGGGAACCCTGCACCAAATAAAAAAAAATGGCACAGGGATCCCCCCAAAATCCATATCAGGCCCTTCAGGGAAACCCTGTGGCAAATTTTTTAAAACATGGCATAGAAATCCCCCCCAAAATACATACTACAACCTTTGACACCTTGGAGGTATGCCTGACGTTCAGAGGGAGACCTCTTGTACAGTCGTAATATCCTCTTGTTGGTCGCCTGGGCCTTGACCATAGTTTCCTGCAACAATTTGTTATTGCGACCCAGAAAAATCGACAGTACTCGGAGACTCAGGAACAATCTTAGGCAGAAAGACTGGATGAAATCCATAGTTTACGAAGAATGGAGACTGAATTGTAACTGAATGACTGGCATTATTAAAAGCTAACTCTGTTAAGGGTAATAGTGCTACCCAATCATCCTGAACAAACGTGGTGAAGCACTGGAAATACTGTTCAAGGGTTTGGTTTGTCCTCTCGGTCTGTCCATTAGTCTGAGGATGGTAAGCAGAAGACATGGATAGTTCAATCTAAAGGACCTTGCATAATGCTTTCCAAAAGCGAAAGGAGAACTGGACCCCTCTGTCTGACATAATGTTTGTTGGCACTCCATGTAATCTCACAATTTCCCTGATGAAAACCTGGGCAGTCTCCATGGCAGAAGGTGTATTCTTTAGTGGTATGAAGTGGGCCATCTTACAAAGGTGGTCAACCACTACAAAGACAGCCGTATATCCTTCAAACGGGGGTAAGTCTATTATGAAGTCCATAGCAATCATGCTCCATGGTCTATCAGAGATTGGTAGTTGTCTGAGAAAACCCCAAGACTTGGTTCTAGCAACGGCGGATCCAGGGGGGGGCAACGGGGAAATTGCCCCCCCCCCCCCGAGGCAATCATGTCACATTGGCTTTATAAAAAAAAAAATGTTTTTAACATATTTTTCTTTTATTTTTTATTAAAGGGCCAATTTTTTTTCTTTTATTTTTTTTAGAAGTCCGGAGGTCCCCAGGGTCCCGGAGGCCACCAGGGCCCCAGATGACCACCCCCCTTTTTTTATTAAATTTGTATATATGTATATATATATATATATATATATATATATATATATATATATATATATATATATATATATATATATAATTATTATTATTATTGTTAGTATTATTATTATTAAAGGGCACAGAGGTCCCCAGGGCCCCCGGAGGACAACCCTCCTTTTTTATAATTTTTTTAATTTTTTTTATATTTTATTTATTTTTTTTCTCTTTTTTTATATATAGATATATTTTTATTAAAGGGCTCAGAGGTCCCCAGGGCCCCATGTGTCAAACCCCCTTTTTTTAACCACTTAAGGACCCCCGCACGCACATATACGGCCACAGAATGGCACGTACAGGCACAAGGGCGTAAATTTACGTCCCCGCCTAAGTGCGGTTTGGGGGTCCCATCGGGACCCCCTCCGCGGCGTGCGGGGGTCCCCCTGGCTCCGGGAGCGATCCGGGATCTGGGGGCGGATGTCGGCGAATACCCGCCCCCCCGCGATCGCTCCCAGCCAATGGGAGCGCGCTCCCAACCTGTCACTTCCTCCTCCTGTGTTTACACAGGAAGGAGGAAATGATGTATTCTCTCATCGCAGCGCTGTTTCCCAGCGTTGCTGATGAGAGAAGACATCACAAGTAAGTGTGCACCAACACAACACTGACACACACTCACATAGGCATATTAACCCCTTGTGACCGCCCCCCCCCACCCCCCTGTCACAGTGTCACTGAATGCAGTGATCTAATCACTGCATTTAGTGTCAGTGTGACAGGCAGTGTAAAAAACAGTTAGTGTTAGGTTCAGGATAGCCCCCCCACCCCCACCCCCCCTAATAAAGTTTTTAACCCCCTGATCACCGCCCTAGTTAACCCTTTCACTCCCTATTGCCAGCGTCACTAAGCGATCATTTTTCTGATCGCTGTATTAGTGTCGCTGTTCCCGTTAGGTAGCTATTTTATTTTATTGCGATTTTTTTTTTTACTAAAGACATGTGGCTAAATAAATTTTGGCCTAAATGTTTGACTAAAATTTAGTTTATTTGATTTTTTTTTTAACAAAAAGTAAAAAATAGTGTTTTTTTTTCAAAAATGTCGCTCTATTTTTGTATATAGCGCAAAAAATAAAAATCGCAGAGGTGATCAAATACCACCAAAAGAAAGCTCTATTTGTGGGAAGAAAAGGACGCAAATTTTGTTTGGGAGCCACGTCGCACGACCGCGCAATTGTCTGTTAAAGCGACGCAGTGCCGAATCGCAAAAACACCTTGGGTCATTTACCAGCGTATTGGTCCGGGTCTTAAGTGGTTAATAAATGTTTTTTTTTATATTTTTTATATATTGTTTTATTTATTTTTTATAACTTTTTTTATCATTTTTTTTAAACTGCTTTGTGGTGCCTGCAGCTGCTGCTGCCGAGTCCGTCACTCTCTCTCTCTCATTACCAGGGCTGGTAGGCTGCCTGTCCTGAGGCTGCTTTGAGCTGTTGCTGACTGCAGCACTCCCCTCTCTCCTGCTGACATCGGGCATCTCTGGCTGTGTGTGAGCTGGATCTGTGTTCGGCTGTGCTGCCTGTGCTAGACCTGCTCGTGTGATAGTAGATGGGGATGGAACACTGATTGAACCAGTGTCAGGGATTCTAAATAGACCAGTACTGTGTGCCTACACAGGAGACCAACACTGTATGCAGTGAAATAAAAGGTGTTTATTTACAAGGTGAACAAAACAGGTGAAGACAAACAGTGCACAAATAACAACAAAGCATATATAAGTGAAGGGGAAATTCCGTAATCATAAACCACAAGCCAAGCCGAGGTAATATACCAGGAGATCACAGAAGAAGCTGCAGACAGGGAATGGGTAGGAAGGGAATGTCCAGGAGAGGGATCAGGTCAGGTCGTATCAGATCAGAAGTCAAGAAAGGGGACAGCAGGCTCAGGGTCAGATATCAGGCTCAGGATCAGGTTAGTAGACAGATACCAGGGCGAGGAGTGATTACACACGCCGGGTATTATAGAGGCGTGCTGATTGCATTCAGGTCACACCTGAACGCAGGAAGGGCTGTGTGCTCCATACTGCCAAGACCTTTCCTGACAATCAGTGTTTTGTCTATCACACAAGCCTGTCTAGGGGGGACCTTGCTAGAGCACACTGGCCTACCGAACACAGACCTTCAGCTCCTGTTTGTTCCATGACACACGTCGGGAGAGGAGATGCCTGCTGTGTGTGATCGAGGCAATGCCATGGTGAGTGCCGTGCACAGTGTGGCTGCATTCATAGACAAAAGTGGGAATGCATTGATATACAAAAGTGGGGATGCATTGATATACAAAAGTGGGGATGCATTGATATGCAAAAGTGGGGATGCATTGATATGCAAAAGTGGGGTTGCATTGATATGCAAAAGTGGGGTTGCGTTCATATACACAGTGAGGATGCAATGATCTCTTGTACCATGTCTTCAGTCTCTGACTATCTCCTTGTACCACGTCTGCAGTCTCTGACCATCTCCTGTACCACGTCTGCAGTCTCTGACCATCCCTTGTACCACGTCTGCAGTCTCTGACCATCTCCTGTACCACGTCTGCAGTCTCTGACCATCCCTTGTACCACGTCTGCAGTCTCTGACAATCCCTTGTACCACGTCTGCAGTCTCTGACAATCCCTTGTACCACGTCTGCAGTCTCTGACAATCCCTTGTACCACGTCTGCAGTCTCTGACCATCTCCTCTACCACGTCTGCAGTCTCTGACCATCTCCTCTACCACGTCTGCAGTCTCTGACCATCTCCTCTACCACGTCTGCAGTCTCTGACCATCTCCTCTACCACGTCTGCAGTCTCTGACCATCTCCTCTACCACGTCTGCAGTCTCTGACCATCTCCTCTACCACGTCTGCAGTCTCTGACCATCTCCTCTACCACGTCTGCAGTCTCTGACCATCTCCTCTACCACGTCTGCAGTCTCTGACCATCTCCTCTACCACGTCTGCAGTCTCTGACCATCTCCTCTACCACGTCTGCAGTCTCTGACCATCTCCTCTACCACGTCTGCAGTCTCTGACCATCCCTTGTACCATGCCTGCAGTCTCTGACCATCTCTTGTACCATATCTGCATTCTCTGACCATCTCTTGTACCATGTCTGCAGTCTCTGACCATCTCTTGTACCATGTCTGCAGTCTCTGACCATTTCCTTGTACCACGTCTGCAGTCTCTGACCATCCCTTGTACCACGTCTGCAGTCTGACCATCCCTTGTACCACGTCTGCAGTTTCTGACCATCTCTTGTACCACATCTGCAGTTTCTGACCATCTCTTGTACCACGTCTGCAGTCTCTGACCATCTCTTGTACCATGTCTGCAGTCTCTGACCATCTCTTGTACCATGTCTGCAGTCTCTGACCATCTCTTGTACCATGTCTGCAGTCTCTGACCATTTCCTTGTACCACGTCTATAGTCTCTGACGATCTCCTGTACCATGTCTGCAGTCTCTGACCATCTCTTGTACCACGTCTGCAGTCTCTGACCATCTCTTGTACCATGTCTGCAGTCTCTGACCATCTCTTGTACCACGTCTGCAGTCTCTGACCATCTCTTGTACCACGTCTGCAGTCTCTGACCATCCCTTGTACCACGTCTGCAGTCTCTGACCATCCCTTGTACCACGTCTGCAGTCTCTGACCATCCCTTGTACCACGTCTGCAGTCTCTGACCATCCCTTGTACCACGTCTGCAGTCTGACCATCCCTTGTACTACGTCTGCAGTCTCTGACCATCCCTTGTACCATGTCTGCAGTCTCTGACCATCCCTTGTACCACGTCTGCAGTCTCTCACCATCCCTTGTACCACGTCTGCAGTTTCTGACCATCTCTTGTACCACGTCTGCAGTCTCTGACCATCTCTTGTACCATGTCTGCAGTTTCTGACCATCTCTTGTACCATGTCTGCAGTCTCTGACCATTTCCTTGTACCACGTCTGCAGTTTGACCATCTCTTGTACCACGTCTGCAGTCTCTGACTATCTCTTGTACCATGTCTGCAGTTTCTGACCATCTCTTGTACCATGTCTGCAGTCTCTGACCATTTCCTTGTACCACGTCTGCAGTCTCTGACTATCTCCTTGTACCACGTCTGCAGTCTCTAACCATCTCCTGTACCACGTCTGCAGTCTCTGACCATCTCCTCTACCACGTCTGCAGTCTCTGACCATCCCTTGTACCATGCCTGCAGTCTCTGACCATCTCTTGTACCATATCTGCATTCTCTGACCATCTCTTGTACCATGTCTGCAGTCTCTGACCATCTCTTGTACCACGTCTATAGTCTCTGACGATCTCCTGTACCATGTCTGCAGTCTCTGACCATCTCTTGTACCACGTCTGCAGTCCCTGACAACTGTCTACAAACCATGGGATAGATTTATGGCATTCATATTTAAATATTTTTTACTAGTAATGGCGGGGATCATTGATTTTTTAGCAGTACTGCAACATTGCAGCGGACACATCGGACACCTAATTGAGTTCTGTAAGCAACACCTTATTTTCTGTCAGTGCCCCCCCCCCCCCCCCCCCCGAGACTAGACTCTGGATCCGCCCTTGGGTTTTAGCAGTCTTGTTTTGAGTACAAATGACACATGACTTTACATAATTGCAGTTCTTCCCGAGATTCGGCCACCAGAACATACGATGAATTAATTCAAGAGTCTTGTGGACCCCAAAATGGCCAGCTAGAGGATAGTCGTGGCAAAGGCCCAGTACTTTTGTCTGGAAATTTTCTGGCACAAACATTTTATTGTTTTTCCAAAGCAACCCACTCCTGGGTATGAAGGCAACTCCTGGTGGACTGGACACTCCCGCTAAAGTTGCTTTATGCCAGACATCAGTAGTGTTGAGCGGAATACGCCATATTCGATTTCACGATATTTCACGAATATATAGAAGAATATTCGTGAAATATTCGTTAATATCGAATATTCGTGATATTTTATAAAAATATGCAAATGCGAAATTTCGCTAATGCGAAATTGATTGCGAAATTCTCGTCAACACGCGAAAACGGAGATCATTTCCTGGATTACTAAACTAATATGCACTAAACACTAACTCTACTTACACAAACTTATATGACTAAACTAAATGCTAGATGCTAATTATTTTTTTTTTTTTTATACACAAAACACAGAAGGGCAGAGAAAGTATTTGCGAATATTCGTAATACGAATATTCGCATTGCGAATATTCGGCAACATAAAAGGATCGCCTCAGCTACTCTGCCCAGGGTCTCTTATCATACCAGCAATGCTTTTAGACTTCGATGGAGATCACTAGGATGTGATCTGTTTTAAAAATAAATTTGAAAAAATACGAATATTCGCAATATCGAATATTCACCGCGATATTCGATTTATTCGCGAATACTCGAATATGCAATATTCGTTAAGAATATTCGCAATGCGAATATTCGTGAGCAACACTAGACATCAGATCCATCTGAAGAAGCAGAAAGTTGCCTTCTTTTTAGAATGGTATGTAGCGCCCCCTTACTTTCTGTAGGGGCGTTATGCTAAAGTTAGTGGGGAATGGGAGAGTTATGTGGCTCCCATTCACAATTTGTCAAATTTAGGCTGCCGTCATTCCCAGACCTGTCCTGTGGGTCGGTCTGCGCTCCAGGGGTGTTTTTTACCCCTGGGCTGCAGCTGGCACTAGAGGGGTTCTGGCAGACTCGCAGCAGCCAATCAGAGGGGTTGGTTCCCTCGCTAAGGCATGCTGAGGGAGGCTATATCTGGGGCAGCCGCCTTTGCCTGAGGGCCGTTTTTGCTTTCTGCCGTGGCCTACCTGCCCGGAGTTGTGCACCATGCAGAGCTCTACTCTGACATAGAGAGGGATCCCAGTAGCTGCTGGGTCCCGAACCTTTTCTGAAAGGATCCCAGGCTGGGAGCTGTACGGCGGGGGATCGGCTTGAGGAGAACCCGGAGGTAGGTGATCCAATAGGGCTTGAACGAACCATCGGGGATCCAGTGACTCTAACTAAATCTATTGGGAGGACTCGCTCATTTCAATTTCACGTTCACTCAAGTACTAGGCCTGTGGCAGAGGCCTGGCCAGGCCTGTGGCAGAAGCCTGGTCCTCCCAACATTTGCAAGTGATGTTCCGGCTGCCAGGCCTGTGGCAGGGGTCTGTCCTGGGGCACTTTACCCATTCTGACTGAAGTAGCGATGAACTGAGTTCATCATTGCGGAGAACAAGACTGCTCCCTTCTTTTTCATATCCAAGGCCTGATACTCAAGCTCTCTCTCTCTGCTCATTTCCTGTCCTATGCCATGTTGATGAAGGCCATGTTGGGCCTTGGAATAAAGCATTGAAGAAAACCCAACTAAAGACTGGACATTTGCTCTCTTCCTCAACTCACAAGTATCACCCCTAGACACCTGCCAGGTAACACAACACGCCGATCCCACTTATACTCAGCGGCTTCTGAATGGGGTAGCGCTACAGGTATAAGGAACTGAGATTTCTTTTGGGTCATCAATCATACAGGAGAGAGAGTCAGGCTTAATGTTCTTTGACCCCTGTCAGTAGGTGATATGGAATGAAAATCTGGAGAAGAACAACGCCCACCGTGCTTGACACAGCTTCAGCCATTTGGCAGCTCTCAGATACTCCAGATTTTTGTGATCAGTGTAAAAAAGGATGGGTTGTGCTGCTTCTTCTAAGGCCCTGTATACACGATCAAACTTATCCGATGAAAACGGTCCGACGGACCGTTTTCATCAGACATGTCTGCTGGGCTGTTTTGGTCTGATGGTTGTACACACCATCAAACCAAAATCCCTGCGGACAGACAGCGCGGTGACGTGGCGGTGACGTTGACGCCGCCACGTCACCAAACCAGGAAGTCAAATACTTCCACGCATGCGTCGAATCCATTCGTCGCATGCGGGAGATTTCGGTCCGCTGGTTAGGCGTACTAACCAGCGGCACAATTCGGACGGACAGGTTTCCAGCAGACAAGTTTTAAAGCATGCTTTAAAACTTGTCTGCTGGAAAAACCTGTCTGCTAGCCCGTACACACGGTCGGATATGTCCGCTGAAACTGGTCTGCGGACCAGTTTCAGCAGACAAGTTTGATCGTGTGTACGCGGCCTAACAAATACCTCCACTCTTTGAGTGCAGCTTTAATGACCAGGGGGTAGATTCATATAGAGATAAGACGGCATATCTACTGATACGCCGTCATATCTCTGAGATCCGACAGTCGGATCTATGCAGCTGATTCATCGAATCAGGTTCCGCATAGATCCCCCTTAGATCCGACAGGTGTAAGTGACTTACACCGTCGGATCTTAGGCTGCAATCTCCCGCTGGCCGCTAGGTGGCGCTTCCGTTTGTATACGCAACGAATATGCAAATGAGGAGAACCGCCGATTCAGAAACGAACGCCCGGCCATCGCTTTTTTTTTAAGTAGTTTGTGTTCAGCTTTTTCCGGCGGATAGTTACCCCTGCTATATGAGGGGTAAGTGCGGTGTATCCTATGTTAAGTATGGCCGTCATTCCCGCGCCGAGTTTTGAATGTTTTACATTGTTTACATAAGTCATTAGCGAATACGGCCATACGTAATTTGCGTTACCGTCAAAACCAATGACGTCCTTGCGACGTCATTTGGAGCAATGCACGCTGGGAAATTTAGCCGGCGGTGCATGCGCAGTTAAATCGGCGTGGGGACGCGCCTAATTTAAATAATACACTCCCCATAGCTGCGGAATTTGAATTCCGCCGGGGGATTTACGAGCCGCCGGCGCCACTTTAGAGGCAAGTGCTTTGTGAATACAGCACTTGCCTCAAAAACTGGCGCTGGCGGATCGTAAATAAGATAGATTACGCGGATCTAAAGATCCGCTGATCTATGTGAATCTATCCCCAGGAGTTCACAATCAACCACGTCGTATTTCTTCTTGGTTGGAGAAAGCCTACAGGAGAAGAAGGCTATGGAGTGCATAAGATCCTTGAGGCCTTCGCGTTGGGAAATAACTGTCCCTACAGCTGTTTCTGAGGTGTCTACCTCAAGTAGTTAAGGCAGAGAGGGATCTGGATGAAACAGGATGGGGGCAGAAGTAAAAAATCCCTTTAGAGTTGCAAAGGCAGCTTAACCACTTAAGCCCTGGACAATTACACTGGTCAAAGACCAGGGCACTTTTTGCAATTCTGCACTGCTTCGCTTTAACTTACAATTGCGCGGTCGTGCGACGTGGCTCCCAAAGAAAATTGGTGTAAAGTGATTAAAAAATGTGCAACCCAAAAAACATGTTGAATGAAGGTAAGTGACTGATCTACAAATATCTAAAAATACCATCAAAATACACAAATAAATGATATATGTGCAGTAGTGAAATGTCACATTGCTATGAGCATAATAGGGTGATAGTCCAGAAAAAAGGGGAAAAGAAAAATGTGTAGTGATCAATGTTCAAAGACAAAGGCAAAAACAAAATGCCAAAAGTGAAAATTGTTGCTAGGAAGATGTTGTCATATCTAATAGAGCATCACTGGTACATTGATAGATGTCATACAATGCTATCCTTATAACGCTAAGTGAATGGCCGCTTACCGGATCAATGGTGATATTGAGCTCACAGCTGGGCTGACCTGCCCTTGGAAGAATCCTTTCGATATTCCACACACGGATCGATCATGGATTTCAAAGCTAGACACTGTGGAGATGGTTCCAAAGCCACTGCGGATGGTTCCAGGGTCCCTCGGACACAGGGATAAATGGTGTTTTCCTTAGTTGAATGCTGCTGTACATGGAGTAGCTGTTTCCATAGACCATCAAATCAATTGAACTCCGTAAACAGTCGGTTACCACAGGGAAGGAAGAAGAAAATAATCCCTCATGGTGTAGTATTCCTGTAAAAAAGTTATTTATTGCAGGCTTTGTTACATATCCAAAAGATTAAAAAGACTTGATTCAAACGTAGCCGCGGTTCACACCAGCTGGCTAAAAACGTGATGACGTCAAGAACTTAAAGCTCCACCCTACGCATTTCCCTGTATAAGGATTCTACTGGGAAACGGAGGCTCATCACGTTTTTAGCCAGTTGATGTGAACCGCGGCTAAGTTTGAATCAAGTCTTTTTAATCTCTTGAATATGTAACGAAGCCTGCAATAAATACGTTTTTTACGAGAATACTACACCATGAGAGATTCTTTTCTTCTTCCTTTCCTGTGGTAACCGACTGTTTATGGAGGTCAATTGATTTGGTGGTCTATGGAAACCGCTACTCCATGTACGGCAGCATTCAACTAAGGAAAACACACCATTTATTCCTGTGTCCGAGGGACCCTGGAACCATCTGCAGCGGCTTTGGAACCATCTTCACAGTGTCTAGCTTTGAAATCCATGATCGATCCGTGTGTAGAATATCAAAAGGATTCTTCCAAGGGCAGGTCGGTTCAGCTGTGAGTTCAATATCGCCATCGATCCGGTAAGCAGACATTGACTTATCGTTATAAGGATAGCATTGTATGACATCAACGTACCAGTGATGCTCTGTTTGATATGACAACCACTTCTTAGCAACAATTTTCACTTTTGGCATTTTGTTTTTGTCTTTGGACATTGATCACTACACAGTTTTCTTTTCCCCTTTTTTTTTTTCTGGACTATCACCATATTATGCTCATAGCAATGTGACATTTCACTCTTGCACATACTGTATATCATTAATTATTGTTTTTTATGGTATTTTTAGATATTTGTTAGATCATTTACTTACCTTCATTCAACACGTTTTTTGGGTTGCGCATTTTTTAATCACTTTACACCCATTTCTGCCAGCCTTATTCAGGCTAATTAAATTGCTGCACCCAAATGTTTGGCAGGTGAGGTTCATTCCTCTCCATTTTTGTTAGTGAAGATTTTTAGCTTCTACACTTGTTCACTTCCCACAAATAGAGCTTTCTTTTGGTGGCATTTGATCACCTCTGCGGTTTTTATTTTGTGCGCTATAAACAAAAAAAAGAGATATATTTTACATTTTGCTATAATAAATTCCCCCAAAAAATATATAAAAAAAAAAAAAAAATTCCCCTCAATTTAGGCCGATATGTATTCTTCTACATAGTTTTGGTAAAAAGAAACGCAATAAGCGTTTATTGATTGGTTTGCGCAAAAGTTATAGCATCTACAAAATAGGGGATAGTTTTATGGCATTTTTTTTTTTTACTAGTAATGGCAGCGATCAGCGATTTTTATTATGACTGCGACAATATGGCGGACACATTGGACACTTTTGACACATTTTTGGGACCATTGTCATTTTTACAGCGATAAGTGCTATAAAAATGCCCTAAAAATTACACTAGCAGTGAAGGGGTTAACCCCTAGGTGGCGCTGTAGAGGTTAAATGTTCCCTAGGGAGTGATTCTTACTGTTAGGGGGCCTGACTACATGTGACATGTCGCTGTTGACCGTTCCAGATCAGAGGGAACAGCCATCAGTGACAGTGTCACTAGAAAGAATAGGGGAATGCCTTGTTTACAAAAACATCCCCCTGTTCTGCCTTTGCCAACCACAATCGCGGGCTGCCCAGGAACATTGAGTTCCCGGGACCCGCGAACATGCTCACAAGGCACGTAGCGGGCACGCCCACCCGCTGGGCAGCAAATTTAAAGGGACGTACCTGTACGCCAATCTGCCTGCCAGTGCCATTCTGTCTACATACATTTGCGTGCGTTGGTCGGGAAGCGGTTAAACCTTATAATTCCTCAGCCGGTCACGTGATGAGGACGTGACGCGCGTAGGAGGGAGGGGCCGCAGGAATGCTCCGTGGCTGTGTGCAGCGTTCTGAAGCTCCGTGAGACGCAAGGCGGACTGACCCGGCGTGAGAGGCTGGGCTGGATCCGGACGCGAGGAGGAACCCACCCGGAACCACCACCGCGACCCGCCACCCATTGGAGGCGGATCTGACAGCGCGACAAGCCCCCCATGTTTGGAGTCCGCAGGGTGCTGAGGCGGCGGCACGATGGAGTAGGTACACGCAGTCCCCGTGGAGCCAGCGAGGCATGCTTCATAGCGTGCTTGACAGCATGGATCAGGAGGCAGAATAAGGATGGGTGAGGCGCTCCGAGGAGCCGAGAACTGACAGGGTCTGGTGGGCCCCCCCTCCCCCTGCAATTCCCCCCCCCCCTCACAAGTGGAGAAATTATTGTATGTGACAGGGGAGAGTAAAAACACCTGTAAAGCTATGTATAAACAGTTCATGTCTAACCTTTGATAAACCTGTCTGATCTAGTAAGGCAGGGAATGAACTTTGGTGAATTTGATTACCCTATGTTTGGTGGTACTGTGTTCCTGGGCTAGCTATGATGTCTCTGTCACTCTGAGGCAGTTGCCCCCGCAACCTGGAGTGAGACAACTACTGAAATTTGGAAGCGTGTTCAATCTAGAGCCTAAGATATTATAACTGGGTCTGTGAAGTGGGTGCAGGGCTGCGCGATCTGAGTCTGACGAGCCTGCAATTCTAAGTTGGATGTGTGTAGTATTTGGAGTCAGAGGATTCTGTCAGAGTCTGATGTCTTTTGCAAGCCTGACCTTGCGACTCAATGCGATTTAGTGTCTGAGGTCTCTGCAAACTTGAGCTGGATACCTTGAGACCGTGAGTTGGGTGTCTCAGCCTACTCCCTTGATTGGGGATACCAAAGGGGGGGGTAAAAAGCAAGTAAAAAGCATAAAGACAGGACGACAGAAAATCGCACCCCCATGCACGCAGGTGTAACATAATAGAGAGGCGGCAGGATTTAAGGAACGGGCCCTAGAACTTAAAAAAATAGATCTAAGTTCCCGAGGGATAGAGATGTGAAGACCTATCTGGTAAAAAAAATCTAATCCCTAGTAACAGAGCCCTATGGATGAGTTATAAAAAGTCTTAGGGCTGGGGGTAAGTTGGGGAATTAACACATCAGTGAAAGTGAAAGGCCCATAATAAGGGGGGATATTAAAAAAAAAAAAAGAATAGGGGAAGGTTTACAACCCCTCATCAGTAAGCACCTGTTGAACAGAATTAAAGAACCGATAGTGTCAGCATTTGCATCACCAAGAAGCCCCCTGAACCCGGGAAAAAAAAAAACACAGTAAAGTAATTGGGCACCCCCCTCCTCGCACTCCAATGGCAAACTGGGGAAAAGAATTAGACCAAACAATAGAATTAAAATGAGTCGGTCAACAAGAGGTACCGCCTCAAAACCTCCTAAGAGTAATACCGGTACAAGCTCGATACAGCAGTACATGACACAGGAACCTACCGCTAAAAGCCCAAGTGCTGTAAAGAAAACGGACAAGAAAAGAACAGGAGAAGTCATGGCGGACCGGTCTAAAGGCGAGACGTCCCTGGTCGGAGACCTCGAACAAAGTAGGTTGGAAGACCTGGGTCAAGATACACAACCACCATCAAAAGCAGAGATGAATGTGATGCTCCTGAGGATGGAAAATCTAAGAACAGAAATCAACAGTTTAAGAACAGAAATGGGTGGTCTTTTTAAAAGAGTGGAGGGGACCGAAAAAAAAATAGCAGAACAAGACCAAGAACTGGTTAAATTAAAATCACAAGTACAAGCGATAACAGAGAGTCAAAAAATCCTAGCATACAGACTGGAAGACCAGGAAAATCGCAACAGGCGACAGAACCTTAGAATACGTGGAATAGAGGAAGTACAGGGGGAGGACCTAGGGGAGATCATAAATTCGCTTTTTAAACCCCTGTTGGGAAAATCTCCAGAAGACAAGCACATCAAAATTGAGAGGACTCACCGGATAGGGAACCCCAAACAGGCAGAGAAAAGGGGACCCAGAGACATCATAATACGTTTCCGGAACTATGAGGACAAGGCCGCAATCTGGGCAAGCTTGAGGGGATTACCCCCCGTTAAATATAAAGGGAAGGAGATCCAAATCTTCTCGGACTTATCAAGAGAAACTTTAGAAAGGAGAAGACATTTGAGACCCCTTTTAGACCAATTGCGTAGGGAGAACATCAAGTACCAATGGGGATTCCTGGCCTGCCTTATTGGGTTTAAGGGGGGGATATCCGCCCGATTAAGATTCCCGGAAGAACTAGAGAGGTTCTGTCAAAAAATGGACATTATAGTGCCCGATCTTCCAGACTGGGTAGTTTAAGGGATGAACAGGACTGGGGGGGTGGGGTGGGGGAGGGGAGGCCCATGAAAGAAGGGAGATTTGACAGTCATGGAGCTATCCCTAGGCTCAACCTCAGGGAGAGGAGCCGAGGGTAAGGGAGTGGAGGAGACCAGGATCGGCTTCCAGGCCTCTAATAGGCCAAGGGGGGAGAGGAAGGGGGGAGGGGGGATGAGGGAGGAGAGGGAGGGGGGATGGGGAGAGAGGGGAGGGGGGGGAATATCTCGTTGATTCCACATCGATCCATTTTTTCCAAGCAAGCCCCCATGAAAAGGAGGATAGGGTCAGACAAGCAAACAAAAAAGTACTAAGAGCAGATGACAGAAATTAAACTACTATCATACAACGTTAAGGGGTTAAACGCTCCTGCAAAGAGACATAACATTTTTAAGGAATTACAACTCTATAAAGCGGACATAGTCTTTTTGCAGGAGACACACTTAGCTTTGGAATCCAATATAAGATTGTCTTCTCGAAGTCACCCTATATGGTACTATGGGGATACAATCACAAAACGAGCCAGAGGTGTCGCAATTGGCATCCGAGGCTCCATACGCTTCGAGCTGGGTGACAGATTAACTGATGCCGAAGGGAGATTCCTTTTTTTAAAAGGTAAATTAAGAGGGGAGGAATACACGCTAGCAAACATATACGCGCCTAATGACAATTCTGCAAACTATGTGACTAAAGTCTTGAAAAAACTTGAACAATTTAGGTCGGGATATTTGATAATAATGGGAGACTTTAACTTTTGCATGGATCCTGAAGAGGACAGTACGTCCCGTGTAAATTAGTAAAACATGGACTACATCAGGCCCAGTTGGTAGACATATGGCGTCTGCAACATCCCAAAAAATTAGATTATACGTTTTACTCCTCTGTGCACGGGACGTACTCTAGGATTGATTATGCCATGGTGGACCACAGACTCCTGGAAAGAATAGAAGAGACTAGTATTGAAGTTATGACAATCTCCGATCATACACCTATAACTATGAAGCTCAATGTATCAGACCAGAAAACGAACCCTCCAGAGTGGAGAATAGATGAGAGCCTATTAGACGATGAAAAAATAGTAAAAAGAGTGCAAGGAGAATTAGAAAGATACTTCATAGAGAATGACACGGAGGGGATCTCCAGGGCTACACTGTGGGAAGCCCATAAGGCCTACATAAGAGGAATATTTATTATGGAGGGGGCTAGGAAAAAGAAAGAAAAAACAAAAGAGTTAAAGGAATTAGTGAAGGTTATCTCATTATTAGAACAAGAACATAAAAATAAAGGACAAAAAATAGAAACATGGCACAAAGTAAAGATGAAAAGGGATGAGTATAGAGCACTCATAGAACAAGAGGTCAAGAAAGATTTAAATATTGTTGAAAGAGAGAGATATATATGGGGAGACAAACCGGGTAAATCCCTGGCCAGAATGGTGAAAAAAAAAAAAAAAGTAGGAACTATATAGAAAAAATAAGGAAAAAGAATGGTGACTTAGTCTATAAAACCAGTGACATTGCAGAAGAGTTCAGGAGTTATTATGAGAGCCTATATAATGTAAAACAAAAGAACTGGAAACCGGGTGAGAAAGAAGCTAGAATTGAGGAGATACTGAGAAAAGGCAAACTCCCCAGAATAGACAAAGAGGCAGCCGAAATCCTAGACCAGCCTATAACGGAGGAGGAAATAAGGATAACTTTAAAAAACTCCAATAAAGGGAAAAGCCCTGGCCCTGACGGCTTTTCTACCAGATATATACAAAAGTTCGGAAACATATTAATCCCAAAACTTCGCCAGTATTTTAATGGACTTGGGAGTGACTATGAGCTGAGTAGAGAAGCCGCCATGGCAAACATCACGGTCATAGAAAAAGAGGGGAAAGACAATACGATATGCTCAGGGTTTAGACCAATTTCATTGCTGAACGTAGATATAAAGATTTATGCAAAAATTCTAGCAGACCGTATGAAGGAGATAATGACGTTCATTATTCACCCGGACCAGGTGGGATTCATATCAGGCAGAGAGGGCAAGGACAATGGAACCAGAGCCCTCTTACTCATAGAGCAAATTAAAGAAAATCGAACCCCCAGTCTACTCCTTTCAGTAGACGCTGAGAAAGCGTTTGACAGGGTAGACTGGGGGTTCATGATGCTATCACTAGAAAAGACAGGGCTAGGCCCAAGGATGAGAGAGAGAATCCAAACATTATACCGACACCCACGAGCAAGAGTCAAGATCAACGGCTCCCTATCATCAGCCTTTGAGATGGGGAACGTGACGAGGCAGGAATGCCCTTTGTCCCCCCTCCTCTTTGTGCTCTCACTCGAGCCCCTTTTGGCCATGATACGGAACGACCCCAACATTAAAGGGGTCAGAGCAGGAGATGAGGAACACATATTGTCAGCATTCGCTGACGACGTGTTGTTTTTCGTAAGAAACCCAAGAGACACGCTTCCCTACTTAATAGCGAACATTAAACAATATGGAGAAATCTCTAATTTCAAGATGAACATGGCCAAGACAGAAATATTAAATGTAAACATTAATAAAGACGAGGTGGGATTTCTTAAAAAGGAATACAACTTTACTTGGCAGAAAGAGATCAAGTACTTAGGAATAAAACTAGCAAGATCCTTAAAAAATATATATAGATTAAATTATATCCCCCTCCTCGAGGAAATAAAAGGAGAAATTAGAAAAACAAAGAATCGACCGATCTCCTGGTTCGGTAGAGTAAATTTAGTAAAAATGATACTAGTCCCGAAAATCCTGTATAGGTTCCAGATGATTCCAATTTTCATCCCCCAAGGATATTTTAGATTACTGAACTCACTCCTATTGAATTTCATATGGAACAAAAAAAACATAGGATCTCCCTTCAAATTCTAAAACAGGGAAAAAAACTGGGGGGCTTAGGAGTCCCGGATATCAGAAAATATTACGCAGCTTCAATTATCTCCCGTATAATAGAGTGGGACAAAGAAAAGCACGATAAAAGATGGGTTCAGATCGAGTGTGCACTAGCAAATACACAATTAGGTAGAGTGATATGGAATCCACCACAGTACAGAAAATTACACATAACCACCCACGAAATGACACGGACAGCACTAAGGATATGGGATAGAACACACAAACAACTAGGATCAGTTTATAACTCACCACTCATAGATTTAAAAGATAATGTATTTTTCTCACCGGGTTTAAAAGAGGAGTGGGGGAATTGGATTAAAAACCGGACTCGGGTAAAAGATTTAACACAGCAAGGTAAAATAATGACACCTCATGAAATTAAAGTTAAGAATATATGCACAGGGTGGAATGATTGGCGATACAGACAGCTCTCCTCCTTCATCAGGACCCTACCAGGCCCCATCCGGGAACAGAAGGACTACACACCCTTGGAACAACTTTGCCTGGTGGATAGTTCAAAAGGAAATATCTCAAAATTGTATAAAATCCTGATGAGGGCGGAAGAGCTGGGGACGCCTAGGTATATAATGAAATGGGAAAGGGAACTTGAAGTCACCAGGGGGAAAACATCAGTAGAAAGAATATTGAACCTAACCCATTCCTCAGCAATCGATGTAAGAACAGCTGAGATGAATTTCAAACTTATTACAGGATACTCTACCCCCGATAAAATTAGTAAATTTAAAGAAGGGGAGACAGGAGAATGCTGGAGAGGCTGCCCAACAATGGGGACAATGGCCCACCTGTGGTGGAAATGTCCCAAAATTAAAAGCTTTTGGAACAGGATTCTTCCACTAATTAAGGATATTACTAAAAAAGAGATTAAAGACGATCCTTGGGAAGTCCTATTTCATGGAGGAGAGGTGCCCTTAAAGGAGTATAAAAAGACCCTGGTTCCCCACCTCCTTAATGCTGCAAAACGGTTAATTCCGAAAAAATGGAGGGATAAGAACAGCCCACAGATATGGGAATGGATTGACTCAGTGGAGGAAACCTATAGGAGGGAGGAGTTGAAACTTAGAGAGGGGGAGGACAGCGAGGATATATGTAAGAAATGGAGCCCGTGGAGAGAATTTAAAAGAACCTGGAGCTATGCAGAAAACCTTAGAGTACCTTGAACAAGGAAATCTAACCGTAGGGGGGACACTTGGGGGGAGAGATAGTGGAATCACGAGATAGAGGGAGGGAGGAGGGGGGGGGACCGAGGGGGGAAATCCACATACTAAACCAAAATAGTATATATTAAAAAAAAAAAAAAAAAGTCATTAAAACAGAAGGAAAATAAAGAGAACCACAGATGATGCAATGACTACAATGATAAGCGAAGGGCGGAAAGATCCGTGAGCGGGTCATCTGGTATTACCTTGGGTCGTGACTGATGTGGAAAAGAAAAAAAAAAAAAACACCTTATAATTCCAGTGAAACTGAACATTCTGTATTGTCAGCTGGGTAATTGGAGAGATGATAGCACCCCCTTGAATTTGCAAAGCCAACAAAACTCTGTACCCCCTCTTTGCTGAGGGTGCAGGCCAGTCCGGAACAGCTGTAACCTTTTGTGGGTCCATGTCGAATCCCTCTGTGGAAATTAACAGACCCAGGAACTGAATACTCGGCTTTTTGAATTCACACTTCTCTGGATTGGCGTATAGCCCATGTTGACGAAGTTGTCAGAGTACAATCTTGATATGTGTGGGAAACAACTGCGCTAGCTAACAAACAAAAGGAAAAAATGTAAAACAATATAGCGGCCAGCACACAAACAAACAAAGTCAGTAGCAATTGGAAAATAGAAAGTGCAGCGCTATGATATATAAAGGTGCTGTCATGAGCATAGGACATGCAAAGGTATAGTCCAACAGGACAACAAAAGATGTTAGATAATAAGAAAAACAAAACATTACATAGCATATGAGTAATGGTGCATGGAGTCCATCAATGTGATTACAAACAGGTGAGTGAAAACACTGAACTGGTGCAATGAACAGTGTAAATAGTTCATGGATGTGGTTCCCAATGAATCAAAACACTGCATATATGGTGCCAGTTGAAATAAATGAAAACAATATATGTAGCTTGTCTGTAGTCTTCAGAGTATCAAATAAAGGAAATAGGTACTCTTACCAGCTGTGATGGACTTACTCGTTAGTATTAACAGCAAGTCAGACAAGGCATGGTGGTCTCAGCGGACCCTGGGCTCTGTTTGGGTGAATCTGTAGAGGTAGTCACTCAGGTTGGGATGATGAATCCAGTCTGGTTGGATATCGCTCCTCCAAAACAGGACCCCAAATAAATGAGACCCCTGGTGAATGGCCAGGCTCAAGAGTCAGCTCAGCAGGTATGGATGTATGGAAACAAAAAAGAAAGGCTCCCAATGGTGCAGATCAAAAATAAACCTGTGAAGGCTTTATTTGATATAAAATAAATAAAATCACGTGATATAAGTAAAAAGCAGTATGGGGTACAGGTAAGGAAATCCTGCCTGCTGGTATGCATGGTAGGTGAGGACAAAGTGCAGAGAGACCATGAGTGCAGTAACATCTGATCTGGCCTGTGTGGAATCAAATAATGACTCCACACAGACCTACCATTTTATAGAGTCCAATGGGTGTGGCGATTAGGATGATCGCACACAGGTGCCGTGAGTTTCCTATCCACCAAAGGAGTGAGAGTCCCAGCCGTCAATAGAGAAGACGGCTCACTGGTGGCTCCCCCGGCGTCCCAAAGGGCCATACAGCCCCGGCAATAATATTTCTACCTATTATTGCAGAATATGTCTACCTATTATTGCATCAGGTAACCATTTATCTATCTATATATAACTTTATAGCACTTCATTACCTATTTTCACCTATCCCACTACCACTACAAAAAAATATATATATATATATATTTTTTTTTTTTTACATATATATTTTTTCATACCACTTCACCTCCATCACTTTAATACACACAGGTGTTCACACCATATACTCACTTCCTTCAAATCATGCATATCATTTTTTATATCTCTCACATTGGATTGCCCTTAATGGTGATCATTTATTTACTTCCCCTACCAATCACACCACCAACCCCTTTCACACCTTACCCAGTTCACCACTGTTTTATATTATTGCATTCTCCTTACTTACTGAATAACTTTAATGGACTTTATAAGCTGCCCTGACATCCATTTTATATTGGCACTTAGCAACTGCCTTTAGTCCCCTTAATACCATATATACTGCTATGCTGTCACTTTGGCAGCTATGTTGAATGGATTTATCTAATCCTTCCTAATCATACACAATTCTATGGGTGTCCATTGCAGGTCCCGATTCCTCCACCTCCTGGAGGGTGTCCACACTCTGGCTCCCTGTAGGCCCTCGAGGATGGGCCGTCATTCGCATTGGGGAGGATAGAGGCCCCCCCCCCCCCGGCTACCCAGCGGTGACCAGCATGCTTAATTCCTTGTTTTAGCGGTAACTATATCATTGTGATAGACCCACCATGATGTTTGTTTTTATGCTTTGTAATACTTTTGAACCCCTATAATTTATATTTTAGAATGCCTGTCCCCCTGAAGAGACCGATCGAACGGTCGAAACGCGCCGGGGATCTACATTGTGCATTCATCTGCAACTTTACGATATGTATAAATATTTATGTCTACTGCAACAAGGATTGAGAAACTTTTGTACCCTCTCTTTTATATATTGTTTAACATTTACCCATACTCACTGTGGTATCCGATATTATCGGTCAATAAATATCGTTTGATCCCGCTGCCTGATAACCCCGCTGGGGAACCTTTCTCTTTTTTTTTTATGCCAAATTGGGGCGAGCAGCTTTTTCATTCCATCTCTACCATATGTGTCTTTTCCCTTCTTATGTTAAAGTCTCTATTGAGCTTGGTATACCGACCCAGGCCAGTTCATCCTTTAAGCTTTCAGATAGGCCAAGGCAAAACTGGTGCTGCAGGGCTGCGTTATTCCACTGGGTATCTGCGCTTCAGCGTCTGCAGTCCGTAACATAGTCTTCAACCGCTCTGCGGCCTTGCTGGAGTGCATGGAGGGCAGCCTCTGCAGTGGAAGTCCGTTGTGGGTCATCGTATAACAGTGACATGGCATTGAAGAAGGATGACATAGAGTCCAGCATAACATGGCGTTCTTCAAGGAAGCGATGGGCCCAGGTCTGTGGTTCACTCCGCAGTAGAGAAATTATGAACCCCACCATGGTGGTTTCCAGGAAAAACGTCAGAGGTTGTAATGAAAAATACAATTCACATGTGTTGCTGAATGCCCAACACTTATTTCGGTCCCCAGAAAATCTCTCCGGGATGGGGACGCTTAGCTCTGGAGGTAGCATCATTACAGTGGTTGCGGTAGTAACCTATGTTGGTGTCCTGCTAGTAGGAGGATTTGCAGTGGTAGCCAGGGATTGCACTTGTCCTGGAGAGATTTCACCACTTGAGTGAGGGCTGAGAGGTGTTGGCAAATCTCATCTGTGGAGGAGGTCCCTCTTGCAGGCTCAGGCATGGCTGTTTGATACTGACACATACCTTGAAGGTGAGCGTGACGTACAGAGGGAGACCTCTCATACAGCCCTGGCTCCAGAGTCACTGGAGTTGAGACAGTGACCATAGGAGCACAGTGAGGTATTAGTGCCTGCAGAGTTCTCTTGGCTGGAGATGATGGCAGCTGACAGAGACAAGAACCAGCCTAGGTGCTGTGGATGCAGGTGAGCAGATGCAGGTGTCCTGAGGATACAGGTCAGCGGATGCAGGTACGCTGAGAGGGCAGCGGATGCAGATGCACACAGATGCAAGACAGCAGGCAGGAGCAAGGTCAGACTAGCCAGGTAATACACAGTGGATTGGTCAGGCAGAAACAGCAGGCAAGGAATGGTCTGGGTTAGTAACGGAGGATCAGGCAGACAAGTAAACAGAGCAAGGTCAAGGAAGCCAAGGGTTAGGACTAGGGATGAGCTCGATGTTCGAGTCGAACATAAGTTCGAATCAAACATCGGGTGTTCGCTTATTTGCTGAACAGCGAACATTATGGGGCGTTTGCGGAAACGTTATAGTGCAGTTGCTACTACACTTCTGGTGGTGTACACAGTACATATGTAGCGGCCTGCTACTTTCTAGCCGGCGTAGCTTTAAATTTAGAGGGTAGTCTGAGAGTTAGTTGACTCAGACTGTATGATTTTTCACAATTTTTGGGCCTCTGTTCCAGCCATGGCTGTACTGTGAGTGACCACTATTGTTATCTGGGGTGTCGTTATCACTCCAGGCCAAGGGTGGCAGCAGTCAGGTCAAGGTGTTTTGGGTGTTCCCCTTCAGCGGCCAATCAGACTGAGTTGATCATCCCGCTGTGCATGCTGGGGAGAAGTACTTAAGGGACAGATGTCATTAGTCTGGGGTCGTCGTCGATCCTGGGTCTGTCATCCCACCACCCCCCATGTGTGGCCCTCCTGGCCGGGGGAGCATGTTCAAGTGTTCCTGGCTCCAGGACCACATTGGTCCGGGGCTGTGATCTACTAAGTAGGCCTGGTAGTCAGACTGGGTCTACATTTGCAGAGTGGTCCTGTGCTGTCCGTCCCGAGGGAAGAAGCCACTCGATAAAGAACCTATCTTGGAGAGCACCGAGCAAGAGGCTGGTATCTCAGGAGAGGCCTAGAACGTCATCGAAGAACGCACTATTACTGAGAGGCTGAATGATGGTCGCCTGTCAGTTCTGAGTTCACAAGAATTCATTCAAGAGAGATCCAGGTGCTTAATCCTGTGCGGAGAGGATTCTGGACCGAATATATCTCCATCTTTGGGAAGGTCTGTGGCAGAGACTTTACCAAGTTTCTGTGTGACATCCTGGCTGCTAGGTTAGTGAGAGAGGCCTATCCAGGTGCACAGTACTCACTCTGGCTAGAGTGGCGACGAAAGCTATGTTGCTGGAAGCAGGAGTGTTTCCCAACAAAGTTATACACCTGAATAGGGATGAGCCGAACACCCCCCTGTTTGGTTCGCACCAGAACCTTTGAACAGGCCGATCGTTCACGTGAACTTTAGAACCCCATTGAAGTCTATGGGACTCAAACGTTCGAAATCAAAAGTGCTAATTTTAAAGGCCAATGTGCAAGTTATTGTCGTAAAACGGGTTTGGGGACCCGGGTCTTGCCCCAGGGAACATGTATCAATGAAAAAAAAAAAGTTTTAAAAACTGAAGTTTTTTCGGAAGCAGTGATTTTAATGAGGCTTAAAGTGAAAAAAAATTGAAAAATTCCTTTAAATATCGTACCTGCTGGGTGTCTATAGCAGCCCTCACAAATTCCACTCGCCTGCTCGCATTTTGCGCAGGGCGAGTGAGGTGCAGGGACTGAGCAGGCTGACAGTTTCCTGGCTGAAGCCATCAGCCAGGAAACTGTCAGCGGGAGGAAACAGAGTGGCATGGCTGGACTGCCATGGCGCCGCTTTGAGCTGAAGCTGCAGCGCTCTCCTCTTATGTATCACACACACAGCAGGTATCCCCTGGGACGGACGAAAAGAGAGGAGGGGCCAGTGGGAAGCAGTGTGCTGTGAGAGGTGACTATGTAACATGGGGGGAGAGGTGACTATGTAACATGCATGGGGGGGGGGGGTGACTGTGCAGCATGCAGGGAGGGAGAGGTGACTGTGCAAAATGCAGGGGGTCCAAAGCTGGGCGGGAGGGAGAGGTGACTGTGTAACATGCAGGAGGGAAGAGGTGACTGTGCAACATGCAGGTGGTCCAAAGCTGGGGGGGGGGGTAACTGTGTAACATGCAGGGGGGAGAGGTGACTGTGCAGCATGCAGGGAGTCCAAAGATGGGGGGGGGGAGGTGACTGTGCAACATGCAGGGGGTCCAAAGCTGGGGGGGAGAGGTGACTGTGCAACATGCAGGGGGGGGGGGAGAGGTGACCGTGCAACATGCAGGGGGGAAGAGGTGACTGTGCAAAATGCAGGGGGGAAGAGGTGACTGTACAACATGCAGGGGGTCCAAATCTGGGGGGGTGACTGTAACATGCAGGGGGTCCAAATCTGGGGGGGTGACTGTAACATGCAGGGGGGAGGTGACTGTGCAGCATTCAGGGGGTTCAAAGCTGGGGTGGAGAGGTGACTGTGCAACATGCAGGGGGGGGGAGGTGACTGTGCAGCATTCATGGTCTAAATTTGGAGGGGGGGGTGACTGTGTAACATGCAGGGACGCTGCATTTGATGGGGCACAGTGAAGCTGCATTTGATGGGCCCCTGTAAGGCTGCATTTGATGGGGCACTGTGAGGCTGCATTTGATGGGGCACTGTGAGGCTGCATTCATGGGCTCCTTAAAGCTGCATTTGATGGGCACAGTGAGGCTGCACTGATGGGTACTGATATGTTTTATGTTAATATTGTTAACGTTGTTAATAATATTTATTTTTGGAACTTAATTCTGCTTAAAACATTTAACAGTGTAATTTCATGAGATAATTTACAAGGGCGTGTTTAGGGGCACACTTAGGGGTGGGGCAGGAGAGGGGTTGGGTGGTGCAACTAGTGGCAAGTAACTTGAAAGGCCTGGCTAGTGGCTCAGGACTTGAAATGTTGAGCCCTGTCTATAGTATGTCTGTGAAGTGGCACGTGTTTAGAACTGTCCCTGCATAAAATGAGAATACTATAGGAAAAACGTCATATAAAACTGCTTGCGGCTTTAATGTAATGTCTGGTCCCTGCAACATGGATGAAAATCATTGAGAAAAATAGCATGGGTTTCCCCCCCCTCCCCCCAGGTCATTACCAGCCCTTTTGGCCCTATATACTTTGGACAGCAGTATACAGGCGGTGCAAACAAGACAGGGGGCCAGATTCTCAGCGGCGCTACGACGGAGTATCTCAGATACCCCGTTGTATCGCCGTTTTTTTTGGCTCGTATCTATGCGAGTGATGCTTAGCATCACTTTGGCATAGATATGCTTCAACATCCGACAAGTGTAATACCATTACACTTGCGGATCGTAGTTGTAATGACAACTCCGGCCACTAGGTGGCCTTTACGTTGTTTTCTCATTTGCCTATGCAAATGAGGCTACTACGCTGATTCCCGATTGCTTTTACCCCGCCCCGTCGTCGCGTACGTCGTTTACGAACTCGTAAGGTTACTCCTGCTTCTATGAGGAGTAACCTTACGAAGTCTCGTCGGATGCCATGGGGTGTCGTCGGATGCCATGTTAAGTATGGCGTCGGGTCAGCGTCGGCTTATTCCGTCGCTTACGTCGTTTTACTAACTTGTTCGCGAATAGGGCATTGCGTAGTGACGATCACGTCATTTTGACGTCGGTTTCAACAACGCTTTCCGACGTGAGCTGGAGCATGCGCACTGGGCTTTTTCCCCGGCCGGCGCATGCGCAGTTCGTTCGACACGGGGGCGCGCTTAATTTAAATACAAGCCGCCCCATTTCAATTACGCGGGCTTACGCTGGGCGATTTACTCTACGCCTCCGCAAACTACGGAGCAAGTGCATGGAGAATACGGCACTTGCTCTAGTACGATGCGGCGGCGTAGTGTAAATGGCTTACGCTACGCCGGCGAGTTTCTTAGAGAATCTGGCCCAGAGGTTTGTTGTTAAGTGTCAGCAGATTGGCCTCTACAAATTCTGCAGTGTCTAAATAATACCTAAAACTGCAAGCAACTGAGCATGTGCAGAGAACAGTGAGACAGCATATTACTGGATTTTACATGGTAGACACTTTACATATCTATACATGCAAAAGGAGCCAGCCTGAAGTGATCTAGCTCTAGGGTTGCCACCTTTTCTTCAAGCCAAACCCCAACACTTTGGTTGCCTGGGACACCTTTGAGTGGCCCAAGGAGAATTGTAATGATGTGTGCATAGCATGCCCCTAGTGATCAGTGGATGTAGCCAAATTGCTCTTGCTGACATCATCGCCCTGCTCCCCAGTGATGCCGAACCTGCCCCCAGTCGCCTAAAGCTCCCGGACAGCAACAGATTTGTGTGTGACTGTCTTGGTTACTTGGGGAGCCACAACCTGTTCTGAATAATGTGTCCGGGTTTCAGTCCACCTGAAACCCAGACATATGACTCAAAATCCAGGGTTCAGCAAAATGGCAGCCTCCAGCAAGAAGAGACAAGAGCAATGCTGGAGACAATTTATAGCACACACCGATTTTGGTAGCATAAGTATTAATGTGGAATGTATGATCCTTGCTAAAGAACATTAGTTTTTATCAAGTTCTTATAGCTAAAGTTTCCCACTTTAATAGTTTGTTATGCAACAAATTTTAAATATTAAATATAACTATTTTAAATCAGGTCATTCTTTTTGAAACACACCGTACTATCTCATATACCGTGTTTCCCCCGAAAAAATGACCTACCCCGATAATCAGACCTCGCATGATTCTCGGGGAGGGCTGCAATATAAGCCCTACCCCGAAAATAAGCCCTAGTAAAATTTGTTTAAAAATGTTTTAATCCACCTTGCAGAATGAGTATATTGCCCTTTGTAACTGCACCGTGCAAAAACACCCTATTTACAGTCTTCTCCTCTCCTCCTGGCTGACGCCTGCGCCCCCCCTCCCCAGTGCACGGAGAGGGCCAACGCCAGACAGACAGTGGTTCCCCCCCTCCGCTCTCCTCCCGCCTGATGTCCGCAGCCCCTCCCTCCTCAGCACACAGAGCAGGCAGATGCCAGCGGGACACCGCCCCCCCCCCCCAGTGCACGGAGAGGGCCAACGCCAGACAGACAGTGGCTCCCCCCCTCCGCTCTCCTCCCGCCTGATGCCTGCAGCCCCTTCCTCCTCAGCACACAGAGCAGGCAGATGCCAGCGGGACACCGCCCCCCCCCTCCCCAGTGCACGGAGTGGGCCGACGCCAGCGGGGATCCCGGAGCAGAGAAGAAGAGCCCAGACAGACCATGCGACAGCAAGGGAAGCTGCAAGAAAGGTATTGCTCACAAAACAATCACAAAGGGAGACACACTGCACCCCACTGGGAACATTCCCTAAAAATGTTTTGCATAATTCTATAAGGATGGATTTTAAGACGCTTTTTATGTCAATACTGACGTCTAACCTGACAGGGAGGGGGAGGGGGAGAAGACAGGGGACACATGAGATAGATAAATGACACAGCAAAAGCACTATGCAATCTATCATGCTTGAAAAGAAAAGGATTTTCTCTTTTTTTTTTAGGGTTATAACCACTTTAAGATCATTGTACATACCGTAAATAAGACATCCCCGAAAATAAGCCCTAGTGTGTTTTAGGTTGCCAAAATTAATATAAGACCCGGGCTTATTTTCGGGGAAACCACCACCTAAATGTATATGTATATTGTATATGTATTCACCACCTAAATGTATATTGTACATTTATATGTATTCACCACCTAAATGTATATGTATATTGTACCTGTAGCAGAATGCATTGAGAGGGGTTTAATAAGACTGGAGCAGCTGTAGCAGAAGATAAAAGTGGATTGTTGCTTTGCGCAGCTGCTGCAGATTCTGATTATTTATAGTATTTTGTATATCATTCTTAATTGAATTTATAACTTTACAGTAAATTTGCAACAATGTTTCCTATCAGTATACAGCTGGGAATGGAGAAGTCCTTGTAGTATAATGGTGACAATGTCAGGAAATGGAAGCCTCAGGATCTATGTGACAGTAAGGTCACTCACACACTTCTTCCCACAAGTCCTCTCAGCCTCAGCCAGTAGAAGCGCTGTGTGCGCGGCCCGGAGTATCAATAAAGCTGTTACAAAGTGACCTTGAGTGGGTTCTCCTCCCTCCATCCGGGTTCTCTTTATAAAGAGCGTGACGCGCTTGCGTGGTGTTCTCCGTTCAGTACGACCTCTGGTGCCGGTAAGAGCAGTGGGACGAGTAGGCCCGGGAACTTGGTTAATCCGCCCTCATCCTTCCTCCCGGAGCTCCCTCTGTTATCTCCGGTGTAGGATAGCGGTAGAGCCCCCTTCAGTGTCCGGGCGGCGGGTGATATTAGCCGGGTGTTGTGTGTATTTCTGTGTCAGTCATTCTCTCCGTTCTTTCTCCGCAGAGGGGCTGAGCCGTGACCCGACACCCGCTAAAGGACACTCACACACCTCCCTCCATCATGTATGCCTGTGCGAAGTTCGTCTCTACCCCTTCTCTGGTGAGTAGCCGCCTCTGGGCCTAGTCCGCTGCGCCCGGCCTGTGTAGGTCAAAGTCAATGTCTTCCCGCACACGGGCCGCGCAGCCCCTTTCCGGCCTCCTCCCTTCACTGCAGACCGGGGCCCGGCCATAGAGGATCCGCACACTCCCTGCCTGTGTCCGCGGCCTGCAGCCGGCCTGTGTGACCTTAGAGGAGGCCAAGGACATGGCAGTGCAGGATCCGCTCTGCGGGGTGAAGGGCTGGGCCGTGATTGGATGGGGTGTGCATTCTACACCTTCCCTTCTTGTACCCTTTATATTGATTATTTGTGATTTTTCATGTTTAATCTCTGATGGCCGATCTGTTAGCTGGCTCCTTTTGACATTGAACATTGCAGGGTGCTGTCTGCATTGGATTTGCATTGTAATGCCTGTTCAGGGGTGGGGGGTAATTGGGACACTTGTCTGCATGCAGCACTGGGTCACTGGTTAAAATCCCAGTCAGGGCACTGTCTGCATGGAGAGTGCCTTATACTGCATTGCAGCACTGTAATCCTTAGTTTTAATCCCAGTCAGGACACTTGTTTACATTATAATACCCTTCAGCACTGGAGACTCCCAGTCAGGACACTTGTCTGCATGGTGACTTCAATATAGGGCTGTGCAGCACAAGGGTCATTGGTTTAAATTTCCAAAATGACACTTGTCTGCATAGTTTGTATTATAATGTCCTTCAGGACTGGTGTCCTCAGTTTAGATCCCAGCCAGCACACCTGTCTGCATTGAGTTTGCATTATAGTTCCTTTCTGCACCAAGGTCCATGTGTTAAATCCCAGTCTGGACACTTGTCTGCATAAAGTTCACTTTGTTTCCTCCTGAACTCCAATGATGTGCTGCAAGGTTAACTGGCTCCTGTCATAGTAGTGTGATTGGGGCTTTTGATTGTAAGGTTGAGGACAGAAGATGTGAATGGACAGTATGTAAATTGGTGTTATAAAAATGCTAGTGATGAATAAAATTGTTTTTTTTGTCTGTAGATCCGGGCTGGGTCCAAGGCTCTGTACAGACCGCTTTCTGCATCAGTTCTGTCCCGGCCAGAGGTCCGAACTGGAGAGGTAAGTGGAGTTTTTTTTTAATATAACTTGGTAGTGAGGTGTTCTAAGATTACATCAATTAGGTGTCCTATAGATCAGTGGCCATCAGCCCTGTCCTCAGGGCCCACTAACAGGCCAGGTTTGCAAGATAACTGAAATGCAGCACATGTGATATGATTTGCTGTTCAGTGATTGCAGTATTCTAGTCTGCATTACCTTGGAGATGCATAAAACCTGGCCTGTTGAGCCCTGAAGACAGGGTTGATGACCACTGCTATAGATCACCTTGCTTGATGTCTGAACTGTCACACCTGAGTATAACCTCTGCAGAATGACATGTAGAAATCCTGACCTCTGAAGCTTCAGTAACTGTCAGACTTCAGTGCTAGCAGTCTGCAGTGCTGCCTTAAGTTATACAGGCAGCTTAACTTTGAAGGGCGTTCTGTTGCAGGTCATTGGGTTAATTCAAGGGCATTACTTCAGCCTCTTATGATAAACCAAAGCCTGATCTGCAGATGTTTGAGAAGTGACTGGTAGAAGCTACATGTACTTATGCCAATGCAATATTTTAATTTTATGTTTATTTTTTATTTTTAGGGAAACGCACTACTCAGTGGGACACAAAATCCATGCATGCAGCTGGTACTAAGGGGATTTCAGACCAGTGCAGTCAGCAGGGACATTGATACTGCTGCTAAATTCATTGGTGCTGGTGCTGCCACAGTTGGTGTGGCTGGCTCTGGTGCTGGTATCGGAACAGTTTTTGGAAGTCTCATTATTGGTTATGCAAGGCAAGTTTATTTACTGCAGTATAAGTTTAGCATGTTAAGTTTGCTGTCAGTGGACTTGTATAGAGGCATTTCTGCCTGCACTAGTTTATTGTGGTTACTATGATAGCAGGCTACTATGATAGCAGGCTATCTATGGAGCAAACTTGTACCCCTACCAACAATTGTTATGAAGCATTCCAATCTAATTTATTGTGGTTAATCTGAACTATGAAGAATGTATCACTTCCTCTTGGTGACACTATGGTAAGTATACACAAGGTATACTACAACCATACCCGATGGTAGTCTTCATCTGTCTGCGTGGAGGCGCAACACATATAATTTTGTAATTTTATTTTTTATTTTTTTTAACCTTAATGCATGAAGGTGAGCCTTTAGAACAACGTTAAAGTGGTTTTAAACCCTTACACTTGTGCTACAGGTAAGCTTATATTATGGCTTACCTGTAGCTACCCTGGCTATCTCCTGCACAGTTAAGATGTCCCTTGTGTCTGCATGTGCACTAAAGCAATGGCACGTCATGCCATTGCTTCAGTTAGACATGCCATTACGGCGGCTCCCATGCAGGAGTGACATTGTCGTAGTTCCGGAAAGTCACAGCGCCAGAGCCACAAAGTCAGCCAAGAGATGTCGGCCACCAGGTGTGGCTACAAGGACTTGTATCTGAGGTAAGTAATGCATAATGAGCTAGTTTGCTATGCATACTGGCTCATTATGCCTTTGTCTTGCAGGGTTTTTTATTTTTTGGGTTTACAACCACTTTAGGCCTGCTCTGTATGTTTTGAAGGGTAATAAAGAGCTGGTTCTTGCAAAATGACTGTGGCCATGACAACAGCACATTAGTTGACAGGAGCAACAGTTTCTATGGTGAATACAATTGCTGGTACATGACTGTCTTAACAGTTTAAATTGCTACTTTACCTTTTGGGTAAAAAAGCCTTTTTGAGTATTTAAATCCCAGGTGTATATGTAGAAGTTGGCTTTAAAAGTTCTGCTACAAAGCATCCTGAGAATATTTATATGAACTTCATGTGAAGGATAAATTCACCTTTACAAAGTAGATCACTGGTGCCATGCAGATCTCCTGCAGACTGTAAGCTGTTTGCCTGCACCACATCAGGCAGGCCCTTTTGCACTACCACATTTCTCAACCGTGTCATGGTGGTTCATTGAAAACTACAAGCTGACCGCTACGAGGGTAGTGGTACTTGTAGTTTATTCATTCACCAAACTCTCAGTGACGAGGCTGTGTGGGCAGAGCTCGGCACTCTTTTTTTTTTTTCAAAAAGTAACCGCTTGTACTGGGAACTTTCCCTGTACTGCTGTCACAGGGAAAGGGGAACAAGTTTCAGCATAAAAACAGGTGGAACATGTAGCCTTTTCCAAAAGGCGACTTTATTCTTTAACTCGGTGTCCATACCTGGGTTTCAAGCAACACCTCAATGGTAACTCCTACCTCATGTCCAGTACTGTTCTCTAAATACATGGAAGATAGCTGGGAAAAATCAATGCTCTGTTGAACATGAAGTTTATTTTAAAAAAAAGTTTCTCATGAGTGGCATCCTGGCCTGATCATCTTGTGCACGTGCCATGTCCCCACTTATTTTTGCAAGCTGTGCCGATAGTGGATTACAGTCTTGTAGGGTACATCTCATCCATTAAAATAGGGCCATGGTTTCACAAGCAAACTTTGAAAACATTGGGTTTTAAAGTATATCTGAAGGTGCATACTGAGGCTTTGGCCATTATCTATTTTCCACTGTTTAGGATTCACTTATTAAAGGAATTTTTATTTTTATTTTTTCAACTGCTTGGGTCACCATAGTGGAATAACTAGCTTGCCCTTTCTAAAACATGTTTTTTTTTTTTTCTAAGGATACATTAAGGTGAAAAACGCATTGCATTGTCCGCCCCACCCCCATTTTTACTTGAGCCCTGAATTTCAGTGTGCACAATCCCACGTCTCCACTGCTTCTTGGCTCTTCACTGGATTGCTGGCATCGCGGCCATTGGCTGTCATACTCAGCAGCTATGGATGCCAACTGTATGACAAAGAGTGCACCTGCAAGGGAACTTCCCAGAGGGGTTATCTATTGTGTGGAGGATTGGGATGTGTGAAGTTTATTTAAAGTGTGTGTACCTTAGTGTCACTTAACTAATTTCTTGGCTTTAAAGAATGTTTCGGGATTTTATGCAGTTCTGAAGCAATTGGCACATTTTGCAAATATAAATTGTCAATCTTTCAGGCTCCATGCACACTAGGAGCAGAAAAATGTCAATGTTTTAGCTTGAAAAACGTGGCATAAAAGATACAAAATGAAAGCATATTCTACAAAGTTTAGGCGAGTCTGAGTTTAGTTTATAGGCGTTTTTTGCACTACACTCCCCTCTTGCAAACGTTTTTACCCCCACAACACACCTAAAAAATGTTGGCACTTGACGTTCAGAAGAGTTCAGAGGAGTTTAGGAGAGACTGATGTTTTTACAGCTTCTAAACTCCAGAAAACGCGATAGAGGTTTTTTTTTCCTGCCTCTGAATGTCCCTGACAGAAAACGCCTGTAGCAGTCAATGTGCAAAGACACATAGAGCACAATAGAAGTACTTCTAGAGGCAGGAGAAAAAACGTCAAACGCCTGTAGAATCAACGTTTTTTTTAAGTCCAGTGTGCATGGAGCCTAGGGCTATAAGGCAGTTGGGAGGGGGATCAAGCACAACTACAGTGTAGCATGTAAAGTGTAATTTTATTAGAAAATAAAGCATTCAAAGATAAAATTGAGCATGAGCCGGGTAGCTTCAGGGACAGATCAGATCCTCAACCAGGATAAGGATGCCTTGCCACTAGTAAGGTAGTAGATTGGAGCAGATCTGCTGTCACTGAAAAGCCAAAGTGATGGCTGGAACACAGGGCCCAGGGTATGAAGACACCTTGTGTAGTAGGACACTGCCTCCAGCTTTCATGCCTGTGTCTCCATATGGGCTGTCGGTTTGAAAGATGGGATTAAGTGTCCATGAACTATAAGGGTGCCCATCAGCACCCTTGTAGTTCATTAAGAACTTCTGCTGCAGTGACAGATGCAACTTGGTTTATTCTGTAAATCAATGTTAATGGGCAGAGTCCCACACAATCATGCTGATTTAAAGTCTCTGTGGGGGAGAGGAACCTCCTGTGGGCTGTCCCATCAGTAGGGTTCCTGCATAGTAACATGGTATGTTGCTAAAAGTAAGCTATCCTTAAAGACCTAAGGTGAAAGTGCACACAAGTTCAATTTTATGAAATCCACTGCAAATTTGCAGTTTGAGGACTTGTTTAGATTAATACTGATATATCGGTAAGGTGTTTCTGTGAGCTCTAGCAACAGTCCTCTCCATGCTGAAATGGCAGGCTATTCTGAACCAGCAAAGCTGGGTGGTACCAGTGTTTGCCATCTTCCTGCCCCAACACATTCCTGTTAGGCGATGGCCAGGCCTGGTCTCTTCAGGAAGTGCTGGCTCTTTGCCAAGGCAGAATGGACTCTGGCATGGGAGGGTTGGAGAAGGTGCATAAGTCTGCTTAAGCAAAATTGACTGAAGATCATTGGCTGTCATGTAACTGCCATTTGCAGGCGAAGAGTCTATTTCCTGCAATACAGGCTTCTGACAAGTTGCCAATTTGGAATTGTATTTGCTTTAAATTTCTGGCAGAGTGTGCCTCTGCTGCATTCACTGCTAGAGCCCCAAATCTAATCCCTGCTTGGGTTCCATGTCATTTTGGTTTAAGCTTCCCTCCCCATGTAGTGCTTTTTAGCAGCTGAGAGCCTGAATACAGTGATGGGTACCTTTCTGGAGTGTCAAGTCTACAATGTAACACTATGGTATACAGTATAAAACCTGCTTTGAATCTACAGCTGGTCATTAATGTTATCACAGCCTATTAAGCCTTTTGGAAGGTGTTAAAGTGCATTACTGCACTTGAAAGATGTAGGTTATTTCAAGCTTCATAATAAATGTGACATATGTGCAAACATGCTACTTTAACAGTACTGCATCTCAATATATTTTCCAAAGTTTTGTTTTAATGGATTTTTTTTTCCCCCCTTTTAGAAATCCTTCCTTGAAGCAGCAGTTGTTCTCATATGCCATCTTGGGATTTGCTCTGTCTGAAGCTATGGGTCTGTTTTGTTTGATGGTTGCTTTCCTGATCTTATTCGCCATGTAAATGAGCCTGGGAATGTCAACATTCGCGTGAACAGCTGTAAACTTTATTTTACTGTGGCTCCCAAGAAATGTTGTGTTGTCAAGGAAAATGTACCATATTTCCAAAGTCCTTTCATTAAAAATGGTAAAACTTAAATACAGAAGTATGTAATGTTTGTGTGACTTCAGTCATTGTACAGTCCTGTACACTGGACACAATGTTGTGATCCAGAAATATAAATAACTGAAGAGCCTCCCCTGGGTATTTGAACACTAATTTTAAAATGTATTCTGCCACTTTGCAAAAAATGCATTAAATATCCAGATGGTAACAAATATTCTGTGCTGAGGATAAACTGTGTTCCTTTAATCGGATTGCATAAATAGCCTGCTACAGACACCAAATTGTGTTCTGACATGACATGCAAGGTGCTTTACTCACTGGGAACAGGAAACCTATTGCAGTAAACTTTAAAGGAATGCCTCTTGCAGAACTGGTCAGTCTGGGGTTTTCTGCCTTATAGGGAAGAGAAGACATTGTTTGGAACTGAAGGGCTCAGTCAGGGTCCTTCCCTGCAATACTTTCTGGGGATGTGCAAGGTCTTGACAAGCGCAGTCAAGTGTCACAGCTAGGATGTTGCCTCCTTGGTGCCACATTTCCTGGTTCCAAAGCTGCTCAGGTGAAGGGAGAGTGGATGAGGCACGCTGGTCTTTCAGACATGCCTCCTAATTGAGGCCATGGGTGTTGGAAGAAATTTTGCTTCTTTCCTCACTGCCCCCTGCAGTGGCCAGATGGCAGCTCTGGTGGTAATGGGAGCCTGTGGCACCAGTAAAACGCAAGTCTGGAGTGTCTGGTTTCCTTAGTACCTTTATGTAATCTTGTTATTTTACCCTCAGTTCTTTGGGACCTGTTGATGGTGTCATTTGTGGGCTTTGGGTGTACTGCCAGTTGGCCATATCTTACTTGGCATGTGCTTTTGTTCAGAGCATAGTTCTCCCAGGGGAAAGTTATTTCTTTTGTGGCAATGCCCCTGCACTACAGAGACTAAATGCTGTTGACCTCCTGTATCCCTTGGACAAGAGATTAACAACTCAAGTTATGACTACCTACAATAGGACACTGGCAAACCATAAGCCAACCACAGAATCTCTAATGCCTCAAAGTTATTTAATTTTTTTTTTATAGCTTATCGTAGTAAATACAGCTGGTCTCTATCTAGTGTGGTCTAACACCTCAGGACTTTGGAGTGCTATGACTGGAAAGTGTGACATAATCTACCCAACCCTCCACCAATCAGAGGAAGCCTTGCATTCATATAAATAAAATGCTGCATTAGCGATGAAGTAATGCTATTGTGCATCTAGAGTTTTACAACTTTTTTTTTTTCACTGGGTGTTATTAAAACTACAGTGCTAAATCTGCCGTTCTGCAGCATAACAAATCTGATTCAGTTTTATGGCCAAAACTTTATTGCACAAGCTGGCTACCATGTACAGCTGCACCATATTCTGAATGCTCCAGTTCTAGTAAATCTACATGTGCTTCGGGTACCCTACTTTAGTGCCTCAATTACACATTAGGTTGGGGAATAATGAAACCATGCTGTTGAACAGTTTCACCACCTTACGACTGTGCCTCCTTCAGCTGCAATGACCAGGTTTGTACTGTGCTGCAGAAATTTTACCCAGTAGTGTGACAGGCTCTACTGCCTGCATCTCGGGGTGAATGGTGCCACGCTGTAACCACTTGCATTGTGTGCTGCATTTTCGGAGAGTAATACAGATGCTGAGGAGGTGACAATTGCCGCCTCACTGCTTTTCAGAGACATGGTGTTCAATGCTGCTATTTTGAAGGAGCTCTAAAATGAGTCCTGCTTAAAGAAGTTCTGATTGTACAGGATTAACAGTAGTGAACTCACAACTGCATATAGTTTTATATATACTGATTTGCTGTAACTGCGTTGTTTACAAAGTATTGTAAGGAGAGGTGGCACAGGTCTACCAGAAGCCCCCCCCATTTGCTGCTCTGCACACTGTTTCCATGAGTGTCCACTGTGCTGTTGTACAAATTGGAACTCCACCTATATCTGCTCAACAGGGCTGAGACTAACAGAGCTCTAAACTATGCTCTGATACAATGAGAGCTTGATCATAGGCTTAGCTGCCTTTCATGCTGCGGCACCACTGAACTCAGAAGGTTGACAGACTGATTGGGGGAGTTAGCCTGTTTCTGGTCTCAGATCTTTCAGAACACATATAGCTGCACAGATCTTCACAGTTCGCACATGACAATGGAATCTTGTTTTTCTATGGAGGGTGTTCACGCATGAACACAAGTTTTTTTGTGTGCGTGTTAAACGTGGTGCAGTTCTACCTAAGCTCCATGTAGTTGAATTGAAAATGCATATATTCACACCATACTCCTCGCTCCCCCCCCCGGGAAAAAATGTCCCTCTGTCTTATGGGGTGAACACTGACCAGGCACTGTGGGGCCCCCCCCCCCCCCCCCCCCGCCACTGTCAGAATACCGGTGCTCGGCTTATTTGTGGAAAAGAGGACAGGATGTGAAGCTGATACTTGCAGGGGCATACCATGGGGAAGTGGTCTGCCCCGGGTATCAAAACATGGGGGGGGCTTGTCGGTGGCGTTACTTTGCATCTAGGTCAGTTGACACCTGCCAGATATGACATATCCTGAGAGCAGCAAGAGGGGCCCCCCCTCCCAAAGCTGGAACACTTCTGGTGCTGTGGTCTGGTCCAGTCTTGCTTCCTGCTCCTTCCACTGGCTTCTGCATACTGTCCCCAGTCCCTTCCTGCCAGCCAGCTAGAGGGGGTTGTGCATTGTAATAGCAGTGGGCTGGCAAGGTATTTACTGCCCAGCTCACCTGAGCTGTTGTGATAGAAAAGGCTGAAGGGGTGTCTGCCCTGCCGTCCTGAGCTGTTCTGTGTCCATTACCCACCTATAGTATAATATTATCGTACACAATTTGGTTCAGAATACTTTTATTTTTCTTGTTTTCCCTCCTCTAAAACCTAGGTGCGTCTTATAGAGTGAAACATTTGGTATGTGTTCAAATACAGTGATAATGGATTTGCACCTACACTCTCTGTGATCCTTTAAATCAAAAAATAAATCAAAATGTACTGTATCGGTGTAAACCTAGCCTTAGCCCGGATTTCCTACTGGTGTGGCTTTGAAATAGGGCTACTTCAGCGTGATTTCAAAGCTGCACATCAGGACAATTTGCTCTTCCAATTTCATTGTGGCTTGAGACTTCATTTAATAGAAGTCAATGTGAGTTGTAATGAAATCAGTAAAAAGTAGTGCAGGAATTTTTTTTCATAATTGTTGTGACATGAAAGATTTCATTGCCAGCTATGGTGCGACTTGTCATGTGATTTGGAACCCAAATCGCATTACAAGTTGCACTGGTGTGAAAGGGGCCCAAGACTTTTTGGGAGAGATTTTGCTAAGCAGTGGCCCATACCCACTAGATCTGCAAGTGACCCTACTTAACAGGGAAACCACTAGGTCTACAACTGACTGAAAGACCACCTTGCTGATAATGGCCACCTTAATCCCCTTCAATCTGTATTTCGTCCTCAACACTCCACAGAAACTGCTCTGCTAAACAAACAAACAATCTAACGGCCAAAACCATAGGACACTATTGTGTACTCCTACTCCTCCCTTTGATATGGTTGACAACCCCCCTCCTCAAAACACTTCATGCCTTTGGTCTCCATGACTGTACTCTTTGCTTGTTCTTTTTCCTATTTTATCCAATTACACCTTTTAGCGTTACTTACAATTCTACCTATTCCTCTCCTCTTCCTTTCTTTCTCTTTTGGTGGTCGCCCAAGGTTCTGTTCTTGGACCTCTCTTATTTTCAATCTACACCTCCTCCCTGGGTCAGCTGATAACCTCTCATGGCTTCCAATACCGTCTACTGACACTTAAAGCGAAGGTTCACCCTAAATATAAGCTCTCCCATGTGATCCAGCATACTGGCGTCAGCGCCAGTGTGCTGTTTTTTTTTTTAAATCCCCCACTTACTGTATTATGTTGAATTTTAATTTCTTTCCCTCGCGGTGGACGGCTCTAGTATAGCGCGTCACATCTTACGAAAATACCCGATAAGGACTCGGGTAATCTCGGCGAAAATGCGGCGCCTGCGCACAGACCGAGGAGCTGACTGCGCAGGCGCCGTATTTCTCTGAGTCCTATTACGGCGTTTTTCGGAGGGCGTGACGCGCCATAGCCGTAGGAGAAATACGGCGCCTGCGCAGTCAGCTCCTAGGTCTGTGCGCAGGGTATTTTCGTAAGATGTGACGCGCTATACTGGCGCCGTCCACCACGGGGGTAAGAAATTAAAATTTAACATAATACAGTAAGTGGGGGATTAAAAAAAAAAAAACAGCATACTGGCGCTGACGCCAGTATGCTGGATCACATGGGAGAGCTTATATTTAGGGTGAACCACCTCTTTAAATCCATTTCTCTACACCTCAACGCATTCCTTCAGTCTCTTCACGTATCGCTAATTTACTCTCGGGGATATCGGTCTGGATGTCACACCACTTCCTCAAACTTAATCTGTCCAAAACGGAATTTATCATTTTCTTCCCCCCCACGTGCCTCTTCCCGTGATCTCTGTCAAAATTGATGACGCAACTATAAGCCTGTCCCAACATGCTAAGGTTCTAAGTGTAATCCGGACTCAACATTAAGCCCCACGTCCAATTACTGTCCAAATCTTGCTGCCTCAACCTTCGCAACAGCTCCAAAATATGCCCCTTTCTAACCAATGACACAACAAAGTTCTTAATTCACTCCCTGGTCATCTATCTCCTCGACTACTGCAAACCCCTCCTCAGTGGCTTACCTCTACTTAGTGTACCCCCCCCCCCACCCTTCAATCCATCATGAATGCTGCTGCCAGACTCATCCACCTGCTACTCCTCTCTGTCAATCCCTCCACTGGCTCCCGCTCACCCAACAATTTGACTTCAAAATATTAATTACTTATAAAGCCATCAACTCCTCCCACACTTGCTTCCATGACTTTTCCAGAGTTTCTCCAATCCTATGGAACTCCTTATCCCAATCTGTCCAATTATCTGCATCTCTATTAGCTTTTTGACTATCCCTTAAAACCCTCCTCTTAAAGCGGAGGTTCACCCTAATATTTCACTCTCTATGAGCCTAATGCCGCGTACACACGGTCGTTTTTTGCGATGAAAAAAAACGACGTTTTTTAAAACGTCATTTAAATTGACCATGTGTGGGCAAAACGTCGTTTTTTGTCTTAAAAAAAAAACGACCAAAAAAAAATTCCAACATGCTTGAATTTTTTGTGTCGTTTTTCAAAACGTCGTTTCTTGTTTCACAAAAAGTCACCGTGTGTAGCAAAAACGTCGTTTAAAACGACGTTTTTCAACCCGCGCATGCCCAGAAGCTAGTTATGAAGCGAGCTTCAATGGAAAAGAGTGGTGAACGTAACCTCGCTTTTTGTGAAAAAAACGATGGTGTGTATGCAACATTGTCTTTGAAAGTGACGTTTCAAAAACGTCGTTTTTACTTCACAGAAAACGTTGGTTTTTTTTCATCACAAAAAATGATCGTGTGTACACGGCATTACTGTCTCCCAGTGACCATTACAAATCTGTGTTTTTTTTTATTTTTTTATAAAGGCTTACCTTTATATTTTCGCCAATGTAGCCTGTCAATCACCTCTCCCCGCGGATTATTGGGCGTGCCTATCTTTCCCCCAATGCGCTGAGTCTCCTGGGAATTAGATGTGATGTTCCTAGGAGACGATCTCTCTCGAAATCCCGCGATATTACCGCGGTCACGTGACTCGGCATGCTGGTCATGTGACTCGGCAAGCGGGTCATGTGACGTGGGCGTTTACTAATACATATATATACAGATTGTTGCTAATGCACACACTGAACTTACTGTATATCTCAGCAGCTGCTGCTCAATTCGTTTTGAGCTAGCTCTGTGAGAAACAATCTATTATAGTCTCATTATGGTCAACGGGGCGGGTCATATTGACGCCGGCCGTTGCCATGGTAACTGTGCTGTGTTGACGGCGCAGTTCGCCGTCAACACAGCACAGCAAAGGACATGCGCCGGATAGAGCGGTGCATGCTGGGACGCCAGCATTCACCGCCGTATCCCGGAAATGATTAGTGCTGGGCTTCAACGTGCCCAGCGTGCCATGAATAAAGATGAAAACTGCCTGAAGACTGAAATCTAACTTATCATTTGGCAGTAGAATCGCATCCTGGGGGCCAATAAATTGGGACACACGGGCTGCTATTTAACATAGATAAGAGGAGCCTAAAACTTAAAAAAAAAAAAAAAACTAAAAACGATTGAAACACCGCTTTAAGAGAAGCCTATCCCTCCCACCCCTGTATTTTCATTTTTTCCATCTGATCATCCCCACCACTGTTACCTTTTTGTTCCCTTTTAGATTGTAAGCTCTAACGAGCATGGCCCTCTGATCCCTCCTGTATTGTAACTGTACTGGTTGTCCCATGTTGTATAGCGCTGCACAAACTGTTGGCACTATATAAATCCTGTATATTATTAATAATGTTAATGGACCAATAGAGAGCATCATCAAATTCTAGGATTCTACAGCCCAACATGAAGAATTTGTTTTAAAATTCTGTACCCACTTGTGAGAGTAAAAAAGATATTCTGGAAACATGAATAAAGTGATACTCCCGCGCTGTCTGTGAAATAGTGGATGAGGGGGAAAGGGAGAGGGTTGGAAGCACTGCTGCAAACACTAGAAGAGTCTACCTCAATAGACACAAGGAAATATATGTGCAAGTGAAAGGAGTCTGCGCTGTGAAAATAGATTGAGAAAGGGCACAAGGCTAGGAAATGGGTGTGGGAAAGGGGCACGGTAGGTGAAAAAGTGTTAGCTAAATAACAATTATACACCTAGACAGCAATAAACATCTCCAATTGGTAAACTGATGGTAACACATAAACGGCAAAGTATAGTCCAGGAAAGACAAAACTAATTTAGGAAGTCCAGTACTGGAAAATAAAGATAAAAATAACAGTAAAATTCCTCAAGGAAGGGAACAGATGAGGAGAGACCCAGTAGCCAATTCTGTGAAAGAAGTCGAGCCGTCACCCAAGAACAACACGCACACCTCAGGTGGTCCCAGCAGCTCACCTCATGGCTACCAGATATAGCCTAGCCAGCTGCTTTCACGCGGAGTCCAAATGAAGGTAGAATGTTCTTAAAGGGGTGTTCCACCCAAAAAAATGACCTTTTCTCAATCCACTCCTCACCCCCATACATGCCACATTTGGCATGTAATTTTTTTGGGGGGGGAGTGGGGGCTTCAGTAGGAGTGGGACTTCCTGTCCCACTTCCTGCTTCCGCCGAGGGGCTGGTTAGGCGATTAAGCTTAATCGCCTACACCAGCCCCCTCCCTGTAGGCGATCACATGGGACACTGACAGGTCCCATGCGATCGCCTCTCCAATCAGCGGCGAGCCGCGCCGCGCACGCATGCGCAGTACGGCTCGCGCATGCGCAGTGGGTGCCCGGCCGTGAAGCCGAAGGCTGTCACAGCTGGGTGCCCACAGTCAGGATGGAGACGCCGGCCGGGGAGGGGGGCAGAGGAGCGGAGCCCCGGTCGGCGCGTCGCTGGAACGCAGGAGCAGGTAAGTGAGTGTTTATTAAAAGCCAGCAGCTACACTTTTTGTAGCTGCTGACTTTTAATAAACACAACTTAGGGCTGGAACACCCCTTTAAAGTCCCGGGATCAGGCACCACATACGGGGAGAGGATAACAACAATATATAGTGTGATACTGATATAAAGGGGAGCCAAAAACACCTGCACTCTATGCACTTACATAAAGTAAAGGTACAAGGGCTTATCTCCACGAGCGGCGAGCTCGTCAGTGTCCTCCTTTTCCTCTCACTGGGGGTCCGCTTGGTCTTAGGCTGATGGTGCTCAGAGGCTTGGGTGATATCACTCACGGCTACCAGATATAGCCTAGCCAGCTGCTTTTACGCGGAGTCCAAATTAAGGTAGAAGGTTCTTAAAATCCTGGGATCAGACACCACATACGGGGAGAGGATACACAACAATATATAGTGTGATACTGATATAAAGGGGAGCCAAAACACGCCTGCACTCTATGCACTTACATAAAGTAAAGGTAAAGGGCTAATCTCCACGAGCGGCGAACTCGTCAGTGTCCTCCTTTTCCTCTCACTCTGGGTCCGCTTGGTCTTAGGCTAATGGTGCTCAGAGGCTCGGGTGATATCACAGAAAACAAAAAAGGTGGTACATCGCGTAATCCAGTAAAAAGGATTTATTTAAAACAACTATTTTCACAGCGCAGACTCCTTTCACTTGCACATATATTCTGGAAACATACTCCTCCGGCTGGCCCCACTACATGGGAGAATTTTTTTCCAGGAGTTCTGCTTTAACTTTGGCCTATTCTGGAAGTGACTTTTAATCTGTTACCTGTGGCAGATTATGTTAATTCCTTCAAAAAGGTGTCTCTACCTTGGCAGTGGATATGTTCCTGATTGAAGCAGGGGTGGAGCCTAATGCTTTAGTGAGACAGAAACCGCATTCAAACCACACACGTGAGGTATCGCTGCGACCATTAGAGCGAGAGCAATCATTTTAGCACAAGATCTCCTCTGTAACTGTAAACTGGTAGCCTGTAAAACAAAATTGAATGTGTCACCTATGGAGATTTTTAAGTACTGTAGTTTGCGTCCATTTCAAGAGTGTTTCCAATTTTAAAGCGTAACATGTTTGGTATCTATTTACTCAGCGTAGCATTATCTTTTATATTTTACCAAATAATTGGGTTTATCTATTGTTTTCTTGCAATAAATAATTAATTCATCAAAGCGGGGGTCCACACAAATTCATAACTTAATCCTATCCCCTTCAGTTCATTGCATAGATGTTCAAATTCCGCAAGAATATTTTTTTTGCGCTGGTAAATACCTGGTAATTTAATTTTATAGTGTTACTTCCTGTTTATCACTCCCGTAGGAGTAGGGGTGTATAGAGCTTTTCCCCGGCGCTGCACTGTCTCCTGGGAGCTAAAGGGGTTGTAAATGTACAATTTTATTTTCCTAAATAGCTTCCTTTACCTCAGTGCAGTCCTCCTTCACTTACCTCATCCTCTGATTTTGCTTTTAAAGCTGCATTCACACCTGAGCGTTTTGTCGCTCAAAAACGCTAGAGGGGGAAAAAAACATTATTCTCTATGGAGATGGTTCACATCTCCACTCCAAAACGCCGAACGCCTGAAGCTCAAACAAGTCCCGGACCCTTTTTTGTCGCGCGAATCGGGCGGCTTGGGTGTTTTACATTGGTGACAATGACCTATACAAAATCGCGGTAAAAAACGCTGGGTTTTGTCGCGGTAAAAAAACGCTGCAATTTGTCACTGCAAATCGCGGTAAAAAAATTGCGCAAATCGCCTGCGCTTAGGTGTGAATGCAGCCTTAATGTCCTTATTTCTTCTGAGAAATCCTTACTTGCTGGTTTTTCTGTCTGTAACTCCACACAGTAATGCAAGACTTTCTCCCTGGTGTGGAGTGTCATGCTTGCCCCCCTCCCTTGGACCACAGGAGAGTCAGGACGCTCTCTACACTGCAGATAAAGTGTTAGTTGGCGTCCTGACTCTCCTGTCCAAGGAAGGGGGCGAGCACGACACTCCACACCAGAGAGAAAGCCTCCCATTACTGTGTGGAGTTACAGACAGAAGAACAGGAAGTGAGGATTTCTCAGAAGAAATAAGGACATTTAAAAGCAAAAATGGAAGCATGAGGTAAGTGAAGGAGCACTGCACTAAGGTAAAGGCAGCTATTTAGGGAAAAAAATTGTACCTTTACAACCCCTGAATAGGGTGACCACGTGTCCTGGATCACCCGGGACAGTCCCGCATTTTGCAGGTCTATCCCCGACACCTTCATTCCAGCACAATACAGTGTCCCAGAATGAAACTGACACAGCTACCCTCCTCGGCCAATCTGATGCCCCCAAAAAAGACAGCCACATCACTGCTTTACTCACTGACAATACTTGCCCTGGCCGGTGTATCGTCATATTCCGCTCCCCATCATAGAGTGCTCCGGAAGTGCTGTGGTTGGCAACTGCGCATTCGCGATGCGTTCCAAGCGCATCTGCGATGCGTTCCAAGGCATTTACGGCAGTGCGCACCAGCGAAACCTCGTTCGGCATCCAGGCTCTTTCCTTAACATCCCCGTGGATTGGAGGATGTTAAAAAAAGAGCCAGGAGGCCGATTGGCCACTTTCCCCTAAGTCCACGGCACTCTAAATGACGGCTGTCGAAAATGCATTGGAACGCATCGCAGATGCGTTTGGAACGCATCGTGCATGCGCAGTTGCCCACCACAGCACTTCCGGAGCACTCTGTGATGGGGGAGCCGAATATGACACGTCACCGGGAATGCATGGAGGAGCACAATCCCCGCCCCTTCCTTGTGATTAGAGAAATCATAAATCCCACCTCTTGTGTCCAATCACTGTGGTGTGATTCGTTACAGCACAAGCTGATTTTTGGGAAGGGGGGTGTCCCTGAATGGTAGTTTGGAAATGTGGTCACCCCACCCCTGAGGTGTCATGCTGCCCAGGTTGCCATCACAACGGGGCGGGAACTTCTGACGCCGCCACCCGTTGTGATGGCAACCTGGAAGTTTACGCCCTACTTGCCGTAAACACTGAGCATGCGTGGGAACGAGCGGCGAATGCTGGGAGCTCAGCCGCATCCAGGAAATCAGTGCTTGTGGGCTTCACATGCCCACAAGCAAAATGGAAACGGCCATCATCACAAGTTCTTCATAGGTACGAAAACGAACAGCGCATGCTATATTACTACACCAAAACAGTGAGTATTCTTTTGTGATGGGGAAAGTAATTAAATAACTTAACAAAAAAAATTGAATGTTTGCCAGATTTCCGCTTTAAAGTTTATTTTTTATTTTTTTAAAAAGTGCAGCGCAATTATCGGGTGATAAAAAATTGCAACGACTGCCATTTTATTCCCTAGGGTCTTTGGTAAAAATATATATATATATATATAAAACACACACACTATAATGTTTGGGGATTTCTGAGCAATTTTCTAGCAAAAAATAAAAAATTGATGATTTTTTCCATGTAGAAGAGGAACGCGAGGATATGTTTGGGCTGGAAGAAGCACAATGGAAAGCTGTAGTCTGTATGTGATCATTTGAAGCATAGAGCGCTGTCCAATCACCACATTTTTCATTTAGCGGAGAAATATTACGAATCGCTCATCACCTTTCTGTATAGAATTCAGAATGACAGGGAGAATCTGATTGGCTGTTATGGACACCAACAACGGCCCTTCCTCGGGCTCATTCAGGTATAACAATACCAGCCACGTAATCCGACCAACCTACACCCGATGACGTTGGTCAGTGGGCAGAGAAAGTCTCCAGAAAGGCGGTGTTACCTGTGAAGTCCCACCCACCTGAGCGCCGTCGCCGCCATTGTCACTCCTGGCAGTCCCGTAGCCGTTCCGATGACGTCACCCCTTTGCCAGCACTCACCCACATCGGGAGCTGCGGACTGCAAACAGATTCCCCCCGCCCAGCTGTCAAGCGAGATATCGCGATAGTCTCACAGGAGCTGGTGGGATTTGGCCTTGAGCAAGGTTCAGCCCTTGTGGGGGGTAAGTTTGTAAACACGGAGGGTGCAGAACGGCGGTAGAACGGGGACTGGCATGCCTGCTGCCCTCTAACATGGCGGAACGGGCACTACCGTAACCATTGTCAGGCTGGAGCTGCTGAAGGACCTGCAAGGACAGCAGTCCCCATTCCTCAGGCAGGTAGGATGGATGGAGGGGAAGGGAAGGTGCTGCTCTTGTCTGTCTGTCTGTCATGTCTGGTTACCAAGGCAGCAGCATCCGGAGCCCCCTGGACCACACTCTCCACTGACACCCATAGCAACCCTTGTCTGTCTGTCTGTCTGTCTCTAGAATGTTCCCTGACAGACACACACCTCAAGCTGTCAGCAATGAAGGAGCTCAGCATCCTATACATCATGTCCTCTTCATTCTCAGACCTTTGTAGCAGGAAAGACTGGAGGAGGGCGAATGCGTGGCCAATGTTCTGCGTATGCGTCCTGGTGTTCTGCGCACAGAGATGTCAGCTACACTCCGCGTCACACTTAGCGCTGACGCACTGCGATTATTTACCAAACCAGGCGCTCCAGAGCGTTATCGCTTTGTGCCATGCCAGCTGGCGTCCGGTGTTCATGTTTACATTGTAGACCCCATCTGGATGACGGCTCCCATTATAAATAATGGCCCATCATTCTCACCTTTATGCATCTTAGTGCTGCTGCTGATCTCCTGCAGATTCTTTCAGCTGCTTCCTGTCTATATGTGTGTATTTCACACCATTAAAGTGCTTGTAAACCTTATGAAAATATAAACAAAGCATATCCCTCTATAATGTGTACTTGGTCTCTAGTAAGAACACATATGCCTCGTTTCCACTGCACAGATCGGTTCGGGTCAGTAATTTTGGAGCGGTTCTGATGGGACCGGTCTAATCGCGTTTCCACTGCAAATCGGACCGTGAGGGACCATTTGGGGTTTAGAAAAAATTCCTAGCGCATCCACCAATCAGTGAGATGCATTTGTAGGTCCGCCCTCCCGAACCGTTCCACTCTCTCTGGTCCCTCATCTGAAGCAGGACCCTTGCTGGTGCGGTTCGGTTTTACGGCATGCTTTCATAATGGAAACACCCAAAATAGCGTACCGTACCGTACCAAACCGATCCGCTCAGTGGAAACGAGGCATAAGTGTAATTTCTGTCTGCTGCTTCGTTCCTCTGCGTGGGTCACTCTGCTGCTTCGTTCCTCTGCATGGATCTCTTCTGACAACAAGAGAAAAATGGTGACAGAGGAGGGGGCTCCATCTGATTGACAACCTCAGCTCTGTGTGAAAGGAGAGGGGGGGGGGCTTTGGTGTCCCTTCCCTTCCCTCCAACCAGCCCCTAGAGCTCTCTTCGGTTAGCTCTGCAGAGTGTGACTTCAATTCTCCGCCCCCTTTTTTCTGAACTCTCGTACAAGCTATAAATTCTGGACGTTGGGTCAGTGCAGTTTTTTTTTTTTTTTTTACAGCTTAAAAAATGTGTGGGAAGTAGGTTATATGGTTTCCAATGGCATAGTTCACACCATTGCAGTCGTTTCCATGGCGGTAAAACGCATAAAAAATGCATCTGAATGCACTGGAACACATGAAAAACACATACAAAATCCATTGAACCCCAGAACAGTGGGGGGAGGGGGACAGGAAAAAAGCATCCGGAAACGCATCAGAATGCATCTGTAAACGCATCAGAAACGCACTTGAATGCATTAAAAACTTGCATTTGAAGATGCATCTGGAACGAATCTGGAGTGTGTTTGTGGTGTGAACCAGCCCGAAAAGAAAAAAAAAAAAAGCATCAGGGATGCATCAAAAGTGCACTGCAACGTGTTAAAAATGCACATGCAAAAACGCATCTGGAACAAATCTGGAGTGTGTTTTTGTGGTGTTAACCAGCCAAAAAATAATAATAAAAAAAGCATCTGGGATTAATCAAAAACTAACTGGAATGTGCAAAAAACGCGCATGCAGAAAAGCACCCGGAAGGGATCTGGAGTGCATTTTTGTGGTGTGATATGGAGAAGAGAATTCTGCAGATAAACAGGTATAACTTATGTAGGGGGATTTGTTTCATCTGTGTATCATCTGAGGCTGTTCCCCTCACTGGATGTGGTAAGGGTTTACATCAACCTTAAGACAGTGAAAATGGTGGACAATCCCTGTGTGTCAGCACAGCCACCTGTAGTCACCACCCGGGAAGCATGTGACAGGATGACAATCGGTAAGGTACCACCAACACGCTATAGAAGGACATTAAGGCTGGGTTCACATATGAGCCACATGCGGCTCCCAGCACGAGTCCGGTGCGTCTTCGTTCACTGTTTCAGGTCCGATTTCAGCCCGAATTTTGGGCTGAATTCGGACCTGAAACGGACCAAAAGACGCACATCACTTTTGTGCAAAATGCACCCAACCCGCTGCGGAGATATGTGAACCGTCTCCATAAAGAGCCAGGCAAAATCTCCTGCTATTGAAAATTGGATGTGGAATCCTGCATCCAATTCCTAAAGTAGAATTTCCCCCCAAAGGGGTCACATGTCCCAGGAGCTGCGGGATCATTCAGATATCATTCAATGAGCAGGCGGCTGTGAAGCTGCACGCAGTCACAACCAGCTGCCCACCGTTAGTATGCCGTCACCGAAGGCCAGTGAGGAAAGTGCTGGATCATGGGACAGGTAAGTGTTTGTTTATTAAAGGGTCACTAAAGGAAAACATTTTTTTTTTTGCTGAAATGACTGTTTACAGGGTATAGAGACATAAAAATTAACTGATTCCTTTTCAAAATGATTAAAAATAGATAAAAATCAATCATATAATGCGCCTGCAGGTTAGTTTCACTTTTTTTTTTTAACTGGCTTCATGTTTCTGTGAACTAGAAATAGACACACAGAACAAAAACAAACAAATCCAGGGCAGTGTTTTGTTTTTAAAATGAATCTGATTGGTTCTGGGAAGTTTTAGACACACAGTAATGACAGCTTAGACCACCGTGAGAAAGCTCCCAGCACTGTGGTTATAAGGAAACAGACAAGCAGGAAGTGTGGAGAACAGAGCAGGATTACAGCAACTTCAAAGCAAAAACGAACAATAAGAACATGAAACCAGTACTGCAGTAAGGTAAAGGAAGCTATTTAGCTAAAAAAAAAAAAATTTCCTTTAGTGATCCTTTAAGTCAGACGCTACAGTTTTTGTAGCTGCTAACTTTATTTTTGAAAAAATGACTGAAGAACCACTTTAAGGACAGAACATGTATTCGCCTGCAAGTGGAGACATTTCAGGGCCACTGAGGGCTTCCTCAGACAACTGATGTCACTGCTGTGTTGGTGGAAGGTCCTGAAAGGTCACCGCTTGTTGGTGGAGAATAAATGCCCTATCCTTAAAGTGGAACTAAACCTTCCTAGGAAGCTGCTGTCTTGGCCTCCGTTTAATCTGCAACTGCCATGATCCTGCACATGTGATCAGTTATGATTCCAGTCATTTTATGGTTTGACAGTTTGGTTAGGAACACAACTAATATGACAGTTACATTCCCTACTAATCATTCCATGGCTTGACAGTTAGCATTCTCTTCATGCCTTAAATGGAACGGTTTTGGCAAACGGTTATATCAACAAATATAGTTTCACTTTTCAAAAGCAGAACTAAACCCTTCTATCTTTTTACATACAAGGAAGTTGTCATCTTAACTTCAGTTTGATCTGCAACTGTCCTGGTACTGCACATGTGATCAGTCATTAGATGGGTTGACAGTTTGGATAAGATCATAACCAATGTGACAGCAATTCTGCCATTCCAGGAAAGTCATTGTTTAATTGATGGGTTCAGTCCTTCTTTTAACCACTTCAGCCCCGGTAGATTTCACCCCCTTCCTGACCCGAGCACTTTTTACAATTTGGCGCTGCGTCACTTTAACTGACAATGGCGCGGTCGTGCGACTCTGTACCCAAAAACAATTTGCGTCCTTTTTCCCCACAAATAGAGCTTTCTTTTGGTGGTATTTGATCACCTCTGCGGTTTTTATTTTTTGTGCTATATGTTTCTGTAAACCATTCTATCCTTTGCAGAAAATGAAGCTGTTTCTGTTTGATCTGCAACTACCATGGTGCTTCACATGCCATTAGTTATGACTTCAGCCATTTGAAGGTTTGACAATCTGGTTGTGGACACAAGCAAATATGACAGTTGGCAATCCTGGCATTCAGGAATTAAACCGTTAAATTGATGGGTTTAGTGCTGCTTTATGATTTACTGCCGTTCAGGAGGTCTAGCCTCCTGCAAGAAGAAACAGGAGCAATGCTGGAGGCAATTTACAACACACTTTACTTTTGGTAGCATAATTATTAATGTGGAATGTACAGGTGTGCGCATAAGTTTACATACCCTGGCAGAATTTAGGATTCTTGCCCATTTTTCAGAGAATACTAATAACACAAACGTTTCTTTCACTCATGGTTAGTGTTTGGCTGAAGTCATTTATTATCAATGAATTCTTTTTAAATCATAATGAGATTTAAAAAATGATCAGTGCTCCACCTCCGTGTTTCACAGTAGGAATGGTGTACCTTTCATCATAGGCCTTGTTGACTCTCCAAATGTAGCGTTTATGGTTGTGGCCTAAAAGCTACATTTTGGTCTCATCACTACAACTGGCTTTCTTCTAGCGACGCGCCAATGCAGCCCATCTTTCTTGAAGTGCCTTCTTATTGTGAATCTTGAAACAGCCACACCACATGTTTTCAGAGAGTCCTGCATGTCACCTGAAGTTATTTGTGGGTTTTTCTTTGCATCCCAAACAATTTTCCTGACTGTTGTGGCTGACATTTTAGTTGGTCTACCTGACTGTGGTTTGCACTTCTGGATTAGAGTTTAAACACTGCTGATTGGCATTCCTAATTCCTTGGATATCTTTTTATATCCCTTTCCTGTTTTATACAGTTCAACTACCTTTTCCCGCAGATCCTTTAACAATTATTTTGCTTTCCACATGACTTAGAATCCAGAAACGTCAGTACCGCACTGGATGAAAGATGCAAGTGTCTGTCAGGAGTCCAGAAACTCATTGACCTTTTACACACACACACACACACACACACACACACACACACACACACACACTAATTACAAGCAAATAGATCACAGGTGAGGATGATTACCTTTTAATAGCCATTCAAACCCCTTTGTGTTAACTTGTGTGCATGTTATCAGGCCAAAATCACCAGGGTATGTCAACTTTTAATCAGGGTAGTTTTTGTTGTCATTATGATTTAAAGAGTAAACGCAGTTGATTGATAATAAATGACTTCATTCAAACACTAACCGTGAGTGAAAGAAATGTTTTTGTTATTCATATTCTCTGAACAATGGCCAAGAAATCATATATTCTGCCAGGGTATGTAAACGTATGTGCACAACTGTATGCACCTTGCTAAAGAACGTTAAGTTGTTAAGAGTAAAGTTCCGCTTTAAAGTGTTTGTTAACCTCAGACGTGAAATATGAGACAAGCATATCCCTCTATTGTGTCTCAATCCAGAGCACCTAGTGTCATTTCTGCCCTATTCCTTTGCTATCAGCATGAGTCACTTCTGACAAGTTTTCCTGACACCAAGACAAAACGGTGACAGGGGAGGACCCAGCACACAGCCTATGATTGACAGCATTAGCTCTGTTCCTGTGTCTAGGGGGTGTGTCCCTTTCCTCCAATTAGCTTTATGAGCTTTCCTCACTGAGCTTTGCAGAGTGTTACTCTCGTCCCTTTTTTCTGACAGTTTAGACAAGCTTTATAAATTCTGAACTTTAAAGTGCTGTAGAGAAGACTGCAGATAAACAGGTAATTGGTATAATGTATGCAGGAGGATTTGTTTCATCTCTGTGTAGCACGAATTTGGCTCCATAAACTTCAGTGGGATTTCACCAAAACACTCCTACATATGATTTGATGCATTTTTGATGCTATCTGAGTGCGTTTTAGACCCTGTAACAGAGGATATGCTTATCATTGGCCAAAACCAAATGCACAGAGACATCAAAAACCCAATCAAGTCGCACTATATAATCACACTTAAAAATCAGATCAAATCGCAGCTGCAGTTGTGTGAACCGAGACTCAATAAATAAGGCAAAGGATGCAGCTTTTGGGCTCACGGAGGAACATGTTTTTTTAGAAGAGGTGTTCAATTACAATATGTGCCAGCAATTTAAGATGTATTCAGTAAAGCAGAGTGAAAAATATTGAATGCTGTAGGTTCCTGCATTGTGTAACTTTGATCTTTATTGTATTTTTACTGTACATACACTATATTACCAAAAGTGTTGTGACACCTGCCTTTACACGCACATGAACTTTAATGGCATCCCAGTCTTAGTCTGTAGGGATCTATTTCCGGCAGAAGAAGACAGTGATTATTGCTAGCGGCTATAGCAGCCTCTAGCGATAATCGTATGCTGGTTGTACCCAAGTTAATTGATCGAGCAACTTACATTCAGCCTGCCATTCCTATTCTGAATCTCAGCTAGTTTCTGCTGAACCGTCCGAGATTCAAACCATGTATAGGCCATAGGCACATTTCACACTGGACAGACTCTGTTTTGATCAGCAGGGATCTGTCCGCTGATCCCCTGTTGATTAGAGCAGAGCAGGCAGGTGATATGTCCATATCCACTCGATTTTTGTAGAGCAGGTATGGACAGAGCCCACTCTGCTCTATGGGCAGCCAGGTGTAAAAATACTCCATTGTCCGTTTACACCCGACTGCTGTCTGATCTGATCTGCCTAGAAGGAGGACAACAGATTGGACCGGAAGTAGGCGGGAGTATAAGGACACAAGTCCATTTACTCCTGCCAGTCCATAGGGGTGAATGGACCGTCCGATCAGGTCCGCCTGAAAATCTGACCGGCAGACCTGATCGGAACGATCGTGTTGAAGGGACATAATCGTACAATCTGCTCTAAATATTTACATAGTTGGGCTGAAAAAGACATACTGTATTTATTGGCGTATAACACTCACTTTTTTACCCTGAAAATAGAGGGTAAACTGTGCCTGCGCGTTATACGCAGGGGGCTTTGGAAAGTTTTGGAAAGTTAGGGTGTGTGTTATACACCTGTGCATGTTAAACGCTGATAAATACGGTAAGTCTATTTCAACCTATAGAAAAAAATCCATATACGAAACCCTATACCCATAGTTGATAAATATATAAAGCATGATCCAATTTGCTTCAGCAGGAGACAAAAAACATTTTTTTTGCCCCCAAATACATAACTTTACATTTAACAACACTAAACCTCATTTCCTACATAGTTGCCCAATCAGACATCAAAATGGTTCATTTAGATTGCCGAACTGCATTGCTCCTTGCACCTTAAAGCGGAGTTTCACCCTAAATATAAGATCTCCCATGTGATCCAGCATACTGGCGTCAGCGCCAGTATGCTGTTTTTTTTTTTTTTTTAATCCCACACTTACTGTATTATCCTGGAATTTCATTTTTTTCCCCCGCGGTGGACGGCGCCAGTATAGCGCGTCACATCTTCCGAAAATACCCAATATGGACTCGGGTAATCTCGGCGAAAATGCGGCGCCTGCGCACAGACCTAGGAGCTGACTGCGCAGGCGCCGTATTTCTCCGAGTCCTACGGCTATGGCGCGTCACGCCCTCCGAAATAGGACTCGGAGAAATACGGCGCCTGCGCAGTCAGCTCCTAGGTCTGTGCGCAGGCGCCGCATTTTCGCCGAGATTACCCGAGTCCATATTGGGTATTTTCGGAAGATGTGACGCGCTATACTGGCGCCGTCCACCGCGGGGGAAAAAAATGAAATTCCAGGATAATACAGTAAGTGTGGGATTAAAAAAAAAAACCCCAGCATACTGGCGCTGACGCCAGTATGCTGGATCACATGGGAGATCTTATATTTAGGGTGAAACTCCGCTTTAAAGTAACCACATTAAATGCATATGAGGTTGAATTTACTAATAGTGCACAGGATGTTCAAGTTGCAAAGTGACGGTTAATAAAAAAAAGGGGAGGTCTATTCACTTTGAATGCCCAATCATGTCCAGAGGAAAACAAAATGGATTTTTGCTAATACATGATTTGGTTGATTGAAGTAACAACAGCTTCCTTTTTCATTTGAGCAATGTTAAGAGTCTCTATCCCTATAGTGAATTACCCCTATATGTTTCTCAAAATGTTCAGTGTTTTAAAGCAGAATTACAATTAAGCCCCAAAACTGATTACTGTATATTGCAACTTATTCATTCTTGGATGTGATGACTGCATTGGTTTTCTTATTTTTTTTTAAGTTTTCTTCCTTTTCTTTATACTTGTTGTTCTAGCCAGTTCTAGCCACTCCCCCGATGACGTCCTTGGTGACGAAACGCATCGGGTTGGGCCAACGAGAGTGACGCAATCACACCAGCCGGGACCTGGAAATTAGACGGGCAGCACAAAGAAGGAATTAGGACGTCTGTATTTTGATATTATACACCGCACGTTTGTTATATTGACCTTGTGAGTATGTTTTAATCTTTATATTAAATTGAATTTAACCAAATGCTACACCATGAGAGCCTTTTTGCTTTTCTCTTAACCTGGATGGATTCCTTTGGAGTGTTTTATATGGAGAGCTGTTGTCTGCAGGTTTGATGATTCCCCTACCACTTGGAGTATACACAAAGCTCATTTGGTCATCTGTTATAGGTGGTCAAACATTCTGGTAAGGTGCATTAATTAGAGCACGCTTGTGTGGTGAAGGGTTATTTCGCTTGCTTACAGACAGGCTACTTTAGAAGACTTTTTTACACAATTTCTGGAATTCCTTAAATATACCGTATTTATCAGGGTATAGCGCGCACCCCTAATGTGGCCCCCCATTCCTGTGGAAAAAAAGTTTTTTATACTTAGTTTTGGTGTCTTGCGCGGCGTCCATCGGCGGCTTCGGGTGTCCTCTTCGTCGGGTCCGGCGTCCTTCTGCGGCATCCTCCCTGCTCGATCCTCGCTTTCCCGCGCCGATTTTGAATACTGCGCCGGCATATACCGAGCGCAGTACACTCGGGTATAGTCGGGCAGACTCGGCTCCTCTCACGCTGACGTCCTGGACGTACAGGACGTCACCGCGAGAGGAGCCGAGTCTGCCCGACTATTCACGAGTGTACTGCGCCTGCATATACCGAGCGCAGTACACTCGCGTATAGTCGGGCAGGCTCGGCTCCTTTCGCGCTCACGTCCTGTACGTCCAGGAAGTCAGCGCGAGAGGAGCCGAGTCTGCCCGACTATACCCGAGTGTACTGCACTCGGTATATGCCGGCGCAGTATTCGAAATCGGCGCGGGAAAGCGAGTATCGGCGTATACCGCGCACCCACGATTTTTGCCCTGATTTTCAGGGCAAAAAAGTGTGCGGTATACGCCGATAAATAGGGTAGTTTTTATTCTGTTTGGAATAGATTTATCACATATAAGGACTTTATATAATTCTGTTTTTTCACTTGTGTGGTGTGTTTTTCTCCTCTTAGATAGACTTCTCTTTTTTTTTCACGTGATTTAAAGCAATTGTTTTTATTTAATTTGCGTGCATATATATTCTTGAGTACTACACTTCTTTATGAATTATCTGTATAAGATTTTGTATAAAAAAAATATGCAGCGTCCTACTCTTTGCAGAGTTCCGCTCGGCACCCATGTGACCGACCGCCGCTCTCCTCCCCTGATCAGAGAACTACAGTGGGGGCTGGGAATACCCTGCTGACGTCAGAGGAAAGGAGGGGCGGACGGTCACATGAGCGCAGAGCAGGGCACATAACATAAAGTGTTTGTAAACCCTTACAATCCACTTTTTACTACAGGTAAGCCTATAATAAGGCTTACCTCTAGCTACCCTGGATATCTCCTAATCCTGCACAGTTTAGGAGATATCCCCTGAATCGGCATGTGCACAACGGCTCGTTTATGCCATTGCTTCAGCTGACGTGCAGTTACCTGCGGCTCATCGCGGCTCCGGCCAATCACATTGCCGGAGCCTGCGATACCCGGGAATACCTCCGGGAGCAATGTCGCCATCCGGACCAGTGTACAGTGACCGCTGCTGGGGCTTTGATCTAAGGTGAGTATTTCATAATGAGCTCGGGTTTACAACCACTTTAATCTAACACATGGGATTCTAGGAATAAAATAAAGTTATTATAGCAGCAGGAGGAAAGCAGCAAGTCCTCACTAAGCCTAGCTGACAGGCAGGGAGGGAGGGGGAGAGACAGTGGGCTGACAGAGGCAGGTAAACTGACCACGGTATCCTGGATCGGCAGCCATGATCAGCGTGGTGAGTTTACAGAGGGGAGGGTAGCAGGTATCAGCCAGGTATTTTATAGAAAGGGACAAATTACACAGCACAAGCACTGTGCTGTTATTCATTGGCAGTTATTTTGTGTTTCTTCCACTTGCGAATAATCAAACTGTTGCCACCCTCTCACCAAGCTGTTAGGCGATGGTCTTGTAGACTCATTCCAGTCTTGTGTAGGTCTACAATCTTGTCCCTGACATCTTTGGACAGCTCTTTGGTCTTGGCCATGGTGGAAAGATTGGAATCTGATTGCCTCTGTGGACAGGTGTTTTTTATATAGGTAACAAGCTGAGATTAGGAGCTCCACCTTTAAGAGAGTGCTTCTAATCTCAGCTTGTTACCTGTATAGAAGACAGAAATCTTGCTGATTGATTGGGGGGGGGGGGGATCAAATGCTTATAGTATTTCACTTATTAAAATGCAAATCAATTTATAACTTTTTGTGAAATGCGTTTTTCTGTATTTTATTGTTATTCGGTTTCACTGTTAAAATAAACCTACTATTACAATTATAGACTGATCATTTTTTTTGTCAGTGGGCAAACGTACAAAATCCGCAGGGGGTCAAATACTTTTTTCCCCTCACTGTACATTGTTGGTCAGTAGGAGGATAAATGCACCCTTGCATCAGTGATGTAGGTAGCATGCTCCCTTACATTGGTGTTCAGAGGCGGAAGAATGCTCCTTACAGTGGTGTTCAGAGGAGGAAGATTGCCCTCTACATTGGTGGTCATTGGGAGAAAGAATGATGCCTTTCATTGGGGGCCATCGGGAGGTAGAATCCAACTTTACATTGGTGGCCATTGAGAAGTAAAATGCCCCCTTACTTTGTTGCTCAATGGGAGGATGAAAGTCCCCTTGCATCAATGGTCATTAAAAAGTAGAATGACTATTGATGGTCATTGGGGGGTAAAATGCCCTCTTACATTGGTGGTCATTGGGAGGTAGAATGTCCCTGTACATTGCATTACTATAGAGTAGCCCAATTAGTCCAAACTCTACTAGATCTTTTCCACGACCTATCAACCTGATTGGGTAAATTAGAAGAACATGCTAGTACCTCGCTCCTGCTTGGGATCTCCTCTAAGGCCTCGTACACACGAGCAGACAGATTTGTTCAAATCTGTCCGTCCGACAGATTTGAACAAATCTGTCTGCTGGGATTTTGGTTTGCTCGCGTGTACACACGAGCAAACCAAAATCCCCGCCAGCAGACGGCGCGCTGACGTGTCAGTGACGTGGCGGTGACGTTGACGCCGCCACGTCACCGCACCAGGAAGTAAAACACTTTCGCGCATGCGCCGAATCCATTCGGCGGCGGTGCAGGACGACATGTCTGCTGGTAAGTGTACTAACCAGCAGACATGTCGGGTGGACGGATTCCCACCCGATAGATTTCAAAGCATGCTTTGAAATCTGTCGGGTGGCCAAATCCGTCGGCTCGGCCGTACACACGATCGAATCTGTCTGCTGAAACGGTCCAGCGGACCGTTTCCAGCGGACAGATTTGATCGTGTGTACGAGGCCTTAGAAGCATAGAGCAATTCTAAGTAAAATATATCCTCCTGAAGTCACCATAGACCCCGATGGCCCCTATTTTCTTTCTCGTACATCACGGGACAGAGAGCGGCATATTCATTACTATATGGGTTATATGGAGTACCTTCAGGTGTGGACACTGGCAATCTCAAACAGGAAGTCCCCTCCCTATATAACCCCCTCCCCTAGAGGGAGTCCCTCAGTTTTTTCGCCAGTGTCTTAGGTGTTGGTCACGGAATAGCTTTGCTCCACATCCTTGGGATTAAGGGCGGGCTAACCGGATCTGTCCAAGGAGCCTCAGTGCCAAAGTGGACAGTACCCGGGCCCCAAACCGTGGGGTTTTGCCTATAATGCTCCTCTTTGGAGGGCTGGACCCTGGGCCCAGGAATTGGAGTTCATAAAGACCATAAGTTCCTGTTTGCCAGGGTGCTATATAGGTCCAGGACAGTGGGTACCTTCATAGGACCCCAGGGCCTGAAGGTCTATTACGCTACCCACGGAGATGGGAGAAGATTGGATCGTTTTGCTAGACAAACATCCTGCAGCATGGAGCAGGTAAGAGGGGAGCCTGCGGGACTTGGTTCGACAGCAGGCTCTCCGGGGTAACCTAAAAGGGGGGTAGCCTAAGTATGCTCTGCATTGGCAACCTTGCTCACTATGTCTGAGAAAGACAGGATGATCCCTTTTCCCCCATCACTAGGTTCCCCTGTCTAAGAATGGTGTTGCTAGCTACCTGCTGCTTTCTTCCTAGGACTGGTAAGGATCCCTATGGGGCCTTTTGGAGAGTCCTACCTGGCCGGGGGTTTCAATCTGCCGCCTGATACTGCAGTCCTGGGTCTCCAGCAGCGCGGCTCCTCCATGTTCCTCCTGCTCAGGCATACGCGCGCGCGCGCGCACGTCTTATAGACGTTTTTCGCGCCGTTCGGAGAGGAGGGCGGGGGGGGGCGTGCCTGCAGCGTCATACAGGGGCGCGCCTTGTGCTGTTATAGATCAGCAGGCATTGTCAGTGCTCAGTCTGAGGCTGATCTCAAAGGGAGAGGACGCAGAGCGGCAGAACAGTGACTCCCGGTGGCGGAAGAGGGGTAGTACATGCTGGACTTTGTTCCAATGCCTTTTTGTTAAGCCAAGAAATTCCCCTTTTTGCAGCAGGTTGGAGGCTGGCAAACTAAGTTTGGGGTCGCTGTATGTTTGAAAAAAAAAAAAGAAAGAGACTTATATATATTTAAAAAAAGTTTTGTTTTGTACTCCTGGCCACTACAGTCTGTTGTTGTTGGCGGAGTCCCTCGATTTTGTATTATGGCTTCCAAAGGTTCGGGGTCAAAGGGTACAAAAAAGACCAAAAAACAAAGGGGTTCCCCCTCTGATTCTGATGATATGCCGATACTTTCCCCGCAACTTATTCCCATAAAGGTCGCCTTGGATGAGCCATTAGGGGGGTCTGGTGCGGAGGCTGGCCCAGATCAGCCCAGCCCTGTGTTTATCACAGAGGAGATGCTAGCTGTATCCCTAGGGGGGCTAGAAGAGAGAATAGCAGCATTGATCGCTAGAGCTATTCCTGGCAAGAAACGGGTTAGATCCCCATCACCAAGAGGTGTATCCTCAGATGCTGAAATTCTCTCTCCGGAGGAATTGGAATCGCAGGAGGATCAACTAGACCTGAACCAAGAGGGTTCAGGGATTGAGGGATCTACCTCTGAGGAACCATTTTCAGACTCCCAGACAGAGAGACTGTGGGTGCAGTCTTTGACGGACATGGTCCGCTCGGCATTTAGTTTACCATTGCCAGAGCCTCAGGTTCCTCCGGTATCCTCTCTGGGCTCTTTGAAGGCTCCGTTAAGCAACGCAGTTTTTCCGGTCCATCCTCTCTTGGAGGAATTGATCTTTCGGGATTGGGTACGGCCGGACAGGATTTTTCTGCCACCGAAGAGATTTGCGGTCATTTACCCCATGGAGGAAAAATTCTCCAAGAGGTGGAGGCTCCCAGTGGTGGATGCAGCCATCTCATGTGTGAATAAATCACTAACTTGCCCGGTGGAAAACATACATATGTTTAAAGATCCGGTTGATAAACGGTTAGAGACACTTTTAAAAGCATCCTTTGCTACGGCAGGAGCAGTGGTACAGCCAGCTGTGGCTGCAATTAGAGTTTGTCAGGCGTTAAAGGACCAGACAAAAGGAATGCTAAAGGACATGCCTACCCAACAAGCAGAAGAGTTTTCTGACATTCCCAGAGCTCTGTGTTTTGCTGTAGATGCTATAAAGGATTCCATCCAGCAGGCCTCTCGTTTATCACTATTTTTGGTGCACATGAGAAGGCTCTTATGGTTGAAGAACTGGGCGGCGGAGCCCCCATGCAAAAAGCTTTTGGCAGGGTTTCCCTTCCATGGAGGACGACTCTTCGGGGAGGATCTGGATAAATACATTCAGACTATTTCAAGTGGCAAAAGTACCCTTTTACAGGTCAAAAAGACATTCCGGGGTCCTACATTTAAAAGGCAGCTCTTTCCTGTCTCAGGGCCCTCAAATTCCAGGCAGTATCGACGGCCGCCTGCACGATCCAACGTTAACAGTAGATCGCAGGGACAGGCCCCTGGGGGTAAGAGGCCATGGTATCGCAAGCCGACAAAGACAGCCCCTAAGTCTGCCTTATGAAGGGGCGCCCCCACTCTCGCGGGTGGGGGGAAGGCTTCGTTTCTTCTCAGAAGTTTGGGAAGCCAAGATCCCCGACAAATGGGTCCGGGCGTCTGTAACCGCAGGCTACAGACTGGAGTTTCTAAACTTTCCTCCGCCTCATTTTCAAGAGTCAAGGCTACCAAAGGATCCAGCAAGGAAGGCCTCAATGCTGGCAGCTTTGGATCACCTGCTTTGCCAGGACGTAATAATAGAGGTGCCAGCCCAAGAGCAAGGGCTAGGTTTCTATTCCAATCTCTTTGTCATACCAAAGCCCAACGGCGATGTCAGGCCAATCTTGGACCTAAAGAGGTTAAACGGTTACCTAAGGGTTCGTTCCTTCCGGATGGAATCCATCCGGTCAGCAGCCGCCGCGCTTCAGAGGGACGATTTTCTGGCTTCCATAGACATAAAGGATGCTTACCTTCATGTACCAATCTTTCAGTCGCATCAAAGATTTTTACGCTTCGCGGTGGGGCAGCGACACTTCCAATTCAGGGCGCTCCCCTTCGGGCTGGCCACGGCCCCCCGGGTATTCACGAAGATCCTAGCCCCAGTTCTGGCCAATCTAAGGATCCAAGGGGTCACAGTCCTAGCATACTTGGACGACCTTTTAATCATAGATCACTCACGGCCGTGTCTGCAACAGGCAGTAAACCTCACGGTTCAGTACCTCGAAGGATTCGGCTGGGTCCTAAACCGGGAAAAGTCAGCGTTCCAGCCTACAAAGCAGTTGGAATACCTCGGCATGAGGTTAGACACAGAACAGCAAAGGGTGTTCCTGCCCCTTGTAAAGATCGAGGCTATCAAGGGGTTGGTTCAGTTGGTTCTAAGCAAGAAAAAACCAACTATTCGCCTGTGTATGCGATTACTAGGCAAGCTAGTGGCCACGTTCGAAGCAGTACCATACGCTCAGATCCACACTCGCGTCCTACAGGCAGCCATTCTAGCAGCCTGGGGCAAGAGAGCACATGCCTTAGAGTCCCCTTTGACGCTATCATCAAGGGTCCGACAAAGCCTGGCCTGGTGGTTGAACCCTCAGAATCTTCTAAAGGGAAGATCCTTCAGCCCTGTTGTCTGGAAGGTAGTTACCACAGACGCCAGCCTGGCAGGCTGGGGGGCGGTCTTCGAGGGGTTCTCTCGCCAGGGAACTTGGGTGAAAACAGAGAGGCAGCTCCCCATCAATATCTTGGAGATCAGAGCTGCTCGCCTAGCCCTTCTGGCATGGACCTCCAGATTACAGGGGTTCCCGGTGAGAATCCAGTCAGACAATGCCACAGCGGTGGCATACATAAACCACCAAGGGGGAACCAGGAGTCAGGCCGCTCAGAGGGAGGTGAGCTTGATTTTTCAGTGGGCAGAGGTTCATGTACCCTGCATTTCGGCGATATTCATTCCCGGAGTGGACAACCTGCAGGCAGACTTCTTAAGTCGCCAGATTCTGTCGCCAGGGGAGTGGTCTCTGCATCCCCAGGTCTTTCAGACAATCTGCCAGAGGTGGGGAATGCCAGACGTAGATATAATGGCATCCAGGTTCAACAAGAAACTAGACAGGTTCGTGTCTCGAGCGAGGGACCCTATGGCCTGCGGAACCGATGCGTTGGTTTGCCCTTGGCATCAATTCAAACTTCTATATGCATTCCCTCCGCTACAGTTACTTCCTCGCCTGTTGCGCAGGATCAGAGTGGAGCACAAGCCAGTCATTCTAGTAGCTCCAGCTTGGCCCCGGTGGACATGGTACTCACTAGTCCTGAAGATGGCAGTGGGAGACCCTTGGACTCTTCCTCTACGACCAGACCTACTCTCACAAGGCCCGATCCTCCACCCTACATTACAACGTCTAAATTTGACGGCCTGGAGGCTGAATCCCTGATTCTCAGGGGTAGAGGTCTGTCTAGGCAGGTAATTCCTACCCTGATTAGGGCTAGAAAGCCGGCCTCCAGGGTGATTTATTACAGGGTGTGGAGGAACTACGTAGGCTGGTGTGAATCCAAAAGATGGAATTCCCGCAAACATACCATTGATAGGGTGTTAAGTTTTCTCCAGCTAGGAGTGGATAAAGGCCTGGCATTAAGCACAATCAAGGGACAGATTTCAGCTCTGTCAGTGTGGTTTCAGAGGCCGCTGGCCACCCACTCGCTGGTAAAGACCTTCATACAGGGGGTCTTGCGTATTAATCCTCCTGTCAAGTCACCAATTTGTCCATGGGACTTAAATCTTGTCCTGTCCACTCTACAGAAACAACCCTTTGAGCCGTTGGCTGAGATTCCTTTAGTTTTACTGACAAGAAAGTTGGTTTTCTTGGTCGCCATAGTTTCGGCCAGGAGAGTGTCAGAATTAGCAGCCTTATCGTGTAAGGAACCATATCTCGTTCTACATAAGGACAGGGCAGTTCTCCGGCCCCATCCTTCCTTTCTACCAAAGGTTATATCCAATTTTCACTTGAACCAGGATTTGGTACTTCCATCCTTCTTTCCGAAACCCACATCTAGAAAGGAGGGGTTGCTGCATACCTTGGATATTGTCCGGGCCATGAAGGCCTATCTTAAAGCTACAGAAAAGATCCGGAAAACAGATGTGGTGTTCGTTCTACCAGATGGCCCCAAGAAGGGGCAGGCAGCTGCAAAATCCACCATCTCGAGATGGATAAGACAATTAATCATTCAAGCCTACGGTTTGAAGAGGTTGCCTCCTCCTTTGTCGGTAAAGGCCCATTCTACCAGGGCCATGGGCGCCTCCTGGGCAGCACACCATCAGATCTCTATGGCTCAGATATGCAAGGCGGCGACGTGGTCATCAGTCCACACGTTTACAAAGTTTTATCAACTAGACGTGAGAAGGAATGCGGATTCTGCCTTTGGACAGGCAGTACTACAGGCTGCAGTTTAAAGCGGATCTCCACCCTAAAGTGAAGATCCGCTGATCGGAACCCTCCCCCCCTCCGGTGTCACATTTGACACCTTGCAGGGGGGAGGGGGGTGCAGATACCTGTCTAAAGACAGGTATCCGCACCCACTTCCGGCCCGCAGTCTCGGGCAAAAGACGGGCTTTTCCCGTTGCGTGCTGGGAACTCTCAGCTCCCAGCACACAGCGGGAGCCAATCGCGGGCGCAGCGCGACTCGCGCATGCGCCGTAGGGAACCGGGCAGTGAAGCCGGAGCGCTTCACTTCCTGGTTCCCTCGCCGTGGATGGAGGGGGGAGCAGCAGGGTGACGAGCGATCGCTCATCCTCTGCTGCGGACGCCGCTGGACTCCAGGACAGGTAAGTGTCCTAATATTAAAAGTCAGCAGCTGCAGTATTTGTTGCTGCTGGCTTTTAATATTTGCTTTTTGGTGAACCATCCGCTTTAAGATCCTCGGGATCAGGGGCACCCTTGGTTGTAAAAGAGAAAAAAAAAAAAAAAAGTTTTTTTTGACTAAGTTGGAATTATTATTATTATTTGAGTATACCTCTAAATTAAATCCTTCTTTGGAAGATGTCTCCCTCCCCTCATTAAAGCATTGCTTTCGGACATCCCATATAGTAATGAATATGCCGCTCTGTGTCCCGTGATGTACGAGAAAGAAAAAGGGATTTTTAAATACAGCTTACCTGTAAAATCCTTTTCTTGGAGTTCATCACGGGACACAGAGCTCCCACCCCTCTTTTGGGTGAACATTTTGGGAGGCATACTGCTTGCTACAAAACTGAGGGACTCCCTCTAGGGGAGGGGGTTATATAGGGAGGGGACTTCCTGTTTGAGATTGCCAGTGTCCACACCTGAAGGTACTCCATATAATGTAATGTAATGAATATGCCGCTCTGTGTCCCGTGATGTACTCCAAGAAAAGGATTTTACAGGTAAGCTGTATTTAAAAATCCCTTTTTTAGGAACACACAATTCCCTCTTGGACAACACCTGTAAGGCCGCGTACACACAACCAAATACATCTGTTCAAATCGGTCTGACAGACCGATTTGAACAGATTTGTCTGCTGGGCTGTTTTGGTTTGATCGCTGTACACACGATCAAACCAAAATCCCCACCGGCAGACAGCCCGGTGACGTGGCAATGATGTTGACGCCGCCACGTCACCGCACCGGGAAGTAAAACACTTCCACGCATGCGTCGAATCCATTTGACGCATGTGCGAGCAGATATGTCTGCTGGTTAGCGTACTAACCAGCAGACATATCGGACGAACGGATTCCCAGCAGACAGATTTTAAAGCATGCTTTAAAATCTGTTGGCTGGCCAAATCTGTCTGTCCCCCCGTAGACACGATCGAATCTGTCTGCTGAAACGGTCTGTCAGATTCCAGCAGATAGATTTGATCGTGTGTACGCGGCCTCACAGTTCACATGGTGGATGAACAAGGGCCTTTAAAGGATAGCTCATTTCATAGATCATAAAGGAATTAGAAAGCCTTCCTTCTTTTTGGAGACATTCTGACTCTGCCAAATTACTCATTACATGGACTTTCTATGAAAATAGATGTTTGAGTGGCCCGGGATACTAGATAGTATCTCAGACCTGGGGGAGACTATAGATGAGGATTTTTGGTTCCTATAGTCGACCATGGTGCACAAGGGAATTTTAAAGCGATTGTAAAGCTTTTTCAATTTTTTTTTTTTTTTTTTTAATAACAAACATGATATTCTTGCCTCCTCTGTGTAAGGGTTTTGCACAGAGTGGCCCCGATCCTTATTTCCTAGGAAGGTCCCCTGCAGCGCTCCTGGCCCCTCCTCCTCATCGAGTGCCCCCACAGAGAGCCGATTCACATGGGGGAACTCGTGCGGGCGTGTTCCCGAGTTCTGCTGCTGCTTCCATTGACACAGAATAGGATTTGGCCCCGCCCCCCAGCTCCTATGATTAAAATGTTCAGATCTTTCAGCTAATGATGGGACTTCTTCAACTTTTTTTCCTACTATTTATACTTTTTAAAATATTAAGCTTTTAGACACTTTTTTTTTTTTTAACATTGAAGTCAATGAGAGCATGCTTCAAATCATTAAAACATTCTCCTGCTACCAAAAGTTCCAGCTCCTTCATACTTTCACCTACAGACTCAATTTTTTTTTTTTAATGTTCACAAAATATTCAGCTATCCGGCTATATCTTTTCAGTTTGATATCTTTTAAATTTTTTGTGAAAAAGCAGTTTAACCGCTTGCCGACCAGCCGCCACAGTTATACGGCGGCAGGTCGGCACTCCTGCGCGAGAGCCCGTAGCTCTACGTCGACACTTTTGACGGCCACTAGGGGGCGCGTGCGCGCCGCCAGCGGCCCGCGCGCGCGCCCCCGCTCGCCCCCGAGTCCCGTGCGTGCGCCCGGCGGGCACGATCGCCGCCGGGCACGCGCAATCGCTCGTTACAGAGCGGGGAACGGGAGCTGTGTGTGTAAACACACAGCTTTCGTTCCTGTCAGCGGGGGAAACGCTGATCTTCTGATCATACAATGTATGAACGGAAGATCAGTGATTTCCCCTAGTGAGTCCACCCCCCCATACAGTTAGAACACAAATAGGAACACACTTAACCCCTTCCCCGCCCCCTAGTGTTAACCCCTTCACTGCCAATGGCATTTTTATAGTAATCCAATGCATTTTTATAGCATTGATCGCTAAAAAAATGCCAATGGTCCCAAAAATGTGTCAAAACTGTCTGAAGTGTCCGCCATAAGGTCGCAGTACTGAAAAAAAACGCTGATCGCCGCCGTTACTAGTAAAAAAATAATAATAATAAAAATGCCATAAAACTACCCCCTATTTTGTAAACGCTATAACTTTTGCGCAAACCAATCAATAAACGCTAATTGCGATTTTTTTTTTAACGAAAAATATGTAGAAGAATTTGTATCGGCCTAAACTGAGGAAAAAATTTTTTTTTATATATATTTTTGGGGGATATTTATTACAGAAAAAAGTTAAAAATGTTGCATTTTTTTCAAAAAAAGTCGTTCTATTTTTGTTTATAGCGCAAAAAATAAAAACCGCAGAGATGATCAAATACCACCAAAAGAAAGCTCTATTTGTGGGAAAAAAAAGGACGCCAATTTTGTTTGGGAGCCACGTCGCACGACCGCGCAATTGTCAGTTAAAGCGACGCAGTGCCGAATCACAAAAAGTGCTCTGGTCTTTGGACAGCAATATGGTCCGGGGCTAAAGTGGTTAAAGGGTCACTAAAGGAATTTTTTTATTTTTTTTTGCTGAAATGACTGTTTACAGGGTATAGAGACATAAAAGTTAACTGATTCCTTTTCAAAATGATTAAAAATATATAAAAATCAATCATATAATGTGCCTGCAGGTTAGTTTCACTTTTGAACTGGCTTCATGTTTCTGCGAAGTAGAAATAGACACACAGAACAAAAACAAACAAATCCAGGGCAGTGTTTTGTTTTTAAAATGAATCTGATTGGTTCTGGGAAGTTTTAGACACACAGTAATGACAGCTTAAACCATTGTGAGAAAGCTCCCAGCACTGGGGTTATAAGGAAACAGACAAGCAGGAAGTGTGGAGAACAGAGCAGGATTACAGCAACTTCAAAGCAAAAATGAACAATAAGGACATGAAACCAGTACTGCAGTAAGGTAAAGAAAGCTATTTAGCTAAATTGTTTTCCTTTAGTGATTCTTTAAGTTTAGTGAGTTTTTCAGAACATTTTATCGATTAAACAGAATGTCTATAGAGCTGGGTTAGAGTGGTTGATGTCATTGCTAGAGCAGAGAGCTTTAAAAAAAATTGTAGAGAGGGAACACCTTTTTTTTTGTTGCACCGGGTGATACCAACCCTAGTAAAGCCACTGCAGTGGAGGAGAATTTTTATTTTATTTTTCGATCTGAAAAATGATCCGATTCGGGACTCTGATCCAAGGAGCGATCCGAACCGTGAATTTTTTGATCCGTTGCAGAATATAAAATACAGAATATGTAAATCTGACAGACTGTTCACATGTTAAATTTTAAAAGCCACAGCAAACTAAATGTGAAAATCAGAGGCGTTCTGTCACATTAGCACACATGTAAGGTTTGCTGCTGCTATTAAAATTTTACTTTAAATTTAAAATGTAAACAGGCACCTACCCCACATCACCTTTACCTACCAAGCCACTCCTCCACCTACCCTGCCACACCTCTACCTACCGCCACGCTTCCACCTACCACACCTCTACCTGTCAAGACGACCCCACTAACGCACACCAGGGACAGGAGGACCCCCCCCCCAAACGCACACCAGGGACAGGAGGACCCCCCCCCCCAAACGCACACCAGGGACAGGAGGACCCCCCTAACGCACACCAGGGGCAGGAGGACCCCAGTAACGTGCATACAATCCTCTCTCACATAAGCAGAGGCCGCCCACAATAATGTACTGTATATAGAGTCCGGGGCCTGCGCTGGTCGCACTCACCTCACACACCACCTTCTCCCGCCTCAGACTGGTGATAGTGAGCGGAGCTTCGAGCTCACATACATGACAACCAACACCTCTTCCTGCATCCCCTCCGCGACATTCTGCCCAGACACGCCTTCCATTGACGAGCCTGGCCAATCACAAGATACACAGCCGCTGCCGAGTTTACCAAGATGGCCGCCGCTCCGGAGCTAGGCCGAAGTCGGGGACTTTTCTATGGCCGCACCCGAAAATCTCAGGTCATCCGTCCTGGAGATCGCGCGGGGTCAATCGAGATCACGATGGTTTTATGATTAATCGTGCAGCTCTACTCTGTGTTGAGTTATTTTGAGGGGACAGCAAATTTACACTGTTATACAAGCTGTACACTCACTACTTTACATTGTAGCAAAGTGTAATTTCTTCAGTGTTATCACATGAAAAGATAGAAGAAAAGATTTACACAAATGCAAGGGTTGTACTTACTTTTGTGATCTCCCGCACACAGAGGGGTGTACTTACTTTTGTGAGATGCTGTATATATTTATTGTGGTCTATAAGTGGTTACATCACACATGGCGTGTGCTGAGGTCTGCAGCAATGAAGGATTTTTGTATTTGAAACTTTAATGTAAATCTAGGGGGTGTAATATTCCTGCTGGGTAGAGTATGCGATTCCCCTTTCAATATCGCCCCAATCGAGGCGTGATTTTGCCGCGATTGTCGTCTGACAAATCGCAGGACTGCTTTTGGGAAACAGGTGTCCCGTCATTTTGTTTATGTGATTTGCCAGGTGACAATATTGTCCTGTGGGGTGCCATTGAAAGTAACGGGATCACAAGCATGTCACACGTTTTGCGGCAATTCGGAAAAGTGCAGTAATTCCACCCGCGATCCGGAAAGGCCTAGGTGTGATCGCAGTCAAAGCTAAGCGTCTTCTATCTGTTGCTGGGTTCTCCTTCTATAGATTCTGGGGAAATGTTTTCTTCCTCAAACATTCCACACATTCTCTTCATTCTTTATTCCACCGCTAATATATACTCCGCATTGACCTTTAAAGACTCCAAGTATTGGAGATGGCTTTGGCCGGGAATCGAACCCGGGTCAGCTGCTTGGAAGGCAGCTATGCTTACCACTGCACCACCAACGCAAACGTAACATGTAGTGTGGGAGAAAACTGGAGTACCCAGAGGAAACCCACGCAAGCACAGGGAGAACATGCAAACTCCATCCAGATAGTGTCCCAGTCAGAATCTGAAACAAGGACCCCAGTGCTGCAAGTCTAACCCCTAAGCCTCTGTGCTGCCCATTTACGGCCTCTGTTCTCTAAGGCCCGCCCCTGGTGAGCGGGGTAAATCACTTATGTTCACTCAAAGTGCCTTCAGAAGAAATCCAAACTTATCCTAAATTACAATCTATAACACTCCTATAATAAAATGCACCCAAATAACAAAGAGGGGTACAGTGGTCCCCAAATTGGCAACACAATGGAGCTAAATATTCCATTCACCCTTAGGCCTCATTCACACGGGGTATTATTCCGAATCTCATGGGAGGGCCATGTTTACCAGAATGGGGATGCACAGGTGTTCCCAGCATCCCGTGTAGGCAGTGCCATGCTGTCAACTGGGGTGCAGTGACTGTACCCAATGTGACATCTGTGTGGGTGCCGATGCACGGCCCCGAAGGCAGCCAGGGTGCGTCCGCGCAACTGCACCCACATAGATGTTCTTTTTTGGGGTTAATGCAGCCCCCACAAAGGGTACAGATTCATACACCCCGTGTGAGTGAGGCCTTGGACTTCTCCACGAAGGACCTCACTGACTGGAAAAGTTCTCATTTCTCCAGCAGAGAAAGCCTAAGGCCGGATTTACACCTATGCAAATTGGTTGCGGCTTAAACCACATCTAATACGCAGAACATTTGTAAATACATTGTTTTCAATGAGGCTGGTTCACATATGTGCGATGCATTCGCACTGCGCATTGCAGAGAAAACGTGTGCGGATTTTATGCCTTGCGGTGCGGCTCAGGTGCGAATTCAGTCCCATTATCTTCTATGGGTACGCAGCTGATTTGCAGATGTGTTCAGTTCTCTTCAGGAATTTCTCTCATTCAGCTCAATACACTTCTCCCCCACTCTCCTCTTACCTGGAACTTCTCCCAGGTCTCCAAATTCGCAGCTAAAACGCAATGGATCTGCTGAAGACTTCCCTTATCTATCTGCAGAGATTACAGAGCTGAAATTCGCACCGCACAAGTGTGATTCTGGCCTAAAGAAAGCTGGAAAGACTTTTCCGACCTCTGAAGACAAAAAGAGTTCCAACCTCCACTCATAGCCAGTCCAACACATGCCTCAAAAACATACCGGCCTCCAACCTCCCCTTTTTATAGCCGGTCCAACACACGCCTCAAAAACATACCGGCCTTCAACCTCCCCTTTTATAGCCGGTCCAACACACGCCTCAAAAACATACCAGCCTTCAGCCTCCCCTCATGGCCAGTCCAACACATGCTTCAAAAACCTACCGGCCTCCAAACTTCACAACATAATTAATTACTTTGTCGATCGACAATACATAGATCAAACCTATCGCCTGTAAAAACGTGCTTGAGATGTTGGTGGTAAACGGCCTGCTAGGCCCGGGGGAACCAAACCAAGTCCTCCAAAAGTTACCTCATATCCAAAAGTTGCCAGGAGTGTAACTGTAGACATTATGCTTTAAGGTTAATCAATAATCTCACATTCTAAATGGAAAGGTAGAACAAGGGGAGGGGAGTATGGAAAAGGCAGAGAGGGAGGAAAGTAGGGGTGATGGAAGGTTCTGGTTAAGGAAGGGGTGTGGGGGTTCCCCCCAACCCTCACCCCCTTCTTCCTCCAACCTACCCTTCTCCCCCTTTCCTCCCTCTTCCATACTCCACCTTTGTTCTACCTTTCCCTTTTAGAGTGTTATATTTTTGATTAACCTTTAAAGCTTAATGTCTACATTTTACACTCTTGGCATCTTTTGGATATGAGGCAGCTTTTGGAGGGCTTGATTTGTTTCCCCTCGGGCCTAGCAGGCTGTTTACCACCAATATCTCAGACAGTTTTAATTTACAGGTGATCATGTTTGGGCAATGTATTGTTGAACCTTAAAGCTTCTGCAGAAAGGTAAAAAGAGGGCTGATGGGAAAACCCTCCGGTTACTGGAGTGGCAGCCGCCACCAGTGTAGGGACCTGTGTTGGTACAGCCGTACCTGGTCCCTGGGAGGGTCCCTAAGGCTCCTTACACACGGAGCGGTCCGTTTTTCGGTCCGCTCTGTGTGTCCGTCAGCTCAGCGGGGGGTCTCCGCTGAGCTGTCGGGCGGACAGGGCGGTCCCCGCACACTGTGCAGGGACCGCCCCGTCTCTCCTCCGCTCTCCCCTATGGGGAGTCGGATGGAAACGGACCGTCTGTCCGTTTGCATCCGATCCGTTTGGCCGGACGGAAGAAAAATAGGACATTCTTCCGTCTGCAAAAACGGATGCGGATCTAGCGGACGTTAGCGGATGCATCATCCGCTAACGGATCCGCTCCCATAGGGGTTCATTACAAGTCCGTAAACGGACTTGTAATGAACGGATGAACGGTCCACTAGTGTGAAAGGACCCTTAAACTTTTTGTTGAGTCTTCTTCTAGGAACAGCAAATTGTCTTGTTTGTCCAGCAACATTGATAGTTAGTGATTCAGAAGCTGCAGAAAGGTAAATAGAGGGCTGTTGGGAAGATCCTGCTGTTACTTGAGTGGCAGCCGCCACCAGTGTAGGGACCTGTGTTGGTACAGCCGTACATGGTCCCTCGGAGGGTTCCTCAGACTTTTTGTTGTTTCTTCTTCTAGAAACAGCCAAAGTCTTGTTTGTCCAATTACATTGATAGTTGGTGATTCAGAAGCTGCTTATGAGAATCTTTTAAGAGATTGATGACGTAGTGGATTCCTGTCATGATGGCTTGAAATGAAGATCCTCTTCCTCATATTCACTAGCAAATCGTCCTCTTCTCATCACCTAGTTTAACTTTTCCAACATTCTGGCCATCTTCAATCCCAAGAAAGCAGCACCTCTCCCATTTAAGTGCAATCCATCACTACTATAAAGATGGTAACTGCCTGAAAAGTCAGCCCAGTTCGCCATGAAGCCAAACCCCTCCTCCCTGCACCAGTTCCTCAGCCAATTGTTAAGTACCATAAGCTCTCGCTGTCTCTGTGGTGTGGCTCGAGGTACAGGCAGTATTTCAGAAAATATTGCCTTGGGGGACCTTTTCTTCAATATGGCCCCCAAGTCCCTGAAATCATTTTGCAGGGTGCTCCATCTTTCTCTAACTTTGTCATTGGTACCGATATATATCATGACAGCTGTTCCCTCTCCAGCACCATCCAATAATTTGTCCATGCAATCTGCAATGTTCCGAACCCGAGCACCCGTTAAACAACATACTGTTTGGCGATAATGGTCTTTGTGACAGATTGCCCTCTGTATTCTTCCGATAACTGAATCCCCTACAACTAGTATGTGCCTATCCTTTCTGGTAACCTTGCCCCCATCTTCGTCACATGCTGTTGAATTCTCAGTGTGAACGTCACATGCTGTTGAATTCTCAGTGTGAACGTCACATGCTGTTGAATTCTCAGTGTGAACGTCACATGCTGTTGAATTCTCAGTGTGAACGTCACATGCTGTTGAAGCCTCCGTGTGAACGTCACAGGCCGTTGAAGTCTCCGTGTGAACGTCACAGGCCGTTGAAGTCTCCGTGTGAACGTCACAGGCCGTTGAAGTCTCCGTGTGAACGTCACAGGCCGTTGAAGGCTCCGTGTGAACGTCACAGGCCGCTGAAGCCTCCGTGTGAATGTCACAGGCCGTTGAAGCCTCTGTGTGAACGTCGCATGCCGTTGAAGCCTCTGTGTGAACGTCGCATGCCGTTGAAGCCTCTGTGTGAACGTCGCATGCCGTTGAAGCCTCTGTGTGAACGTCGCATGCCGTTGAAGCCTCTGTGTGAACGTCGCATGCCGTTGAAGCCTCTGTGTGAACGTCGCATGCCGTTGAAGCCTCTGTGTGAACGTCGCATGCCGTTGAAGCCTCCGTGTGAACGTCACATGCCGTTGAAGTCTCCGTGTAATTTTCATATTCTGTCTCGCTCACTAGGGCAGTCCTGCCTTGTAACCCGTCTCTGCAGTAAATACTGCGTACATCTGCAATAAAAAGAGAATAATCAGATTTAGCACTTTCACCTACATTTATATATATATATATATATATATGTTTCTTATTAAACAACCAGCCTCTATGGGGGGGGGGGATGTGACCTCTAATCAATATCTATTTCCATTCCTATACATGTGTAACTTTGGACTCCAATAAGATATAACACATTTTTTTGTGTGTTTTGGCACCATTAAAATGTTATCCTCAAATAAAGATCCTGTTCCTTAGAAGTCTGTTATAGTGCTTGTGCTGTGTATGAAATATCTGGCTGATCCTACCAGTCTCTACCCTCCCCCTCTCTGCACTGACTCCCATGTATCAGGGCTGCAGAGTCCTGACACCCGAGTCAGTACGTGTCTCTATCATACACTACTATCTGCAGCTCTCCCTGTTACTCCTCCCCCCTCACCCTCCATGTACATGTCTCCATCATACGCTACTATCTGCAGCTCTCCCTGTTTCTCCTCCCCCTCACCCTCCCTGTACGTGTCTTCATCATACGCTACTATCTGCAGCTCTCCCTGTGTCTCCTCACCCTCGCCCTCAATGTACGAGTCTCCTCATACGCTACCATCTGCAGCTCTCCCTGTGTCTCCTCCCCCCTCCCTGCCATCTCTCACTATTCCTGATCTGTTCATCCCCTCTGTCACATAAAAATCTGCATCCTAGTGCCTGTGCTTTATAAACAACAAAAAATCATTTCTACTTGTATTACAATGTATCCATCTTGACCTCTGTTTAATCGTTAACTGCCATAATGCCGCACATGTGATCCGTTATGACAGTTGGGTTTCCCTCCACTTTATACCGGTAGAAACCGGTTATTTTTTAAATAACACACAGGCACTAGGATGCAGCTTTGTATCTGACAGAGGGGAGGATATAAAGATCACATAGAGGCTTAACAATCGCTTTAATATCTCCTTCTGTTCTAAAATTCTATGAAATGGAATCATTTTGGGGTGAAGGTTCCTTTTGATCGATGAGTGTAGGTGACTTATCCATTTTGTATCGATCACTATCCATAGTACTTACCAATCTCGGTGTCGCCATCTCGGTGATGTCCATTGGCTTTACAGCCGAATCCGAAACATCCAACAACGGCTCTGAAAGAGCAGTGTATAAATGTTAGGGTCTTCTTCATTTTGGAGGGCTTTTTGGGGGTATCTGCAGGCTGGCCACTGATACCTCCTTCCATAGCTGCCCTTCCTTTGCTGGCTTTCTCTTTGGTGTTTTTCAGAGAAAAAAGTTTTTTACATTTAAATTGTCTCATTATTAAGAAATAAAGAAACACTCTTTAAATGTACAATAATAGAAATCGCAATGAAATCGAATCGCAATGAAATCGAATCAAACGCAAGAAAAATCTCAGGAGAGATTAGAAACTTCTTAAAGGAGCCACGTCCTTATTTTTGAACTTTGTGAATTCAGCCTATAGGATCACTATATGGATCTAATAGGGACACGGCTCCTTTAAGAAGATGTTATTGTGAATGGGATTTAACCCTTTCAGTCCCATGGCTGAAATAAAGATCTCTATTCTTATAACATCTTTTCAGTTTCTCGTTATGCCACCCCAATTATTTCTCTATTTTTAACCCTTTCACTATGAATCATTATTTTTTAATTTATAACCCTTTAACTGCCAAACCAATAGTCTTCCCCCCCCCCATTTGTTACATTATAAATAAAAGAAAATCCTGTTTATTTTTAGTGTTGGATGGAGTGTCAGTTATTTTTTTATTTTTTTTATTTTGCGGATTCATCATGAGTTGTTTTTAAAATCTCTTGATGACTCAAAAATAACGGTTGATTTTTCTGAACCACTTGCTTATTGGACACTTAAACCCCCCCTCCTGCCCAGACCAATTTTCAGCCTTCAGCTTTCTCACTCTTTGAATGACAATTGCGCGGTCATACAACGATGTACCCAAATTCAAATTTTTTTTTATCATTTTTTTTTTTCTTCCCACAAATAGAAATTTATTTTGGTGGCATTTGATCACGTCTGCAGTTTTTATTTTTTGTTGAATTAACCACTTAAGGACCCCTCACTGTATATATACGTCCTTTTTTTAAAGATGGATATCTCGGTAACGGCAGCAGCTGCTGCCACAACCGAGATATCCATATTTTCAGTGAGCGGTCCTGTAAATGATAACGGCAGTCTCCGCGGCGGATCTGCCACGAGATCGCCGTTATCGGTGGCCCCCACCCGTCCCCATAGCTTTGCTAGGCAGAAGTGACGTCAAAACGTTAGTCCCGCCCATGCGTCTTAAAGAAACATTTTTTTGTTGTCATTTGAAAAAATGACAATTTCCATTTATTTAAATTTTTTTTGCATTTAAGTCTAAATATGAGATCTGAGGTCTTTTTGACCCCAGATCTCATATTTAAGAGGACCTGTCATGCTTTTTTCTATTACAAGGGATGTTTACATTCCTTGTAATATGAGTAAAAGTGATCACATTTTTTTTTTCAGTGTAAAAAATAAGAAAAGAAATAAGAAAACCAAAAAAATATTTTTTTAAAGGGCCCCGTCCCGACGTGCTCGCGCGCAGAAGCGAACGCATACGTGAGTAGCGCCCGCATATGAAAATGGTGCTCAAACTACACGTATCACCGCGATCGTTGGAGCGAGAGCAATAATTGTAGCCCTAGACCTACTCTGTAGCTCAAAAGATGTAACCTATAGAATTTTTTAAACGTCGCCTATCAAGATTTTTAAGGGTAAAAGTTTGACGCCATGCCACGAGCGGGCGCAATTTTTAAGCGTGACATGTTGGGTATCATTTTACTCGGCGTAACATTATCTTTCATAATATATAAAAAAATTGGGCCAAATTTATTGTTGTCTTATTTTTTTAATTAAAAAAAGTGAATTTTTTCCAAAAAAAAGTGCGCTTGTAAAAACTGCGCAAATACGGTGTGACAAAAAGTATTGCAATGACTGCCATTTTATTCTCTAGGGTGTTAGAAAAAATATATATAATGTTTGGGGTTTTTAAGTAATTTTCTAGCAGAAAAAAATGTTTTAGTCTTGCAAACACCAAATCTGAAAAACACCCAAGGTCCTTAAAGGGGTTGTAAAGGTAAAAGTTTTTTTACCTTAATGCATCCTATGCATTGAGGTAAAAAAACATCTGACAGCACCGCCCCCCACGAGCCCCCGTTTTACGTACCTGACCATTCGAAATTGCCGGGCGCGTCCTCGTTATCCTGTTCGGTTCCCAGCCTGGCCGTTGATTTTCACCGTGCGAGCTCCCTCGCTTGAAGGTAGTAAGCTTTTGCGAGGAGGAGCCGAGACAGCCGCCGAGGGACCCCAGAAGACAGCTTTCCGGGACGCTCTGTGCAAAACGAGCTGCACAGTGGAGGTAAGTATAACATGTTTGTTATTTAAAAAAAAAAATATTCCTGACTTTAGTGTTCCTTTTAAGTGGTTAAAAAAAAAATACAAAACTGAAGCAGTCCCACTATTATTAGTTTTTTTTATTTATCTTTCATTTTTATTGAAATTTTAGTTTTTTTTGGCTCTGTGTAACTTCTACATACTTTCAGATATTAAAACCATTCAACTTTTTAAAATGTTCAGCTAGTGATGGGATGCTAATTAGTGGGAATGCTGATTCTCACTTCAACTTTTTCTTAACTTGTTGCCGACCGCCTGCCGTCATTTTACTGCGGGAAGTCGGCACTGCTGGGTGAGAGCCCGTAGCTATACGTCCGCTCTAAAGTGGCCGCTAGGGGGGGGGGTGCACGCCGCCGGCATCCCCGCTTGCCCCCGAGTCCCGGGGGAAGATCAGTGATTTCCCCTAGTGAGTCCACCCCCCATACAGTTAGAACACACCCAGGAACACACTTAACCCCTTCCCCGCCCCTAGTGTTAACCCCTTCACTGCCAATGGCCTTTTTTATAGTAATACAATGCATCTTTATAGCATTGATCGCTAAAAAAATGCCAATGGTCCCAAAAATGTGTCAAAAGTATCCGAAGTGCCCGCCATAATGTCGCAGTACTGAAAAAAAATGCTGATCGCCACCATTACTAGTAAAAAAAAAATATTAATAAAAGTGCCATAAAACCAACCCCTATTTTGTAAACACTATAACTTTTGCGCAAACCAATCAATAAACGCTTATTGCGTTTTTTTTTTTTTACAAAAAATATGTAGAAGAATACGTATCGGCCTAAACTGAGGAAAAATTTTTTTTTATATATTTTTGGGGGAAATTTATTATAGCAAAAAGTAAAAAATATTGAATTTTTTTTTCAGAATTGTCGCTCTATTTTTGTTTATAGCGCAAAAAATAAAAACCGCAGAGGTGATCAAATACCACCAAAAGAAAGCTCTATTTGTGGGAAAAAAAGTACGCCAATTTTGTTTGGGAGCCACGTCGCACGACCGCGCAATTGTCAGTAAAAGCGACGCACTGCCGAATCACAAAAAGTGCTCTGGTCATTGGGCAGCATTATGGTCCGGGGGTTAAGTGTTTAAGCTATTCATCCAGTTAGCAATTCAGCTATTCAGCATTCCCACGCATTTTCTGCAGGAAATGCATTTTCTAGTTGACGTTGCAGTTTCTATGGCTTCTAAGGGTAAGAAGTGCGAATGGCTCAGGACACACCAGCACCATTTTGTTTTTAAACCTCACTGAACTCTGTTGAAAAGTAATTGTCACTTTTTTGAAAATAAGATCATGTTGTGTTTTATTTTGTGAAATGACCCTACAGTCCCTGTACAGTCCCCCCTCTCTTCTCTCTATTGGAAAGCAGTCCAACCTGTAGAACTTGCTCAGTGTCTTTGATCATAGTGAATGAAAATGTCTGAAAGGGGACTGGTCTGTTCTGAAAAAGAGAACGAGGCATAGGGCTATGCCACCCTAGCAAATTTATAATGGATCAGATTTTTGAGCCGTAGCTGGCTACAGAGTTGCTGTTGTGGTTGGTTACAGTAACTTACCTACAGGACTACAGATGGCTGATATGCCATGGTCATTAGTAGCTGCACTTAATATGAGCTGGCTGTTCTGTTAACTAGCTTTAACTAAGCAAGAAATGGCTTCCTCTCATTGACTGTAATTAAAGTATAACTAAACCCAAGAAAAAAAATGTAATATATTTCAGCTTGCAAACCGTGTATGTGGTGGCTGCATTTGTTTTCTATTTTTTTTCGAGCTGAGAACTTTTTTTAGCAAATACAAAAATACCCGTTGATCTTGCCAGAAATGCTGTGTCTTTGTTACTTTTCTGTGAGCTGCACCATAGAATATCTTCCTTCTTATTTATCTATACTTCTGTAAACTACCATTTGCCCTGTCCCTCACATAATGAACATGAACAGAGGCAGACATGTTTGCGGTCCAGTATCAGGAGAGCAGCCTATGATGACCACCATGGCTTCCTCCATAAGTTCAGTGGAGGATTGATGTAGCCACCCAGAGAGGGAAAGTAATGTGCAGCAACACCAGGTAAAAATAAAGCAAAAGAAGGTTAATGATAGAAAATTAAAGCAGCCACTATGCTAAGATCTAGTAACCTGCCAAATTGTACATTTGTTGTTAAAGCAGAGGACCCCGTGAAGTCGGCAGACGGGGACCAGCAATTGTGGGCAGTGAAGCCTTTCCCGGGTCCCTGGTCTCTCCCGGGAACAGTGTGTTTCCCAGAAGACAGCGGGGGGTGACGCGAAGGGGCGTGACTCCCGCGGTATCTGCACCCCCCTCCCCCTGAAAGGTGCCAAATGTGACACCGGAGGGGGGAAGGGTTTCCGTAAAGCGAATGTAAAATTTTTGGGTGGAACTCCGCTTTAAGATCTAGATTCTTTAATAATTTTTACAATTGTTTTCCGGGACAGCTACCTAAGAGATGATTGGCTGCTCCTACAACAGAAACTCTCAAGCCAAAAAGATATCCAAAACCCCTTCCACCCCCCCACAATCCTCAGTTTAATTGCATTTCCAGTCCTCCAGGACACAACCGGACATTTTTATTTATTGTTTCTTCTGATGGGATGCGTGATCTTTACCTGTCCCCTTCCAAGAGTGGAATCCTAACCTAGGTGAAACCACTATCTTCTCTGGAGGGTTTTTCCTATATTTTTTAACTCCTTTCATCTTGTCCCCTGAAGAGTTGTGGAAATAACTCAGCCTGGCATGATACCCTACCTGGGAGTTGAATGCAGGGTTGAATGAGGGTTGACTGTTCTTTGCTCCTTAGCAGGGTTCTAGAATAACTTTAGTGGTGGCTGAGGCTGTAGAAGCATGCTGTAGCTATGGACCCGGCTGCCTATTGTTCATAGTTTCAGGAGAATGTGCAGCAGTTTGGACACTTTTCTTAGGGGGCACCCAATCATGCCTCCATCCTGTTCCAACATGCTTTTCTGCCTCCCTGGACAGTGCGGCCTCAACGAAGGAAGATGGTGCCAAGGCATTTCCCTCCGATCATTCCTGCTGGCAAGTTATCAGCAGCTCCTGCAACTATTTCATTGAGTCCCAGTGTGACATGTTCCATTTACTTGCACTGGGCAGGGTACATCATAAGTAAGTAAGCTTATTAACACCTTATGTTCTTTTGCGCCTATCTGTATGTCCTCTTGCCTGGTGAGTTTACCCTGTATTGGTAAACAGGCAAGAAAAGCAAGTTACCATTAAAGACACTGATATTTTAGAACTCGGAAAGGTTCTGGTGCTGGTTCACCTTGCAGTTGGGGGTCAAGAAAAGTATCTTAAAGTAGAACATTCTTTATGGATAAGGAAGCAGCTTTCTAGAATGTAACAGTTTTGGGAAAGTTTAATCTGTGCCTTTTGTTCCTCTTTTGAAAGTGTTGCTTAGACGAAGAGGGACTGACTCATTGGCAGTTTTAAACTCTTAATTTTGGCCTCTCAGCAGTGACATATATCTTTTGCCAAGATCAAGGCTGAGGTCATAGTACAGTTTAGACTTCAGCAGGTTTCAGAAAATTCTTACTTATGCCGCGTACACACGGTTGGAATTTCCGATAGAAAAAGTCAGATGCAAGCTTTTCGTCGGATGTTCCGACAGTGTGTATGCCCCATTGGACTTTTTCTGTTGGAATTTCCGACGGACTTGGATAGAGAGCATGTTCTCAATTTTTCCGACGGAAAAAATTCCTATCGGAAAATCTGTCCGTCTGTATGGAATTCCGACGGGAAAAAAACACACCTGCTCGGAAACAATTTGACGCATGAAGCATTGAACTTCTTATTTTTCTCGGCTCGTCGTAGTGTTGTACGTCACCGTGTTCTTGGCGGTCGAAAGTACAGAGAACTTTTGTGTGACCGTGTGTATGCAAACCAAGCTTGAGCGAAATTTCCGTCAGAAAAACCATCCAACTTTTTTCTGACAGAAATACCGCTCGCGTGTACAGGGCATTGGACAATTTCCTGGTCTTTGCACAGACAAAAGACAAATTACTTTTGCAGCCCAATTCGTTCTGAAAACTTTTTTAGTTCTTGGTTTGTTGATAAACCTAGAAAAATTCTCTCTCCACCAAACTCATTCAGTTGTCTTCCTTTACATACCAAGTAGACAGCGGCGTTGCTAGCCAGGTGCGGGGGGGGGGTGCCGCGGGCCGCACCAGGTGACACCCACCAGAGGGGTGACATCCGTGGGTAGTGGCACAACACCAACACCGGCCACCCGCTGCCCTGTGTGCCTCGCACTTGCGGCTCCCGCTGCGGCTGTGTCCCTCAGCGGAGCGTGAAGGAAGCCGCCGCCCCCTCCTCTGTTTATATCCAGGAGGAGGAGAAGCCCGCGCTCGAGCGACACACCGCTGTGTGTATCTTCCGCTCTGTTCTGAGGTCTGAAAGGTAAGGGGGGTGTCTGCACTAGGGGGGGGGTTTCCTAGGGGGAGTTGCCGAGGGGGATGTCTGCACCAGGGGGGGGGTCTGCACTGGGGGGGTTTTCCGAGGTGATGTCTGCACTAGTGTGGGTGCCTGCACCAGGGGGGGTTTCTTCCCCCGGTGGGGGTTTCTACACTAGGGGTGGTTTTTGCACTAGGGGGGGGGTTCTGCACTAGGGGGGGTTTGCCACTGAGGGGGGTGTCTGTAACAAAGGGGAGTGTCTGTAACCGAGGGGGGTATGCACGGGGGTGTCTGTACTGAGGGGTTTATATTATAGGTTTATCCTGGGGGAGGGGGTCTATATTGATGGAGGATTGTCTGTACTTAGTGGGGGGATCTGTACTGAAGGAGGGGGAATCTATACTACGGGAGGGGAGTCTGTAGTTAGTGGAGGGGGGTCTGTACTGTAGTTGGTGGGGGGTGACACCATTTTTTTCCGCACCGGGTGACACCAACCCTAGTGACGCCACTGCAAGTAGACTGTCTTTTCCAGAAGGCTTTTCTAACAGAAGACAAAATCTTAAAGATGGTTGCCCTAGCTAGAGGGGCTATGTTATCACCAAGATGATCTTAATGATAGGTGATAAGCATGTTAGGATTGATGCTGTTGACTATTCCAGTGATTCCTTGAGCTCAACTTCACTCCAAGAGGTTGCAGGCTCATCTCCTGACATTGTAGAACAGAAATGAGAATTCTTTATGCCTCGTACACACTTTCGGAAATTCAGACAGCAAAAGTCCGATGTGAACTTTTGAACGGAAATTCCAACCGTGTGTATGCTCCATCTGACTTTTGCTGTCGGAATTTCCGTCAATAAAAGATTGAGAGCTAATATTTTCCAACGGAGAAAATTCCTTTTGAAAAATCTGATCGTCTGTAGCAATTCCGACGCATGCTCGGAAGCATTGAACTTAATTTTCTCGGCTTGTCGTAGTGTTGTACGTTACTGCAAACTTGACGGACGAAAGTTCAGAGAACTTTTATATGACCTTGTGTATGCAAGTCAAGCTTGAGCGGAATTCCGTCGGAAAAACCATCCAAGGTTTTTTCGACGGAAAATCCGATCTTGTGTACGCAGCATTAGACTACCTTATCCCCAGCAGTGATACAGATCCTTAGCTGGTGTTGGGACCCAGGAACCTCCAAAGAGCAACATGTTCGGCTCACAGAAATTGTTACAAAATTACTACCAATGCAAGTGAGGAAGCACACTTTGGCTCCTTACAGGCTTGGGGCCCAAATGATTTCAGTCTCAGCAAGAAGTCCTTCAATTCAAGGGAGTTTTTAGCAGCTTAACAAAGCTCTCAAGGCCTTTCAAAATTCGATCAATGGGAGAGCTAACATGGTCTGCTCAGACATTGCCAATCTGATAGCTTACCTAAAACCATCAAGGAAGCAAATAATCCATACCACTTCTTTTACTAGCTATGCAACCTTAGAATGTGCAGAGAAATTTGTAAAACCTCTGACAGCCTTGCACATCAAGGGCTCAATAAATTCAGTGGCAGATTTTCTCAATTAGTCTGTTCTTCCCTCTAGCAGAAAACAAAATATAGAATATGGTTACTATGGGCAACATATTTACTTTTCCCAGCGTGTCAGGATCTTCCGGGGTAATTGACCACGCTATAGAAAGTGCACCTCAACTCTCAACTCAACTCAACTTTTAAGCTTGGGACTATTGTGCAGTGTAGTAGCACGGTGGGTAAAGGTTTTGTGTGCTCCCTGAGAAACATAAGGCTGGGGCACTCTGTACAAAATCTCAACTACAGCAGAGGGCAAACGGATGAGTTAAAGGTCTACCTCCTCCATTCATAGCGTTATTTTCATTGATGGAAGATTACCATTATGGGGGTATTGGGGGGGCGGTGGCAGAGGTTCGAAGATTTCATCAAAACAAGCAGACGCTGAATGTTCAGCAGGGAACGGCTGAATGTTGGTCAATCTATGGGCAGGCAGGTTGTACAGAAGCTGATTTTGAGAACGACGTCTGTACAACTGGCCTGTTGAAAAATGTTAACTCCATTAGTGCCACTGGCTATAGCTAGCAGCTAGCGGTGTACCCCAACAGTGGGGAAGCCTCCTCAATGTCAAAATACAATGTCTCCACGGGATTCATTCCTGAACAAAAGAAAATGAATTGTGTCTGGCCTGCCTACACGGTTCAAATGTTGGCCAGTTCAGCAGGAACCAGCCGAGAATCGAACCATTAATGGGCAGACTGAATGTACCAAGTTTATCAATCGATCAACTTGGGTACAACCAGCCTGCCATATTATCTTGCGATAATTGTTAGACGCTGCTATAGCTGCTAGCGGTAAACATCAGCACTCCCCTGGCTATTCAATGACTCGCTTTTATCCCTCAAAGTGGTTCAGGTTGATATTCTGAAGCCTCTGCAGACTATTTCCGCACTAATGTAGGTTCGGTTTCATCTCCTGTAACTCTCTGGGAGGCATACAAGGCGGTTCTCAGGGGCCACATTATACAGTTGGCTTTGAAGTGTAAACAGGAACGATGTCTAAGCTTTAGAGGCTCATCTGGAGATACTCTCTACGGCGTTTAAACAATCCCCGACTCCTGCTAATCGTAAACTCTTGGATCACAAAACAGATCCCCATTCTGTCAGGGGAGTACAGAGTGATTGTCTGTTCCTTGTGATCAGGAACAGCAATCTCTCTCCTTACTCCCTGTCCGTACACTCCCCCCACAGTTGGAAACTCCTCCCTAGGGAACACTTAACCCCTTGATCGCCCCTAGTTTTAACACCTTCCCTGCCAGTGTCATTTATAAAGTAACAAGTGAATTTGTATAGCACTGTTTGCTGTATAAATGGCACTGGTCCCAAAAAAGTGTCAAAAGTGTCCTATCTATCTGCCACAATGATACAGTCCCGCTAAAAAGGGCTGATCGCTGCCATTACTAGCTATAACTTTTGCGCAAACCAATGAATATGCACTTATTTTTTTCTTATACAAAAGATATATAGAATACATATTGGGCCTAAACTTATGAAGATTTTTTTTTTTAAATTTTTTTTTTTTTGAGGGATATTTATTATAGCCAAAAGTAACTTTTTCTAAATTGTTGGTATTTTTTTTGTTTATTGTGCAAAAAATTATAAATACTACCAAAAGAAAGCTCTATTTGTGGTGCAAAAATAGGACGTAAATTTTGTTTGGGTACAGTGTTGCACGACCGCGCAATTGTCAGTTAAAGTGATGCAGTGCTGTGTCTCAAAAACTGGCCTGGTCATTGGGGGGTTAAATCTTCCGGGGCGGAAATGGGTAAAGACTTGAAAGTGGGTTACCGACCTGGACCAGACGGTTATACAGCACTTTATTATAGGATCTGACATCTGACAGCAATGTATTATTCTGTTAACCACTTCAGCCCCGGAGGATTTGGCTGCCAGGTGACTGGGCCACTTTTTGCCATTTGGCACTGCGTCGCTTTAACTGACAATTGCGCAGTCGTGTAACGTGGCTACCAAACAAAATTGACGTCTTTTTTCCCCCCCACAAATAAAACTTTCTTTTGGTGGTATTTGATCACCTCTGCGTTTATTTTTGTTTATAGTGTAAAAAAAAAAGAGCGACAATTTTGAAAAAAAGCAATATTTTTTACTTTTTGATAAATTAAATATCCCCAAAAAATCTATAAAAAAAACAATTTTTTTCCTCAGTTTCGGCCGTTACGTATTCTACATATTTTTGGTAAACAAAATCGTAATAAGCGTTTGATTGGTTTGCGCAAAAGTTAAAACGGGGCATGGTTTTGTCATTTTTTTTTTTACTAGTAATTGCGGAGATCAATGATTTTTAGCGTGACTGCGACATTATGGCAGACACATCGGACACTTTTGACGCTATTTTGGCTACATTCACATTTATACAGCGATCAGTACTATAATAATCCACTGATTACTGTATAAATGTGACTGGCAGGGAAGGGGTTAACCACTAGGGGCTAGAAAGGGGTTAAATGTGTCCTAGGGAGGGATTCTAACTGTGTGGGGGCTGGGCTTACTGTGACACGACACTGTTCGCTGCTCCCGATGAGCATACATCAGACAACAATTCAATAAATTCCACCCTACCACAAACACTCTGACTTATTTTGGGATCCTATGTAGAGCCAGACCCCACTCTCCGGGCCTGATATTGTTGATCTATTCATACATCATTTTTGAAAAAAAGCCTCCATTAAGGCCCTATCATCTTCAATGGGGAAAAAGAACTGGGGAGGCAGTTAGATCCAGAGGTCTGGCAGATTATGACCATAGCCCTTTCCAAGTGTTTGAGAAACGTTCTATTATTGGAGAATGCCTATTAAGTACTGTATAGGTGGTATTCTACACCGGCTAGATTGGCCCATTTTATTACAACTTACTCTCCTCTCTGTTTTTGGGGATGCTCACAGAAGGCTCCATGGCCCATATTTGGTGGTAATGCACGAGAGCATGCAGACTATGGGTCAGGGTCTATACCCTGCTTTGTAATTTATAGTAACCTTAAGAGGGACACCAAGAAGCTCTCCTTGGTAAACTAATTGTTGAGTTGCTATGCCCGGAACGGTAGTTGGCCCAACATCTTTTTACTGCAACTAAATTAATTATTGCTAGGGCATGGAAAACTCCTGTGCTCAGCTTTAAGGCAGTCAAAAATCGTATGAATGATGTCATGGTGAATGAGAAGTTGGCGACCATCCTTTCAGACACGCATGACAAATGTCTTAGAGTTTGGCAGCCATGGATTACACATTTTCAGCCTTCTCCATTTAATGCTCCCCTTGCTCACCCCCTCTTTTCTTCTCCCTTCTTGCCCTATTCTCTACAAGATTTCCTCTTTTCTTTTTGGTTGCCGCCTTCTCCTCACTCTGTTATACTTTATGCATTTAATCCATAGATCCATCAAGCCATCAGATATTACCTTGGTTGGAATGGTTATATTTGAAACATTGTTTTCCATATTGATTCTATTTAGTTTTAATTGTTATATTGCATCCTCCCCGATGGATAGATTTTCACTAGCAAGATTTTGTTTGGTTATGCAGGTTCTACATATGGACATTCTCATTTGCAGGCACCCTATGATCCCTAGGACATCTCGGAAAGCTATTTCTGGACTTTTTGCTTTGCTCCATGGGGCACTACGTTTGACTCTTGCATTTTTACTTCTCATGTCTCCTTTCAATTATTGTACATCTTTTGTTTTTCCTTTTGTTTGCCCATTAATCAATGTGACCATCTAAATGCTGACCTGATATGTTGGATTACATGCTAATAAACCTTTGTAAAATAAATTTGACCAGTTCATCAGGGACCAATCGAATTTCAATCCATGATTGTCCTGTTGAACAGGAATGTTGAACATTTTTTTCTGACTCAAATTACAGTTTCTTAGCAGGAAGGATTCCCCTATCTACCTCACTTATGTGGATGGGGGGATTCCATCAATCTATGGCCAGCCTTTATCGACCCATAGATTAGTCATTTTTTTATGTTCACCATTGAGTGTGTAGATGGGGGAATCCTCCCCGCTGTGTCCAAGCATTCTGACAGCGGGGAGACTTCCCTGCCATCAGAATACACTGGTTGGCTCTGCCATCTATAGCCATCCAGTGCTGATTGAGCTGAGAATATCTGGCAGGCATATTGTACAAAAGTCAGTCAGTAGACGTTAAAAAATGTCCTGCCACAGCATCTTTCGAGCGGTGAGTACACCGCTCCTCCACCGCTCTTGCCCATTCAAATGAATGGGCAGCGCGGCCAAACTGCCGGCAAAGTGCCGCTGCAGCAGCACTTTGTGTGGGTTTTGAACCTTTTTCGGCCACTAGTGGGGGTTAAAAGCGTCCTGCTAGTGGCCGAATACCTCCACAAAAATGATGGTAAAGCGCTGCTAAAAATAACCGCGCTTTACCACCAACGCCGCCCACGCCCCAGTGTGAAAGCAGCCTTAAGATCATGTACTGTTTGGTGCTTTTGTTATAGTTGAGACAGTGGCAACGGGCTGTACAAGTTAATGTGCTGGCATACCTGGAAAGCTGTTAAGACTATAGCCATATACTGTATGTGAGTGTATTCTGCATGTGCTTGTATATATCTTTAAAAATGTATATGTTATCTTATTGATCTGCTACAATGCTCAATAATGTGTAAGATATGCACAAGGCATGGTAAAGAGGTTGTTCTTTTTATTAAAAAATTCTAAAAATAAAAAATAAAAGAAAATACAATTTTCAGAAATATCTGAAACCGAATAATAGTCCTTTTTTTTAAAACCATGCAGAACCCGCTTGATTTTGTCCCTATCTGTTCAAAGTGCAAAGTTTGATCCTTACCCTTAAGGGCCCTTTCACACTAGCGGACGAACGGTCCGCTCATTACAAGTCCGTTTACGGACTTGTAATGGGTCCCTATGGGAGCGGATCCGTTAGCGGATGATGCATCCGCTAACGTCCGCTCGATCCGCATCCGTTTTTGCGGAAGGAAGAATGTCCTATTTTTCTTCCGTCCGGCCAAACGGATCGGATGCAAACGGACAGACGGTCCGTTTCCATCCGACTCCCCATAGGGGAGAGCGGAGGAGAGACGGGGCAGTCCCTGCACAGTGTGCGGGGACCGCCCCGCCCGACAGCTCAGCGGAGACCCCCCGCTGAGCTGACGGACACACGGAGCGGACCGAAAAACGGACCGCTCCGTGTGTAAGGAGCCTAAGTTGTAGAATTATAAAATAGAAATGTTAGGAACTACTAGTTTGAACATAAAGTTTTTTACATACAGATTTATCAAGATAATGTTTTTGCCATCCCTGTTAAATGTGTGTGTTTCCATAATTTAGCTCATGATTAGCTCACAGGTATCATGAAAAAAATTGAACTTTGTTTTTTAGTCTAAGCATGCAAATCTCAGTGACCAGAGTGCCTTTGCACACCCATTAGATGCCATCACAGTATTGTGGGTTTCCTGTGTGTTCTGGGACTTTTTAAGGCAGTGCTTGGAGCAGTGATGACGTACAACCTGCAATAACCAAGCAGTCGAGTTACTGTTTATCATAGTCATTTATGAGTAAGGTATGATTGGTTGCAGTAGCACATTGCTCTGTACCTTATCGTATAAGACAGTAATGGAGAACCTATGGCACGCGTGGCACAGCTGGCACGTCAAGCCCTCTCTGTCGGCACTCCAGGTGAATCCCCAGCCAGCCAGGGGAATCCCCAGCCAGGCAGTCACTTGCACTGATGGTGCAGACAGGCATCAGTCATGTAGGTGAGTATAATGGTCAGGTAGGTCAGTGTATGTTGCACAGTGCATTCTGCATTCTTTTTGGTTCCTTAGGGCTCATTCAGAGTAATGATCAGTCCCATCCTCTGTACAGAGCCGTTGATAGATTTAATTCTATGTTGGCACTTTGAAAGAAATAAGTTGGTTTTGCGTCGCAATTTGGGCACTCGTGCTCAAAAAGGTTCGCCATCACTGGTATAAGAGATTAAGACTTACCAGTTTTAAAAAAGTCACGTTTTATACAGCATGTGTCTACCTAATGACATGGTTAGTTTGTAAACATATACATTTATTAGAAGTGGTTTTATATAAATTGTTGAAAGCTACACGTTTTATTTGTTTGTTACCATTTTTAAAGTGGATGTAAACCTAATTTGTGATATTTGAGCTGGGCACATATATCTGCAGTATTGTGTTATCTCTCTTCAAAGAGCTAAGTCCCGTAGCTCTCTCCTGACCCATTCCTCTGTTATCAGTCTGATAACTCCTGACAATTTATCGGACACATCAGATAAAAGGAGCCTGAAATTTCTGTCTGGGGAAGGTTGCTTTAGCAGGGAGCTGGCCCTGTTACAAAACACCTCTGAGGCCCTGTACACACGATCAGACATGTTTGATGAAACTTGTCCGACGGACCGTTTTCATCAGACAACTCTGAACTTGTCTGATGTGCGTACACACACACCATTGGACCAAAATCCGATCAGACCAGAACGCCGTGACGTAGAACACAACGACGTGATGAAAAAACAAAGTTCAATGCTTCCAAGCATGTGTCGACTTGATTCTGAGCATGCGCAGGTTTTTGGTCCGATGATTTTGTGTACTAACCATCGAACCTGTCCGACGGACAGGTTTCCACCGGACAGGTTTTAAAGCATGTTTTAAAACTTTGGTCCGCTGGAAAACAGTCCGATAGGACCAGTTTCAGCGGAACATGTTCGATCGTGTGTACGCGGCCTGAGAGTCTCTGCCTATGTGGAGAGGGGGTGTGTGCCTTCCTCCAATCTGAAATTTTAGCTATCTTTGCTGTATGCCCAGACATCACACTCTGTGTTAAACAGGAAGAGAAAATTTCCTAACACGATCTGAACTTTCTAAATAGTAAATAACTGTGAAGACAAAAGGAAAACAAGGGGAGAGGTGCCTCTAAGAGTAGATGTTTAGATGATTTAATCGGTTTAATACATACAGGCAACTCACGTTTAGTAGAGTAAAAACAAGCATTGTATAGATTTCCTTGGGTGGAATAAGTCCTCAGGTCAGTCACTGTTGTTCTTGTGCGCTGCGCTGTCTGCAGTTGTCCTTTTCCAACCGCTGTAAGGTGTTGGGGCTGGCGGCGGTGGTAAAGATCAAGCTTGATAAAGGAGCGCGACTGCCGCGTCATCGCAGTGCACCAGCTCTGAAATGCGTCGCATGCCAGTGACGTCACTACGTTCGGATTGCCGCAGAATTCAAAATTCCAGCCTGACCCTGCATCTTTACCACCGCCGCCAGCCCCAACACCTTACAGCGGTTGGAAAAGGACAACTGCAGAGAGCGCAGCGCACAAGAACAACAGTGACTGACCTGAGGACTTATTCCACCCAAGGAAATCTATACAATGCTTGTTTTTACTCTAGATGATTTAATCGGTTTAATACATACAGGCAACTCACAATTAGTAGAGTAAAAACAAGCATTGTATAGATTTCCTTGGGTGGAATAGGTCCTCAGGTCAGTCACTGTTGTTCTTGTGCGCTGCGCTGTCTGCAGTTGTCCTTTTCCAACCGCTGTAAGGTGTTGGGGCTGGCGGCGGTGGTAAAGATCAAGCTTGATAAAGGAGCGCGACTGCCGCGTCATCGCAGTGCACCAGCTCTGAAACGCGTTGCATGCCAGTGACGTCACTACGTTCGGATTGCCACAGAATTCAAAATTCCAGCCTGACCCTGCATCTTTACCACCGCCGCCAGCCCCAACACCTTACAGCGGTTGGAAAAGGACAACTGCAGACAGCGCAGCGCACAAGAACAACAGTGACTGACCTGAGGACTTATTCCACCCAAGGAAATCTATACAATGCTTGTTTTTACTCTACTAATTGTGAGTTGCCTGTATGTATTAAACCGATTAAATCATCTAAACATCTACTCTTAGAGGCGCCTCTCCCCTTGTTTTCCTTTTACAGTATTTGGAACCCGGTTTCTGTTCTTCCATGATGGCAGCCCTGAGCATGTATGTGTGACCTCTATAAATAGCAATTCTTCACCCATCCTCGGACTCTTTTATCCACATACCCCTGAGCCTTGGACTTTTTTAATTTAAACTTTATTTTTAACTTATCCACTTATACTGTACAAAAACCTCTTGTACATTATTATTTATCATTATCAATTTTTTATGATCTATACTGCTGAGGTACCTGTGTGTTTTTCACTCTTTGTGCATATTTACTTGTGTATAATAACTGTGAAGACAGCCGATATACATGTAAAACCTATGTAGGGAGATTTGGTTCATCTCTGTGTATCATCTGAGGCTGTCCACTTCACTGGGTGTATAGAAGGTTTACATCCACTTTAAGGCTTTGTTATAAGAGACAATTACATGCAATACATACACATATTGTCAAAGGTAACATGGATTTATATACAAATGTGGTTATTCAGATTTAATGTACATGGATATGTGAAAATTTATTTTTTCCCCTGCAGGTAATAACAAGGACCTGTAGAATATGAGTGATGATAAACCATTTGTATGCACTGCCCCTGGATGTGGCCAGGTAAGACTCAACTCATGTAAAGAGACTAAGCAAATATTCACAAGAACTAAATTTGTATCTGTGAAAAACATAATAGACTTTCCTTATCCAGATCCTGTACTACCTTCAGGGTGCCTCCATTGTGAGAGCTCTCAGGAAGCACTTGTGCTGTAGTTAGGCCTAGAAATTGACTGCATGGGAATACTTGGGGTTCTTGGAGCACAGGGATGGCACTATTAAGGTAGTGACAGCGGTCTATAGATTGTTAGTTTCTGCTAACCACACATAAGGTTAGTGTACATGCATTGCATAGGTTTTACTGTTTTATGGAATTATGTTAAAGACCTAAATAATTAGTGCAATGGCATTTACCTTGGCATCACTTCCACTTTATAAAAAAGGAATAGGGAATAAAGATAGTCCCAAGATGGTAGTGCTAACAAATGAATCCTGGAAGTGAATGGTTGAGATAAAAGTGTTCAGTCCTTGTAGGGTTAATCCATATGGTGCAAAAAGAAGAGTAGTGACAGAAAAATCTTCATCCCGCAGTGAAACACCCAAGGTGTGGTAATGTAGTCTTCTTACCCTATCTTTATGACCGCTATAACGGCGGTCATTCCAAACACAGGGGTTTAAGGTCTCCCTATGGACCCAAGCTTGATGGCTGGGTAACAGAGATGTGACCGGTATCTAGCGTCTCAAAAGGATATAAAACAAAAAAAGCTCCATAGCATAATACTGTAAATAAAGTTTTGCACAATGGATGTTAATATGCCCGGTTGGTATTCATATAGGAGCGCAGCGTCTCCTCGCGGCTTCTAGTGTTTGTAATGCTCTGTGTCTGGAGAGGCGTAATGACGTTGAATCTGCAAGCCACACCTATGCGTTTCATCACTAGCGGACATCGTCTGGGATTGGCTGCTTTTTCACACATTTACTGTGCAGTTGTTCATTACTATTTAGGTAATATCTAGCGCAGTGTTTTTCCTCTTTTGGTTTGCTTTATCACTTCCACTTTACCCACTGTTGAGCCATTGGGTGTTACAGACTTTAAAGTGGAGTTCCAGCCTTTTTTTATGTTTATTAAAAGTCAGCAGCTACAAAAAGCATAGCTGCTGTCTTTTAATAAATATACTTACCTGCTCCACTGTCCAGCGACGTGATTCCTGGAGCTCCGCTCTTCTCCCCCCTCTCCGCCGGCGCCTCGATCCTAACTTTGGGCACCCAGTCGTGATAGCTTTTGGCTTCACGGCCGGGCACTCACTGCGCCAGCGGCGCTGCACTGCCTGTGTCCCAGGTGATGGCCTACAGGGATGGGCCACCGTAGGCGATATGACATATCGCCTAAGCGGTCCCTGGGTGGAAGGAGGACGTGGGACAGAGACTGCAAGCCATGTCTTCTCATCCAACATCAGTGCCTGACCTCACAAATGCGCTTCTAAAAGAATGGTCAAACATTCCCATAGACACACTCCTAAACATTATGGACAGCCTTCCCAGAAGAGTTGAAGCTGTTAAAGCTGCAAATGGTGGGTCAACCCAATATTGAACCCTACGGACTAAGACTGGGATGCCATTAAAGTTCATGTGCGTGTAAAGGCAGGTGTCTCAATACTTTGACAATATAATGTGTGTGTGTGTATAGATGGATATATAGATATATGCAGGTTTGTCTGTTTAAGCTTTTGGATACACACCCTAATGCATTAGGCTGTGTACACCTATGTTCAACCCATTAGCATCTGCACAAGTTCAGTTTCGGGTGGCCAGATCATTTAATTTGTTGCAGAGATTTTACATGATGTTAGAAAATGTTGGTCGCCAATAACAGGTAACGCGATTTAAAATATGTTGGAAAAAACATTATTGGCTGAGATAGTGTTAGTGCAGGTTCACACTATAGCGACTTGGGATCCGACTTGTCAGACCTCAAGTTGCCCCAAGTCGCTGGACATAAGAAATTCCAATAAAGCGAATGAGAGCCGTCTTAATGTACACTACTGAAGTTGCTCCGTCTTCAGAAAAGATTCCTGTACTACTTCAGGGTGACTTCTAGGCAACTTGTACCCATAGATTTCAATGGAAGTCGCCTCCAAGTCGGATCTCCATCTTAACTGAAGCAACTTTACAGGAAATTATAATAGTTTACCCAGGCAAAACCCTCCCTCTCACAGAGCTGATTATTCTGTGATGGAGGCAACTTTAAGTCGCGTTGTAAGTTGCTCAAAGTCGTCCTGAAGTCGCCTCCAAATCCCTTGTAAAGTTGCGCTGTAAGTCGGGTTGCCCCTGTGTGATCCGGCACTTAGAGCCTTTGTTTTTATTGCTGTTTGTATCTCTGTGGAGTTTGCCCCCTGTCTCTGTTGCCCTTATTGAAAGGAAGGCAAGTCTGTGAAATTCTGCCAAATGGTACAGATATTTATAAACTGACAAAGCTAATTCCTTATTTTTTGCATGCCCAGCTAAAAATGTTTTTTTTTTTGAAGTTTTTTATCAACTCCAGTAGGTGGGCAGATTTTCAGTGTAATTCTTGGGTCACTAGCAGCACATATACAAACTGGGATTTGCGTTCCTTTGCTACAGCTGCTATAATAAAAAAAAATATTATGCTCTAGTGTTTTCTTTGATGAACAATTTCTATTTTAAATAATTTGACAGCGTTTTACCAATGAAGATCATCTGGCTGTACACAAGCATAAACATGAGATGACCCTGAAGTTTGGGCCTGCCCGCAATGACAGCGTAATCGTTGCAGGTTGGTATTCCTGAAGGAGAAGAGTCTGCTTTATTTCACACCTACATGAGATGTGTTGATTACTTACTCTGAGGTCTTATAGCCGTAGTGACTTTAGCAGCTTCGCATTAGCGTTTGCATATATCATGTGCTATGCTGGTGAATAGACTTGACGTTTTTTTTCTTCTATGATATATATAGTTACTTTAGATATCAGTGTTCCTAATATCAATGTATATGATGAAAGCACGTAAATTACAGAGCTCTTATTCAACTATTTTTGCTGTTAGTAAGGAAACATTGCAGCTCATGTTAGGAGAGAAGAGGGACAGGCTTTAGCTTAGTATTAGGCCCCATGCCCACTGGGTATTTAGCCCCAGTGCATGAGATCCTGGCATTTTGGTGCAGAAGAAAGGCACAAGGGCACTGCCCAATCCCTTGCTGACAGCCTGTAAACTTCAGAGGCTGAAAGCTGCTATGGCTAGATGGGGTTGGAGTGGTAGTAATGATTAGGGGTGTGTGCACTCAGGGACAAATGCCCCAGAATGCAAGCAGTTTTCATTTAGACATTCTGTCATTTACTTCTATTTAACCACAGGTCTAATCAGATACTGTAGGCACAGATTTCTGTTTTATCTAAACAGAGCTAAACTGACTGCGCCTAAACATGGGTAAATAAACAGTGTGAATGGAACCAAAAAAAAACACCCTGCAAGACAAAGGCATAGCATACTAGCAAATTATAAATTACCTGAGATCGAAGGGGGCAAGCGGTCTTCCTTCCTCTCCTCCATCGCCGCCATCTCTTCGCCAGTCACGGCACATCCTCCTTTAGAAACGTCACGATTGCTTTTTCTAAAGTGCGCCGGCGCCGTTGTCTACAATGCATGCGTCTCTAGTGTAAATATCTCCTAAACTCGTGTAGGTTTAGGGGATATTTCTTGCACCTACAGGTAAGCCTTAATATAGGCTTACCTTTAGGTAAAAGTGGTCTGTAATGGTTTTCAACCACTTTAAAATATTACCTGCATTTATGTGTATTTAGACTTGTCTTTTAAACGAATATAAATGCCACTGTAAAGAAGGCATTATTAAACTAGATCAGCCTTTTTCAACCAGGGTGCATTGGGGTTTCTTCAGGGGTGCTGTGGCAAAATGCCTAAAAATTGCCCCAACATTCTTAACAAGCCAGTGGGTGGGTGAAACGTGTCTTTTAGTTACACGAAGCCACAAGTTTTTATTGTGCACCATTACAACCTTCTAGCTTCCAATCTCCTAATTACCAATGACATCATCAGTTGAGAAAGAGGATGCCAGTTGCCTGCATATCATCTGTGTTTGACCCCCCCCCCTCCCCTTGCCGCTTTCCATCAGCTTTGGGTTTCTCATTAGCTAAGTGATGGAGAAAAACCGAGGCAGCGGAGAAAAACTGGAATACTAGTCAGTACCAGTTTGCAAAAGTGTATTTGCTTTGGAAGAATAAACCACCTTTAAAAGAGAAGTATGTTTTTTCTTTTCTAATCGTACTTACCTCTGTCCCCCGTCGTCTCTGCACTGAGAACCGAGCCACCGAACACCGCCGATGGCTCAGCTTGGAAGTTGTGATGACTCGCTGCCCCGACTGATGGCAGTGATATCAGCAGACAGTGGACTTCAGACCGCTTTCCGTTGAAAACAGGTCATGTACAGATGTGCGCAGGTGATCATTGGGACATATGATTTTACTGTTGCATATGTGGGGGACATGTGTTTTGGGGACACTATTTTGGGAAATTTGTGTGTTTATACTGTGTGGGGATATGTGTAGGGACACTGAGCAGGTGATCAGTGTGTAAAAAGCTGTAAAAAACAGCTCATACTCACTGATCAGCGGCTGGCTGCAGAGATCTGCTCTTCTCTCCTCACTGACACCTTCCGTGTGAGGAGAGGAGTGCTGATCGCCTAGCAACTGGCTCTCTATTTACATCACGTGACGTCTGTGATTGGACACAGCCATCTAGTGATCAGGTGGGCCAAGCGCAGAGCCCTCCTGGCGATTGGAGATGCGCCCTGTCCAGGTGACGCCTCCTCCTTCTAAGGGACATTCCTGAACGTCCACTCAGAAGAAGGAAGCGCCCACCTGGCTGTATATGTACAGTGGCCGGGTAGGAAGTGGTTTATAGTGTCAGAATGTGTTCTGAGCTTCGACTATCAACATAAGGTCAGATTTTGCTTCATCTATTTGCCTTTTCTTTTACTGTTCGGATTTTCAGATCAAACGCCGACACCCACTCGATTCTTGAAGAACTGTGAAGAAGTAGGTCTTTTTAATGAACTTGCAAGTCCGTTTGAAAATGATTTTAAGAAGGCATCAGACGATGACATCAAGAAGGTAAAAAGATCAGTAGGCAATGGAGTAAAATCTAATCAGGCTGGAAAATAAAAGGATAGATCAGTGGGGTTATGATATACCGTATTTATTGGCGTATACCGCACACTTTTTTGCCCTTTAAAATCAGGGCAAAATCGTGGGTGCGCGATATACACCGATACTCGCTTCCCGCGCTGTGTTTGAATCCGCCGCCGACATATACCGAGCGCAGTACACTCGGGTATACTCGGCCAGGCTCGGCTCCCATCGCGGTTATGCGAGAGGAGCCCAGCGTGCCCGAGTGTACTTCGCTCGGTATATGTCGGCGGCGGATTCAAACACAGCGCGGGAAGCGGAGATCGTTACTCGCTTCCCGCATTGTGTTTGACCGCGGCCGCCGACATATACCGAGCGCAGTACACTTCGGCTTCTCTCGCATAACAGCGAGGGGAGCCGAGCCTGGCCGAGTGTACTGCACTCGGTATATGTCGGCGGCGGCGGCATTCAAACACAGCGTGGGATGCGGCGATCAGCACAGAGACCAGCGCAGGAGGACACCACGACGGACACCAGACCGGACAAGGCCGCCGATGGACGCCGGGCAAGACACCAAAACTGGACATTTCCAGGAATGTCAGGCTAAATTAGGGGTGTGCGCGTAATAGGGCGATAAATACTGTAAATTCTACATCACTACAAAATGGCACGAATAGATATTACTATTAATTACTATTTACACAGTTTGGCGGTATTTTTTTCCCCTGTCTAACAAATTTGGTAAATGATTCCTTTAAATTAAGGCACGCACTTTTTTCTTTATTACTGTTATAAAGGTGTTTGTTTTATCATGTTTAGCCCCATGAACCAATTATTTACTGCATTTTTTTTTCATATATGCATGATTTCCTGGCAAACCTATGAGGTTAGGCGTCACTAATGATGCATAGAATAAGAACAGCTTAGCATGCCATGTGTAACGATCCCACAAGCTTTGTTATGGAGTTACACAAGTGTAGAGCAGCTCTTTATGAATGATGCTTCCAAAATATACAAAAGCCTTCATTATTAGAAAAAAACAGTTATAGTGTTTACCTCCCCTAACATGTTCTTTTACTCCACTGTTTAAGTGTTCTCCCGGGTCTGCTTAATAATATCACATTTTCTACTTTAGATGCCTCTGGATCTCTCTCCTCTGGTAACTCCTGTTATAAGAAGCAAAATTGAAGAGCCAGCTATAGTTGAAACAACACATCAAGACAGTCCATTACCTCATCCTGAGTCTACCACAAGTGATGAAAAGGTCAGTAAGATTGTTAAACACCATAATGTTTTCTTTCTGGTGTGTGATAGATTATGCTAGTTACATTGAAAAAGTATACCCAGGCAAGTTATAGTAAACCAAAAAGCCTTTTATCATTCCACTATTGGCAGAATAGAGCATTTTTAAAATTCTGAAGGCTGGATTTTGTTTCCTAAAATAATAAACATGTTATACTAACCTTCTCTGAGCAATGGTTTTGCACTGAGTGGCCCGTTACCTCATCTTTTTTAGGTCCCCCACGCCACTCTAGGCTCCTCCTGTTCTCTGTGGGTGCCCAAAGTGAACCGCTTGCTATGGTAGCACAGCTGTGGCTTGCTTTCGAGCTTTGCTGTGTGCGTTCATTGGCACACACAGCGCAACTCTGCCCCGCTCCCTCCTCAAAGCATTTGATTGACAGGCGCAGAAGCCAATGGCTCTTGCTGCTGCCAGAGTCCCTGTGAGAAGTGGAAGACAGGGAAGAGAAGACCTTAAGCCGGGACAATGCTCAATCATTGACAGGCTTGGGTACCTGTTTGGGAGGGTAATAGTTGGTGGTATGATTTTTTAGCTTAATGCAGGGAATGCATTAACATCCCTGGTTGTAATCCTGAGTGTGGCTCGGAGTTCTTTTTCAGTTTTAAAAGCGGTAACCCCCGAACCACACTCAGGATTACACCGTAGTATCCCTGTACTGTTACTTCCTTGCCCCTACGATGTCCTCCTGCTGTGTCCTCCAACCAATGCATCCGTCTTCTGGGTTCCCTTCCCTGTGAGCGCCGCGATGCAGAGGGGCGGAGCTGGGTGGGATGTTCAAAAAGTTCAAAACATAACATACACACAATACATTGTAATCTGTTAGGATTACATTACTGTATCAAACCATTTAAAGGGGTTGTAAAGGACTTTTTCCCCCTAAATAGCTCCCTTTACCTTAGTGCAGTCCTTCTTCACTTACCTCATCCTTCGATTTTGCTTTTAAATGTCCTTATTTCTCTCTGAGAAACCCTCACTTCCTGTTCTCCTGTCTGTACCTACACACAGTAATGCAAGGCTTTCTCCCTGGTGTGGAGAGCGCCTCTTGAGGGGGGAGGGGGCGAGCAGGATTGTCAGGACACCCATTAACACACAGCTCCTTTCTCTGTCTGCAAAGTAGGGAGCGTCCTGACCCTCCTGCTCGCCCCCTCCCCCCCTCAAGAGGCTTTTTCCACAACAGGGAGAAAGCCTTGCATTACGGTGTGTGGTTACAGACAGAAGAACAGGAAGTGAGAATTTCTCAGAAGAAATAAGGACATTTAAAAGCAAAATCGAAGGATGAGGTACGTGAAGGAGGACTGCACTGCACTAAGGTAAAGGAAGCTATTTAGGGAAAAAAAACTCCTTTACAACCCCTTTAACCTCAGTTTTGTCCAGTGCCCTGCCTGCACTTTTACCATTCTTTCTGCCTGGAAACTTGAGAACGTCAATGGCATCCAAAAAGCGTCCCTTTTAAGAGAAAAGCAATTTTAGACAGCGATGGTGAATTAGAATTCGGTGAAATTCAGCATCAGACACTGAAAGTGACGACATTGACGATTCTGCGACTGAGCTCAGTGATGTGCGAACTTGGTGCTTTATTGACTGTGGTATGAATCAGGCAGCGCCCCCAAGATTCCCATTTACTGGAGCATCTGGTATGAAAATAGACATTGAACACGACAATGCCTTGGCAATACTTACAATTATTTCTGACTGAAGAGGTTATTGAAAAATAGTTACTGAGACAAAGAGCAACAATACGCTAATACGCTTTGGAAGTTTGCAAGAAGCAGAAAGTGGGAACCAGTGACCAAAGATGACATTTAAACATTTATGGGCCTAATGATACTTCAGGGAGTGATGAGGTGGGGACTGCTGTAGTGGTATTGGACAACTAACAAATCACGCCATTTTTTGGCACGGTCATGTCAGAGTACAGATTTTTTGTGATCATGAAATATTTACAATTCGAAAACAATGAAGAATTTGGATGAAACTACTAATCCTGCACCAAAACTAAATAAAATTTGGGAAGTTTCTCAAATGATTCTAAAGTATTTCTAAAACCCCTATCACACTGGGGCGTTTTTTGAGCGTTATTACAGCGTTATTAGAGCGAAGCCTCATCTGCAATCCCAATGTGCTGGTAAAGCACCGCTAAGACCCTAAAGTTTTATGGCGTTTTGCAGTGCCTCAGTGTGAAAGGGTAAGGCGTTTTTACAGCGCTTTTCAATTCATTTCAATGGAGAGGGGCATTTTTGGAGCGTTTTTTTCATTGCCCCCAAAAGCTGCTCCAAAGATGCTACTTGCAGGACTTTTCTCAATGCCCCGCCAGTTCAATGCCTCAGTGTGAAAGGGTAAGGCATTTTTACAGCGCTTTTAAATTCATTTTAATGGTTTTTTTCAGCGCTCAAAAGCTGCTCCAAAGATGCTGCTTGCAGGACTCAGTGTGAAAGGGTCCATTGAGATGCACGGAGAGCGTTTTATGAGCACTATTTTTAATGCTAAAACGCTGTAAAAACACTTCAGTGTGAAAGGGGTCTAACTGAGCTATGTGCCAGATAGAGGTATCAGCATAGATGAAAGTCTAATGGGCTACAAAGTAAGGCTCAGCTGGGTACAATACATTGCATCAAAGAGAGCACGATTTGGCATAACATCCTACATTCTATGCGAATTGTTAACTGGCTACATTGGGAATTCAGTCATATACACTGGAAAAGGAACAAAATTCAATCCAAAATACAGCAACTATGAAATGGCAACATCTTCCGTTCTTTCATTCATTGAGCCATTGCTAAATCAGGGCTATTGCGTAACAACCGACACATTTTTCAATGTCTCCTGAAATATAAGTTTCTTCTGCAAAACAAAACCGGTGCCTATGGAACCGTTGGGGCTAACTGGCGCGACATGCCACCAATGTTTGTCAATAAGAATCTGAAGACCGGAGAAATGGTTGCCTGGCAGAAAGGCAAATTGATGGCACTGCAATGGCGTGACAAGAAAGATGTGTGCCTAATGAGTACAGTTCATAATACCTCCACTGTTCGGTGGGAAAGAAATCATGAAGCCACAAGTAGTGATAGACTACAATAATACCATGGAAGGTGTCGACAGAGCCAACCAAGCAATGACATTCTACCCAGCAATGAGTACACAGCAAAAGAAGTACTATAAGATCTTCAGGCATCTTCTTGGGCAATGCTTGTGGAATGTCTACAGTCTACTAGACTCTTGTTTGGACACATTTAAGTAAGTTATTCTTAAGAATTACGGGCCTACGATATAAAACAACAAATTTACCATGCAAAACAATGTACTGCTTTGACATTCAAAAATACTGACATAATCAGACCGCCAGGGGGGTAAAGGGGTTGTAAAGCATTGTTGCATTAAGGTGAAAAAACACCTTACACTCTCCGGCCCCCCCGGGCCGCCTTCCTAACCTGAGCCCCGAATCTCCATGGGCGTAATACCCATGTTGCTTTCCTCCAGCTCTTCATTGGCTAATTGATAGCAGCGCAGCCATTGGCTCCCGCTGCTATCAAATCAATGACCCGGCACCCTGGGGGGTGGGCCGAGTGATACAGTTGGTGGCTTTAGCCGCCGACTGTATCACACCGGAGCGTGCCCACAAGCTAACCCCCTTGGGAGAGCGCTTCTTGTGACAACCCCTGTTTTTCTAGGTCCGTTCTTACCCTATGTAGGTTACAATTAACTGCATCCCACCACTAAAACTGTAGGGGGTGTGGGCAATAGCCATTTCTGAGGTATTAATTTATGGGCTAAAAACAAAGCCCTAGTCTAGTGCAAAGTGACCTCCGCAGGAAGTGTGTCCTCCCGAATAATACCCAATATAGCCAAGTTTGGTTAAAACTGTATCCACGTAGAGCAAATACTGTTAAGTATATTGAAAATGGATTACAAATAATGGTGACGTTTGGGGCATCACCATAGCATATGAATACCTGTGGCATTTGTTTATCTAGGACAGTTAGGAGAGGACCACTATAAAACACAAGGTAATTACATGTAATACATCACAAATGCAAAAAAAAAAGGTTTATTTCTTATTTAAGGATACTAAGAGGAGCCATGGAAATGGAATATCAAAAACGGAAGACCCTCATCCTAAGGTAATCCCGAGGATAATGCAGCTTTTTAAATTGAGAAATTCAATGTATTTTGCACTTTGTAGAGCTGGTAAATGCAACGACAACTCAGCATAGGTTACATATATGTATTTGTTGTTATCATCCACCATACTGATGTGATAGATTGAGTGATCTCGATTGAAATATACGCTCAGCTGATTTAGCATTTACCATGAGTAGATAAGAAGGAATAGGTATAACAATACACAGCCTGTGTTTCCTACTTTCCCTCAGTTGCTTTAGACTCCTCCGTTAAGGTGATATTATTATTATTTTTTTTTAAATAAATCGTACATATCCACTGATCAATGGCCCTTAATGTAAATGTCCATGTGAGCTCCCAACCCCCCACCTTACTTGTTCGTTTGGAGTGATTTGTTGCGGTTGTGTGCACTGCTCTAGGCACACTACAAATCCCATAGTCTATAGTTCCTATTCCATCCCAGGGGTGACCAAGAGAGGGTATCTACATCCCTACATGAAGTGGGACCATGGAGAATAAACATAGCCATATATAGGCTGAGAGCGATAGAAGGTACTTTTTGAAGTTGAGATTACCTATCTGAATAGATTTTTTTTTTTTTTAACAAAATTTGGTGTCACTTTTTAAGTACTTCCTCAGTGCTAATTGCTTGTGTCACCTGCCACACTCTGAGATTTCCTCTTGTGACCCTTATGTGACTGCTCAGTCCTGCACTGACATAGGGCTCCGTGGAAAGAACTGCACCTTGTGGTGGAGGATGCAGGCATCTGTGGAAATGTGCAGTGCCGAAGAGTATGGAGGAGGCTGCAGTACGTGCACAGAGGTACAGTGCCTTGAAAAAGTATTCATACCCCTTGACATTTTCCACATTCTGTTATGTTGCAACAAAAAACGTAAATGCATTTTATTGGAATTTTAATGTAATAGACCAACATAAAGGGGCACATAATTGTGTAGTGAAAGGAAAATGATAAATGGTTTAATTTTTTTTTACAAATAAATATATGAAAAGTGTGCCGTGTATTTGTATTCAGCCCCCTTTACTCTGATACCCCTAACTAAAATCTAGTGCAACCAATTGCCTTCAGAAGTCACCTAATTGGTAAATAGAGTCCATCTGTGTGTAATTTAATCTCAGTATAAATACAGCTGTTCTGTGAAGCCCTCAGAGGTTTGTTAGCGAACATTAGTGAACAAACCGTATCATGAAGGCCAAAAAACACACCAGACAGGTCAGGGAGAAGTGGAGAAGTTTAAAGCAGGGTTGGGTTCTAAAATAATATCCCAAGCTTTGAACATCTCACAGAGCACTGTTCAATCTATCATCTGAAAATGGAAAGCGTATGTCACAACTGCTGAATTGGCCAGACAGCGTGTGGGCGGCTCTCCAGTTTGACAGCCTTGGACCACTACCACCCTGAGACACACAGCCAGCGTCTCTACGAGTCTTACCAATGCTCCAGCTGCGGCTAACACATGTGGCTTATGGATCCCTCAATAGAGACCTCCTGGAGGCCCTCCTGTGCTCCTGTGACACTGCACGTGGAAGCTCCCACCTGCTCTAGCACTCTGCAAGTGCTCCTACATTGTTCACGCATGTTTTTAGTGTTTTAAACCTATATACTGAATAAATTCCTATACTGTTTAAAGGATTGGCTTGGCGCTTCTTTCTCCTTCCTTTGTTTTCCCTTTTGGCACAACTGCAAACCTACCAAGATATAGCCTTTCCACCTAACCTGGCCAGACAGGGAGAGCATCAGAGAAGCAGCCAAGAGGCCCATGGTAACTCTGGAGGAGCTGCAGAGATCCACAGCTCAGGTAGGAGAATCTGTCCACAGGACAAATATTAGTTGTGCACTCCACAAATCTGGCCTCTATGGAAAAGTGGCAAGAAGAAAGCCATAGTTGAAAGAAATCCATAAGAATTAAACTGCCGTCTGCAGTTTGCGAGAAGCCATGTGATGGATACAGCAAACATGTGGAAGAAGTTGCTCTGGTCAGATGAGACCAACATTTTGGCCTATAAGTAAAAAGTAAACAGACAACTAACACTACACATCACCCTGAACACATCACCTCCCTGTGAAACATGGTGGTGGCAGCATCATGGTGTGGAGATGCTTTTCTTCAGCAGGGAGAGGGAAGCTGGTCAGAGTTAATGGGAAGATTGATGGAGCCAAATACAGGGCAATCTTGGAAGAAAACCTGTCAGAGTCTGCAAAAGACTTGAGAATGGGGTGGAGGTTCACCTTCCAGCAGGACAATGACACTAAACATACAGTCAGAGCTACAATAAATGGTTTAGATCAAAGCATATGCATGTGTTAGAATGGCCCAGTATAAGTCCAAACCTAAATCCAATTGAGAATCTGTGGCAATACTTGAAAATTGCTGTTCACATATACTCTCCATGCAATCAGACAGAGCTTGAGCTATTTTGCAAAGAAGAATGGGTAAAAATGTCACACTATTGATGTGCAAAGCTGGTAAAGACATCCCCAAAAAAGACTTGCAGCTGCAATTGCAGTGAAAGGTGGTTCTACAAAGTATTGACTGAGGGGGCTGAATACAAATGTATGCTATGCTTTTCAGATATTCATTTGTAAAAAAAAAAAAATTGAAAACCATTTATAATTTTCCTTCAATTTCACAATAAAGTTCCACTTTGTGTTGGTCTATCACATAAAAATCCCCAATAAAATACATTTACGTGTTTGGTTGTGACATGACAAAATGTAAAAAATTTCAAGGGGTATGAATATATTTTTCAAGGCACTGTAATAATACCCATTGTATTGCAGGGACCTGCTATTAGAATTGTATTGTAATTAAATAATATAATTTATAATAAGCTATATATAAATTCATTTGAACAATCCTGTGGGATGATTCTCGCATCCTGAGACATGCCTTTTATTAACCAATAGGAAGATGAGGTCAAGCTTAGCTTTTAAGAGAAGCTAACATTTGCCCATAATTTCAGTAACCTGTATCTCTGTATCTGCCTATTAACAGTTTTCCCCGAGAATACCTTCTGCTTTATGTGTTTGTTTTTTTTCATTGTGTGCTCAGGCTGAGGTTTACTTTATTGAAGTGATTCTGATAATGAATGAGATTTATTTTATTGTACCATGGGCAATGTTTGTGTTTATAATGTTTTTTCTTGTTTTTTTTTGCTAGGAAGTGCCATTGCCAACCGCACAGCCCACATCTACCATCGTTCGATCTCCATCTCTTCAGGTTCCAAATGTGCTGCTTACAAATTCAGAGTCAAGTGTTATTATTCAACCAGCGGTACCTTCCCCAACATCCAGCTCCGTAATTACCCAAGCGCCACCTTCTAACCGGCCCATTGTGTAAGTAATCTGCAACAGCACGTTGTCTTAATTGTTAGTAAAAGATATTTGAATGTAAATCTGCCTTTCAAAAATGCAGAGAAACAGCCTGAGAAGGGGATAGCACAGAAGAAAATCCTGGGATAAGAGGATTCCCAAGAAGTAAAATGAACCTATCTGCCAGAGAAAGGATTAATACTTCTGTTTTACGGCAATCGTCAATTACCAACTCATGTTTTGAAGGCACACAGGTCCACTTTGTAACGACATACCTTGGAAAAATGGACCTGTGTGCCAAAGAAACATGCATCAGCGGTTGTTGTTTGCAGTAAAAACTGCTATATCTCACAGAGAGTTCTGTCCTTTTTCCACCGTTGAGGACTGTTGAGGAAATTCTGTATCTCTTCCTGTCCTGACCACCAACCATCTCCTGAGCAGGAAGTGAGAGTGAATCTCCCCAGCTGTCTGTGTCCCCATTGGGGGCAATTTCCAATACTTCTTGATTCCGACACCTGATTTTTCCTTTACTTCCTGTTCTTGTTGTATTGACGAGAAGTAGGGAGAAAACTCCCACATGGGGACGCAGACAACATTAAAAAGTTGGAATTGGTTCTTTCATTCAAACTTAAAACAAACAAAAACGTTTCTGCTGCACTTGGGAAGGTAAACTGAACATTCCAATTTTAGTAGTAATGTTTTGTGTCACTAGACTGTTTTAAGAATAATCATGGTTTTGAACAAAATCTATCCTAATCATTTATGTAAGGCAATTAAAAAACCCAGATGCTGCTGGACTACATCATGTTTAAGGTCCAGTTTGCTCCAGTTTCGGCATGTTCAAGCTCCTACCTTATACACTGACTTCACCTCTTATATGGGCTAATTGCCCTTTCAAATGGGATAGGGCCAAAATATACAGTTCAATCCAAAAAGCAAAAGAGGCCAGAAATACTCTTGCACTAATGACTACCAAATGTACCTTGTCATTGCCCCAGCCTGCTGTGTTCTGAAATGTCATGACTGCCCTTGGTCCGGCCATAGAGCAGAGCTTGGCGCATGTGTCTATGCGTGCCATTCCTTGGCCAGGCCTAGCACAAGTGATTTTTCAGAGGACCACCAGCAATGGCAGCACTATCCGGATCGAGAGATAGAGTCTCTATCAGCTGAATATGGTAATGGAGCTATCACTGAATTACTTTTCAATGCTACAGTGAAATTTTCTTGTATATGAGAAAAAAAAGGTTATGCAACCCCAAACTTTACTGTATGTGCGGCTGTATCAGTAGGGCATAAATTAGGTGTTGCACAGAATTTTATGCCTGAGTGCATTTTTGAGATGTTGCAGAACCCAAACATTACACATTCTGATCATTGGTGGTTTGCTACAAAGCCCTGCCTCTCAATATGTCCAAACCGGAAGGAGGTCCAACTTCACTAAAAGACGATCCCCTTTTTAAGGGGGAGCTGCTTTGAATATTATCACATTTTGACTTGTTTACCTGAAAGTAATTCTTGAGGTGATTTTCACATTTGTACGTACTTGCTGCTAAGTTCATTCATGGTGGTATTTTATTACACAGCTTTTTAAGTTCTCCTTCTAGTGGCTGTCTGTATCCTTGCTGAAGATCTGGTGAGTTAAGAGATTATTAGCCAATCCATGCAGACTTATAGGGGGAGATTTACTCAAATTGGTGCACAGAGAATCTGCTGCAACTGTGCATAGTAAACAATCAGCTTCTAGGCTTTATTGTCAAAGCTTAAGGCTCCATGCACACAGGACGTTCAAAAAAAAGTCTTTCTGGACATCGGATTGATGGCAGGAAAATGCTGCTTTAACCACTTCAATACCGAGCCTATTCTGGCACTTCTCTCCTTCATGTACAAATCATCATTCTTTTGCTAGAAAATTACACAGAACCCACCAAACATTATATATGTTTTTTTAGCAGACACCCTAGGGAATAAAACGACAGTCATTGCAACGTTTTAGCTTGCACGGTATTTGCGCAATAATTTTTTTAAACGCCTTTTTTTTTTTTTTAAATGGTTTCATGAATTAAAAAATAACAAAACAGTAAAGTTAGCCCAAATGTTTTGTAAAATATGAAAGATTATGTTACACCGAGTAAATAGATACCCAACATGTCACACTTTAAAATTGCGCACATTCATGGAATGGTGCCAAACTTCGGTACTTAAAAATCTCCATAGGCGACGCTTTGAATTTTTTTACAGGTTACCAGTTTAGAGTTACAGAGGAGGTCTAGTTTGAGAATTGTTGCTGGCACTCTAAAGCACGCAACGATACCTCACGTGTGGTTTGAACGGCATTTACATAGGTTGGTGGGACTTATGTGTGCGTTTGCTTCTGCGCACGAGCTACCGGGGACAAGGGCATTTACATTTTTTTTTTTTTATTATTATCATTTTTATTTAACTTTTTTTTTTTTAACACTTTTATTCCTATTACAAGGAATAGGAATAGTGTGTGACAGGTCCTCTTTATGGAGAGATGCGGGGTCAATAAGACCTCATATCTCTCCTCCAGGCTGGAAGGCTGGAAAGCATGAGATCGTGAAAAAATCTGCGTCCAACTTCTTAGAGGGACAAGTGGCGTTCAGCTACACGAGATTGAGCAATAACAGGTCTGTGAGTGTTTTTGGGCATTTTCAATTGACACCCAGTTTACATTGATAAAAGCGTGAATGTGCATTTTTCAGCGTTCAGAGTTTTTGTGGTCAAAAGACCGGCTCTTGAATGCAATTTTAGGGCGTTCAGACAAGAGCCCATAAATTCCCCTGCTGATAAACTTCAATAAGCATCCATGTGTGCATGAACACATAGGATAGCATAGAGGGGAGTTTAAGGGCTGTTAAAAAAATGCCCAAACTCCCAAAAATGTCACTTTATCAGCTTCTGTGTGCATGAACAAATATGTATAAAGCTGATTGATTGCTATGCACAGCTGCACCAGATACTGTATACACCAGTTTTAAATCTCCCATAGGCTTGCATTGAGAGAGAGAAGAGTAAGCCAGAATCGCTCTAAATCCCTGCTATGTAGTAATAGCAGCCAGAGTATAAGACCGGTAGGTGTGGTTGCCCTCATGTTCATAAAAATTTCCATATATACAGAGAATATATATATATATTTTTATAGCATCAAGACACACTTGTAGGATTACTTGCATTTACATTACAGGAGAACGTAAGACAAAACTTTGAGGAAAGGGTATTGTTTTCTTCCCTAACAGAGACAGTAGAAATATCTCCATCGGGGACAAAGATGGCTAATCTAGCTTTTAGTTGAGTGGGGAAGAGTGGAATCCACTGCCAGGTTTATAATTACTTCAGTTCGCTCTCCTGGGTAGATTTTCCCTTAATTCTATAAGGGAAATATTTCAAACGGGGACACAATAAATAAAAGCCGACAAAAGATTTAATCCTTACATACATTATCCAAAAAATAGTTTTGGCCAATATTCACTTTAAGTTGATTATATTGATACTTAATCTACTAAAAAGTCTAGAGGTATATAATGTTACCAGGCCCATCAGATCTATTTGCTGCTGTGCGAGTGTTTGGCTCCCAGCTCTGTCTGGGAGCCAAACACTCGCACAGCAGCAAATAGATCTGACGGGCCTGATATCGTTATATAGCTACTCCAGCTTACTTTACTTGAAAGCACTCAAAACATTATAAATGTCACTCTCAGATTATAACATTTTTTATACGCCCTATATGGGCTTCATGTTTGCTGATTGGTGCTCTAAAAGCTCCCAGACAAAAAGTTTTTGCTATGTCAGCATAATATCACTATGATCTAGCTTCAGATATCTTCACTTGGACCCTTTGGTATTCCATGCATGCTCTGTTGAGTGCTGATACATGTGAACTCTCACGCCCTGCCTATAATTTTACACTGTCCATAACTTATCCCACATGGGATTTAGGAGCACATTCTGACTCTTTGGGGGTTTCCCATTGATTCCAAGATAATTAAAGTCCTCACGCGTCCCTGAAGAAGCCTATTTTAGGCGAAACATGTAGGACAGCAAGTTTGTGACTTTTCACGGAGGAAGTGCACTGCGTTGTATCTCTTCCCGTATTATTTTAATGCCATGTGTATACATGAATAAAGTATAGTTTTTTATTAATATTTTCTTCCTTTGAATGTCTTTAAAACAATATGTATAAGCACCCTTAAAATCCCATGCACCTCCCCGGTTTGGGGTCTCTGTGTACAACTTTTTTAGGGATGTAGGTGCTGAAACTTTCAAATAACAGTGCTTGCTCTATATTTATTTATGTATAATCTAGAGCTATGTGTCACCCGTCTTGCTGTGCAGTTTAAAAGACTGGCTGTAGAGAATTTCAGATCCTGTGACATGTAAACCAGTACCAGCACACTTATGCACTTTAAATTTAGCTTGGAAGTTTATTTGAATGCTAGGCCTCATTTAGACGGACACTAAGACCTATACAGTATGAATGAGGTGTTTATATGCCTGGAGCTGTGTGCAGGCAACATATTATTATTATTAATAATAATAATAATAATAATAATAATATACAGGATTTATATAGCGCCAACAGTTTGCGCAGTGCTTTATAACATAAGGGCAGATAGAACAGTTGCAATACAATCAATACAGGAGAAATCAGAGGGCCCTGCTCATCAGCGCTTACAATCTAAGTGGGAGGGTTAAGTGATACAAAAGGTAATAACTGTGGGGGATGAGCTGATGGAGAAAATAAAAGTACAGTTGTTAGGTGGAGGCAGAATAGGCTTCTCTGAAGAGATGGTGTAACGGTTACCACCGCTTACAACCTTCCATCCAACCACGACAAGCTTATCTGACACACTCCGACAATATTGCATACACGATCCATATCCTTTCCCAGAATAAACGAGACAGCGCTCCGTTCTTGCTTCCAAAGATATGACAATTTATTAGTATTTTCTCAGCTTCTTATATCCAGTACAGCATAATACAGTTAATCACAGGACAATGCAATCTAAACCCCCCTATTCACTCACTGAGGATAATTCTTTAATTGGTAGCTAGACATGACGGCACCGTATTATCAATAGGTGCAGCTGCTGCAGCACTTCTTCTCTGTAGCAAGATGGCATTCAGAGCCGCTATAACTCGGTCCCTGATCTCCGGTGAAGGGTTAGGACCATAATGTGTCAGTCTTATGTTAACAGCCCGATCAAAACTTGCTTCTTCGGGTGTCCTGTCTGCTACGGCGGGCCTTTTAGCTCTATCCATTTCAACCAGTTCTGCGATAATGTCCCTTTTCTTACGGTTGCTGGCCGGTCTGCCCTGGCTCTCCAGTAAGTCCATGAGGGAAGAGAGCTTCATCCGTTCATACACCGTCTCCATTGTCATGTGTCCTTGTAGCCGTCCTTCTGAAGATGGAATCATCCCACTGCTGCCACCAATGTAACAGTTACCACCGCTTACAACCTTCCATCCAACCACGACAAGCTTATCTGACACACTCCGACAATATTGCATACACGATCCATATCCTTTCCCAGAATAAACGAGACAGCGCTCCGTTCTTGCTTCCAAAGATATGACAATTTATTAGTATTTTCTCAGCTTCTTATATCCAGTACAGCATAATACAGTTAATCACAGGACAATGCAATCTCCACCCCCCTATTCACTCACTGAGGATAATTCTTTAATTGGTAGCTAGACATGACGGCACCGTATTATCAATAGGGTTCAATTAACCCTGAATAGTAACACAGACATCTTTATCACACAATGGCAGTGAGAGTGGGTGAAATCCACACCTTCAGATATTTCAATAGCCTATTATACAAAGGTATGACTCACTGGCTGGCTGACCTAAATTAACACCTTTCAAAAGCATGTGTGCCCAGATTGCATAGCTAACAGCTTTTGATATTTGAAGACATCCTGCAAACCTGGATTATTATTAATGTCCCTTATTAATGTCTTCTGTAACATATGAATTATGATTCTTTGTCACCCTATGGCCCTAGTGGACATAAGGTGACCCTAGACATAGGAATATCTCAGACTGTCACGGTGCATTCCGTTACAGATGGGTTTTCAGGAATCCTCTAAAATCATACTGAGTAGGAGATAGTTGGACAGGTTGGTGTAGGGAGTTCCATAGCATGGGAAAGGCTCAGGAAAAGTCCTGGAGGCAAGCATGGGAGGAGGTGACGAGGGAGGTAGTGAGCAGGAGGTCTTATGTAAGTGAATGCAGATACAGCGCTTGTACTGATACAGCCACACATCCTAATTTGACAGGAATGCAGGAAGCGTTACATGGCCCTAAATGCACACCATGTGCATTCGGGGCTGCTTACCCACCCCTGCACATCTGTCAAATTAGGATGGCAGCAGTGTCACGAAAGTCTCTGCATTCACTCACATAGGCTACCTGCACACAGCTCTAGCCACACAAGCAACTGCCTCATTTATGTTGTAAGGCAGAGTTTCTCAGCCAGGGTTCCATGGATCCGGAGGGTTCCTCCAGAGGTTGCTAGGTGTTTTTCCTTTTAGCAGATTCTGGCTCTCAGATAAGTACCCACTGACACTATCCATCTTTTTAGCTATCTGTCAGGGGGTAATTCTTCCCAATGACAACAAGTGTAAGGAGCATTCTTCCCACTGACCATCACATGCAGTGGTCTCCAGACTGTGACCAGAAGGCCAGATGCCACCCTTTGCTTGCTTTTATCCAGCCCTTGGGGCACTAGTTCATCCACTGATACCAACAATGGGGCATAATTCCCCCCACACTGGGACCAGCAAAAGGTCACAATTCCTCCCCTATGACCCCAAAGATGGGCACAATTCCTCCCAATGATACCAACAATTGGGCCCAATTACTCCAACAATGGGGGACAATTCCTCCCACGGACATAAAAGATAGGATATTGTTTTTTCCCACTGATGTCGGGACCTTTTCTGTTTCCAATGGCCAGAGTCCAGCCCCCCTAAAGTCTAAAGGACAGTAAACTGACCCCCTATTTGGAGAGTTTGGAAAAGCTTGGAGACCCCTACACTAATGTATCATGAACTGGATATAGTCATTTTTAGCAATGGTTCCCTGAGATTGGAAAGGTATCTCAAGGGTTCCTTTGTGTTGGAAAGGTTGCGAAAGACTGTTGTATGGCTTTCAGCTCTTGTGTGAATGTGGCCTAAATAATCACAAAATCTGTGAGCTTTTAATTATACATGAAGGCAGCCATATTTGCTTGTTACATATAATACTGTATGATGTACTTCCCACTTAGTAACCCAACATAGTAATTGCAACTTTTATCTTAAAGAAAGTCAGTGTGTCTGCTCAGACCTCTGATGACTTGCTAAACACAATACAATCTAGATAGCTTATCTTGTAACTGATTTTGTCTCAGCAGTCACCCAGCAAAGATGATTATTTCACTGCCTGATATACAAATAGCCACTAGAGGGAGAATCTACAACTCTGCATATGAAATACCATCATGAAAATATGAAAAAGCAGGAAAGTAAAAATGTGAAAGTCACATGAAAAAATTACTTTCAGGTAAACTTTACAATCCTTTGTCTATTATCTCTACTTACATAATAATTCAGTGTTATGGAGTCAGTTAGAGTTAGGTTAGTGTCAAGGGTTAAGATTATGTGTTTGGGTTAAAGTGAACTTGAGCTTTGTCCTTACAAGGTCAAACAATAGATTTCCTTAAGAGCTTACCTCCCTGGGGGTTAATACTAACCTTCCATTTACTCTCCTGCCCCTCTGATTGCCCACCTTAGTGAACATAAGTGGAAGCTTTAGATCAGTGGTCAGAGCTTACACAAGGCTTAGAACTACACAAGGCTTAGAACTCTCTAACATGGAACCATACTTTCGTACATGCACATGCGAGTGAAGGAAAAGTAAGAGCATATGGGTGAAATTATCGTTTTAGGATTTGATTTTTTTTTTCCTTCTTCTTTCCTATGTCTTAATTTACAATATATTATATTCACATTTTACATGAAGGATGTGTAGCAAGGTCTCAGGCCTCCTTCGATCTAATGAGGACCTCCAGGGCTAGAGATGGCTGACATCCTTCTGTATGTAGTGGGTTGTGAGGCATAGTGGGTGCAAAGATGGTGAAAGTCATTGGGCGCCAGACATGCAGGAATGCTGTCTCTTATGGCAACAATCTTTAATAATTCCTAACTCAAAGCTTGACAGTTCTTTCAACTTCTCCTTGTAGTTTTTCCATACACTGAGCTCCTGGTCTCTCACTAGACCCACTGATTCACTGTCACTGAATCCATTCAGCTCCTCCAATCTTCACAGTAGTATCTTCCTCAAGCTTCACCCCACTGGTCTGCTAGATCCCTAGCTTGACACACAAGGCTGCTCTGCAAGAGTCACCTCCACTGGCTGGGTGCCTGGCTTGATTCCCACTGAAGTTTCCTGATTCTTCACCGTCCTTGTCTGGTGAGAATGCTGCTCCTGTACTTGCTTCACAGTTACTCACTGTGGTCCCTGGTAATAAGGCAGATAGTCCCTTACTGGCGTCAGCTTCTCCTCTTCCTCCGACCACGACAGGTTCGCTGGCCGACGGAACCGTCACTTTGGTTGGACTGCAATCCAAAATCCCAACAAAAGGGATTGTGACTACATTGGGGACAACCTATAACACTGCTGGGGTTCCCTTTAGAGATCATCTTTTATTTAATTGCTTTAATTTTTTTTTTTTAACTGTAGTTGCCACTGCTCAAGATGCCCTGGCACTGTAATGTTTTCTGGGGGGCTTGGTCTGCATGTAAATGTGAAGAAAAAAACAAAGAAATGTGAAATAAAAGGGGAATTCATATAATGAATTATCATTACCATGTTATCGGAATGGAATTTTTTTTGCAATAAGGTTACACATTCTAAAACGAATCTATCTAACCCTGTAAAGCAAAAATTGCTATACATTGCTGCCGTCTTGTGCTATATTACATATCGCACAAATCTTCACCAGGTTCCTCAAATAGTACACCCCCTGGTGGATGGGTAGACCCTCCTGCCCTGTCCCTTGTTTTGCACATTTGCTGGTGACAGGACTTTTAATTTTTTTTTTGTTTACAGTGTTATGTATTTATGTTCCTTTTTACACCGTATCTCTCCCAGATGTCTGAATTGTATTTTTGTTTATGTTTATGCAAGATGTATGTTTTTCCTTTGTGAATCTACAGTAAATAAAAAGTTATTAAAAAAAAAAATGGCTATACTTTTCTGAAGCAGATCCGGTCCAGTCTCCAGTGGCGGATGGTGCATGCAGGAGACAGCCGACAATGGCTGGGCACGTGCATCACCCATAGAGTTACTATGGGGCTTCTGTTGTCGGCTGCCTCCTCTGCACTCGCCCACGCACAGAAGCAGCTGCTGGCAGCTCAGCATGGGACCGGAGCGGCTGCAGAAAAGCTATGAATAGCAATTTTTGCTTTACAGGGCTAGAGAGATTAGTTTTAGAATGTGGCTGTGAGTAGATAAAGACCCCTTTCACACTGAGGCGGTTTTCAGGTGCTAAAAGGCCAAAAGTAGCACCTGAAAAACTCCTAAGGGGTTTCACACTGGTGCCGTGCACTTGCAGAAGGTTGGAAAAAGTCCTGCAAGCAGCATCTTTGAAACGGTGTATACACCACTCCTCCACTGCCCGTGTCCATTGAAATGAATGAGCAGCAGTGCTTTTCGGATGCATTTAACCCTTTCTTTGGCTCCTAGTGGGGGTTAAAAGCGCCCCACTATCGGTCGAAAAGCGCATCAAAAACGTCCGTAAAGTGACACAAAAAACGAGCAGTGCTTTACCGCTAACGCGCCCCACTGTGAAAGGGGTCTTATACCACGTACACACGATCGGTATTTCGGACTTTTTCCATAGGAAGTTCGGACCGTGTGTATGCCCCATCGGAGAAATTCCATTGGAAATTCCGATTAATTCCATCGGCGTTTAAATATAGAACATGTTTTATTTTACTCTTTACTTTTTGGTCGGGCAAAAGCCTGAGCATGTGTATGCGGCATTAGAGTTAGTTTTTGGCTGAACTTCTACTTTAACTTAAAGAGGAGGTTCACCCTAAATATTCTCTCTCCCATGCGATCCAGCAAACTGGCGTCAGCGCCAGTATGCTGTTTTTTTTTTTTTTTTAAATCCCCCACTTACTTTGAAATCTTTAATTTTAATTTCTTTCTCCCCGTGGTGGATGGCGCTTGTATAGCGCGTCACAGCTTCCGAAAATACCCGAGTCCTAAATCGGGTATTTCCGGCGCAATGCGGCGCCTGCGCACAGACCTAGGAGCTGACTGCGCAGGCGCCGTATTTTTCCGAGTCCTATGGCTAAAAAGCCGAAATAGGACTCGGAGAAATACGGCGCCTGTGCAGTCAGCTCCTAGGTCTGTGCGCAGGCACTGCATTGCGCCAGAAATACCCGAGTCCTAAATCGGGTATTTTCGTAAGCTTTGACAAGCTGTATAGGTGCCAGCCACTGCGGGGGAACGAAATAAAGATTAAAGATTTCACAGTAAGTGAAATTTAAAAAAAAAATAAACAGCATACTGGCGCTGACGCCAGTATGCTGGATCACATGGGAGCAGGTATATTTTAGGGTGAACCTCCGCTTTAAACCTGACATTTAAAAGCAAACATTTATTATATGTATTATAATTGCAGCTTGCCTATTCTTGGATGTGATGACTGCATTAGATTTCTTTTTAGGCTTTTTTTTTTCTTTATTCTCACTCGGTGATCTGGCCAGAAAGTCTGTTGTTTTTTAACAGAACAAGCTGTCCTGCAGCTCTAGCAGTTACAGGGTTGAGAAAGCCATTTAATAACGACAATGATGTTTACAATGACCAACTTTTATTTTTTTATTTAAAACCTTCAAATAAACTCTAATACAGTGTTTTAATGGGTGGATCAACAGGTAAAAACTGAGGGGTAAAAAGCCTAAAAAATTAAACAAATGCAGCCGACACATCTAATGTTTCGTTTTGGGTTTAATACAGCCTTTAAAAGTTAGGTAAATGGTTCAATGTTGGGTTGTGGTTAAGTCTTAGAGGTGATGTTTAGTATAATTGGTTTTTGGATACAGCACCATACACATTAGTTATGTATAATGATTTGCATCCCATTGCTGGCTACTGCTTCTGCTCAAAATGTTGCTGCTGGGTCCTGTCCTAAACAGCTCTCTTCTGTCAAAAAACACACAGAATTTCCATGCTCAACTTACCAACCAACTAACCAGCAACCAACCAAATTTACCTGTCTAACAGTGCATTAAAAACAGGGGTTTAGTTGCACGCATTTGCAAATACATACGTAAGCTGCAGGCCCCGTCAAGGCTCCCTGTGTACTGCAGTCCTAACTCTAAAATGTTAAAGTCTCCTCAGTGGAAGCACATGTATGCTGATGGATAGATGAAGGGCAGGTGACTGGAGGGAGCCCAACCCTCCTTAAAGGAGCAGGAACACACTAAACACCCAGCACATTGCACAATGGCAGCAAAGGTGCTAGTGCGTTGCCTGACCACAATGACAACTATACAAAAACTAACAGTCACTGCCCCTACCTATGACTGCTCTTTACAGCAAGGAGCAGCTATCTTCTGACATGGTGAGAGTTAACTTCAGCCTCTGCTACATAGAAAAGTTGCATCACTTACCTGCGCCCTTCTTGCCTCTCCACCATTCATATTGCTGATAGGAGTCTCCCAAAATGCTTGAATTCTGGGTGATGTATGGATGGTGGAGTATATGAATAATAGGATTAAACTGCCCATTCATGAAATTCAGAGGGTCGTAATACAAATGATGTTAACAGCAGAGCAAGGGAGGGAGCGGGGGGGAGTGTTGCAACTTTTCTCTGTAGCAGCGGCTGGACCGTATCGGGCGACTATGAGGAGGCACAGAAGGGAGGAGTTTTGTAGCTGCCTGCAGGTAAAGCTATATACCATTATACATGACTAGTATGTATTGTGCTGTATCACCCCAAAAAAAGCTAAACTTCAACTTTAAGGTATAATGTTAGGGTTTTTTAAGGCATTGGCTGAAATCAAATCTGTGTGTCACAGTAATGCATAAAATACAGTGCGGTTCTTGAATGGCACCCAAACATACCTAGCAAGCGCAGTACAGTGCCATAACGCACTTAAAACATTTCTGCAGGTTCAATAGAAACCTGCACTGTAGTGTCCATGCAATCCAATCCAAAATGAATGGAGTGCCTCATGGCGACGCTGGAAAAGTTATTTAAAGTGCATGTTAGGGTTGTCCCGATACCACTTTTTTAGGGCCGAGTACAAGTACCGATACTTTTTTCTATGTACTCGCCGATACCGAATACCGATACTTTTTTTTAAATGTCATGTGACAGTTTTCAAACCACAATACAGACTTATATTTTCTTTAGAATTATAAAGAACTCTAACTCAAGACATTATAAAAGAATAAAAATGAGTAAAAATGAATAAAAAAAATGTATTTGCTCGTCACGCAGTAGTAAAAAACTCAAAGGGCCAGATTCTCAGAGGCGTTACGACGGAGTATCTCAGATACCCCGTCGTTTCGCCTTTTTTTTTTAGTCGTATCTATGCGTGTGATGCTGTGCATCACTTTTGCATAGATACGCTTCTACATCCGACAAGTGTAATCCAATTACACTTTCGGATCGTAGGTGTAATGACAACTCCGGCCACTAGGTGGCCTTTAGGTTGTTTTTTCATTTGCATATGCAAATGAAGTAGTACGCCGATTCTCGATCGCTTTTACGCCGCCCCGTCGTCGCGTACGTCGTTTTCGTTCGCGTAAGGTTACCCCAGCTTCTATGTGGAGTAACCTTACGAGGTCCCGTCGGATGCCGTCGTGTCCCGTCGGATGCCATGTTAAGTATGGCCTCGGGACCGCGTCGTGTTGTGCGTCGTTTACGTCGTTTGCGTACGTCGATTCTCAATGGGGCTGGCGTACGCTGCGATTACGTCGTTTACATTGAGAAAATGTGACGTCCTTTGGAGCATGCGCACTGGGCATTTTCCCCGGCCGGCGCATGCGCAGTTCTTCGACGCGGGGGCGCGCTTAATTTAAATACAAGCCGCCCCATTTGAATTGCGCGGGTTTACGCTGCGCGATTTACGCGACGTAAGCGAAACCTACGGAGCAAGTGCTTAGAGAATAAAGCACTTGCTCCAGTACGCAGCGGCGGCGTAGTGTAACTGGCTTACGCTACGCCGCCGAAAATATTGGAGAATCTGGCCCAAAGAATTTTCACAGAACATGTTAATAAATACAAAAAAAGTATCGGCAGAAGCATCGGGAGCATTTGCGCGAGTACAAGTACTCCCGCAAATACTCGGTATCGGTCCCGATACCGATACTAGTATCGGTATCGGGACAACCCTAGTGCATGTAATAACGCACAACAGATGTAAATCTTTTAGCGTTCAAGTTTTTTCCTGTGTTTGGCATTAAAAGCTCCACACTGAAAATGATTGTGCTGGGCTCTAGCATTAAAATACAACGCAGCTCTCTGTAGACGGTGGAGATTGACTGTACATCGTAAAGGCAAAGGTAGTGATTTCAGAAAGAAGACTTTTTGAGGCTGATTTACTAAAAGCACAAAGAGCATGTCCACTTTGCAACATGAATTTTCACTTAGGTCAGTGAATGAGGTGAAGCCACATAAAAATGTACTTTGCAAAAGATTACCCAATCACATTTAGCCCAAGTTCACACTGGTCTGCAGGAGTGAAGCCATGCGAGCTCAGCTGAACTCGCACAATTTCACTCCCGCCTGTCAGTCCCGATTTCGACCGCGATTACAGAGACATCTCTGCAGGTTACTGCACAGATGTCAATGTAAATCGCGGGCCGGAATTGCAAAAAGTAGTACAGAAAATACTTTTTGAAATCGGTGCATCGCGGCAGATGTAGCCTTCCACCGATTAGGAAGCTGTCATTGCCGGAAAATGCCGGCGATTTGACATGTCAAATCGCATGTCAGATCGCACCAGTGTAAACCAGGGCTTAAGAAAAGTAATAAAAACAGTGTTTTTGCTCTTACATGATTAAATGATTGAAGACAGTACCGCTTTACTTAATTCACCATATTCGTAAACAGCTTATACGTCTTTATTAAACCAATCACACTGTGAACTGATGTAAAAAATGTGTGTTTTTACATTTTAAAAAGCTGTTCTAACTTGCTATGCAAAAAGATTACTGTATTTAAAAAAATAAAATAAAAAATATTTGTATTGGCAATAAAAGAATAGCTTTCTTTGAATTTGTAATTTAAAACTCACACATAGGTGATTTATGTACATAGAATTTGAGCAACATAGCATTCTAATTGTTTCTATTTTATGAAAACAAATGAATTGGAAATGAAGGGGAGTTTTGTTTTATCATCAGCTTTACATTAGAAACATATATTTAATAGTTACCTTTGATTAACACCCCTTTTTTTTTTTTGCCTTGCATAAATGGCCACAACACATTTCTATTTTTCCCTTATATCTCATGCCTGTGGTTAGCTTGTTTTTAAGGTGAGAACCCTGCTTTTTTTCTATCCTCAGACCAGTTCCAGGTCCTTTTCCTCTCTTGTTACATCTACCTAATGGACAAACCATGCCTGTTGCTATTCCTGCCTCAATCACCAATTCCAATGTACACATACCTGCTTCAGTCCCAGTAAGTCTGCATGTGTGTGGATTCTCCTAGTAGTGTTGATGTGTAGTGGACTATTCATTGTATACTTTTTCATTTCCCTTGTGTTCATCTCATGTTACCATTACTTTCTTTTCTACGTATTTAAGATTAGAAAACATATTTTTTGTGTATAAGTATACTTGAAAACCTTCTCCAGCCTAATACATTTTCTTTCTTAAAGGGGCTTTACATTGCATCACATAAGGGTGAAAGCTCATTGTTGGAGGACGTTCTGAAAGGCAGGAGTGACCGCCCTTGGACTTTAACAATGTAAAATAACTTGTAGGGACTAGAAAGTTTTAGAACTGCTCAGGTTTTTTTTTTTCTGTATATTGCAACTTTCATCGCAAAAGCCACTAAATTCTCTCTTTGTTGCTCAAAACCCAAACAGCTGAACTAGTGGAGGTCCAAGGGTCACGACTCTGCCTTTGACCAGAGTTCCTAAAACAAAGGTGTTTCCCATTGTTGAAATTGGAAAACCACTCAAAGTTGGCATAATTGAATAATACTGTATATTGTGTTAGGAGTTTTTTGTAATTATAAAGTTGACTCCTTCAGATCCCGCACCCGCGAATATTTCAACATGGTTGGTGTTCGCCCACAGTGTTATGAGAGTCATATTTTCACATTTTACCTTTATAGCAAGTGAACATGGCATTGCTGTTAATGTCTCCTCTTACATCTGCATAACCAGCTCGTGTGCCACAAAGAAAAAAGGGAAGCTATTTGAAGTTTGTGTTGTCCATGTTAACATTTATCTTCTCCAGAGTTACAATGCAAAATATACAGTACTTAAAGTACATATATTGGTATATGACACATGAAGACAACTATCAACTAATGATTTAAAAAAAGTGAATATGTAGGGACAGCCGTTTGTATAAATGAAGAAAGGGGTCGTTAAATACAGCTATCCTCACATGTTATTATTGTGCTTTACTTGTATGACTTATATTGTATTGTTTGTATATTAAGTATAAATTGTAGCTACTGTCCCCACCCTGGTTATAGGGTGGCTGTTTCACAGTAACTGTGGTGACCTACATTTTGGACTCAATTACTTGGACATACACTATATTACCAAAAGCATTGGGACACCTGCCTGTACACACACATGAATTTTAATAGCATTTCAGTCTTTGTTCGTAGGGTTCAACATTGATTTGGCCCACCCTTTGCAGCTAAACTAGCTTCCACAAGGTATAAGAGTGTGTCTATGGGAATGTTTCCAGAAGCACATTTGTGAGGTCAGGCACTGATGTTGAATGAGAAGGCCTGGCTCCTAGTCTCTGCTCCCATTCATTCCAAAGGTGTTCTTTCGGCTTGAGGTCAGGACTGTGTGCAGTTCCTCCATTCTAAACTCGCTCATCCTTGTCTTTATGAGCCTTGTTTGTGCACTGCTAGGCAGTCATATTGGAACGGGGAGGGACCATCCCCAAACTGTTCCTACAATGTTGGGAGCATGAAATTGTCCAAAATGTCTTGACATGCTGACACCTTAAGAGCTCCCTTCACTGAAACTATGGGGCCAAGCCCAACCCCTGAAAAACTACTCCACACCATAATGCCCCCCTCCACCAATTGATTTGTTCCAGTGCACAAAGTAATGTTCATAAAGGCATGGATAAGCGAGTTTGGGGTGGAGGAACTTGACTGACCTGCATCAGAGTCCTGACATCAACCCGACAGCACACCTTTGGGATGAATTAGAGCAAAGACTGTGAGCCAGGCCTTCTCGTCCACATCAGTGCCCGACCTCACAAATGTACTTCTGGAAGAATGGTCCAACATTCCCATTGACATGCTCCTAAACCTTGTGGACAGCCTTCCCAGAAGAGTTGAAACAAAGCTGCAAAGGGTGGGCCAACTCAATATTGAACCCTACGGACTAAGACTGGAATGCCATTAAAGTTCATGTGTGTGTAAAAAGGCAGGCGTCCCAATATCTTTGGTAATATAGTGTAGTTTGACTCCTAGCAGATCCTCCGTGGGCCCTACCGGATTGTCAGGACCTTCTTTCTTAGGGACCTGTTTCATCGCTGGCTTCAATGGCTTGGCTGTGGATGGCTAATTCAAAAGCACAGGGGACTTCCAGAGTCTATGATCTTCAGTTGGGCTTGGGTAATTCCATGGCCCTGTTGAAGGTCAGGTTAAAAAAAACTTTTATGCCGCGTACACACGGTCGTTTTTTGCGATGAAAAAAAAACGACGTTTTTTAAAACGTCATTTAAATTGATCGTGTGTGGGCAAAACGTCGTTTTTTGTCTTCCAAAAAACGACCAAAAAAATATTCCAACATGCTTGAATTTTTTGTGTCATTTTTCAAAACGTTGTTTTTTGTTTCACAAAAAGTCACCGTGTGTAGCAAAAACGTCGTTTAGGAAAACAAGATTGTTGACCCTTTATTGGAGTACATCACAAGACACATGTCCCTCCCCTCTGTTTTCACTCTGATACTGCTTGCTGACAAAATGGAGGCAATGCTGGGAGTGGGAGGGGGTATGCAGGTGGGGTAAAGTCAAATGTTTGCTATATGCCAGAATCCAGTCATGTGGAGGTGCAGCAGAACCCAATGGTGTGAGAATTTACTCTCCTGTGTCTGGTGATGTACTTCAAGAAAGGGATTTTACTGGTAAGTAAAAAATCTAATGTTTCTCTCATTTCTGACAGAGTAAATGCAGTCTCAAAATTTATGAAAATTGTCGTGCAAACATAAACATGAATCATAGCCAAGCCACTGAAATGATACATACAGTAAAAAATGTCATTACACGTATCATGGTATAAAATATAAATTGCAAAGTACACAACCATTAAAAGTACCCATTGCGTTTCTCAAGACCATGTTCGCTTCATATGGGGTAGGTGTGTGTGTAGTACATTTGTAGGGGGTATAATGAACCAAATAAGTATCAACACAGAGATGGTATCGTGACCATTAGTCAAGAGGGTCCAAAACGCATGGCCCTATACTCACCGAAGGCTGGATCAGACTACCCAGAGGCGGCAGTAATGAGCGTCCGGCTCGGGAACTGAGGAAGTAGAGGAAAAAACAAACCCAACAGAGCACAAACGGGGGGCAGACATGGCTGGGTGGGAGAATGTGTTGTGTACTGGAAACAGCAATGCCAAATCCTCACAGCTCTGGGCTAAAAGCGCTATTCTTTCAAGCTTGATCATCTCTGCCTGTGAAGGTACACCTGATTTTACCATGACTCTTGGCTTCTGTTTAGGATGGAGAGGGCTGCATGCAGGCCCAGGTTCTAAGAGTGTGTTTTTTGAGCAGTATCATGGTAAGCAAATGCTTTGCTAAGAGATCAGTATTAAACTTACCAACTCAATGAAACACTAAATCGTGCCAAGGGCTCACTTTTGTGCATGAAACCCAAGTCCACTGTTGGCGTACAAATAATGTGTTGGTTATTGTACTTGGTTGCATTTAAAGTAAATGAGACAAAGGGAGTTTTGTTTTTAGAAAGTGGGGTCTGTAGCAAGGAGTTATCCCTTTTCACAGCTAATCTAGAAAACCACTAGTAAGTAATTTTCTGGTAAAACTTTATGTTTAGCTAATATTGCAGTTGGCTTTTGCAGATGTGATTGGCTGTAGGGTGCTTCTTTGCAGAGATGCTCGTTGTATTTCTAATAAATATACAGTGCATCTCTAGATCCTTCTCAGTAAAATAAATGCGTGTATAGATAAATGATTTGTCAATATTCAATAATAAAAAGAAAAATAACATACAATTAATATTTTCATAAAAGTGCCAAGTGCTATAATTCAAAAAGTCCTTAATAAATAATGTAAAAAAGTCTAATTTCATAACAAAAGAAATATAGTAAGATTCCCGGAAAGAATCTTCAAAAGTATAAGTATAAATTTACCATCCAGTGCCAACAGAAGTAGAATTCTGTACTTGTATAAGTGAAATAACAGCCTCTTAGCAAATAATGTGGACAATGTATAAAAATCAATGCTTAACAGTGCTTGTTAAATAAATTCAGCCTTCGCAGGTGTCTTCACCATCCAGTGCACATGGTGTGTTAGCACTTAAATGGGTTGTAAAGGTTTAGGTTTTAAAAAAATAAAACATGTCATACTTACCTCCGCTGTACAGTTGGTTATGCACAAAGTGGCCCGATCCTCCTCTTCCGGGGTCCCTCTGTGGCGCTTCTGGTTCCTCCTTTTACCGAGTGTCCCATCTGAGAAGCGCTCTCCTACGGAACACCTGTGCGGGCACGCTCCCATGTCCTGTTGCTGTGTCTGTTGACACAGACAGCAGGACTTGGCTTTGGCACCCACGTCATTGAATTTAATTTACCAGAGTGGGAGCCAATGGCTGCGCTGCTATAAATCTATCCAATCAGACACTGGCCGGAGCTGGTGTGCTCGTTCCCATTGTGGGAATTACAGGGCTCAGGTAAGTATAAGGGGGGCACGGAGACGCTGCTGCAATAAAGAAGGTTTTTCACCTTAACTGCTTGCCAACCAGCCGCCGTTATACGTTATACGGCGGCAGGTCGGCTCTCCTGGGCGAGAGCCCGTAGCTCTACGTCGGCACTTCTGCGGCCGCTAGGGGGTGCGTGCGCGCCCCCCCCCGCTCGCCCCCGAGTCCTATGCGTGTGCCCGGCAGGTACGGTCGCCGCCGGGCACACGTGATCGCTCGTTACAGAGCGGGGACTGGGAGCTTTGTGTGTAAACACAAAGCTCCCGGTCCTGTCAGCTGGGGAAACGCTGATCTTCTGTTCATACAATGTATGAACAGAAGATCAGTGATTTCCCCTAGTGAGTCCACCCCCCCATACAGTTAGAACACACTCAGGAACACACTTAACCCCTTCCCCGCCCCCTAGTGTTAACCCCTTCACTGCCAATGGCATTTTTATAGTAATCCAATGCATTTTTATAGCATTGATCGCTAAAAAAATGCCAATGGTCCCAAAAATGTGTCAAAAGTGTCCGAAGTGTCCGCCATAAGGTCGCAGTACTGAAAAAAAACGCCAATCGCCGCCATTACTAGTAAAAAAAAAATAATAATAAAAATGCCATAAAACTACCCCCTATTTTGTAAACGCTATAACTTTTGCACAAACCAATCAATAAACGCTAATTGAGATTTTTTTTTTTTTATGAAAAATATGTTGAAGAATACGTATCGGCCTAAACTGAGGAAAAAAAAAGTTTTTTTATATATTTTTGGGGGATATTTATTACAGAAAAAAAGTAAAAAATATTGCATTTTTTTCAAAATAGTCGCTCTATTTTTGTTTATAGCGCAAAAAATAAAAACCGCAGAGATTATCAAATACCACCAAAAGAAAGCTCTATTTGTGGGAAAAATAGGACGCCAATTTTGTTTGGGAGCCATGTCACACGACCGCACAATTGTCAGTTAAAGCGACGCAGTGCCGAATCGCAAAAAGTGCTCTGGTCATTGGGCAGCAATGTGGTCCGAGGGTTAAGTGGTTAAAGAATAGAATGCATGAAGATGAAAATGCAGAGGGTTTACAAACCCTTGTAATGCCAAGTAAGACTATCTGCCTCTTACCCCACAATATGGACCGCTTAAGTGATACTAAACACACAGGCCCAGATTCACAGAGAGTGGGCACACATTTACACCGGCGTAGCGCACACACAGTACGCTACGCCGGCGCAGCTCGGAGAGGCAAGCACTGTTTTCAGCAAGCCATTGCTCACCAAGATGCGCCAGCGTAGCGTATTTTCGAAGGCGTAGGCCAGCGTAAGTGGAAGTGGGCGTGATCCATGCAAATGAGGCGTGAGCCTATGCAAATGATGGTCCGAACGCGAGACAAGTATGTATAATGAACTGCGTATTGGCCACACATGCTCACAACTATGTTGGAACAACTGCCTAAGATACGCCGTATCACTGTTTACGCCGTTAACGTAACCTACGCCCAGCCAGACACACGTCCAACGTAAAATACGCCGGCTTGTGTTCCCTGGTGCAGACCTGAGCATGTCTGTTGCAGAGTTACACCTTCTTTATGGGGAATATCTTTACGCCGGACGTACAAGATTACGTGCACCACGCGTAGCCTGCGTCGGGCGCACGTACGTTCGTGAATCGCCGTATTTACCTTATTTGCATGTTTGAATGGCTAATCAATGGGAGCGGCACCATGCACTCAGCCTAAATGTACGCCCACCCTACGCCGGCAGGGTGTAGCCTGGTTTTAGGCGTATCTCTGTTTGTGGGTCTGGCGCACAGATACGACGGCGCACATTTGCACTTACGTTGGCGTAACTTGTTATACGTCGGCGTACGTGCTCTGTGAATCCAGGCCACACTGTTTAATTTACATTATCCCTTCTCTTTCTGTAGATGGATGAATGAACTGTATTTATTTAAAAAAGTACTTTTTTCATAATTGATATAGAGCTGTCACATGACCCAGATCTTTCCCAGCCTGTCTGCAGAGAATCATAAGCAGGAGAAGCTTCTAGTCCTCTGCTGCTGGTCACATGGCGTGTGTCTTACACCTGACATCACGTTATCCGCCAGCTGGAGTTCAACTTTAAGAAACCGCCTGGTTTTACTGCATGTGTAGCTGCTGTGGAACTTCTAATTTGTAAGGCCGCTTTCACACTGGGGTGCGGGCGGCGTCTGCGGTAAAGCCGCGCTGCCCATTTGTTTCAATGATGCTGCTCGCAGGAGTTTTTTTAACGTCCTGCCAGTGCATCGCCTCAGTGTGAATGCCAGGGGGCTTTCACACTGAGACTGCAGGGGAGCCATTTTAAAGGTGCTATTTTTTAGCCCAAAAGCACCTGAAAAATGCCTTAGTGTGAAAGGGGTCTAAGTTTACATGTTTGCTGGCATAAAGAAGTTGCGTTTGGAACATATTATGCTATGATTTGTGTTTTATTGCTTTCCCACTTGGTGCTGTTAACTGCTGCCATGGATGGTCAGATGAGCTGCGGTTTGGGGCGATCCCATTGCATCTGAAGCGCTTATGACCATTTAACTCCCAATGGGTCCATACTGTGGGGTAAGAGGCTGATTGTCTTACTTGGCATGAAGTGTGAACACGCTGGTGATGTGCATTGGGTGGTGAAGACACCTGTATATGCTGAATTTATTTTACATGCGCTGTTGACCATTGTTTTTTTTATACATTGTCCACATTAGAGGCTATAATTTCACTTACCGTACATAAGCACGGAATTCTACTTCTGTTGGCACTAGATGCTGATTTCTTTCTGGGAATTCTTACTATATTTCCTTTGTTATGAAATTAGACTTTTTCTTACATTATTTATTAAGGACCTTATGGATTATTGCGCTTGGCACATTTTTTAAGTTATTAATTGTATTGTTGTTTTTTTATTATTATTATGAAATATCTTCAAATCAATTTATTTTTATTTGAATATTTATTTGTTGAGAGGGATCCAACACTGCACTGTATATTTATTTTGTTTTGGTGAAATGGTATTACAAATTGGGTGTTACTTGCTTTATCCTAAATTTGTTTAACCCTAGTGCTAATTTTTTTATGTTCCTTTGCTGGTTTCATTATGTTATTAAATCCAATATTGTTAAGTTGGATTACAGAAGCAGCAATAGGTGTTTATTTTCCTCATCTGGAGACAATGCATTGCAATCCTTTCTTCTTCTTTGTAAAGCTCGCCCTCTAGTGGTATGTCCTTGTTTTTTTTTTTTAATCACTGCAGTTTCAACTAATATTCAGAACAAATTTGTTCCCTCTTGGCTTTGACTTAGATAATTTGTTGTGCTTTATTTAAATGCCTCATTAACTGTGAATAAAATGATTGTTTAAATGAATGTATTTTTAAAGCAGTACTTAACCCAAAACAAAAAATGTAATATACTGCAGCCTAATATTTAGTATCTCACAAAAGTGAGTACACCCCCACGTTTTTGTAAATATTTAATTATATCTTTTCATGTGACAAAACTGAATAAATGACATTTTGCTACAATGTAAATTAGTGAGTGTACAGCTTGTATAACAGTGTAAATTTGCTGTCCCCTCAAAAGAACTCAAAACACTGCCATTAATGTCTAAACCGCTGGCAACGAAAGTGAGTACACCCCTAGGTGAAAATGTCCAAAATGGGCTCAATTAGCAATTTTCACTTCCGGGGTCATGTGACTTGTTAGTGTTACAAGGTCTCGAGTGTGAATGGGGAGTAGGTGTGTTAAATTTGGTGTTATCGCTCTCACTCTCTCGTACTGGTCACTGGAAGTTCAGCATGACACCTCATGGCAAATAACTCTCAGAGGATCTGAAAAAAAAAATTATTGCTCTACATAAAGATGGCATAGGCTATAAGAAGATTGCCAAGATGTTGAAACTGAGCTGCAGCACGGTGACCAAGATCGTATAGCAGTTTAACAGGACATGTTCCACTCAGAACAGGCCTCGCCATGGTTAACCAAAGAAGTTGAGTGCACGTGATCGGCATCATATCCAGAGGTTGTCTTTGGGAAATAGACGTATGAGTGCTGCCAGCATTGCTGCAGAGGTTGAAGGGGTGGGGGGTCAGCCTGTCAGTGCTCGGACCATACGCAGCACACTGCAACAAATTGGTCTGCATGGCTGTCGTCCCAGAAGGAAGCCTCTTGTAAAGATGATGCACAAAAAAGCCCACAAACAGTTTGCTGAACACAAGCAGACTAAGGACATGGATTACTGGAACAATGTCCCGTAGTCTGATGAGACCAAGATAAACTTATTTGGTTCAGATGGTGTCAAGCGTGTGTGGCGACAACCATGAGAGGAGTACAAAGACAAGTGTGTCTTGCCTACAGTCAAGCATGGTGGTGGAAGTGTCATGGTCTGGGGCTACATGAGTGCTGTTGCCACTGGGGAGCTGCAGTTCATTGAGGCAACCATGAATGCCAAATTTACTGTGATATACTGAAGCAGAACATGACCCCCCTCCCCTCGGAGACTGGGCCACAGGGCATTATTCCAACATGATAACGACCCCAAACACACCTTCAAGACGACCATTGCCTTGTTAAAGAAGCTAAGGGTAAAGGTGATGGACTGGCCAAGTATGTCTCCAGACCTAAACCCTGTTGAGTATCTGTGAGGCATCCTCAAACAGAAGGTAGAGGGGCACAAGGTCTCTAACATCCACCAGCTCTGTGATGTCATCATGGAGGAGTGGAAGAGGACTTCAGTGGCAACCTGTGAAGCTTTGGTGAACTCCATGACCAAGAGGGTTAAGGCATTGCTGGAAAATAATGGTGGCCACACACAATATTGACACTTTGGGCCCAATTTGGACATTTTCACCTAGGGGTGTAGTCAGTTTTGTTGCCAGCGGTTTAGACATTAATGGCTGTGTGATAAATAATTTTGAGGGGACAGCAAATGTATACTGTTGAGAAAATAAATAGTCGCGCTAAATCAAAAACATTTGTGACAAAATATAAGTACCACGACTGAAGGAGTATATCATGTGCACCTACTGTATGTGAAAAACCTTTAAAAGCTGTGATACAGCTTAAAGCGGAGCTCCACCCGCATTTTTTTTTTTTCAAAGTCGGCAGCTACTAACAGTGTAGCTGCTGACTTTGAATAAGGACACTTACCTGTCCTAGGCACCCGCGCTGACATCCCCCGCCGATGCCGATCCTCGATCCCGGCACCGCCATCCACAGTCGGGGAAACAGGCAGTGAAGCCGTGCGGCTTCACTACCCATTTCCTACTGCGCATGTGCGAGCAGCGCGGCGCTTTGTGAATGGTCCGGCTGCTTTCTGGGATACACACAGTTCCCAGAATGCAGCGCGGCCCATTCACAAGAAGACACCGAGAAGAGGAGGAGGAAGAAAACCACACCGCGGATCATGAGGGCAGATTCGGGACTTCCACATAGCAACAGCCTATTTAGGGTGAGTATTTTTATTTATTTTTTTCCATTTAATTTTTTTTTTTTTTTTTTTTAGATTTTTGAAAAAAAAAAAAAATCAGGGTGGAGCTCCGCTTTAACATAGAGGCCCAATAATAAATGGACAGCGTGAACATAAATAAGGAACAAATAAATGTGAATCAAATTAAATAGAGATCAGTGGCACAGTGCCCATATGCAATGAAGTCCAATCCATTTTGGAATAAGGCTGTAACATAACAAAAAATCCATGGGTGGATTTACCAAATAAAACCTAAATCAGCCGACTCTGAATAACCCCTGTACATAAAAACGCTCAAAATGTGGGGGTCCAACTTATCCCTCAAATGTCCAGAGGTTTTAAATCGTATAATAAAAAAAAATCCTAGTAGAGCGGAACTTACAACTACTGTCCATTTACAGAAAGGCTGGATGACTGGTGTGGTATGTACTGTTTGTTCATCAGCCTCCAGATCCCTGAAGTGCTGTCAAAACAGGTAGCGGTTTATTATTATAAATTTTTAGCGCCTAAATACCGCCTGAAAAACTCCTGCTCTGCTGTCTCAATGTGAAAGCCCGTGGGCTTTCACACTGAGGCGATGCACTGGCGGGACCGCTCCAAAAGTCCTGCTAGCTGCATCTTTGGAGCGGTGAGAGGAGCGGTGTGTTTACTGCTTTTTCCCCTTAAAAACAATGGGACACTGCGGTAATACTGCGGTGTAAACACTAGTGTATACACCTGACTAGCTGTGCTGTTTAAAGGGGTTGTAAAGGTAAATGTTTTTTCATCTTAATTCATCAAAATTCCCGGGCGCGTCCACGTCATCCTCTTCGGTTCCCAGCCTGGCCGTTGATTGGCTAGGCTGGGCGGATTGATAGCAGCGCAGCCATTGGCTGGCACTGCTGTCAATCACAGCGGATGACGCGGCGCGCCGGGGGGCGGGGCCGAGTGATACAGTCGGCGGCTACGGCCGCCGCTGTATGACGGGAGTGCGCTCGCAAAAGCTTTCCACCGTGCGAGCTCGCTCGCATTAAGGTAGAATGCTTTTGCGAGCAGGACCTGAGACAGCCGCCGAGGGACCCCAGAAGACAGGGTTAGAGGACACTGTGCAAAACGAGCTGCACAGTGGAGGTAAGTATAACATGTTTGTTATTTTAAAAAAATAAAAAATTTTACTTTAGTGTTCCTTTAACAACAGAACAATGGCTGTTCAGTAGCGTTTTCATTTCACTTAGTAAAGGGGGATGACAGAGCAGTTTGTCTCCATGAAAAGAATGTGTAGCTGAGAATTGTGCATCTACCTGAGTGGGATCTCATTAACCTTTTCAGCAGATGGCTATTACCAGCATTATCTTCATTATCCACATGCCCAGTTTTATTCATTTATATATAATTATTTAAAGCGGACTTGCTGAAGTTCAAGCCGAACATCAGAATTGGGATGAAAGGGATTTAAGCACTTCCCTACCCGTCCATAGTCATATGACGTCCACAGATGGGATCTCCCATCCTGGGTGGACGTCATATGATGTCCTGGGCTTCCCGGCTTTCTAGGGGGCACGCCCGCTGCATTGCGCGGGACCTGGTGCGCGTGACTGGCGGTCGCAATGTCCTCCGGGCATCTGCGATTGCCACACACAGATCCACGTCCTGAGGTGAGGAGACCGATGTTGTGTTCCCAGTACAGAGGAACACACATTGGTCTCCTTCCCTTGTGAGTCCTCTCCCCCTACAGTTAGAATCACACACTAGGGAACCCCTTCAGCTCCCCCTAGTGTTAACATCTTCCCTGCCAGTCACATTTATACAGTAATCAGTGCAGTTTTATAGCACTAATTGCTGTATAAATGTGAATGGTCCCAAAAATGTGTCAAAAGTGTCCGATATGTCCGTCGCAATATCACGTTCACAATAAAAATCGATCGCCACCATTACTAGTAAAAAATAAAAATGCAATAAAACTATCCCCTATTTTGTACACACTATAACTTTTGCGCAAACCAATCAATATCTGCTTATTGCGATGTGTGTGTGTTTTTTTTCAAAATTTGGGATGTCAATTTAATTTGGGAGTCACGTCGCACGACTGCGGAATTGTCAATTAAAGCGACGCAGTGCCGAATCGCAAAAAGTGCTCTGGTAAGGAAGGGGGTAAATTCTTCTGGGGGTGAAGTGGTTAAGTGACTTTGAATGGTCGTTGGTGCCAGACAGGCCGATTTAAATATTTCAAAAGCTGCTGATCTACTGAGATTTTCACAAACAACCATCTTTAGGGTTTACAGAGAATAGTCCAAAAAAGAGAAAATATGAAGAGAGTGGCAGTTGTGTGGATAAAAAAAAATGCCTTTTTGGTGTCAGAGGAGAATGGGCAGACTGGTTTGAAATAATGTAAAGGTAACAGTAACTCAAATAACCATTAATTGCAACCAAGGTATGCAGAATACCATCTCTAAACGCACAACACATCAAATCTTGAAGCGGATGGGCTACAGCAGAAGACCACACCTTGTGGTACTGTCAGCTAAGAGCAGGAAACTGAGGCTTCAATTCCGACACACTCACCAAAATTGGACAATATAAGATTGGATAAACTGTTGCCTGGTCCGAGTCTGGATTTCAGCTGTGAAATTCAAATGGTAGGGTCAGAATTTGGCCTAAACAACATGAAAACACGGATCCATCCTGCCTTTTATCAACAGTTCAGGCTGGTGTTGGTGGTATAATGGTGTGGGGGATATTTTCTTGACACACTTCAAGCCGCTTAATACCAATTGAGCATTGTTTAAAGCCACAGCCTACCTGAGCACTGACCATGTCCACCCCAGTGTACCCATCTTCTGATGCCTACTTCCAGCAAGATGATGTCACATCGCTCAAATCATCTCAAACTGGTTTCTTGAACATGACAATGCATTTACTGTACTCCAGTGGCCTCCACAGTCACCATATATCAATCCAATGGAGCACCTTTTGGGATGTGGTGGAACAGGACATTTGCATAATGGATTTGCACATGAAAAATCTGCAGCAACTGCGTGATGCTATCGTGTCAATATGGACCAAAATCTCTGAGGAATGTATCCAACACCTTGTTGAATCTATGTCACAAAGAATTAAGGCAGTTCTTATAGGAAAAAGGGGGTCCAACCCTGTACTAGGAAGGTGTACCTAATAAAGTGTCCGGTGAGTGTAGATCTGCATCAAGCGAGGGTTATACCAATACCCAGGAGCCAAATTTAATGAATATATGGCTAGAGACATGAAAAGGAGCATAAAAAACAAACGAAGATAATAATTTGTCCACATATATTCGCCAATCGTTTGGTTCGAGAGTAAGCTGAAATGGTTTAAACAAAACATTCAAAGCTAGGTACTTTCCTTGCCCTAAAATATCCCAGCAGTGGTTATTAATTGTACTTGGCCTGTCAATCTTTGCTGCACAGTGGGCAGACCACATTAGAAGTCTCAGATATGATTTCCATTGCTGCAGTGGGCGGATCCCAGAGTCTCACACTCCCAGTCTGATCCACCCACGGTGCAGCATAGGCAAGTCTGGAGTCTGATCCATTCCAAGCCTAGAGTACCGCCCACATTGTGACACATTCAGACTCCAAATCACAGGGCATTTGTAGTCCTAAGGCAATAACAGGAAGTGATGTCACTGCTTCAAAGATACCTCCTCCAAGAGCCTGTGGATAGAGGAAGATTCTGTGAAAAAAGAGATGTCATCGCTTTTGCAGTTTTATTCAAAATCACATTCGAGGGTTTGCTTATGCCAGGGCCTGGCAAATCCCAGGTACCAGATCGCCATGGCTACTAGAATGTGCATCCTGGTGCCCTTTCACTGTACCAGGAATGCACCATTTGTATTGCCCGATGCCTGGGACATGCAGTTCCGGACATCTGTCAGGTTGTTTGTTTTTTTCTACATTTAGAAAAATCGGCTGCTGTCCGATTGCTTCAATACACACGGCTAAAGTGACACCTTAGCTGGCTCCTAGATTCAAAGCAATTTTTTCAAGCCCTGGCTTATCCAATTACACAGGACTATTCTGCAGTTTCTTCTTTTAAAACTCCGGACATTTAAAGGATAAGATGTGTCCACGTGTTTTATGTGTAGGGGTTATTCAGCACTGACTGGTTTAGGTATTATTTTATAAAATATTCGCAGAAGTGATGTGAACTGGCTGGCTTTGAGGTGATCCAGCGCATGGAGACATTGTTTACATTGGACCAATGGTTGGTGTACACCACAATTCATGGGAAGGAAGAGAAGTTAAGGTCACAAAATGGCAAATGCTTAAAGATGTACTTCATTAGGCAGACAACCATCACAGTTGGAGAACAAAATTGGTGTGAGGATTTTGGTGAGAGCAATTTAGTGGTTGTGTCCCAAAGAAGATCTGTACTACTCAGGTTCTAGGAGAGATAGGTCTCTGGAAATCAAAGTGAATATAGTGTAGTCGCTTATAAATCCAGAGTGCCTAATGAAGAGTGAATGGCGGTAAAGTTGAGTGGTGTAAGAGCCAATAAGAACACAGTGAAGCATGGGAGAAACAGGCTTGGGTGTCACTAACTGTTAACAAATGGTGGTAGTGTCAGACCTCAAAAAAATCTGGGCCTGGATGAACCCGAGCTCGAGGGAGAAGACCTGGATTAAAAGTACTGTCTTCTATGTTCTCAATGGGAGGGGAATGTACAAGCATTGGTGGTTCCTTGGTAAAGTCAAGCCACTTGAATATCTCAATCTCCCCAAAGTAAAGAAATGGAAAAAGACAGAGAAATTGTAGGGTTATTATTTTTTATTTTGAAAGTCGTTTAATATGTGTTTTGCAGTTACAAACTCACAAGACGGAGGCCACCCAAACCAGGGCGGTAGCAGAAAAGGTTGGCTGCACAGAGCCCAAACCATGGAGCAACACAGCCTCAAGCAGGAATGAGTAGAGGCAATGGTACCATATACAAGTATATGTCTATGTAGCCAAAAACAGGAAGATAAACCAAAAACACAAAAACCATACTTAAAACCATATCAAAGCATTTTTCTTCTATCCCTCTATCTGGCTACAGTACACCCAAAGAAAATTTGCCTCTATTGTTTGGATGTGGTCTATCTTTCAGCCACTGATTTCTCAGGAAGACTAATGTTTGTTTTGTATTCTGGATGAACCCTATAAGGCTTCTCAGTTCACCCTCTCTAGGTGATTTGGGCAGGACATCATCCAATTTTATGGTCCTGTGGATCACCACCCTTTCCTGTCAGGGTGCACTCTACTAGATCTACTAGAGTGCCCACTCCTCTGTTGGACTCCCTTTTTTACCTACTCAACAGTTTATCAATTCCTGTGTCTGTCAATGCACAATAAACAAAATAAGATTTTTTGTATTTGCCGTAAAATACTTTTTTTGGAGTCCATTAAAAGTCACGGGTTTCCCTTTCTGTTTTTATTTTCATGCACTCAGTACTACTTTGCTACAACATGATGGTTGTGTTCAAGGTTATCCTATGTTGGCCAATAGATTTTTTGGGGTAAAAGTGTCCTTTAGGCCTTTGGGCGGCATTAAAATCCAACAGTCTAGGAATTCCTCTGTGCCCACGGGATAAGATCTTAGTGGGTCCCAGTGCTTTGGTAATTGAATGGACAGCTGTTTTACTACTTCTTAATATTATTAGTGAGACATTTATTCATCTACCTAACACAAGCTTTAATATTATGCCAAAATAATCACAGTCAAAAAATAAGTGTATTTTTATGTTTCAGCTTTATCTTGGATACACATTGAACATCATCTAGTAAACTATACTTGTAATTTTATAAAAAATAGCAATTTTATGTTTTTAAAATAAATAGATAATTGGCATGTGGATAAAATATGTTTTCTACATTTGCAGATTGTCAGACCCGTCACCGTGGTGCCTACTATCCCAGGGATTCCAGGCCCTTCATCGCCACAACCTGTCCAGTCAGAGGCAAAGCTGGTAACGCATTTTCTTTAATGTTGTATTTTACTAATGATGACAGGGTGTAAATTTAGATGGTCAGTCCACTTAAAATCCGATGCCACATTTGGCACCTTTCGGGGGAGGAGCGGTACCTGTTTTTTTCAAGTCCCCTATCCCCATTTCCGGGAGACAGGGCCACAGTGAATTACGTCATCAGCTTGACTCCCACCTCCTCCCTCCCCTTTAGCCGGGACAGTGAGAGAGCTCAGCACGCTTCACACATCCGCAGTAGGGACCTGGCCTTGAAGCCGAAAGGCTACACTGCTGGGTTCCCTTACCCAGAATGGCGGTGGTAGCACCTGACCAGTCAATGTAGACATCGGCTGCAGTGCCGACATTGCTGGACTCCAGGACAGGTACATATCCTAATGTCAAAAGTCAGCAGCTACAGTAAGTAATTGGTATGTTTCGTTAAAGGAAGCCTGTCATAACAAACATAGGGATTGTTGTTACTTATGTGCCCCTGGAAATTCTAGCTGCCTGGCCACTGTGTTTATGCTATGGTTTTGGTGCTTTCTTGTCACTGACCCGGAAGAAAAAGCATTTAAGATGACACTTATTTTAAAGTGGTTGTAAACCCTTCTAATATACCCAGTGAAGTGAATAATCTCAGGTGATTCACAAAGGTTAAACAAATCCTCCTACATAAGTTGTACCTGTTTTTTCTGTAGCCATGCGCGAGTCGCATGCGCCCGCGAGTCGCGCTGCGCCCGGTGATTGGCTCCTGCTGTGTGCTGGGAGCCGAGTGTTCCCAGCACACAATGGGGGGCCCACGGGATGTGACGACATGCCCCTATTTTGCCCGAGAATGCTGGGCCGAAAGTGGGTGCAAATACCTGTCTTTAGACAGGTATCTGCACCCCCTCCCCCCTGAAAGGTGTCAAATGTGACCCCGGAGGAGGGGAGTGTTCCGATCAGCGTAAGTTCACTTTAGGGTGGAACTCCGCTTTAAGACTCATATCTGTTACAGCAAAGGATGTAATTTCATCTGTGCCCTGTCCAGCCCTGAGCAATCCTCTTATAGTTCTTTAGTAAGATAAAAACAGACACACAGAGAAATAGGTGTCAGATTCTTCCCCCTCGCTGTGACAGACAGGTGATTTCCTTATCTCATGAACTAGTAAAAGAGAGGCATTCTGTGTACTTCTCATCCCCCCTCCTTTCTTTTCCAGCTCTCCCAGGATAGGCTGCTCCACACATCAGCATGATTGGGCATGCTGAAGTCATGTGGTGACTTTCCTGGGTTTTGGCTGGATGTTGGTGATCATGGGGTATAATCCACAAGACCAGCAGAAGTTCTGTGGGCGGGGAGTCTACTAACATCATGACTCCACCCACCGAGCCCTGCACAACAGACCTGCCCACAGAATACAGAGGGCAGGGCTCCAAACCGCTAAAGGGGAGATATTTGACAGCTAAGGATACATGCAGGAGGCATGTATATCCTCATTTATTAGCACTGTGGAAGTAATTTAGAAATGATGAGAGTGGGTTTAAGTCCAGAACTTACACCGCTTTTCTGGGCTTCCAGAGGCAGGGGTGGGGACACACCCACTTTACACAATCTCATAGAGAAACATGGACAGCTGAGGTTGTCAATCGCAGGCTGTGTGCTAGAACTCCCCACCCCATCTCTCTGCATCCCTTGGATTAGATGCAGATGGCAGGAGAACCAAACTGCAGACAGAAATCACACTCTATGCTTTGGATGAAGCAAGTACACATTCTCAGGACAGGGACTCTGAAAATATTGAAGCCAGAAAAAGACAGAAAACCAGCATTTTCTGAAGGCGCCCAATTGCAGCCACCATGCTTGTATAACGTCAGGTTTATTTTAAAGCCAACTTCACACTTTTGCAGTGCATTACTGCATGCACCTTAACACTCAGTAAAGCAAGTCTGATCCATGGAGGCCCCACTTAACTTACAGGACTTAAAGGATCTGCTACTGACAGCTTGGTGCCAGATACCACAGAATACCTTCGAAGGTCTAGTGGTGTCCATGGCCCAAGAGGGTCAGAGCTGTTTTGTGGGCAAAAGAGGACCTACTCAATATAAGAAATATTAGGTGTATATATGTAAAAACTGTATTCGAGGCACCCACAGGTCTTGCAGAGGAGGAAGTTCAAAGACAGCAGTGTTTTTATTGTCAGCATTTCGATGAAGACGGCTTGCGAAAAATGAACGGTGGAAACGGTGACAATAAAAACACTATTTTTGATCTTCTGCCTCTGCAAGACCTGTGAGTGCCTCTAAACCAGTTTTGGATTTATATGGATTTCTTTGTGGGTGAGCACCCTGGGCATTTACTTTAAACATAGTGTGCCGTGGCTAGCTTTGGAGCTATGTATAGATAATTTTTCATTCTACCCACGTAAGAATTATTCTACTTTTCCCCTTTTGTAAATATCTTTTGTTGTATTTAGTGTGTAAATATACTGTATATAAGCTGCCACAGTGCCCCCTGGTGTTATAATGCAAATACACTTATGAAAGTGGTTATCCTTTTTGACATATCAAATTTTAAGTTATTGCCTGTAAATCATAATTATTTGGTTATATATATTTATATTTTCAGTATCCTGCTGACTAGGGGAAAACTGCAAAAGACAGAACTGTAGTGCAGTTTATTCCGGTGGCCATATGTAATGCAAATGAGTAACCATGGTAACTAATGCTTGGCCACCTGAGGTATAAATTGACATAGCTCAGTGTGCTCTATGATGGTGACATGAGAAGGGATGTTTCAGGGGAAAATATGAATATGTATTATGCATGCTGACCCTACATCAGCTGGCTTTTGCTGAGCTTTCATTTTGATGTTGTCAGTCACAATTCCCAAAGCACAGAAGATAATGGATGCGGATCGCTGAATCATTGCGATCACTGTGAAATCCCCATCTGATAGCAAAACTCATTCCTGCAGTCAGATCTCAACATGATGCACTAAAGGTGCCTATGCCCATACATATCGTACATTGGATCATTATTGACCAAATCTGTCAATAATTGGGCTATGTGTGGTCCGCCCCAATAGTCAAGACATGCTTATATATAAAGAATGGCCATGATGGTCAAACACAGGCAATGCCGGTATATGTAAACCAGTACACATGGCACTCTGCAGTGTGGGGTTATCCAGTTTAACTTATATCACAGTAATATACAGAACTTTGTTGCTAAGTGCAACTTAAGTCTAAGTGCACCCTTCCTTAGATGCTTACACAATCTCTGTCCATTATATGATAGAAATGATATTCCGTAAAAGTATTGGCTCTTTCCAGATATTTTCAATTTAGCTGTGGAGCTTCTAGCAATGTTTATTCACACTAATCCATATAATCACATTATTTCCCAGCTGATATCCAAGTGTAATTCCTTCTCTGTCCTTTAGTAAGTAGAACAAGTCTTATTAAAAAAATGAACTTCCTACCTAAATGTAGCCTATGGGCCAGATTCAGGAACAGTTAGGCTGGCGGATCCAGTGATCCGCCAGCCTAACTGTGACTTTGAGCCGGCGTTTCTGTTTTCTGTAACCAGAAAACAAGAAACGCCGGGTTGAAGCTCCGATGCGAGCAGCGTAACTGAGTTTCGCCATCGCATCGTTACTTCAACTTAAAAATGGCGCCGGGGGCGTTCCCGCCGATTTCCGCTCAAAAAATATGTTAATGAGCGGAAATCGGCAATTCACGATCGCATTCCGGCGCGACGCAGTGACGTTACGACGTTTCCGGACGGGATACGCGGCGCATAGTTATACCTACATGGGGTTGGAATATCCTATGTTAGGTATAGGCGTCGTCATCGCGTCGAAAAAAAAAAAAAAAAACGTCGCTTGCGTAAAACGGTCATGAATGGGAATGTGACGTCATTGACGTTCATTCACAGATTTTGGAGCATGCGCACGGGGATGTTTTGACACTCGACGCATGCGCAGTACGTTGGCGGCGGGATCGCGCTTAGTTAGCATACTACACGCCCCGTACCCGCCCAATTTGAATTCCGCCGGCTCATTTGCGATGCGCTGCCGCAACTTTAGGAGCAAGTGCTTCGTGAATGACAGCACTTGCTCCTAAAATTTCTGCAGCGCAACGCAAATGAGAAGCGTTACTCCAGAGCAAAGATGCTCTGGACTACCTGAATCTGGCCCTATGTTTTCAGACAATCTCACATCTGGATCCTCTAACACTTTTTTTTCGAAAAGATAGGTGTAATGCTCTCAGCTTTAATATTGCCAGGTAGGCCCTCTAGAATAGCACTTACTCTACAACTCCCTACAAATAGGGCAGGCCTTGCCTTGCCTAATATGCAATTTTACTCTTTGGCATACCTTATAGTCATGATTAGTTTGTGGTTTACCCTCCCTTCTTAAAATCCAGCTTTGAATTTGGAGACAATTGTATTGGGTTCTCTGAAAACGTTACAGTCCCCAGTCGAAGTTGGCTTTTTTTCATCAGAGGTCACTTTGCCCATGAAAACTACACTGGGAGCTTGGTCAACAGTTATTAAATGGTCCCAAGCGCCTAACCACTGGCCCCTCACACCCCCTATGTAACAATCTCACATTCCAACATTTGAATATGATAAAAGACACAGCCACATAGACCAGAGAAGGTATTTGTTCTTGACCAACTTTTCCAGGCAGGTGCACTTTGAAAAAGAGGGGAAGGACTAGAGAGTCCAGAAAATATATTTTATTATGAAAAACTAAATTTCCACCAAAATATTATTCAGAACATACCTCCACCACTAGATTATAAAATATGATCACTTTATCATGACATAGATAGCCACAACAGTCATTCACCATCATTCAAATCACAGACCAGCTAATCAATATATGAATTCCTAGAGGAGGGAGATATTCCTCAGATGCATGGAAGCTAAATGCCAATAGTCACAGAGGAAGGCATAGGCTTTTCAACATGTAATTGCTGGGAACACTGAAATTGTTTATATGCAATGATTGCAGACAGTCCTAGAGGATCACAAAAAACGTTACCAAGTGGGGCTTAGAATCAAGGTGTAGGACAGAGGAGGGTTGACGTCTGTGTAGTATGGCATAAGCACAGCATGTCACAGTAGATTAAACAAGCCAAAATTCAGTTTTAAAGCACAGAAAAAATCTTCAGTTCAAAAGCTGATCACTACCGACAATACAAATTCCAGTTCACCAATTAAAAGTTCTTCTCCCATTAGGCCTTGTACACACAACCGTTTTTCCTCGACAGAATCCATCAAGAAACTTGGTGGTAGAGCTTTTTTGCCAAGGAAAACGGTTGTGTGTATGTTTTTCATCGAGAAAACTGTCAAGGAACTCGGTCTCTTTCTCACCCCACGCTGATGAAGTCCTGCCCATAGGGACGTAACAACGTACGAGGGGGGAGGAGTCACGGATGACGTCACCTGCGATCGTGCATCCACGCATTCGGATGTTATGTTTTTTACTTAGCACTCAGTCGAGAGTGCCACACATGTGAGTGTATTTTACTTGTTTTAATAAATGAACGCCTGGCTTCAGATCTGTATCCTTCTTTTGCATATACCCTGATTGCCTTTCCATTTGCTGCGAGTCTGCTGGTGCGATAGAGAGTTGCCTGATCTGTTGCCGTGTATCTGAGGACAGTAAGGTCCCTGTATATAATCTTGCTGTACGACCTTTTTAGGTCTAGGCATTAAGGTGAGAGGCCATTCTTACCATCTGGTGGAGGTTTTCTTCTTTATGATCATCACCCTTTGGATTTTTTTGCACTTTTGTCAAGTGATTGCTGGAGTTTATCTGCACCTGAGCACTTTATGGACTTCATTTTGTCACATTAACTTATTCTTATATTTTTTGTATTTCTCACTGTATCATTGCATTTGTTGCGCTGCACTATATTTATTGTTAAGGAACTCGACGAGAAAAAAAGAGAACAAGTTCTCTTTTTCCTCGTCGATACGTTTTTAGCCTTTTAAACGTATTGCCCATTGGAATATACTTTTGCAGTGAGTTTACTTTTGCTCCTGCAAGGGTGCAACCATTTGTTGAGTGTGGACCTAAAAGGGGGTAGTACTCGGCTCTCATGCACAGCGCTGGATCGTGAATAGGCTCAGCTAAGTAGAAGGGATGGCAGAGGGGGATTCTGTTACACAGAAGATTCTTTACCGTAATGCATAAAATGCATTAAGGTAAAAAAAACTTTAGGCCCATTTCACATGTTTGGACCATTCAGGTTCACATGTGTGGACCGTTCAGGTCCAACTGTACATTTTTTAGGTGGACCCGATCCGACCATCCATTGCCCTCTATGAAACTGCGGATGCAAACGGACTTGTGTCCAATGACACCCTCCGTCACCTGGTCCTATCTGCTAAAAACAGGCGGATGGTGGATCCGTTTCCCATCTGTTTATTGGATTGGATGACAGTCTGATGTAAATGGACAGACAGTCTATTTCCATCTGATCGTCCATAGAGGAAAGCCAGCTGTGTCTGCTCTACATAAGTGGAGCGGACACGGACCTGTCATCCACCTGCTCAGTGAGGATCAGCAGACAGATCCCCCGCTGAGCAGGTGGATCTGCTGGCGGGTGACGGCAATGTGAAAGCGCCCTTAGAACAACACATCAATACAACTTAATAATACCAACAGTTTTCTATCAACAAAGTTTGTTACAGGATGTCTTGGGGCCTAAGTCGACAGGCATATGTTTGCTTCAAGCAGGTGTTTGCATTCCTGTATAAGTCTAATAAGATGCTAAACTTACTGAAAGCAGGTCAGAAGGAGGTCAACTACAGGTAAAATGCAACTGTTGATAAATACTGAATGATCTCGGAAGCGTCTCTGACGCCATCAACAGAAGGTCAAAGGTAGTCTATACAAGTCCTTAGGCCTTGTTCACATGGGCAAACCAATCCAAGGGACATCTTCATGCATGTGTGATGCACAGGTGTTTCCGTGCAGCCGTGTGCCGGCAGCCTGTTCATATCAATAACAGGCGACCAGCTGCATTGATGTCCAAGTTCATCCTGGAGTGTACGGGTTTGATGCATGGATCAATACACCATCTGTTTGGCTCCAAAAAGAGCAAGGTAGAGGAAGAAGTAGACGCGGCTCTTTTGCACAAACCATGGTAACGTTGCAGAGGGTAGATGGCCCTGTACAGTAGATTGTTGCCATCACCAACAACAAGAGTAGGTCACTGGCACGATAAATAGTTATAAATCAATTTATAAAAAAAATATAGGCACATAATGCTATAGAAATGTATTTTAAGGGGACAATGGGGGTTATTTACAAAAAGCAAATCCACTTTGCACTTGAAAGCGCAATCACTGTAGATTGCTGTAGATCTAAAGGGGAAGCTTTAAAATGAGGGGAGGCTCTGCTGAATTTATCATCCAATCATGTGCAAGCTAAAATGCTGTTTTTTATTTTCCTTTCATGTCCCCCTTGGATCTACAGTGACTGCACTTTCAAGTGCACTTGTAGTGCAAAGTGGGTTTTCCGCTATGGTAAATAACCCCAATGTGTGTGTGTGTATATATATATATATTTATTAATATTTTTCTGATGCTTTTAGCCCGCTTCGTCCACACAAAATTAATTTCAGTTTTGGGTTAATGTCAGATTGCTGGATCACTTGCTAGCTTCTTGGGTAAATCTCTCTCGACCTAAATTACTACCTACACCCGGCTGCTGTGGCAGTTAATAAAATATCTAGGTCTTTCTGCTTAATGTGTAACTTATTTAACATTATAGGGAATATAGCAGCAGAAGTGAGACTCCCTTCCTTCGCAGTGGCTATAAGCAAGGTCATAGTCGGGAACGCTGACTGCTGGATTCCCACAAGAAGTAGCCAAGTGGTGATATCTGTCTACACCCATAACTGAAATTCCAGTTTTGGATCTATTACCTTTTTATTAAATGCTGTTCATGAGCTTATTATGTCTTAATCATTACTCCTAAGAGTATCTATGTAACTACAGGGCATTTTAATAGTTCTGTACACGTCCCTTCCTGTGTAATGCATTTCAGCGCACGTCTACTTTATATTGGAGTGCTCTAGTTAAACTAACTGAAAGAGCTGGAGGGGAGGGAAGCACAATCAAGAGAACATTAAAGCAAGTTCTACCCTGTGGGATCCGCCATGTAAAGACTTTTGTGACAAACTGTGAGTTATCTTTCTGCACGGTATGAAGCCAGTAGGTTTACTGCGGGAGGTTTCTATTGAGAGCTGACAGAGGGCAGGCTGGCAACTATTCAGAAAGCTACATTAACTTGGTTGAGCCCGGCATGGAACCTTGTGTTCAGCAGAATTCTCCTGACCTGCCTCTCTGCATGCCAAGCTCATCAGCAAGCACCTAATGAGCCCCCCTCTAAACAGACCCTTTCCAAGCCTTCTTCATTTCCCTGTGTCCTCTGGGGGAGGAGAGACAAGACTTCATGAGGACTGATGATGCTGCAAAGACCACAATAATGATAATTAACTTGCTGAATTTAGAAGATTATGCTGTTAATTAGTTGCAAAATAAAGATAAGTAATAGAGTAGCAGATGGTCGGATAACACCCAGGAGAAGGAGGGTTATTACTCTGATGAGCTTTTGTGGCAGATATGAAATATGGATCTGACTTTTTCATAAGTTCTTCCTAGAGACTAGTACCTGGTTTCTAGAAGCTGATGATGGAGCGACCTATTCCTACCAAATTTTGACAGATGTCTGAGGGGATTGTTTTCAAGGGTACAAAATACACAACTAACAGAAGTCTGGGTGGACAGGCGTTAATGGAAATGAAGAGTGTGCTATATTCTTTAATAGTGTCAATATCTACAATATGTATATATTATGGTGATGGCAAAAATAAAGGCTCCCAAGACCTTCTGGAATCGGTGTTTCTGATATGGGTGGATGCTCACTTGCTAAATCCCCCTCAGGTTTTTATTGTTTCTCAGGGGACCATGTAAATGATATTTGCCTGCTGACATTCAGGAGTTTGTCTCCCCAGCCGCTGGGAATCCAGTAAACTGATCCTGCAAATTCTTGCATAAAAAAATTATGGGAAATATGTTTGTAAAAGATGTGACAAGGAGGAAGACAGGAATTATGATAATAAGATCTTAAAGTGATTCTAAAGGTTGAAGGTTTTTTACCTTTGTGCACAAATGTAAAACAATCTTCAGTATGTAACATCAATCCCCCCACCAGACAAGAATTATGATAAGATCTTAAAGTGATTCCAAAGGCTGAAGTTTTTTTTTACCTTTGTCCTGAAAGGTAACAAAACCTTCAGTACGCAGCATCACCCTCCCCCCGCCACTACTTGTATGCATGTTTTCTCTCTCCGCATGGACACACAGATCGGGACTTGGGAGCGACGCGGCAAGCCGCTTACTATAGGGGGAAATCAGTGGGAATGGGGGGGGGGGGAGCCAGGAGCACCAGGGAGGTACCTGAGAAAAGGAGGATTGGGCTGCTTTGTGCAAAACCATTAGAGTAGGTAAGCATGACATGATTTTTTTTTTTACATTTTAATAGAAAGTTTTAAAAGACACAAGAATAATTCCTCTGCTTAAAACAACTTTGTTGCAAAAAAATAAAAAATAAAAGGTGAGCTCCACTAACCACGAGCACTACTCAAGCTGATAAACCTTCAACATCCGACACTTCCAGGAGTGTCTGATACCTGAACTGCCTCTGTGTTCTGTGGTTCCATCTGCTGACCCCCTGCATCACTAGAAGACATCATAGTGACATAGGGGGCCAGAAGAAGGAACCAAAGTGTGTCTGATGCAAAAGTGCTAACTTCCCAATAACTGTTATAGTGCCACCAATAACCAGAAGCCATGGTAGCTGCATCAAAAATTCAGACCTTCTTATGCCGCGTACACACGATCACTTTATGCGATGGGAAAAAAACTAAGTTTTCTGTGAAGTAAAAAACAACGTTTTTGAAACTTCAATTTTCAAAAACGACGTTGCCTACACACCATCGTTTTTTCACAATGCTGTAGCAAAGCGAGGTTACATTCACCACTCTTTTCCATTGAAGCTCGCTTCATAACTAGCTTCTGGGCATGCGCGGGTTGAAAAACTTTGTTTTAAACGTCGTTTTTTGCTACACACTGATTTTTTGTGAAACAAAAAACAACGTTTTGAAAAACGACACAAAAAATTGAAGCATGCTTCAATTTATTTTTTGTCGTTTTTCACAAGACATAAAACGACGTTTTCCCCCACACACGGTCATTTAAATGTCGTTTTTTTTCATCACATAAAGTGATCGTGTGTACGCGGCATTAGAGTAATGGATGTCACTTGTACTGTAATTTGTAGTGTAGACTGTTGTAGTGTACATATATAAATATTTAAAAGTATGCTGCGCTATCTTTTAGATAGATCCAAATGAGGTATATACTAATAAAGTGACAATAGTGAAATATAAATGAATCAAATCAACATAATAAATTCAATACCATCTTGAATTGGTAAAGTGACAAAAGTGCTATTCATGTGACATGATAATCACAAATCACTTTAAAGTAATAACACTGTGACACATATATAACAAAGTGATGTGGTGCATATATGTGATATCCAATAAATATATCTCATCGACCAGTGCCAAAAAACCTTTGAAGTCCATAAATCAATAAATGCTTAGTGTGGTGATCCAAACATGCTGGTGTTTTTACACTGGTGCTCCCCCTAGGTAATGAACGCTCACCTCAGAACGTGTGACCTCGCAATTAAGTTTGGTCAAATCACGCCTGTGAATCACCTCTGGGCTCTGCCGCTGTAGTGAAATCCTAGGCTTCCCAATAACATATTTTTCATGTGTATGTGGGATAACAGAAAAGGCTGGATAGTGAGGATATTGCTTTGAAAAAAAATAAAAAATTTTTTTTAGGCAAAAAGCCCCCGTCCGCGGTACTCACATTGACAATGTGCATTAGTGCACCACTCTAAATCAAGTATAAGTCTGGCGGGATCGCTTGAGATAATGTGTGCCTCCTCCTGGACAGACCAGCTGCCTTCCATGCTGTCCTGTCCCCTCCCCAATGCGTGTCAATACAGGGATGCGCGTGACATATCTTCCTCAGGGGGATCATACGTCACACGCTTCCCTATAAAGTTAAAGTGGAATTTCACTCCCTCAATCAACATTAACTTTTTTGAATCATTATCCTCTTGATCTCTGAAAAATGTACCCCTTTCATGACCAGGCTATTTGTTGCTGTATGGCACTGCGTTACTTTAACTGACAATTGTGCAGTCATGCAACGCTGTACATAAATTACATTTAGGTCATATTTTTCCTACAAATATAGCTTTCTATTTGTGGTATTTGATCACCACTGGGTTGCTGTATTTTTTGTGCTTTCCTAAAAAAAATATATATATTTTCTACTTTTGGTTTTAAAACCTATCCCATAAAAATGTAAAAAAACAAAACAAAACAAATGTCTTCATACATATAGGCCAATGAGTAGTCTGCTACAAATTTTTGGTAAACAAACTCAATAAGTGTTTATTGATTGGTTTGCTCAAAAGTTATTGGCCCAGATTCACAGAGCGATTACGCGTGCGCAACTGCTGTTGTGCGTGCGTAAGTCTAAATGTGCGCGTGCGTATAGTTGGACGCGATTCACAAAACAATATACGCCAGAAATCTACGTTTTTTGGTCCGGCGTAATTGAGTTAGACATTCGCTTCCCTTCGCGCAAAACTGCGCTAGACACACCATTGATTTGCTAGTCAAATATGCTAATGAGGGAGTTACGGGGATCCACAAAAAAACGCAGTTGCTGCGCAGGCTACGCGATGTGCGCAACTGCAAAATGTCCTGTCTAAAGTTAGAGCACATAAAAGCTGATCTAACTTTTGAAAAAAAGTCTAATTGTCAGATAAAGCAACACCGTTATTGAGGAGCAGACCACACACACGTGTTGCACTACAATTTGACTGCCAACATGCTAGGGGCATCGTCGCTCATAGCTGCACTAGTGAATATAGATGACCAAAGAAGGAGGAGGGCACGGAGGATGGCACGGGAGAGGGTATACCGCACCCGCATACACCTGTTTGGCATGAATGATTCAGAGGTCTTTCGCATCTTCAGATTCCCCCCTCATGCCATCCTGGAATTAACCACAACCTTGCAGGAGGACATCACCAGCCCAACACAACGCTCACATGCAGTGCAGCCACTGGTGAAGGTCCTGGCAACACTCCATGTCCTTGCCAGTGGCTCTTTTCAGCGTACAAGTGGAGTGGTGGCTGGGATGTCACAATCCTCCATGAGCAGATGTGTGCACCAGGTTGTCCCTGCAATCCTCACACGCTTGGCCAACCAAATCATCAAACCCACCACTGAGGAGCTTCGAATCAAGGCAATGGCAGATTTCTACCGAATTGCCAGATTCCCACGCACCATCGGGGCCATAGATTGCACACATGTGGCACTCCAGCCCCCCCATGAGACCGAGCACATGTACCGCAATCGGAAGAATTGGCACTCCATCAACGTACAGGTGATAGTTGATGCCCAAGGCCTCATATGGCACGTCCGTGCCAAACACCCAGGGTCCAGCCATGACAGCTACATCTACAATCAAAGCCACATCCGAACAGAATTCGAACAGAACGTGTATGGGAACACCTGGCTGGTTGGTGAGTGACATGGGAGTCAGGCATGACTATCCCCTCCCGTGATGCACAACAGAAGTGGCACATGCATGACTAACATTCTCCTGTCTTTTCCTTTACAGGTGACTCTGCATATGCACTGGGACCCCATCTCATGACTCCTATCCGGAACCCCCAAACCCCAGGAGAGGAACGATACAATGAAGCACACATCAAAACCCGTGCAGTGGTGGAGCGCACCTTTGGCCTCCTGAAGTCACGTTTCCGATGCCTGGATAAGTCTGGGGGTACACTGTTGTATTCCCCAAACTTCGTGTGCCATATCATCGCTGCATGTTGCATGCTACACAATCTCGCAGTGAGGAAGGGCCTGCAGGTTGAGCTACGTGATGATCTGACCCCCCAACCAGAAAATCAACCCCTAACCGAGGATACCCCGTCTTCTGAGGGAAGAGCAGTCAGGAGGCAGCTCATATTGGGCATCTTTGCACGTTAAACACACACATTAATCATGGCACAATGAGAATGCATGCATGCACACCACTATGGTCCCTAACACACACACACCACATCCTCATCAAATTGGATTGGCACCAGTCCACCATGCAAGACTGGTGAGCAGTAACGCCACATCAAGGCTCCAATTATGTCACTGTACATTCATACACCATTCACACGGACCTGGGAATCACTTCTCCCTGGTCCTGGGGAACCCTTCTCCACCAAAATTGAGGGTGACACCCCTTTTCCAGCAGGAATGTCACCCCCACATTCAAACATCATTCACAACCCAAAATATGCCAAAAAAGTCAAACAAACAAAAATGCATAGAAACAAAAAATGCATAGGAAAAAAAAAATGCTTAGAAAAAACAAAAAAAAGCAGAGAACAAAAATAAAAAAGCTTTCAAAACAAACAAAAGGGGGAAAAAAAAATTATTGCCCTCTGCCTGAGCCACGCCTGGGGCGCCCCCGGCCACGGCCCCGGACCCTCAGGGGAGACGCATGGGGGAGGGGAAAAGCCGGGGAAGGAGGAGCAGCCCCTGAGATCTGCCCACCTGGCGGCCTGCCCTCCAAGGCCACGGCTATTCTGTCCAGGGCAGCACCAAGTGTTGCCGTGTTGCCCTGGATAGCCTGGGTAAGGGCCCTCACATCCTGCCCAACGCCTGCTGCTGTAGTTTGCAGGTCATTTAGGCAGGTTGTGGAGGCCCGGGAGTGGGAGTCCAGGTTACCCAGGCTATCATTAATGGAGGACAGGCTCTGATCCACCCGCCCCATAGTCTGGCAGAGCTGTCTCAGAAGGCGGGTCTGGGTGGCCAGGTTCCTTCTCAGACAGGCGGGCATGAGATTGGGCGCCCCCCTGGTGCTTGGGGATGACCTCCTGGCTCCAGCTGATGGTTGTGGCCGGGGAGAAGGGGAGGCCCTTGTGAGGGGAGCCATGTTGGGGGAGGAGGGGGGGGGGCTGACCCTTAGGGAGGGCAGGCTTCTTGCAGCCAGAGGGGAAGAGTCCGCAGAAACCAAAGGGCCAGTGCCTTCCATGGACTCCTCCTCCTCATGATTCTGCTCCTCCTCATGATCGTCCTCCGCATGATCCTCCCCCTCCTCTTGTTCCTCCTCTGCGGACTCTGGCCTTGTTGGGGGGGCCTCATTAGGCTGCTGTCCTGGGGTTGGAGCGGTCAGTCCAGATGGCCCTGCACCCTCCTGCACAGCTGTGGATGACACAAAACATTCACAGGTTGGAGGATCCACACACTTGCCACATATTCCCTTTCACCCCCTCCCCCACACATGCTACACACCTGAGAGAAATAAAAACCTTACCTGGCACCGCGGGGACCGGACTTGTGTCAAAGCCTGGCAGGCCCTCCACTTCATGCCGGTGAAAGGTCAGGGCCACCACACGCTCCGTCTCTGAAAATCTAACCCGGCATGGTGGGCCCCCTCCTGTGCCCCTGGCATGGGCATTTATTGCGGCCAGTTTTTTTTTCACCTCACGCCGGAGGTCATTTATTTTCTTTTCTATCCCAGAGCGGGTCCGTGTCTCCCCCTCCCCCGATGAATTCACCTGCTCCGTGATCCTATCCAAGATCTCCCTCCTCCTGGCCGGGGTGGTGGTGGCACTCTGCGGGCCGTGGAGAAAACGCCCATAGTCGCTAATGGCCCGGGCAAGAATTCTTTTTTCCCCCACAGTAAAATTGAGCTTTCTTTTTCTCTCAGTCATACTTCCAAACAAACTCACTAGCAGTCACCAAAAATCTGTCACAAATACAAGCACAACCAATCAGACAAGAACACACACAAAGAGAAAAAGAACAGCCAAAAATCACACTAGCACTCAGCAAGAAACACACACAAAAAAATCAGATGAAAAAAAAAAGCAAGAAAACAAACGCTCAGAAATCTATCAATCAAACAAACAGTCTCAAACACTTATCAAAATACACTTTCACAAAACTACCAACAAGCACTAGATCACACAGAACACTAATCTCACAACTACAAAACACACTCTAACGAACAACAGAGCAAAAGCACTTGATTCAATGGGAAGGGACACAAAGGGATGTACTTTTGCAATGGAAGGGCGTTTGTGTGTGTCTATTTATGCTGTCTGCGTAGTTCACAACATTGCCCTAGTCCATTTCCAATTTCAATGATTGCGCCGCTCCCGAGTTGTGAGCATGCGCACAACGGAGCTGACATGGTTTCCTTCACGCGCGCATGCGCGAGTCGGCCGGCCCTTCATTTGCATGGGGTCACGGCTCATTTCAATGTAACACGCCCACGTCCCTCCCAATTTGTATTACTCCTCCTTACGCCTACGGAAAAAACCTTACGTTTGCGCAAGCTCTTGCGTAAAAGCTACGTGAATCGCCGGATTACGCGGCTAGATTGCGCAAGTCTAACGGAAAAGTGGTGCGCTACGCCGGAATGATAATGCGCCGATCTACGTGAATCTGCCCCATTGTGTCTACAAACTATGGTATACATACTGGAATTTTTATTTTTATCTTTTTGCTAGTGATGGCAGCGATCAGCAACTTATAGCGGGACTGCGATATTGTGGCGGACAATCTGACATGAACTGACATTTTGACACTTTGTGGGAACCAGTGACACTAATACAGTGACCAGTGCTAAAAATATGCACTGTCACTGTACTGATGACACTGGCTGTGAGGGGGTAAACATCTAGGCTGATCAAAGGTTTAATGTGTGCCTAACCAGTGTTTTTGTGCTGGATTTGTATTCCTTTTGCAGGCAAACAAACTCCAGCTCATCACTTCTGACCGGACAGAACTCTCCCTATGCTTCAACTAAAGGAGAAAATTGTGCTTGTTTGCATCCTCCCCCCTTCCACTGCCACATGTTTTTTTGAAGGTGGGGGGGTACCTGGTTTTGATAGGTACCGACTCCCATTTCCTTTCAGATGCGCTGTGGCGATCTGAGACGGAAGTTCAGCCCCCCCTCCTTCCCCTGCAGCCTTCTGGGACATGTCACAGACAATTCACAAAGCGCGGCTTCTGCATGTGCAATAGGAACCTGGCTGTGAAGCCACAAAGCTGCAATGCCGGTTTACCTTATTTAAAGAGATTGTAAAGGTACATTTAAAAAATAAATAACAAGCATAAAAGCAATAGAATCGCACAGAGCGACCGGTAATCTCCTCTTTTTGGGTCCCCCGCTGGCGCTCCTGGCCCCTCCTCTCTGGCCAGTGCCCCATGGGCATCTCGCTGCTGCATCCATTGACACAGACAGCCCCGCCCCCCGCTTCCTAGTCATTGGTTTTGATTGACATCACTGAGAGCCAATGACTCCCGGTGCCCCAGCAAAGCCTGCAAGACCCAGAAGTGAGAGAGTAAAAGATCTGCAGATGTGCATGGCGCTGGATTGAATGAGGTCTCGGGTAAGTAAAGGGGAGTGGGTGAGGGGGGATGCTGACACCTAAACATTTTTTTACTTAATGCAAGGAGTGCATTAAGGTAAAAAAAATCTGACTTCATACAACGACTTTAAGATGCCTGCATCCAAACCCCATTTAAGAATCGTCTCAGGTGAGGACATTGCTGGATCCCTGGACAGGTAAGTGTCCTTATATTTAATGTCAGCAGCTACAGTATTTGTAGCGGCTGACTTGACATTTTTGGGGGGAGCCTGAAGCCTGATTGTCTAACGCTATAAAGCTGGGCATCCACTGATAGATGTTTTTGTTAATTATTATTTTTTTGCTCAGCCTGAAGACTTAACAAATACTGCTTAGCTGTTTATTTTTTTCAGTCCTAGGCTGTCAGGCAGGAGGGTGCCAACAGGGACAACCACAAAGTTCTGCCAGTTCAGTGTATGGCCAGTTTAACCCTCACACTCTAAAATTTTGGCTTGAGGTTTGAAGTAAAGAGCAGGTAGGCGAGCTTTCACCTTCTGTAAAGATAAGCATACAGATAATTTGGCATGTAACAGTCGTGTTGTGTCCCCAGGGGTTGTAAGGCTGGGGGTATATGCACTAGGATTCTGGTTATGCTGGCTTGACCAGCTTTGGTCCAGTTCTTGAAGAACCTGGCAAAGTTTGCTCTGTGGGTGGCCCTGGCACCACCCTCCCACCTGACATTCTTCATTTGAAAAGTCAAAGGAGCTACACTGAGACTGAGCTAGACTTAAAGGTCTAAACCAGTGTTTCTTAACCTTTTTTTAGTCAAGGCACCCATTATAAACGGTCTTGGGACATCTCATTCTAAAATATAAAATTGATTCTAATAGTTTTGCGCAGGAAAATCCAGGACACCCAACGTTAGGGGTGATGTATTCTTCCAAAGCAAATATAATTTTTTACAAACTGGTACTGACTAGTATTCCAATGTTTCCCTTCTCCCTCAGTTTTTCTCCATCACTTAGCTAAGGTGCCCTCAATGCTGATGGAGAGGGGCAGGGGAGGGTCAAACAAGGATGCTATGCAGGCGACTGACATCCTCATCAACTGGTGATGCCGTTGGTCGTTGGGACACTGGCGGCTAGAACGTTATAATGGTGCACAACCTGTGGCTTTGTGTAACTAAAAGCCAGCTTTATCTGCATGTTGGCTTGTATACAGTTGTTAGGCAATTTGCCAAGGCATCCTTGAAGAAACCTCAAGGCAGCCCAGGGTGCCTGGGCACCCTGGTTGAAAAAGGCTGGTCTAAACAGTGACTGTGTCCAATCAAATGCAGTCATTTTTCAAGTATTCTGGTGCCAGCTCTCAGAATTAATAGTAGCAGCCTGAGATTCGTCCGATCGTGTTGTATAGTGTGGATGGAGGAATATTTTTTTTTTATTATTCCAACCATGTAGATCTAGTTGAGCAGAACTGTATGTTGTCAATGTACAGTTCACTTATACAGGTTTATATTTATTTGTGTCATGCTGATTTATGTCAGTCCCACCAGATGTGTTTGTGGCAGTATAATTTTGTAAATGGAGAATGAAGAAAATAAGTGCCATTCTTTAGACTAATCTAGCCATTGTTCTCTTCTGGCAGCTTTTTGTTTTGTATTAAACTGTACATACAGTTTGGTAAGCACCATTAACCCTCAACTGCTCCCAAAAGAACCAGCAACATATTGCTCTAGAGGGGTGTAAAGATTAAGCAAATCGCATTGTGTACATTTATTTCATTTAACAAATCTAGAGGGGAATAAACAGTATCCTTGTTTTTGCCCTACAGTGCTAAGTCACACCTAATCAGTTAGTTTAAACTGTGTGAGACTGTGACATATTGCTCATGTCTGTGAGACCATACGGTATATGCTGTGTGTTCTGGGCACATGAGGAGATGATGAGATATCATGGCTCTGCTTGCCTTGCATGAGATTGCTGTTTCACTCTGCAGTCATTCTTCACAATAATGATATTTATGTATTTTAGACTGCCTTGTATGTATAGCATGCAGATATATATATTTTTGATCTTGCTCATAAACTATTACTGAACGAATGTTTATGTAGAAACTGGCCTGCTGCAGATAGACAGGAATGATGGAACCCTTATGGACATGCCCCTGCCCTTTCCAGGGCTAACAAAGTGTAAACTACAATGTAGACCAGTTTCAGGATACCAGTGCTTGGTATCCTGGAAGCTGGTGTGACCAGAAATATGCAACTACACAAAAGGATACTAGACTCCAGCTTTCACTTTCAATAAGATTACAGAGGGGGTTATTTACGAAAGGCAAATCCACTTTGGTGCAAGCTACAAGTGCAATATGCACTTGAAATTGCACTAAAAGCGCACTTGGAAGTGCAGCCGCTGTAAATCTGAGAGAAAGCTCCGCTGATTTTATTATCCAATCATGTGCAAGCTAAATTGCTGTTTTTTTTTTCTTGCATGTCCCCCTCGGATTTACAGTGACTGCATTTCCAAGTGCACTTTTAGTGTAATTTCAATTGCACTTTGCACTTGTAGTGCAAAGCGTATTTGCCTTTAGTAAATAACCCCCAGAGAGTCACATTTTAATATCATTCACTTTTGATTGGTTTGAAAAAAAATGTAAATGTTCATAGAAGACCAGATACTTGTCTTTATTAATAGTGAATCAAACCAGGATGGTGACTAATGTAGAGAGAGTGTGTGATCCGCAGTACACTCTCTGCATGTAGAGGAAAAAGAAAAATTAGGATGAAAAGAAAGAAACAAGAGAAAAGAAGAGATGTCTGGGGAAAACGGGTCATGAGGGAGCAGGGAAAGATGGAACGGGGGGTGAAGGGGGAAAAAAGGCTCTAGAATGTCTTTTACGTCCCTACTAATGTGGATGCATATAAAGAAGTATAGCTATAGTCGGAAATGACACATCGGTCTATTGCACAGGTGTCAAACACAAGGACCGCGGGCCAAATCCGGCCCTCCAGGCCATTTCATGTGGCCCTCACACCTCCCTTGTCTCCGCCCCCACCTGGTCTCAACAGTCAGCAGCAGAGAAGACAGGACTCCACCAGATCCTCCTGGCAGCAGCACAAGGCAAGGGGGTGCACTGATGTTAGGGATAGTGGGGGGTGATCAACTTCTGATGGTGGGGGGGGGTTCTTGACTACCAATGTAAGGGGGGTGGGGTGCTGATACAACCGACCCTTTGAGGGCAACCATAATGCTGTTGTGGCCCGCAAGCAAATGGAGCTTGACACCCCAGGAGGGAAGTGGAATCGGGGATATCAGGTCGAGCAGAATCAGAGGGGAATGCAGAGAGGTGGGTAGCAGAGCTAGCAGGAGCTGATCCAGAAAGGGTTCAAATTCATAAAGATAGAGTAGTGCATGCACAAAGCCAAAATGCTGAGGCCCTGCACACTAGGCCAGGTGGGGCCAAATAGTCTTAAAGTAGCCAGCATTACATGGCGACTAATTCTGGACATAGGATTGTAACACTTCAGTCCAGGAACCACAGTGTCACTTGTCGGTACCCTGGCTATTTTGCATGCTCCTAACATGCAGAAGGGGATATTTATGGCAGTTTCTTGTATTTGTATACAGGGATCTAATTAGAATATACAGTCCTCCAATTTTCCTTGTCTCTCTGTGGATTCTGTACTCAGCAGCAGCGTACATGTGCAACAGTAACTATTCTATAAGTAGGAGGGAACATAGTGATTGTTAGAGACCTTAAAGTGTTACTAAACCCAGTAATATGAAAATAGTTAATCCATCCCCACGCATTGCCCACAGCCTATAAATCTTTTTACATTAAAATACTGCCACTATAAACCTTTTTGGCTGTATACAACAGTCACGTGATAAACTGCAGGGTTTGCCTGAGTGCTGAGTGTTCAGGTAGGAGGAGAGTTCCACTACAGCCTGTGTCCTCATGCTGTTATGAGAGGCGGATCATCCATCAATCAAGATGTGATATCCCACCCACTGTGTTCTCTTTTAGTTACTTGGGCATGGAGGAGGGTGGAGGGACTGGGCTGTCATTTAGGATCTGTGTACACACCCACATGTGTGATATCGATATCATGTGACCTGAAAAGCTCAGCTCAACAAGGAAATATTCTCTCCAGCAATAGAGGCCTAACTGAGCATGTGCAAACTCCAGGCATCATGTAGTGCTATGGTTGGGATTCAAACCGGCAGCCATAGGGCTGCTAGGCAGAAGTGCTGCAAATAAACGAGGTACAATTTTTTTTTTAGTATGATTTTTTTTTTTTTTCATCTTTGTGTATCACCTGAGGTTAGTCACTTCAGTGGGTATATGTAAGAGTTTACAACATTTTTTCATATTGCATATACAAATCAAGAGAAGGGACCGCATGGACAAACTGATTATTTTTTTCTCACCCTTAGGTTTGGTATATATTTTATCTTCCCATAATAAGATGTACTAATCTTAATGCATACTACATTTACAAATTTGCAGTTGTTTTTTCCAGGCAGCCATCAGCAGTCCTGCCCTCCTTAAAATGCTTTGTAGAGCTGCATATACTAAATGTAGGAGATGGTGTATTGTGATTGTGTGTGTGTATGGCAATTATTCACTCGGCCTTCAGTCTCTGGTATTGTAGAAAGATGTGGTTGCCCTAATTGCCATTGTATGATGGACATTAGAGATCCTGTGGGAAGTTGTTCATTGTACACGTACCTGTACTAGCATAACTTGAACTTAATGACCATTTATAAGATTAATGTGTCTTCCTAACTCAGGAAAACCTACATGTCAGCTAATAGGAATAATGAGATAAAGGTCACAGAGAAATAACCCCATATCTCTAGTGAGAGTGTCTTAATAAAAAGAAGACCTCTGGCTTTTGGTGGAAAAAATGTTCCCAGTCTTTCTTAAACCTTGACATCAGCACAGTATGAATGTTATATGTATTATCCATATACAAATATTGACTGTTTTAAATGCATGCCCTCATTGACTTGTGCTTGGTCCATTTGCTGAGTTTTTTTTTTTTTATAGAATCTTTTTATAAAAAAATAAATAAACATTAACAAGAGCCATACATTGTAATCACAATTGAAATTTTTTTTTTAATTTTTTTGTGCTGAAAATGCCCCCCCTGCTTATACTCGAGTCATCTTTTTGCGCCTGATCTCCCAGACTTTGGGGATCCGGTACCTGGACCCTTGGCACACGTGTAGCCCCACTCTTCCTCTACAAGTGTGCAAAGGTTTGTTGTCCGGGGGCCAGGGAGTGCAGATTTTTCAAAGCTGGGCACCCCTTCCATAGATTCCCATGTTAAACGGTCATTTCTCCGGTGACTTTGGGGACCCGGTACCGGCGGGTCCTAGGTCCCCTGGACCTGGAACTTTTCTCCTCTACAAGTGTGCAAAGTTTTTTGTCTGGGGGACCTACGGCTGGGGAGCACTAATTTTTCAAAGCCGGTAACCCCTTCCAGACTCCCATGTTAAATGACAGTGAGGCACAGTGAGACAAAGTGAGGCACGCAGATGGACACCCTAGGCTTATACTCGAGTCAATACGTTTTCCCAATTTTTTGTGGTAAAATTAGGTGCCTTGGCTTATACTCGAGTATATGCGGTAATTCAGTTTTGTTGTTAATCAAATTATTTAAAAACTGTAAATGTAGAAATTCATTAAAAACACCCTATTTTTGGTATGTATTGGGCACTCATAGAGTTTTAAAATTACAATCTTCCAACTATCTTTTAAATAGATGATGGGTTTACTTCCTCTTTGTTTCCCTGCAAAGGTAAAGCATAATGGGCTACTATGCATCGCATAGTAACCCATTATGTGTCACTTACCTGCAGGAGAAGCCTACGATGTCCCGGTCTTCCTTGCTAGTTGCAAGTGGCCATTCTTCACCCCTCTTCTTCCAGGGTCCGAGAACTCCGGCTTTGTGACTGGCCAGAGTCGAGTGACGTTACTCCCGTGCATGCACGCGGGAGCCGTCACAGCATGACCCCATTCATAAAACAGCATGCTCAGTGCGCCTGCGCCGTTGTAGACATCGGTACAGGCTTTTTTGCAAATATCTCCTAAACCGTGTAGGTTAAGGAGATATTGCAAGCACTTACAGGTAAGCCTTAATCTAGGCTTACCTGTAGGTGAAAGTTATACCTAAGGGTTTACAACCACTATAAATGCAGAGAGCTAGTAACACACTGGTCAGAACTCATCAGCCTCTGTACTAGTGGCAGGCAGTGTAATACTGTAATACGTAATATTGCCCTCCCCCTTCCAACAGTACTTAGACCCCTTTCACACTGGGGCGTTTTTCAGGTGCTTTGGCATTTAAAAAAGCGCCTGAAAGAAGCTGCATCTGCAATCCCAATGTAAAAGCCTAAGTGCCTTCAGAGCCCCTTCACACTGCCAGCCCCCGAAAAATGCTGGTAATGCTCCGCTAAGAACCCTATCACGCTGGGGCATTTTTCAGTCGCTTTGGCGTTAAAAAAAGCACCTCAATGGGAAGGGGAGCTTTAGGAGCGGTGTATTAAACGCTCCTAAAGCGCTGCAAAGAAGCTGCTTGCAAGACTTTTTTTGAAGCCCTGCCAGCGCAGCGCCTCAGTATGAAAGCACTCTGGCTTTCACATTGGGATGGCTTCTTTCAGGTGCTTTACAGGCGCTTTTTTTTTAACGCTAAAGCGCCTGAAAAACGCCCCAGTATGAAAGGGGTCTTATTGCAGTTTTATTATACTTGATTAAAATGCTGTATTTAAAATATGATTGAGTTTGTGTTACATTGGAAACTAATTTCTGTTTTTTTCTTTTTAGAGATTAAAAGCTGCTTTAACCCAGCAGCATCCTCAGGTAACGAATGGTGAAACCACCAAGGGACAGAGTAGCGGAGTAGCAAAAATTCAGGCAGAAGAAGCCCATCCACAGTCCTTACAGCAGCCTGCCACTTCAACTACTGAAACACCGGTAAGTGTGAGTGTTATGCCGCATACACACGACCATTTTTAATGGTCTAGAACAGTGATGGCGAACCTTGGCACCCCAGATGTTTTGGAACTACATTTCCCAAGATGCTCATGAACTCTGCAGTGTACTTGAGCATCATGGGAAATGTAGTTCCAAAACATCTGCAATGCCAAGGTTCGGCATCACTGGTCTAGAAGAAAACTATTTTTTTTTTCAACCCGATTATTGTTAAACCGGCCTTGACTACACACGATCGTGAAAAAAAAAATGCTCTAGCAAAGCGCGGTGACGTACAACACGTACGACGGCACTATAAAGGGGAAGTTCCATTTGGATGGCACCACCCTTGGGGCTGATTTTGTGTTAGTAAAAGACGATTCGCGCTTTTCAGTCTGTTACAGCGTGATGAATGTGCTATCTCCATTACGAACGCTAGTTTTACCTGACTCCTTTACCCGTCTCCTAACTTGCTTCTGAGCATGCGCGTTTTTTTCACGTCATTAAAGCCCACACACGACCAATATTTACGACGGTAAAAACGATGTGAACATTTAGAGCATGTTCTAAAATTTTAATGCCCATTTTTTACATCGTGAAAAGTGCTCTGGAGCCCACACACGATTGTTTTTAATGAAATTTAAAAGAAAAAATCATTTTTTACATCCCAAAAAACGGACATGTGGCATTATAGTACTGTGTGGATGTATTATTCAGCTTGTATTTCCTCATACAGATTATCAGTAAAACAATGTATATCTCCAGTGACATTTAATTGTAAGTTATAGGTTTATTAAAAATATATTTTTGACACGGCTTCACATTTTTTCCCCAAATAATTTTAAATTTTTTATTGAAAACTTGAAAGTTTACAAAAAACACCCCAAAATGTGCACATGTAAATCCAGGTACATAAATACTTCCTGCTGCAACAATATGTATATTCACATCGCAAGGTATCCTTAGGGCCCTTTCACACGAGCGGACGAACGGTCCGCTAATTACAAGTCCGTTAATGGACTTGTAATGGGCCCCTATGGGAGCGGATCCGTTAGCGGATGATGCATCCGCTAACGTCCGCAAGATCCGCATCCGTTTTTTCGGACGGAAGAATGTCCTATTTTTCTTCCATCCGGTGGATCGGATCGGATGCAAACGGACAGATGGTCCGTTTCCATCCGATTTCCCATAGAGGATAGCGGAGGAGAGACAGTGTGCGGGGACCACCCTGTCTGCCCGACAGCTCAGCGGAGACCCCCCGCTGAGCCGACGGACACACGGAGCGGACCGAAAAACGGTCCTCTCCGTGTGAAAGGACCCATATGAAGCAGAAAAACAGACATGATAAAGTACACCTGCTTCACATTGACAGTGTAAAGGCCTATGACATGTAGACAGTCAATCAACTGAAAAGAACAAGAAAAAAAATATACAATTCTCCAACTGCACATAAAGATACATAATCAGCGATATATTATACTCCTCTACTAGCCTATACCACTTTACACATAGCAATGAACCCAGGTATGCCCCAGAAGATCGTTTAGCACCTCCCAGATCAACATTATAATAACCTAAGCGAGACAAAAGATAGTTGGGCTAAACCCAGTACGGGTAACCATGGCTCTCACAGTTTAAAAAAACGTATTTGGGTTACCCCTACGCTGATTGATCTGCCGTATCTTTTGAGTGGTATTAAAACAGAGGTCCAGAAAAAAAATAAAAGCCAGGAGCTACACATACTGCAGCTGCTGGCTTTTAATAAATGGACATTTACCTGTCCTGCAGTCCCTTGATGTCGGCACCGCAGCTGATGTTTCCATCAGCTGTCGGGTGCTGCCCCCGCCATTGCAGGTAAGAGAACTTGGCAGTGTAGCCTTTCGTCTTCATGCTAGGAACCCTACTGCGCATGCCCCGCTCCTCTCTCCTATTAGTCCGGCGACCAGGGAAGGAGGAGGGAGCCCCGCAGAGGCTCTTTACCACGTGATCAACCGTGTCCAATGACAGCTGATCACGATGTAAACAGGAAGAGCCATTGATCAACGCAAGTAGAGGAGAGCTGATCAGCTTCTCTCTTGACAGGGGGGTCTGTGCTGATTGTTTATCAGCGCAGCCCCCCCTCCCTCGGATGCCCTCCCAGGACCACCAGGATGCCACCAGGACCACCAGGGATGGACACCCACACTGGACCGCCATGTATGCCACCCTAGACCACCAGGGATATGCCAATCGGTGCCCAGGCAGCTCTCAATCAGTGCCCAGCCACAATGCCTGCCAATGCCACCAGGGATGCCTATCAGTACCACGTTATCAGTGTTACCCATAAGTACCCATCAGTGCAGCCTTTCAGTGCCACCTCATCGGTGCCGCCTTATCAGTGCCCATCAGTGATGGAGAAAACTTACTTATTTACAAGATTTTATAACAGAAACAAAAGAAAAACTTCTATTTTTTTCAAAATTTTGGGACTTTTAAAAGCCGCAGTGGTGATCAAATACCACCAAAAGAAAGCCCTTTTTGTGGGAACAAAATGATAAAAATTCTGTTTGGGTACAGTGTAGCATGACCACATGATTATCATTTAAACAACAACAGCGCTGAAAGCTGAAATTTGACTTGGGCAGGAAGGGGGTGCAAGTGCCTGGTATTGAAGTGGTTAAAAAAACAGTATACACTAATAAGACTATTTATCTCAGCTGGATATCAATTACTTCACCTTTTACGTCTAAAATAAATTGAAAAGTCTATGCATTCTTTTAATATCTGGGTTTTGATTTTTAGTTTATTTGGATATCATATTTCCTTTGAGAGTTTCTAAATTCTTTTTTTAAGTAGTTCCAGTACATGTTGTTCAGAGGCATTGGAACAATTGTGCTTGGTATGTGTTGTTGTTGCTTTATGGTGTCTGAAATGGCACATGCTGCTTTTCAGCAATGAAAGAGCGATCGTATACTTCTGTTCCGTGTACTTCCTCTGCGTTTACTGAACAGAAGGCTGTTCTGGGAGATTACTTCACCAGCTGTTGTAGGACTTGTTTAAAGTTTCCTTTTCTCTTTACAGCGTCTCAGTCAGTTTGCTGTTTGGATAAGTTTTCGATACAGATCAGTGAGAGATCAACTACTTTGCCCTTGTTTTTCTAGGCTTCTCCAGCAACCCCTGCACCACAAACACAAAGCACAGGGGGGCGCCGGAGAAAAGCAGCAAGTGATGACCCAGATGAGAAGAGGAGGAAATTTCTAGAACGGAACCGCGCAGCCGCTTCAAGGTGCAGGCAGAAGAGGAAAGTGTGGGTGCAGTCCTTGGAAAAGAAAGCAGAGGACCTAGGTTCATTTAATGTACAGCTACAGGTAACCGACTTCTATAAAAATGCTTCAGGCACTTGTGAGCCCCAATGATGAGACAAGATCATGTATGCAGTGTGATGAGAGTGACTAATATTTCCACACCGGTTGTCGATGGCAGTGGTCATCAACCCTGTCCTGCAGGGCCCACCAACGGGCCAGATTTTATGTATTACCTTGGGGGGGTGCAGACTAGAATACTGCAATCACTGAGCAGCAAATTATATCACCTGTGATGTATTTCTCTTATCTTGCAAACCTGACCTGTTAGTGGGCCCTGAGGACAGGGTTAATGACCACTGCTCTATGGCATGCAGCTATGATGGACAATGTATAGTAATAGTAGGAACAGTGACATTCAAAGATCTTTTAAGGTGAAATATTTGGATTGCTTGGCTGTTTTTTAATCTTATACGACTTGCAAGTTTCTAAATTATGGTCAGATATGTAAAAATAGACCGATCAGCCATAACTTTATGACCACCCACCTAAAAAGGAGTAGGTCCCCTATTGCTGCCAAAACAGCTCTGGCCCATCAAGGCATGGACTCCACTAGACCTTTGAAGGTATGCTGTGGTGCCTGGCACCAAGCTGTGAGTAGCAGATCCTTTAAGACCAGTATAGCCCTGTACACACGGCCGGGAATCTCGTCAGGAAAAAAACATTGGTTTTCCTGACGAGATTCCTGGCAAGCTTTCTTGCTCGCCAAGTGTACACACACGCCATTTAAAAGAACTGCCATTATTTTGAATGGCAAGAACGCAGTGACGTCATTAACTACGACGAGCATGCGCTTGTCACATTCGATGCCGTCGCTGCCATCTTGCTACACCCTACACTATGCCTTGGAAGCTACCGCTCATGCGCCAAACTCTCATCGAGCATGCGCAAGTTTCCATGGAGGCAGGTAAGTATAAACACGCTCTGGTTTCTCGGCAGGAAAACACTGCCGAGAATCGCAACGAGAAATTAGAGAACAGGTTCTCCATTTTTCTCGTTGAGATTCCCGGCAGTTTTCTTGACGAGAAACCATACACACGCACGTTTTTTTCAGCAAAAAGCTCTCCCAGCAGCTTTTTTTGCTGAGAAAACCGTGCATGTGTACGAGGCCTGAGTTAAGAGATGGGGCCTCCAGGGATCAGACTTGTTTTTCCAGTGAATACCACAGATGCTCGATTGGATTGCGATCTGAAGACTTTAGAAAACCAAGTCAACATTTCAAACACATCGTTATGTTCCTTGAACCATTGTTGAACCATTTTTCAGTGTGGCAATGGGGGTGTACTTGGTCAGCAACAATATTTAGGTAGGTGGTACGTATCAAGAGAACATTGCCCAAAGCATCACACTGCCTCCATCGGCTTGCCTTCTTCTCTTCCACAAGTAAGCAATTCATATGCACCCAGCTATCCTCTTAATGTAAAAAAAAATAAAATAATGATTCACCAGACCAGAGAAGCTCCTTACATTGCTCTGTGGTCCAGCTCCAGCTATGCAGCCTCATACACAACAGACTGTGATACCCATTTTTTCTGCATTTAACACATTCACTTCAGGGACAACATGTTTTCTTGCTGCCTTATATATCCCACCAACTTTCACATGTCATTGTAACAAGATAATCAATGTTATTTACATCTCCTGTCCGTGGTCATAAAGTTCTGGCTGATCAGTGTAGGTACTACCGTGTTTCCCCTGAAAATAAGACCTAGCGCTATGTACAGGAGGGCTGCGATATAAGCCCTACCCCCAAAAATAGGCCCTAGTTTAAGATGCTTGTAAAATCCTATAATCCACTCTGTTACAGTAGTATATAATGTACAATGTGTGTGTTTCTGTAATATAATTGAAGGGAAGAGAGCTCCGGCGGGGTAACAGAAGTGCAGAGCGGCGCTATAACGAAGGTATTTGGCACAATTATATTACAGAGACACACACATTGTACATTATATACTACTGTAATAGAGTGGGATATAGGATTTTACAAGCATTTTAACTAGGTTCACACTGGGGATTCCTGTCGGGCAGGTAGAGAGATGGGGAGAGAAGTACATTCATTACATGGTAAGACCTTTCCTGAAAACAAGCCCTACTGTGTCTTTTGTTGCCAAAATTAATATACGACCCAGGCTTATTTTTGGGGGAACACAGTAGTTCCATGCTCTTTAATCCTCCCTAATCCATTGGAGACAGAAGCAGCAACAAAAATACCGTAATTATCGGCGTATAACACGCACACAGGCGTATAACACGCACCCTAACTTTAAGAGGGAAGTTTCAGGAAAAAAACGTTCTACAGCCCCTGCATATAACACGCAGGCACAGTTTACCCTCTATTTACAGGGTAAAAAAGTGAGTATTATATGCCAATAAATACAGTACTTTATAGTTCAGTTTGAGAAGGTTATAGTGGAGATTGGCACACTAACAGTGCTTAGTTAGTATGGCGATCTCTCTGTTTTTTTTTTTTTCATTCAGCCAGCTGGATTGAGCAGAAAAAAAATGTGTGTGTACCCTGCCTTAGGCAGGAATAACCTGTCCCGCACCTCATCGGAGTAAAAAGAGTGAGCAAGTTCAGGTAGAGTTGAGTTTGGGGACGCCTGAGCTCATCTCTACTGTCCACCTAGTCTTGTCCTGTTAACCCTCTTTTTCTTGTGTCAAAGGGATAAAAAAGTGGTTGGAAATCTCTACCTGTTCTCAATAGTTGACTTAGAGCGGAGTTCCGCCGAAAGAAAAATAAAATAAAAGTCAGCAGCTACAAATACTGCAGCTGCTGACTTTTAATACATGGACACTTACCTGCCCAGGGCGCCCGTGATGTCTGCACCCAAAGCCAATCAGTCCCTTGGCTCTCAGGTGCTGACCTTGCCACCTTCGGTAAGGGAATCAGGAAGTGAAGCGCCTTGTGGCTTCACTTCCTGGTTCCCTACTGCGCATGCGTGAGTCGCGCTGCGCGTCCTCACTGGTTAAAACGTAAAGCTGAACTTCAACCTTACTTTGGACCTTGCACCTCTCTTTTACTGAAATTGCTCAAAGCAGTATTAAATCCAAAAGCAAACATTTATTATATTGCAACTTACCAATTCTTAGATGTGATGACTGCATTCATTTTTTTAGACTTTCTTTAATTTTCATCTGGTGATCTGGACAGTAAGTCTGTTGCTTTTCCAAAGAACAAACTCTCCTGCTAATGTATTGGGTAGAGGATTGAGATAAACCATTTACCATTGACAGGGATGCTTACAGTGATCTGCTTTTAAGGGTCACTAAAGGAATTTTTTTTTTTTGTTGCTGAAATGACTGGTTACAGGGTATAGAGACATAAAAGTTAACTGATTCCTTTTCAAAATGATTAAAAATAGATAAAAATCAATCATATAATGTGACTGCAGTTTAGTTTCACTTTTGACCTGGCTTCATGTTTCTGTGAAGTAGAAATAGACACACAGAACAAAAACAAACAAATCAATTTTGTTTTTAAAATGAATCTGATTGGGAAGTTTTAGACACACAGTAATGACAGCTTAGACCACCGTGAGAAAGCTCCCAGCACTGTGGTTATAAGGAAACAGACAAGCAGGGAGTGTGGAGAACAGAGCAGGATCACAGCAACTTCAAAGCAAAAACGAACAATAAGGACATGAAACCAGTACTGCAGTAAGGTAAAGGAAGCTATTTAGCTAAAAAAAAAAAAAAAATTCCTTTAGTGATCCTTTTATTTATGTAAAACCTCTATCCCAAAATTAAAAAAAACTATTACTTACTGTAACTGCTTATAAAATGTGAGCCAAAGTTCTGGCCAGATCACCAAAAGAAAAAAAAGGGGAAAAAGCCTATAAAAAAAAAAAAACAATGCCGTCACCATATTTGATGATTGGTAAGCTGCAATATATACTGTAACATTTCTGGTTTTGGTTTTAATACCGCTGTGAACTTCTAATGCAAATTAGAAGCTGCAGCACGTCGGAGTCTTCTTCATTTCCTGGCTGGAGAACGTCCAGCATCATCTGACCCTATTCTTCTCAACCAGACTGTTCCTGGCCCACCGTCTATCATTTATTGGATTTCAGTTCCTTTAACAATAGAGGTTCAGCATCACAGCTTCCTGTTTTAAGGAAGGTATGTATAGCTCCCTGTTGTCCCCTTCTACCAGCCATTAGCTGCTTGTGTTGCAAAGAGACGCATGAGAACCTAGTGAGGATCACTGATTCTGAAGTTAGGTACAGTATGTAATAAGGGTTTAATTTATTGGCGTATAACACCCAATTTTATTTACCCTGAAAATAGAGGGTAAACTGTGCCTGCGTGTTATACGCAGGGGGCTGTGGAAGGTTTTTTTTCCTGAAACTTCCCTCTTAAAGTTAGGGTGCGTGTTATACGCCTGTGTGTGTGTTATACGCCGGTAAATACGATATTTATTTCATTTGCATATTGATAAGGGAGGAGGACATTTCCCAATAAATCCCAAGTCTAGTCAAAAAAAGAAATGTTCTTCCCCATGTAGTTGGGCTGTGCCGCACTGCATGGGTTAACCGCTCGTTTTGTTAAGAGGTGAACACAGAGCTTATACTCACCCGATCTTTTGATCCTCCGGAAAACAGCACTCACCCACATCCAGCAGTAGACTATGTTCCAGACGTCTTCACATCCAAAGTCGGCCTATGGGCATGATGACGTCAGGTAAATTTCACCGCACAAGCCTGCTAGACCGCAGGGAGCAGGAGTCACAGGGACTGGTCTTGCTCTGGGAGGATCGGAGAATTAGGTAAGTATATCTCAGCTTTCCAACGGCCTAGACAAAAACGAGCAGTTAACCCATGCAGTGCGGACAGAGACCCACTGCATGGGAAAAAAAGCGCCCGGAGTTCAGCTTTAAATCTATTGGCTTGGAATTCACAAGGTCCTGAAGAGTTTAGTGGCAGGTTGCTGATGTCACAAATGGAGCCTACATTAAACGCAGTCAGCAGCGGAGCCAAACTGCAGTGGTAGATCGCTGGTCTTCAGCAGAGGGTCATATGACTGTGGGTTTAGGTAAGGTTAAAGGGACTCAGGAAGGGGCTTTTTTATATGAATGGATAAAAGTGGGTTCGGTGGGACAGATTGGGGGAGATTTTTTTTTTGCCTAACAATAGTCTTTTTAACAGTTAGCTGGGAGAGATACCCAAATAATGATAGAAGGGCTGAAATACCTTTCCTGGAGAAAAGTGCTGTACAAATGACAAAAAGGCTTATGCCACGTACACACGACTTTTTCGGGTTCTAAAAAATGACGTTTTTAAGGGTCTAGAAAAAACAATGTTTTTTTCAACCCGATCATTAAAACAGCCTTGCCTACACACGATCATGAAAAAAAAATGCTCTACCAAAGCGCGGTGACGTATTTTTGTCTTCCGATTTACCAAAACATGTAGTGCAAGGGCCTGCCTGACTGCATACAAATTGAAACTCTAAAGCCTCAAAAACACGATCGGATTTCCATAACTTTTTCAGCTAACATACACAAAACTATGAGGTTGTTCAGCTCTTTAGCGCCACCCTTTAGGCAACTTCTGCTAATGTTGTCTGATGGTTAGCATTGGTTCTGAGCATGCGTGTTTGTACTTTGGATTTCAGTCCGACGAACTTGTGTACACACGATCGGATAATTTGTTGTCGGACAATTTGAGAGCATGGCTATACAACATTTGTTGTCAGAAATTCCGACAAAAATTGTCCGATGGAGTAATACAGACTGTCAGATTATCCGACAAAACCCTTCCATCACACAATTGTTGTCGGAATATCCGATCGTGTGTACGGGCCTTTAGGCTGGCCTTACATGGTCGAATTTCGAAAAAAAAAATCTTTTGAAAATCAGAAAATTTGTGATCCAATGGCGCCACCATTGATTTCGAAATTCGATCAACCAAGCCTTCAATTTCACCTCATGATGCTACAGAAAATAATTTTCGTAGCTGGGAATCTTCTTTTCTTTTCAGGAATTTTCTTTTCTTGCATATGCGCATTTCTTTTTTGATTACATTTCTCGCATGATTCTCCCATCGTTGATTAGAAAATCATTGGTCTTTCAAAAAATTGTCTGATTACTGAAATTCAATGGTCGCACGAATATCGTCTGTTGCTGCAGCCCACTAATGGTGCGAAATACAAACACATTTTTTTCAGATGAGATTTTCAAAATAATTTTTTTTGACTTTTGACCCATGTACCTGCCTTAAGGTTTGACCTAATATTATATGGTTTTGGTAAATCTGAAGACAAAAATCTGCAGAAAATCGAATAGTGTGTATGGGATCTCAACTGAACAAGCTGAAGTAAGAAACTGATTGACTGCCATGCACAGCTGCACCAGTTTGCACTCTCCAGTTTTAGTAAATCATCCCCTATGTCATTTATGTATAGTAGCCCTATAATATTGTATTTTAAAAACTCCCATCTTTTAAGGTAAGTTGTAAAATCACCAGATACAATGAAAAAGAAGAAAAAACAGATGTATCGTTATCTAGTGACATTTTGGAATGAAAAGCTTTATTGCAAAAGTTTGCATTACATAAATGGTCTGCGGTTTCATGAAATGCCTTACATGATGAATCTTACAATTAGACGGCAGTGCCGATGACAGTTGTCATTTCAGCTGTATGTGTATTTGTAGCCTTCTGTGTTCCCCAGGCTGTAGTTTGAATAGGGGATCATTATGTTAATTCAAGCCATAACCAGCTGCAACTTATTTTGGGGCACTGCCAAAGAAGAAACAACATCTTCACACACAGATAGTGACAAGTGTACTTGAAAGGGTTTTTCAAGGCAATTAAAACCTGCGTAGTTTATTCCATTCATTAAATGAAACATATTCCGATTCTGAAAGCAAACAGAGAGATGCCTCTTAGGGATGCTATAAAACACTGATGCTTTAATCATCTCATGGAATTCATTGTGCCGTCATGCTGCTGTGTAATCGCAGACTTTTGGACGTAAAGAGGGGAAATATAACAATTTGTTTCTGTATGAATTTTATTTGAATAATTTACACTTGTATTCTATTGTTTCTTGTGCAGATAAATATAATTGAACATTTCTGAAGTTACGATAGCCAGATTTATAATCAAAGACCTCTTTGTTTCATTAAACAGTCTTTTTCTCTTTTAACATGGTCGTGCATCAATAAACTTTATATATAGTTTTGACAGCTAACAGACAAAGATCTTCTAAAACATTAAAGAGGAACTTGAGCTGAGTTGAGAAAAAATGATCAGTTGTATAATATCCAACCGTGTTCACAATTGTTCACAAGTGATTGTTGATCTTACAATATAAAACAACAGAAATCCCAGCCAACAGCTAAAATACACATGAAACGCATACAGTACAAGAGTCTCCTTTGCCACCTTGTGACTGGATAGGAAAAGGAGAAGCAGCACACTGATAAACTATTGTCCCTGTTACTCTGGTTTATGCTCCTGTCTGCATTCTCCATACACTGCACACATTGAATTAGACTCTTTTAGTGCTTTGCTCTCAAGCTTTCTGAGTTTTGCTGTACAGGCACTGCAGCATTTTCATTTGTGCCTTTGATATTGTCTGGAGTTCAGCTATGGCCAAGTGTCTCTAAACTTTCAAAACAAATGGCCAGTTTTCTGCCCTTCAGACTTGAGGGCTTGTGGAAGTAGAAAATGCAGCGGCATTGATAAAATTAAATGATGCTATAGGCTTGATGGTCAGTGGGAGAAAAAAAATGACATAATTGATGTCAGTAGCTGGAATCGTGCCTCGTCATTGGTGTCAGTGGGCAAATTAGTTCCCTCTGGTGTCAATGGGAGGAATAGCACCCCATTGTTAGTGTCAGTGGAAGGAATAGTGTTCAGTCATGTTGGAACAGGAAGGGGCCACCCCCAAACTGTTCCCACAAAGTTGGAAGCATGAAATTGTCCAAAATGTCTTGATATGCTGACTCCTTAATAGTTCCTTTTACTGGAACTAAGGTGCCAAGCCTGAAAATCAACCCCACACCATAAACCCCCCTCTGCCAAATGATTTGGACCAGTACACAAATCAAGGTCCATAGAGACATGGATGACGAATTTGGAGTGGAGGAACTTGACTGGCCTGCACAAAGTCCTGACCTCACCCTGAAGAATTTGAGTGGAGATTGTGAGCCAGGCCTTCACGTCCATCATCGGTGCCTGACCTCACAATTGCGCTTTTGGAAGAATGGTTAAACATTCCCGTAGACACACTCCTAAACCTTGTGGACGGCTTTCCCAGAAGAGTTGAAGCCATATTGAACCCAAGGACTAAAACTGGGATGCCATTAAAGTTCATGTGCATGTAAAGGCAGGCAACCCAATACTTTTGACAATATAGTGTATACTTGGGAATGTGTTTGGAGATCAACGTAGCCGTTTGCCTGTCATTGATTTGTACGATTTGTACAGGCTACTGACAGCTGACGCGTAGAACACCTGTGCTTCCCATGCAGGTAAAGACTGCCTTTTGCACAGTTGTACAGTACATCCATGGCAGCGAGGCCTAAATATAAATAATCAATAGTGCCACAGCCCCTTATAGCTTTATAACTTTTCCTGTTTCAACAATTGCTGATTTCCGGCACCATCGCTCATTGTAGGGACATTAAGACCGTATATACCAGACCTTGAGTATCGCCCTGTAAAGCACCGTACACACGATTGGACCTTTGTCCAACCAAAATCACATTGGAATTGCGACGGAATTCCATCAGAGTAAAAGAGAACATGTTCTCTATCTATACTCTAATGGAATTTATCGAAATTTCACCGATCGGGCATGCACACGGTCGGCATTTCTGATGGAAAAAGTCAGTTGGACTTTTTTCAATCGGAAATTCCGATCGTGTGTACGGGGCTTAGGGGTGTACAGTTAGACAGGGGACATAGAAATCTGTTCTCATAGCACATGATCATCTTGGGAGGCTGGTAAATTCTTAAGAGAACTGAGGACTTTTAATTTAAACCTTGCGGTTTTCAGGCAGAACAAACCTTAAGGAGAAACACAGACAAGCTGTTGCCAATAAAAATTCTAGCACAATGTGGAAATCATGTAAGAGCCATATGGTTACTTAAGAGACTGCCTTATATTAACCCTGTCATTCCTAATTCGGCATATATGCTTTATTTCGTCTTTTTTTTTTTCTTTTTTTTTTATAGTGAAGCAAGTTATATGACTCATTGGTTCCTTTTACATAATCAGCAGTTAAAGTGTAATTATATTTGACACAAGATGCATCAATTAAGAATTTGTATTAGTTTGATTTGTAGGGATCGTCTTGTACCAAGGCCACTTAGGTGGAATTGCTGTAATGGCGTATGCATTCCAGATATTTATTTATTGGAGAGCCCTTATGAAAACCATACACTGATGTACCCTTTTGAGTATAGTGTGTATTTCTACAGGTGTTCACATTTAAACAATGCTCACCTTATGTGTGAGAAATCGCTTACTGGAACTAAAGCTGGAAAAAGTATTCTTAATGTGTTGTAATAGGCAGAGAACTGGTATGTCTTTCTTTTTACATGGATGCCAGAAGGGTTCTGTTTACCAAAAATCCCCCCTTCTAACATATGCTGACATGTTTTTATTAAGATTCGTCTTGCATACAAGGTTGGCTTGCATCTATAAATACGTATTTTTTTTTTTTTTGCACCTGTGTAAGAGTTTTGTTTCACTTTTTTTTGGGGGGGTGGGGGGTTCGGACGGGCAACATTTTTAATGAGCCCAGGTCTGTAAACAAATGTCCAATTAAGGTAATACTTAATATTCTCCAGTTCTATCTTCTAATACAAAAATTAACACTGCATAATAATATATGTGTTTCAGGATGTTGAATATCTAAGTGCCACTTTATTAGTACAGTCTATTGAGGAAAAAAGTTTGTAAACCCTTAAGGCCCCGTACACACAAGGAGATATATCCGATGAAAACGCTCCCACAGACCGATTTCATCGGATATGTCTCCTGGAGATTTTGATCTGATGTGTGTACACACGATCAAACCAAAATCCCCGCTGACGGACAGCGCGGTAACTTGGCGGTGACGTTGACGCCGCCACGTCACCGAACCAGGAAGTAAAATACTTCCACGCATGCGTCGAATCCATTTGGCGCATGCGGGGGATTTATGTCCGCTGGTTAGGCGTACTAACCAGCGGACATGTCGGACAGACGGGTTTCCAGCAGACAAGTTTTAAAGCATGCTTTAAAACTTTTGTCTGCTGGAAACCTGTCTGCTAGCCCGTACACACGATCGAATCTGTCCGCTAAAACTGGTCTGCGGACCAGTTTCAGCAGACATTTCTGTATGAAAATCTTCTAAAATGTGATCTATATGATTTATGACATGTCATAAAATGATTTCTCCTTAAACAAACTACAGTATTTACACAGCTTTTTAGCATACCAACATAAAAACTAGAAAGGAGGCCTAAAAAAAAAATATATATATATATATATATATATATATATATATATATATATATATATATATATTCTAATTTAATCTATAGTGTGCTAGATCGATTCGTCCCCTTGGATGGGGTACCTCCGCAACTGTTTAACAGAAGTGTTGCTCACGAATATTCACATTGCGAATATTCGTTAGGAATATTGCATATTGGAGTATTCGCGAAAAAAAAAATTAACTTTAGTTTAGTCATATAAGTTTGTGTAAGTAGAGTTAGTGTTTAGTGCCTATTAGTTTAGTAATCCAGGAAATGATCTCCGTTTTCGCGTGTTGACGAGAATTTCGCAATCAATTTCGCATTCGCACTAGCGGAATTTCGCAATTTTTTTTTTTTTTTTTATAAAATATCACGAATATTCGATATTAACGAATATTCGCGAATATTCTTCTATATATTCGCGAAATATCGCGAAATCGAATATGGCGTATTCCGCTCATCACTATTTAACAATCCACAAACCAAAATTTAGGAGAACCAGGTGGGTCATCCCAAGAAACAGAAGTTGCATACAGAGAACCAACCACAATATTTATTATCTAGAAAAAATATTTTGAAAAAATTTACCAGATTTCAAAACTTTATAGACCGAATGGCCAATACGTCCAAACACAAACAATAAAAAACTGAGTGGACAACGTTGTCACACACAAGCAACAAGACCGGGCCCCACGCTCACATTTATGTGTACTACAGAAAGTCCTCTGGTGAATTCTCCCTGGTACCGGGCCAAGGGACCAGGCAGAGTGTCTAGAGTCAAAATTGGTGCATGCTTAAGGGAAGGCTTATGCACCATAAGAACTGCACTGACTCCACATCGCTGCCATCTAGAAATTCCAGTGTCATTTAGTTTACTCCGGATAACCTACTGGGGAGAAAACAACAAGGGAAAGGACTACACTAAGTTTCAATAGCCCTACTAGGAGCTTTCCAACAGAAGGGAAATGTAGCACAAGATATTGGAAATGGTGCAATAGATATCCACATATATAGTTGGCTTTCTCATATCACCTTGGGGAAATAGCCATCTACAAGTCTGCCATTCAGTTCATGAGTGAGAAATTAACTATTTCAATCCACAGCCAGTCAATGTAACATAGCACACATGAATTATCATTCCAATGGCTCCAAACACATTGACATGTTTAGTAATAAAAAGATGCAGCCACACAGCATTTTACCCTAAACAAGGGGTATACCTACGGTAATTAGGATAATTAATTCAAAAGGCATGTGAACCTCTAGGATAATAGAGGTATTTATTTACAGCACAATATCAAGTTTTTTTTTTCCATGTAAAATTTAGCTGAGGTTATTGCCAATAAAGGAGGTTTCACTAGTTACTGAATATTGAAGTTTGTATAATTGTAGATTGTTTTGGGATAACTCCTGCTACCTTAACTAATCAGCATACAGTAGATAAATCCAAAACTACTATAGAGGCACTCACGGGTCATGCAGAGGAGGTAGATCAAAACAGCAGCATTTTCATAGTCGTCATATCAATGGAACTCAGTCCATCTTTTTTAAGCATACATGTGTAAAGCATGAAGAGTTTGCACTAAACAGCTCCTGATCTTTGAAAGAATAAGACTGGGTTCAGACATGCTGTGGCCATGGCTCGCAGCAGGGGTGGAGGGGCATCCCTGTTTTCCAATTAAGGTGCGAATTAGGTCAATATTTGAATCTGAATTCTCACCCGATTCAGAGCCAAGGACGCACAGGACCCTTTCCAGATATGGACCTCGGCCACCCTGGAGGTGTATGAACCAGGTCCATTGCAAGCTGGGCACACTCTCCTATCGTGTGATAGTGATATCTGCATCCAAATCACACACGTGTGAACCCAGCCTAAAGATTGCACCACGTTGCTATAGGAGAGGAAACACCTTTCTATTACAACAGTGCACCCACTGTATAACCACAGTAGCTAGAGTCCTGTTCAAATCATGAGATATGCTCCTCGAAAAAATTGGCGATTGAATGTCTTCAGCATTCGTACAGGCATAATAAAACCTAATTGTCATTATTATGATTATCTCCTATCTAAGTCCGCTCCATCTAGTGGCCATAATATGGTGTTTTGTTTTTTTTGACTGGTATTTTAGAAAATATATTATGGCCAATAGATGGAGCAGATGATAATAGGAGATAATCATAATACAGATAATACGGTTACCATTGGTTTTACCTATTTACACAGTACATTTTTATACATAGACCTCTATGCGTGCACAGCAGTGTGTTCTGAGTGCCATTTTTTCCTGGTGCTTTTATTCAGTCAAGGAAAACGAGTAAAGGAAGGAAAGGGAAGTGCTTTCAGGAGCAGTGTTGAAAAGTGTGTGAAGTATTTATTTTGCCTCATAGTCTCCAATGCCTTCTGCTAGTAATAGACTATAATAATATTGTGCCTAGCCAACTGTATCTTTTAAAGGTTACTATACTTTTTAAGACCTATTAGCTCTTTTAAAGCTGAATTCCAGGCAGATATTTAAAATATGTGCAGCTGAATATTGCTTTTGCAAATTACATTTATTTTTACATAAAAGCCTGCATAAAACCATTCCTTAATGTGTCTTGGTGTACACCTTCTGTCATCCCCTTCACAGTAGAGCTTGTGGGAAAGTAAGCAAGAATAGCAAAACCAATGACTTTGAGGTCCTTATTTATGGTCATCTACAGCTGGAAATGGTGCTACTTCAGCATCTGTTTGTTCGGTGCCCTACATTCATGAATGCTCAATTCTTTAAAACCTGAGCAATGGAAAGCAACCAATCAGATACTTGCATTAGGTTAGAAAAAGTAAGCCGACATGTGACTGGTTCCCAGGAACATTAGGCCTATTTATATTTTCCAGCTTTTATGAATACATTCAGTTCTATTCTACATGCATACTGCCTAAACCTGTGCTCCATATCGCTAGCTGTAGAATAAGAAGCATTTTCTAGCGTTTGTCTCAACTAGCAAGCTAGCAAGGGTTAAAATGCCCACGTTGGCGGTGATTTCAAGAGAACAAAGTCTTTGTCTGCCAACAGCAAAACCGTCGGCTGTGAAGAACAGAATGACTTGTAAAGAAAATTGAATGTCACAGAAATAATTAAAGCGTTCTTTATGTGCGCACATTAATCAATCCTGTGCTTTCCTTAATAACTCTTCACTTGACACGCTGGCAGAGCTGATCAGCATAGTGGGCAGTAATGACCCATGATTACTTTTACGTTGCATTTGATAGTAAAAGTAATACGTTTGGAGGTCTGCCTTTCGTGTGCCAGTTGAGACCACAAACAGTTTTCGACTGGCTCACATTGCGCTTAATGTTATAATTGTGCCTGGCGTGGGTGAAAGGCAGTTCATCTATGCCACACGTTACCAGGTGGAAACAAAAAATATAGGCTTAATATTATTAGCTTGGTGGCTTGATCTTGTTGCAGGAGTGGGAGTTTTAGGTTTTAACAGTCTTTTTTATATTTTTGTAGAGGTTCTCTATCTTTTTTTTTTAACAGAGATAAGGTTCTCTATCTTAAAGCGCAAGTAAACTGCTGAAAGAAAAAAAAAAACCTGCGAGACAATGGCACAATGTGTTAGTATGCATCATATACTAACACATTATGAAATACTCACCTTAGAAGGAAGCCCTTCCAGCAATGCCTAGTCACCGCGGAGAGGGCTGACATCATCTCCCGTCCTTTCTTTTGGGATTGCAGGCTCCGGCGATGTGAATCGCTGGAGCCGCGATGATGTCAGTAGCTGCATGCAGGGTGAATATTTCCTAAATAGTGCACATTTAGGAGATATCAATTTTACCTACAAGTAAACTTCATTATAGGCTTACCTGTAGGTAAAAATAACAAAGCCGTGTTTAGTACCGATTTAAAGATACAGTATCTTCAGTGTTGTTGTTCTTTGCCTTTACTGTTTTTGGTATGTGGGCTTAAAAAAACGGTTCTTTGCTCAGTCAGGGAAAAGCAACAGGTTTGCTTTAATTGCCTATCCCTCCCCAGCATATACCTATTTGTGTTTGCTCTCCCGTTATTACACCCAGTGCTAGGAGCTGAAGGAAATATCTGGTGCTTCTAGATATGGCAGATAATGTGGCCCACACCATGTAATCATGCTGGACCAGTCAGTACTGTCCCATATGGAGTCCATAGCCCTATGCATGCTATAATTCCAGGGACTCATATCTTACACAAGTCTTTCCACTCGTCCCTTTTTGATGGTGGGGTAGCGAAAGAAACTCAAGTATTTACAGTGCCTGCCGCCGAGAATGTGTTTTCAGGGTGCCGACATCTCGCACTCGCTGGAATAGTAAAAGCACATTCCAGTGAGCGCGTCATAGAAGCGACGGGGATCCAACGTGGATTCCCGCCAATTCTACACGTGGGCGGCGTTTATGAATCCTGAAGGGGAAGTCCCTGCCGGATTTAAAAAAAAAATCCGGCATGGGTTCCCCCCTCAGGAGTATACCGGGCCCTTAGGTCTGTTATGGGTTGCAAGGAGACCCCCCCTACGCTGAAAAAAACAGCGTGGGGGTCCCCCCACAATCCATACCAGACCCGTATCCAAAGCACGCCAGCCGGCCGGTCAGGAGGGGAGTGGGGGCGAGCGCCCCCCCCCCCCTCCTGAGCCGTACCGGGCAGCATGCCCTCAACATGGGGGGGTCAGGTGCTCTGGGGCAGGGGGGCACACTGCGGCCCCCCCACCCCAGAGCACCCTGTCCCTATGTTGATGAGGACAGGGCCCCTTCCCGACAACCCTGGCCGTTGGTTGTCGGGGTATGCAGGCGGGAGGTTTATCGGAATCTGGGAGCCCCCTTTAATAAGGGGGCCCCCAGATACCGCCCCCCCACCCTAAGTGAATGAGTATGGGGGTATTAAAATATTTTATTATAGTTGGCCACCAGGGGGGGGGTGTATGGTCGCTTTTATAAAAGCGCCCCCCCCCCCGGCGGGCTTCTCCCGACATATTCTGCGGGGGGTGGGTGCCGCTGTTCTTCGCCGCCGGGCTTCCTTCAACATATTCGGCGGGGGGTGTCTTCTGCTCTCCGGGGGTCTTCTCCGCTCTCCGGGGGTCTTCTCCGCTCTCCAGGGGTCTTCTCCGCTCTCCGGGGGTCTTCTCTGCTCTCTGGGGGTCTTCTCCGCTCTTCGGGGTCTTCTCCGCTCTTCCTCCGCTCTCCGGGGGTCTTCTTCGGGACTGGCCGCCGCTATCTTTGTGTGTTAGCTCAATTACTAGCGGCGGACAGTCCGGTCTTCCGTGATGTCTTCTTCTTCCCTCTTCTTCTCCAGATGTTGACACGATGCTTCCTCTCGCTGTTCTGCCGGGCGCGCGGCTCGCAGCGACTTATATAGGCCTATCTTGTGACGTCGCAGTCCCATCATGCTCCGGTAGGTACCCCCCATATTGAGGGCATGCTGCCCGGTACGGCTCAGGAGGGGGGGGCGGCGCTCGCTCGCCCCCATTCCCCTCCTGACCGGCCGGCTGGCGTGCTTTGGATACGGGTCTGTATGGATTGTGGGGGACCCCCATGCCGTTTTTTTCGGCGTAGGGGGGTCTCCTTGCAACCCATAACAGACCTGAGGGGGGAACCCATGCCGGATTTTTTTTTTCCCCTTCAGGATTCATAACAAACGCTGCCCACGTGTAGAATTGGCGGGAAACCACGTCGGATCCCCGTCGCTTCTATGACGGCTTTGTCTCCATCGCAGCAAGCCAGCTCGGTGCTGGCTCCCGCGATGGGGCTCACAGGTGGTCAATCTCGCCGAGAAAGGGAGCGAGATTGACACAATATCGCGGTCAACCACTATACCGCTGGAGATGTCTAGGTTAAAGTGAGTTTGCTGTTTTGCCCAGTATGGCCAAAGTATAGGTTTACTCTATGAGTGTGTAACCATCTTTCTTTGCTCTACCTCACTCAACATTTAATTTCACCAGTCAAATAGCCATGCCATAGGGGTGGATTTACTAAAAACAGACTGTGCACTTTGCAAAGTGCAGTTGCTCCAGAGCTTACTAAATGAGGCAAACCTTCACGTTGCAATGAATACCCAATCACGTGCAAGGAAAATGAAAAAACTGCATGTTTTTGCTTGCATATGATTGGATGATGAAAGTCAGCAGAGATTCTGCTCATCTACAAAACTCTAGAACAACTGGAGTGCAACTCCACTTTGCAGAGTGCAACTGTACTTTGCAAAGTGCACAGTCTATTTGCCTTTAGTAAATCAACCCTATAATGTCATATATACTTTGTTACTAGCCCCCTGTTCCAAGCAATGTCAGGAACTTTGGACCTCGATGGGAGGAATTTCAGAAACCGTGGTGAAAAAAAAAAGATCTGCTACCCACAGTCTAAGAAAGAGCAGGAATAAATCTCATTTAAATGACTTTATTCCCTCATGACTATAGTACTTAGCAAGATGAAACGGGCTCTTTGTGGGACTTAAAGGGGTTGTAAAGGTAAAAGTTTTTTTACCTTAATGCATCCTATGCATTAAGGTAAAAAAACATCTCACAGCACCGCCCCCCCCCCCCCCGAGTCCCGGTTTTACTTACCTTACCGTTCGAAACTCCCAGGCGCGTTCGCGTCATCCTCTTCGGTTCCCAGCCTGGCCATTGATTGGCTAGGCTGGGCAGATTGATAGCTGCGCAGCCATTGGCTGGCGCTGCTGTCAATCACAGCGGATGACGCGGCGCGCCGGGGGGCGGAGCCGAGTGATACAGTCGGCGGCTATGGCCGCCGCTGTATCACGGGAGCACGCTCGCAAAAGTTTTCCACCGTGCGAGCGCCCTCGCATGAAGATGGAAAGCTTTTGCGAGGAGTAGCCCAGACAGCCGCCGAGGGACCCCAGAAGACAGCTTTCCAGGCCACTCTGTGCAAAACGAACTCCACAGTGGAGGTAAATATAACATGTTTGTTATTTTAAAAACAAAAAAATCCTGAGTTTAGTGTCCCTTTAAATCCTATTGTTACTTGTATTGGTCAGTATGCTAAAAAAAATGTCCTTTACTAAAGGTGCACTTATAGGCAAGACTTACATATTGAACAAGCAGAACATAACTCAAGTTCTATATAAATAGGATGGACCTGCTCTGGCAACCAAAAGTTCTGTGCTTTTTGGCTTTCTTCAGATAAGCATAAATGAAACAAAATACAACTGTTTTTAGGTACTGGTCTCAGTCAGCTAAACAGCAAAATGTTGCGGACCGTAAATGTCTGCTATGTATCGTGTATGTCCGGGAGTTATAGAAGAAAATGGCTGTTGAAATCTTTTTCCAAAGCTATTCCTAATTTTGAATTGGTTCAACCTACAGATTGAACCTTAATAAATGCTTCTGGACTATCCGCTATTGGAGTGGTGGTCAATTATTTTTCTCGGTAGCCACTAAATTTAATCTAAAGCGTCTTTTTGATGCCGTTACATGTGCGAGAGGTGCCTAACCATAGTCACTGTACTCTGCGATGTACACCATAGATGAATCCAACAACTACTACCTCTAATTTACTGTTTAGTCCAACAAATAGGCAACATTTAAGGCTCGGTTCACACTACTGTGACCTACGGTGTGATTTTGCCAGGCCACTTCCTGATGATTTGCTGGCGACTTGAGCACTACTTTAATGCAACTTTGAAGAGAGAGGAACTACACTGCATGGATTGCCTGTGTAATCTTCCTGCAAAGTGGGATCCAAATCACATCAGTTAAGATGAGGATCCGACTTTGAGGCAACTTATATTAGTCTATGGGCAAAAGTCAGCTAGAAGTTGCCTTGAAGTAGTACAGGAAACTTTTCTAAAGTCAGAGTGATTTCAGTAGTGCTAATTAGGATAGCTCTTATTGACTAACATGGGATCTTGCATGTCATGCGACTTGGGGTCTCACAAGTCGGATCCCGAGACGCCGCAGTGTTTGAACCGCACCTAAAGCCAAATTACAAACGACAATGAAATTTAAATAGTGAATTGTGCATCAATCCATCTTAATTCCAAACACCTTATCCCAAGCATCACACAGTCAAATGAATCAAAGTCACGGTTTCCTATATGAGCCAAGCTATTTTCCTGCCCTGGGGACTGGGCATTTTTCTCCACTTCGTACCTTCTTGGGCACCGGACTACTCACCAGCCCCTTGCATTTTCCTGCCTCTGTAGCCTATGAGAGAGAATCTGGTTGCCTCTTCCAATGGGAGGTTTTGCATCACAAAGAAGGACCCCAGGAAGTCAACTAAAGAAGAGAGGAGGCCTTTTAAGTGACTGCATCTTTAGGTAAGTAAATTGCGCATTTGTATATTTTTTTCATACCAGCAGTTAGAGGGGGCTGGGGAGGTTAAAGTGTTTGTAAGGGTAGAACGTTTTTTATCTTGATGCATTCTATGCATTAAGATGATAAGCCTTCTGTGTGCAGCAGCTCCCCTTAGCCCTCCTAAAACCTACCTGAGGTCCGTCTAGATCCAACAATGTTGCATGAGAGACTCTGTTGTCCAGGACTCCCCTCCTCATTGGCTGAGACAGCAGCACGGCGCCATTGGCTCCCGTTGCTGTCAATTAAAGTTAGTGAGCCAATGAGAAGAGAAAGGCGAGACTGGGCCACGGCTTTGTGTCTGAATTGACACAGGGAGCCGCGGCTCGGCTCGGTTGTCCCATAGCAAGCTGTTTGCTATGTGGGCACTCAACAGGAGTAAGGGAGCCAGGAGCACCAAAGAGGGACCCGAGGAGCGGAAGATCTGGGCTGCTATATGCAAAACCACTGCACAAAGCGGGTAAGTACTGTATAACATGTTTGTTATTTAAAAGGGGAAAAAAAGACTTTAGTATCACTTTAAGGTTTCCCGTTGCCTACATTTAGTTGAGGAGTACACTAACCTTTCCATCGAGTCCCAAGCAAAATATTAATATTTTCATTGGCCACAGTGATCAAGAGCCCTTGCAACCGCCAACTTTTAAAAACAAATCGGAAGTAGTACCAGAAAGGTGCAAATAGTTGGATTTTAAAATGTATGCAAAAAAATAAAAAATAATATTTTAAATTCAATCGTTTCTGTCCATGCCTAAACTGAATTATTTAATGCACAAGTTTTACTGCTCAGCCTATACAGTCTATTCCACTTTCAATGCATTTGCCATCCTCTGCAATGATTTACCTTCACTTTGCAGCCAGTTCTCAACAGCTCATAAAGATTTTATGTGAAAGTTAACCCATTGGAGCTAAGCCTATTAAAAATCTATATTCTTTGAAATCCAGTGTATTAATTGCATTGCAATGTGTGCTGTGCAGGCTCAGAAGGTGTTAACCAACTTGGAATTTATGGGTGATCTTCCGTTCAGGATTCTTAGTTAAAATTACTACTTAGAAAAAACTAAAGTATGCATTGAAAGTAGTGGCTATATGGCTATGTTTAGTACAAATTTAGTCAGACTGAAGGCAGTAACCTCATTGTGTGCTTGTCATTTAGGCCATAAATACACTTTTAAAGAATTTTACTGTATTTCTGTATGGGTTTTCTCCAGTACGGGCAATTAAAGGAAAATACATTTACTTTATGTATGTTTTTCTTCATTTTACACATTTAAAACTAAATCCTACTTAAAAACCAACTCCGTGCTTTTTTTGGTAAGGTCCCTCAGGCCTGGTTTCACACTAGTGTGATTTCAGATATGACTTGAGTCGCACAGAATCGCATTACAGTGGAAATCACAATGTTTTTAATGGTGTCTAATCACATCAATGCATCTCTGTATAGAATAATTTTGGAAAAGATTCCTGTACTACTTTAGTGCAATTCCAGCACAATTGTGGCGTCATAGAATATGCAAATGACATTCAAAAACCTGATTGTACCATTGTGAATCTAGCCTCAGGCCAGGTTTCATAGGCGTGCACAAAGGATATTCCGATAATGCGACAATTTTGAAAAAAAAGCAATATTGTGTACTTTTGCTATTATAAATAATATCCCAAAAAATAAAACAAAAAAAAAGCTACCGTATGTATCGGGGTATAGCGCGCACCGCTAAAGTAGCCCCGAAATTCCTGTAAAAAAAAAACATTTTATAACATTTTATTACTTACAGTTTTGGTGTCTTGTCCAGTGTCCATCGTCCGGTCCGTCGTTCGTCTGCGGCCTCGGTGGTGTCCTCCTGGCTTTTCCCGTGCTGTCCGAGTCGAATACCCGCTTCCCGCACTCAGTTTGAAGCCTCCGCTGACATATAACGAGCGCAATACACTCGGGCACGCTCGGCTGCTCATGCATAAACATCACAGAGCATGACTACGAGCGAAGCCCAGCCTGGCCGAATGTACCCGAGTGTACTGCGCTCGGTATATGTCAGCGGAGGCTTCAAACTGAGTGTGGGAAGTGGGTATCGGCGTATATCGCGCACCCACGATTTTCCCCTTATTTTAAGGGGAAAAAAGTGCGTGGTATACGCCGATAAATACAGTAATTTCTTCTCAGTTTAGACCGATACGTATTAAGCAATAAGCGTATATTGATCGGTTTTGTGCAAAAGTTGATGGACCAGATTCAGGTAGCTTTGCGCATCTTTAGGCGGGCGTAGCGTTTTGAATATACGCTACGCCGACATAACTTAGAGAGGCAAGTGCAGTATTCACAAAGCACTTGCTCCGTAAGTTGCGGCGGCGTAGCGTAAATTGGCCGGGCGTAAGCCCGCCTAATTCAAAGTAGGAAGGAGGTGGGCGTCATCTATTTAAATTCAGCGTGACCCCATTAAATTAATGAATGGCCGATTAAACGCCGCATGCGCGCGCATGCTCAGAATCACAAGATACGCCGGCATAGGCAAGTTACGTCGGGCGGCTGAAGCCTTGTTTTACGGCGTATCTAGCTTTGCGAATCTGCGTAAAAGTACGACTGCACACATTTGTACTTACGACGGCGTATCTGGAGGTTCGCCGGCGTAAAGCTACCTGAATCTGGCCCATAGCGTCTACAAAATAGAGGGTACTTTTATGCCATTTTTATTATTATTATTTTTTCACTTGTTATGGCGGCGATCTGCAATTTTTTTTGTGACTGTGACATTATGGCGGGAAACATTGGGCACTTTTGACACTATTTTGGGACCATTAACATTTATACAGTGATCAGTGCTATAAAAATGCACTGATAACTGTATAAATGTGACTGGCAATGAAGGGGTTAAACACTAGGAGGCGAAAAGGGGTTTAGTGTGTCCTAGGGAGTTATTCTAACTGTTGGGGGCATGGCTTACTGTGACACGTCACTGATCACTGCTCCCGGTGAGAGGGAGCAGACGATCAGTGTCCTGTCACCAGGCAGAACAGGGAGATGCCTTGTTTACAAAGACATCCCCCCCTTTCTGCTGTTCCTTGACCCGATTGCAGGACACCGGTGGACATTAAGTCTGCATATCCCGTGGGCATGGTCACAGAGACTGCGGCGATATATACACGTTGCTTTGCCTGCCCGTGCCATTCTGCCGACATAAATCTGCGCGAGGCAGTTGGCAATCGGTTAAACAGATCTAATTAGAAGTGTTGGCTATCGCTTTAAATGATCTGCTAGCAGAATTCTTTCAAGTGCTGAAGCCTATTTAAAGCCTGCTAGCAGCTTCCTCAAAGGGGTTGTAAACCCTCATGTTTTTTCACCTAATGCATCCTATGCATTAAGGTGAAAAACTTCTGTCAGTCACCGGCCTACCCGTTTTACTTACCTGGGCCCCGAATTTCCCTCAGTGGAGACACACTGTCCCTCTCTGCACAGGGTCCTGGCTGTTGATTGGATAGATTGATTTGCAGCGCAGCCATTGGCTCCTGCTGCTGTCAATCAAATCCAATGACACGGGGCAGGTCCGATTTCTTACATTCGGTGTCTATGGACACCGAATGCTAGACTCAGGAGTGCACCCGCAAGGCAACCTCTCAGGAGAGCACTTCTCCTAGGGGGTTATCTGATGTGGGAGGAGCTGCCGAGGGACCCCAGAAGTCGAGGTTCGGGGTCACTATACAAAACGAGCTGCACAGTGGAGGTAAGTAGGACATGTTTTGTTATTTAAAAAAAACAGGAAAGAAACACGATTTACAATCACTTTAACCACTTGCTTACTGGGCACATATACCCCCTTCCTGCCCAGGCGAAATTTCAGCTTTCAGCACTGCGTCGCTTTAAATTAAAATTGCGCGGTCGTGCGACGTGCCTTACAAACAAAATTGACGTCCTTTTTTCCCCCACAAATAGAGCTTTCTTTTGGTGGTATTTGATCACCTCTGCGTGTTTTTTTTTTTTGCGCTATAAACAAAAAAGAGCGACAATTTTGAAAAAAAACGCACAATATTTTTTACTTTTTGCTACAATAAAAATCCAATTTTTTTAAAAATATATATATTTTTTTCTCAGTTTAGGCCGAAATGTATTCTACAATCGCAATAAGCGTATAGTAATTGGTTTGCGCAAAGGTTATAGTGGCTAGGAAATAAGGGATAGAATTCTGACAATTTTTTTTTTTTTTTACTAGTAATACGGGGATCTGCAAATTTTGTCAGGACTGCGATATTGCGACGGACACATCGGACACTTTTGACACATTTTTGGGACCATTCACATTTATACAGCGATCAGTGCTATAAAAACGCACTAATTACTGTATAAATGTGACTGGCAGTGAAGGGGTTAACACTAGGGGGTGAGGAAGGGGTTAAATGTGAGTCCTGGGTGTGTTCTAACTGTGTGGGGGGAGGGGGGTGACTGGGGGAGGTGACCGATGCTGTCTCCCCATGTACAAGAGAAACAGCATCTGTCTCCTCTCACTGACAGGACGTGGAGCTCTGTGTTTACACACAGAGCTCCACGTCCCTGCTCTAAAACTGCCGATCAGCGGGTACCTGGTGGTCATCGCGACCGCCAGGCACACGCATCGGCATCTCGGGCACGCGCCGCCATCGTCTTGCGCGCCCCCCAGTGGCCGGAGAAAACGATGCCGTCAATTGACGGCAGCTTGGATATTCAGATCCCCTAAGCTGCCGTCAATTGACGATAAGCGGGGACTGAAGTGGTTAAAGTGACAGCCAGCTTACCTATTCAAATCTGTGGCCGCGTACAAACGTCCGAGAACCTCATCGGGCTAAACTCATCGTTCCGCCCGTCGAGGTTCCCGATGAGCAATCGAAAAAGTCATCGAGCCAAATTTCCTCATTGAACAACGAGGAAATAGAGAACATGCTCTCTATTTTGGCTCGACGAGCTTCCCAACGGTTTGCTCGTCGAAAGTGTACACACGACCGGTTTTCTGGGCAGAATACTTCTCCCAGCGAGCTTCTGGATGGATTCTGCCGAGAAACTTGGTCGTGTGTACGGGGCCTACGTTTAACAACCTCAGACAGGAGCTGAAGGTTGCTTCTTGAACAAAGCTGCTGACGCTTGTGGAAAGCATTGCAAATACTTATTGTACAAACTGCTCTTATCAAAGTTGAAAAGTTGAAGCCCAAAAGGCTTCTATATATGTGTGGTTTAAAGTATATGGTGTATACTTATAACACATTATTTTGTGTGTGTGTTCATATATGTGTATTTTATAAATCATAGTCTCTGTCCCTTTCATGTACTTATTCCAGCTGAAGTACCTGGTTGATCCTGCCAGTCACCATTCTTTATTGTTCTAAACTGATCACACATACCAGTTTACTCGTTTATGAAATGTAAGTACACTGGAAGTTTTTTTGCTTTTAATAAAACTCTTTTCTGATTTAAAAAACAAACAAAAAACGAATCGCACAAAGCACAGAAGGCAATCTGCATGGTCAGCTTTCTTCCCTCAGCAGGTCCTTCAGAGTTACAGGACACGCCCGTGGAACCAATCACAGCCTGCCTCTTGAACACACCCCCTCCACAAGCACAGCCTGCTTCAGGCTGTACAGACTGAAATACAGGCAATTTTTTTACTGTTTATGTCATTGAATCATAGGGGAAAGAAAACAGGACATGGTAAATAAACCACAGATAATATTTTAGAATGTAAAAAAAAATGTAAAAATTGCTCAGTAATATAATGGCTGAATATCAGGAGAGTTAAATGGGCTCTTCTCTTTTTTTCTCTGATTATATCCATTTTATGGGAGAGGGTTACTCCCTTCTTGACTACCATACATTCTTATTGTACTCGGCTCTGGAAGTCTCTTACAGCTTTTGTAAGATTCATGCCTTTCACTTTATCCTTGATATACAGTACGTTGTAAGCCAGTTTAAAAGTAACTATCGGCATCTTATTTTGGAATGTTAAAATGGTTGTAAACCCTTACCCAGTGAAGTGACTGGGCTTGGGTGGTATAGATGAAAAAAGTCCCCCTACATAGGTTATACCTATTTATCTGCAGTCTTCTCTTCTCTGCAGCCGTTCTAAGTCCAGAAATTATAAAGCTTGTCTGACCTTTCAGAAAACAGAGGGCAGAGAGCGGAAGTTACTCACTGCAATGCTCAGTGAGGAGAGCTGATTGGTGGGTAGCGATATGCCCCTTCAAACAGAAACAGATCTAAAGGCTGTCAATCACCGGTTGCATGCTGAAACTCCCTCCCCTGTCACCTTTTTTTCTCTTGGTGTCAGGAAAACTTGTCAGAAGTTACTCATGCTGATAGCAGAAGAATGAAGCAGCACACGGAAATGACACCTGGTGCTATTGCTCGACACAAGTACACACTATAGAGTGATATGCTTTGTTCATATTTCATGCCTGAGGTTTACAACCACTTCAAATATGTGTTTCTTAGACACCATAGGGCTGAATTTTTTATTGAAGAAAGTAAGTTTTTTTATTTTTAATTTTTTTACTGCAGGTATAAAACCCTTTTTCTATTTATTCTTTTTATCAATGATAATATCACTATTGTTTGTTTTCCTTCTTTTTATTCATTGTTATATTTGATGTCACTAGCTTCCAGAACATACAATATACTGTACTGTATATCAGTTTAGTACTATGTGAAATGATTGTGAATGAGGGAATTTTTTATTACATTGTGTTTTACGTATTCTTTCATTTCAGGTGATACTAAGAGATGTGCCTTGCTACAGGGTTGCATAAACAAATATAGATTACAGGGGTCTATTTGTCTAATCTAGGAGATAACGATTTACTTTATAATAGTGATCATGTCCGTTCACTGATAATAGGAATGACTCAAAATAATCAAGCTATGCAATTAATTGCTCTGGATGCAATATATATTTGACTGACAGTTTTTCAACCCTAATATGTATTCCCATTATGTATTCCTAAAGGGTCAGTGTGCAAAACTGATATCTTCATATAGATGGATGCCAGTGGGCTGAATCTTCTAAAATGGACAAGACATCCCCTTGCGTTTTTTGGCTTTGTCTCTTGCCACCACAGAGTCTTTCTTCCTCTCTTATAGAGTATTAAGAGGAGACATAGTTGTTCCCTATTTATTTCTTGTAATGTAATGCGATTAAACTAGTAATTTAAATCGACACAATCCAATCCAAGTGCATTAAAAAAAGTGCAAAGCCTTAGGCCGCATACAGGCGATCGAATTTGTCCGCTGAAACTGGTCCGACGGACCGTTTCAGCAGACAAATCCGGTCGTGTGTATGGGCTAGCGGACATGTCTGACCGGCGGACAAATTTTAAAGCATGCTTTAAAATTTGTCCGTCGGATATGTCCGCTGGTTAGTACACCAACCAGCGGATATATCTGCCCGCACATGCGTAGAATGGATTCGACGCATGCGTGGAAGTTTTTTACTTCCTGGTGCGGTGACGTGGCGGCGTCAACGTCACCGCCACATCACCGCGCTGTCTGCCGGCGGGGATTTTGATCCGATGGTGTGTACACGCCATCGGACCAAAATCCAATGAGACATGTCCGCTCTAAACGGTCCGTCGAACAAGTTTGAGCGGACATGTCTCATTGGTTTTCTTTAAAAATCTGTACAACCAGAGTAGAAAAGCCTATGCCTTGCCAACATGCACCAGAGTAGGACCCTTGCTCTTAGCATGGCAGTAGTGGTCTCTGACTGACTTGTTCTTTCCCCGACTTGTTCACTTCATTCCCTGACTTAGTTGGGGTAGGCGGTACACTTTGGTGGGGATGTGTCAGCCACGCCTTTTGACCATTGACCTCTAGGAACCTGCCTTTTGACCTTTTGACCTCTGTGGGAGCTCCCTATTCCAATTCCTGAGTCCTAGCCTTATTCTTCAAGGGGAAAACCTAGCCCCTAACCCTAACCGTACCCCTAACCCTAACCATACCACTAACCCTAACCAGAGATCTGATGCCACCTGCAGAGTCACAGCTAGAGCTCTTCAATCGGCAGGGAGAGCTAATAAAGTTGACTCAGCGGGGAGTGAATCTAATCTTTGCAGAGAGACCACTGCTTTCACACATAGGCCAAGGGTGTTCCCCTGCAGCTTTCCAAAGAAAACAGACTCTTAAAGTAGTTGTAAAGGCAGAAGTTTTTTTTTTGTTATCTTAATTCATTCTATGCTTTAAGATAAAAAGCCTTATGTGTGTAGTAGCCCCTCTAATACTTACCTGAGCCCCATCTAAATCCAGTGTTGTTGCAGGAGAATATATCAATGAGGGAAAAAATTGCGCTACTAATGTGTATAAGCTGCCAACATCAATTAGTCTTGTTACATGAGAGACTTGGCTGTCCGGAATCTCTCTTCTCATTGGCTGAGACAGCAGCGAAGCACCATTGGCTCCTGCTGCTGTCGATCAAAGTCAGTGAGTCAATGAGGAGAGAGAGGGGGCAGGGCCATGGCCGCAGCTCTCTGTCTGAATCAATACACGGAGCTGTGGCTCGTCTTGGGTGTCCCCATAGCTAGCTGCTTGCTGGGAGGGCACTGAGCAGGAGGGAGGGGCCAGGAGCACAGAACAGGGACCCGAGAAAAGGAGGAGCTGGGCTGATCTGTGCAAAACCACTGTACAGAGCAGGTAAGTATAACATGTTATTTAAAAAAAAAAGGATCACTTTAAAACCACATTAAAATAAAAGTAAATTGCCAGGGACAGCAAGTCCCCCTCGAAAATACTTTGGCAGGTGGGTGGAGTTGCAGCAGTTTTGGCACCTAGTTTCTTATGAGTAGAAGATGATTCAGTGTAAGTGTAGATTGACTTTCTGTTTGTAAAGAAATATATACATTTTGTGAAGTCATATTCTGTAAATGCGCTAATAAAGTTATATTGTACACTGCAAAGTTCTTCTGAAAAGCATCAGCTCGCTGTATGGATGTTAGCACTTTTCTGTGAACTTTGAGAACTTCTTCCATTCGTTTCTAAAGAGAAAGTTTTCCCCTTTACCTCTAGAATGAAGTCACCCTGCTGAGAAATGAAGTGGCACAGCTGAAACAGCTTCTTCTGGCTCATAAAGATTGCCCTGTAACCGCCATGCAGAAGAAATCTGGCTATCATAGTGAGTAATGTTCCATTACCCATGGCCTTGGGCTACGTCGGTGAAATACTGCCAAAATGAACCACGCTTCTATTAATACAGGGAGGTGCACATACACTTCTAGTGTTTAACATTAAATATTGAAAATAGGGGAAGGTTATTGCTCGCTACGTTTAGATGCTGTTTAAACAGAATTCATTTCCACTCTCCTCTGAGTAATATTTTTTTGCTGTACTTGATTAACTCCACTGTATGTCTCTAGCACTTTAAACATTTTTTTCAATGAATGCTGTTTAATTAGTATTGTATGTGGAAAATCCCTTAAGCTACTGCATTTCAGCTTTGGGGTGTAGAGTATGATTAACATATGCAGAACACACTCAAAAGCCCCTCTAGTGTCTGGGGAAAGATGCATAAAAATATATAAATGTGGATTTTGACAGTTTATTTTCATTGGTTTGGGATTCATGCTCACTGAACCTGGAATTTATTCCCACGCTTTGAATTAAAAATGTAATATTTTAGTACTACATGTACAGAATTTTGATGTATGGCTGCTATGGGGGCAACTGATGTCATAGCTTACAAATGTTTTAATTTTTTCTTCCTACAGAAAATTGTTAAATTGTAGCCAAATATAGGCATTGTTGGGTGGATCTGGGTGAAGTTTTGATGGATATGAGTATTGCTTAAGCTGTGGCTGCATGAGAACAAAATGGTAAATAGGTTCCTAAAATATTTTCCTTAAAGGAGAAATACAGTCCAAGCTTGTTTGTGGATCACAGGAGTTCAGTTCTTTCTTACATCAGACATCAGGCTGAAGAAAGATGGCAAACCACATGGTCAAGATCCACCCAGAAGCCTGAACCGGCTCAGCCTCTCAGGAATCCACTGAGAGCCTGAGCCAATCACTCCCGCCTCCTCAACAGCCCAGCGCTCCAGTGAGGACGGGGGGCAGAGCAAAGAGGCGGTGACTGACAGTCACCAGCTCTCTGCTCACAGAGCACTGAAAACTAATCAGTGGTCTTTGATTGCATGGTTCTTAGTCTAAGACCCTTTTCACACTGGGGCGTTTTTAAGGCGCTTTGGTGTTAAAAAAAGCGCCTGAAAGAAGCCTCATCTGCAATCCCAATGTGAAAGCCAGAGTGCTTTCAGAGCCCTTTCACACTGCCAGTGCCCAAAAAACGACGGTAAAGCTCCGCTAAGACCCCTTTCACACTGGGATTTTTTAAAGACGCTTTGGCGTTAAAAAAAAGGGCCTCAATGGGAACGGGCGCTTTAGGAGCGGCCCTTTCAACGCTCCCAAAGTGCTGCAAAGAAGCTGCTTGCAGGACTTTTTTTGACGCCCTGGCAGCGCAGCGCCTCACTGTGAAAGCACTCGGGCTTTCACATTGTGATTGCAGATGAGGCTTCTTTCATGTCTTTTACAGGTGCTTTTTTTGGTGCTAAGACCCCTTTCACACTGGGGCGTTTTTTCAGGCGCTTTAGTGTGAAAGCACTTGGGCTTTCACATTGGGATTGCAGATGCAGCTTCTTTCAGGCACTTTACAGGTGCTTTTTTTAATGCTAAAGAGCCTGAAAAACTCCTCAATGTGAAAGGGGTCTTAGAGCCAGCAGGGGGCAGATGCAGCATCGGAACGATGCTGCACCACCTACTGTAGGGGAGTATGGTTAAAAGAAAAATACCCAAATGTCACTTTTTAAATAAATAGGGACTGCTAAAAAACACCTGGACTTTCTCCACACCTGCTTTTCTGGTACTGCCCCTGGGAGCCCCTTCTGTCACCAGTTGTCTGGCTAGAAAAGAGGCAAACAGGTCATACTCAGCAAATAGCTGCACATCCAGGAATTCCGATTGCCTTTTATTGTTCAAAGTAATAACACCAAAGACACCAACACAAGGTCACGTACACGCGTTTCACACAAACTCCTTGTGCTTAATCATTAGTAATGTTTGTGTGAAACGCGTCTATGCAGGCCAGGGCTGGCAGGAGATATTCCACCTCAGGTTATCATCATACACCTGGAGCAGTGGCTCTTTTTCTTTGTATAGTAATTTACCTATATCATCGGAAGTAAAAGTCGAAGAAAATCCCACATTTTGGGTTGACATTCGAACACTATTAGAGGGAAATCTTCCACTGGGGACACTAGTTTTGGTGACCCTGGTGACACCCTAGTATTCCCACACTTTTTAAGGGAGTTCCTCACCCTTCCTGTTTTGGCTATGGAACAGGAAGTCACCAATGGGACACCGATGACAAAAAAAAAAATAGGGGTTATTATAACTCTCCCTTACTCTATTCAAAATGGAAAAAATACACTTTGGCCTTTTTAGTTACATTTTTAACATTTGATACAATAAGTTAATTTTCCAAAAAATGAAAACATTTGTTGGTTGCATTAGAATTCACCCAAATAGTTTAAGATTTGGTAGAACCACTTTTGCCTGCAATTACAGCTGCAAGTATTTTGTGCTCAGTTTCTCCCAGCTTTGCACAATGCATCTTGCAATCAGCTTTTGCCTAATTTTGTTGGTAAAATTTCTCTTGCATTCAGATTGGATGGGAACTGTTGGTAAACATAATTTGTTTTAATCTTGCCATAGATCATCAGCTAGATTGGAAAGGACATTGTTTTACCATAATAAGACATCTAGATTCTGTTTTGTTTTTTAACCACTCTGATGTAGATTTGGCTGTGTGTTTACATTTATTTTTAGGGTATTGCCACAGGTACAAAATGCTTGTTAAATCCCCTAGTGGGTCCAGTGCACGTCTTACTTCTCACAGTTTTAATCTAAGCAGTAGTTAGGTATTTTTATTAATGTCAGAGTGGGCTGTAGCTCTTTCCCAGGCTAAAGCCCAAATTATGGGTGTTCTTATGGGGAAGAAGACCAGCAGTGAAGCCCCCACACCCTCTACTTTCTGCAGCCCTCTATGCAATATTCCCATGTCTATGCCGCCTTTGCTACCTTACATGTACATAAAATACTACACAAGCCTGCAACAACACAAGCCAAATACTACAATTGTCACAGAGAGACTAGTGTAGTAGGTCACGTGTGTTGTTGGGCTTGTGTTTTTGTGAATGACCATGCTCCTCTGCAGCTGCCGTTATTCACAAGCCAACAGCCTAATATTTTCTCTCCTCTTGAAATAGCATGAAGGTCTGGGCGCAGTCAAGCTAGTGCTTATGTACATGTAAGGGAGCAGACCGGGCTGTATGATTTAAAAGGGGTGATTGCAGAGGAGGGGGAGCAGGGCCTTTGCAGGCTCTGTGTGCTCTTTTGGGTCATGCTCTGAGCTGTCACGTAGAACTGGCGGCATCTCCTTTGTCCAGTGTTATCCGATAGCAGTAGAGGTCAGTGGGGCCAGATCTCTGGAAATGCTGTTTAGAAACCTTAGCACAGATTTAAAGGGCATTGCACAGAACAGGTAAGTTAGACGTATATTGCTTGAAAAAAATTGTTTACAATCACTTTAAACAGGGAAAAGTACTACCCCTGTATCAAACATTGTATACATGTGTCAATACTTTGATATTGTAAGGTAAATTCTTAGAGACTGGGAGAGGATTGCCCTAGAATTGCTAGCATTGATATGTGTTTGTGTGTTTGGGTTTATTCATCTTGCCCTCAATCTTGACCAGTTTCCCAGTCTCTGCCAATGAAAAACATCACCTCAACATAATGCTACCACCACTCTTTTTCCCTTTGAGGGGGTCCTCATGTGAAGTAAATAAACCATGCAACAACCAACTATATGTATCTATCCTTTACTGTAACTTGTAATACCTATATATAAGCTATTGCATCTGTATCAACATGCATGAGTCCTGTATCTGCTACTGTATAATAGGCCGAAATGTGCTCTAGGCCTAAGGCTACGCGTTAGTCAATGAGACAGATACCTTTGAATTAAACAGTTATATTTATTCTAACAAAAAGCGTCCATTGTATAGTAAACAAAGCTGTAGCATAGAATTCCTATTGCACAATATACAATCACTAACAAATTTCCTATGGCCTGTTACAATAAGGGCAAATAAGATAGAAAGATACTCAAGCTCGGTCCTTCCTGGCTGGGTCCTGATGGAAAAAGGGCGAACTTAGGCCTTGGCCTTGACCACATGGCTAAGGCCAAAATACCGGCCAGGCTTCCATGCGGCCTAGTCAATGTGGTCTCAGCATAGGCCTTCAGATGATAGGTTCACTCCAGCATTCAAGCGAATAGAGAGAGGAAAGTTCTCTTCCACACTCCTTTTACCAAACCTCACTCATTAATCATTTGCCACGCCTCCCATGTTGTCTGCCCATCTGATGTTCAACCAATCGTTGCATTTCATGACTCACATCCTTGTTCATTCCCTACCTAGCCACTGGGATTCCTTTGATCCTTGTCGTATTCCCCCAATATAGTGCTGAATACATCTCTCCTCTTCTGGTTACTCCTCAGAGATAAGCACCCTGAACTCTGTGTCCGCACATCTTTGGGAGCAAGCCACTAATATACCGTACTTGATTCAGGGTATATTCAGCACATATAGGGTAGGATTCTATCAACCATTGCGAGATGCTGAAGCGCCATGTGATGACGGCATACTGTACCCTGGTAGCCAGCGTTTCACAAGTGCCAGCCCCCTAGGTACCTGCACCATATTCAGTTATGTCAATACATTTGAACAAAAAAAAATTTCCTTCTTTCATTTCCTCCTCCCACAATAAAAACATATTTTACATCTTCTGTTCTGAAGGATTGGATACGTTATATTCCTTCCCCAACCTCCAACTCATTGCATTTGTATTCATAGTCCGTTTGCATCCATAAATGACAGGAGAGACTTTGGCAAAGTTTGACGCGTCTTGTTGTTGGGCAAAGTCTTTCAGATTCAGTATTAGTGCAAAAATTGTCCTTAAGAAAAACAAACCTTATATTTCAAGTATTAATCTGAATCTTTTCTCTCCTGAACGTTTATGAGAACAAATTTTCGGTGTTGTATGGTACAGACGAACTGCCAACCAGATGAACATTCTTCATCTCTGTTCCAGAATCCTCTCCAATTTCGCTCCACCAAGATTCTGGAATTCAAGAACAAGAGCAGAATCAAATTCTTATCGATAATATCTCATAACACAGGAATTTAGCATTCCTGACTTCTAAACAAATTATCAAAACACCATGATTCCTCTAGGATGAACCCATTCTAAAATGGATCCCCATGGTACAAGCAAAAATCTAAAATATAAAAAAAATGAATGTGACTGTTGCTTCTCAAAAATTCTAAATTTTAAGCAATAAAAAAAACAATGCATTATCTGTACTTTAAGATCCATGCACCCATGCATTACTCCCACTTTCAGGTGGACAAATGACAAAATATTGGAATTCTTTCCACCTGAATGAAAAGAAAAGCCAACAAAAGAAAAACAAAACGCAATTCCCGCAGCTAAAAATGGCTTCCTACTGTAGCCAGCTGCTAATTGAGGACATAATTCAACGACCACCAAGTCAGTTGCTAATGATTCTTTTCACTTGTACTAATCCTAACAATTTTTCCACCTGAACAAAAATAAAAATTGAAAAATGAAAAATTTATAATAAAAAACCTATAAAAAAAATGAAATAATAATAATAATAAAAAAAATGAAAATTTAATAAAAATTATGATAAAAAAATATGAAAATTACTAAAATAATTAAAAGAAAATTAAAAAATGAAAAAAAAATTGAAAAACGAAAATTTATAAAAAAAAATGAAAATTATTAAAATAATAATAAGAAGAAATGTGAATAATTAAAAATTACATGAGAGAGGGAGAAAAAAATTACAAAACAACAACAAAAAAAATAAAAAATTAAAGGTTAGATTAAAAAAATTCAACTAAGAGGCTTATCCTCGAAAATATACATACATCAAGGTCCTCTATAATTTTCCAAACTTGACCGTTAAATCTCCAACTCGCATCTAAATCCTTATTCATCGCAAAGAAACGTTAACCCGAAAATTCTCACCATCCCTGCAGCTCTTTAAGGGCTGCTACCACTGTTTCCTCCCCTTGCTATATTTGAATGGACATCTGGCTCCTCCCCCTTTTCATAATCGTGATTCCCCTGTCTTAATTGAGTATTATGGACTCTATGCCTAGGGTTACCCCATCTCACTGAATACACTTCATACCGCCTTGGGGTAGTTTTGGGGTGTTGAGATCCTATTTTGATATTATTCGCCGCCCAACAAAATCTGGCAATGTGACCCCCCTTTTTACACAAAAAACATTTAAGGGTCGGTCTCCCTGCCTGGGGCCTTCTCTGAGTATAAGGCGATGGAGACCCACGTTGTTGCATAACATTACTCTGAACAGACTTTATACTTTGATCATCCGAGGAGTAGTCACTAGCGATGTTCTCATCAGATGTCTCAATACCAGAATCATTTTCTAATGCGGTTACTGCATTTCCATTTAACTTTTCAACCTTAATTTCTATCTTTATTATGCCGTTGGCATTTGTGGGGGGTGTCACCACTACTGTGCTTTCGGCTACTTCTGCAATTCTCTTATGGGGCCTATTGTCTTGATCTGTCTCCCGAACCCAGTCCCTTAGTATATTTACAAAGGTCTGGTACGAGGTGGCATTCCTCAGTGCAATTCTGGTATGGTAATCAATGCATGTGCACTTATTAGCCATAGAACACAGAAAACTGCTGTCATCGTGAGACATATCAGGACAATTGTATGTAGCCTTATAAATGGTGAAATATTCACTGCAAAAGAGTATTGGATCAATTCCCCTTCTAAATTTAGTATTTTCTAGGGCATCTGAACCCCTAGTATCCCTTCCTCCCATTATGCGCTGCATTTCCCTCATTCTATCTGCCGAGTTCCCCCAATTTGAGTTTAACTCGGGAGATAGACCTCTATGATTCCCGACTGGTGGTTGCAGTTCTCCACACAGTTGCAATGGAAGCCCAGCCCGAAGCAGTGCGCATGCATCCCTATCGTTTAAAATGTACTGTGTCACTACAGCTTCCAGCCAGATTGAGAGATTAATAGGTGAGGCGCTTGTGTCAAATTTTCCCAAAATCTGGCACAGATTTGTGCGATCTTGTATGGAGAGTGTCGTGGATTGGGTGCCACCCTCACTTCTTAAAATTGTAGATCCTGGCCAAGTACTTTGTGACGCAGGAGTAAATAGAGGAGAACTGTGATCTGGGTGCTCTTCCGTCTTGTCAGCTGACCATACTGGTTGCTCTTCTATTAGCATCCCTTCTCCCTGCTCTTTTGTCACACTGGGCTGTGTAGCCTTGTTAGCACAACAATGGCTGTGCATTTTCTCCATTGCTTGTGCTTCCAAAGATAGACCCTTGTGTGCTATTTGAGTTTTATATTCTTGAAACTTTCTTTTATACTTTTATCGCAGATTCTTTCACAGCCTCTTTCTTTTCTAAAGATGCGATACACTGTTCCCTCAACATACATGTTTCCTCTAACATACTAACCCTTTTTTCCAATACACACTTCTCATTTACTAATTGTTCAATTCGTTTACCCGCATCTGCATCACACTTCTTAGCTATATTCCTTACATTGCCCACAAAATCCATAATTTCATGTGTTATAGCCCTCTTTTGTACAGTATTAAAACCATTCTCATTAAGTAGTTTTCCAAGAGAATCCATTGTTATGTTAACTGCAACTAAATACACTAAACAGCTGCTTGACCAGTTGTTTAGACAATACACACCTGAATCAGCACAAGCAAATACACAAACAAAAACAAAACAAAAAAAAAAAACAGTTTTCAAGCTATTTAAAATGTGAGTTCCGAGCACAGCAGTTACTGCTCTTCCAAAATTTGCCCCTAGCTCCACTGAAAACCTGTTTTACCAGTTGCTTAGACAATACAAACACAGACACAAAACATAAACCAGACTATTTCCTAGTCCTACAGAGCGCACTCTATATCAACGCTCTAACTGTCAGAATGCAGGCCACATTGAACCTCTCTAGGAACAGAAAGCTAATCTCACTTTCACATGGGTACCAAAAAAAAAAAAATGAACTAAAAATACAACTTAAAAAAAAAAAAAATGTTTTAAATAAAAATTAAAAATTAAACAAATCTATATCCCACTTTTTCCGCACAGATGTGTAGAACAGAAAGCTATTTCACTTTCACATGGGTAAAACCAAAAAAAACTAAAAATAAAACTTCAAAATTAAAATAAAATAAAAATGATAATAAAAATAAAAATAAAACAAAAAATCTATATATCGACCATTTTTTCCGCAAGGCTGTGTGGTTTATCCTGTCAATCTACAGACTTTATACCCAGGTATTCACTCACCAGCGCATTCCACTGGCTACAGGCCTAACACATACAAATACTACAAAAAACGCTTAACAAACAAACATATCAGCCAGAAATCTCACCGTTTTCTGTACGTCTACACTTCTGATGAGATTTTACAGAGCCTCCTGGATCATCAAAGCAGGGTTTCCAGATTCGCGAGCCAGCGCCAACCTTTGATCGTAACTTGCGACGATTTCAGTTCTGGGTTGAGGACTCTTAGCTTAATGGACTCAAAACAAAAATACATTAGGGTTTGTGGACTCTATGTCCAACGATCTAGGGTGCCATTATGAAGTAAATAAACCATGCAACAACCAACTATATGTATCTATCCTTTACTGTAACTTGTAATACCTATATATAAGCTATTGCATCTGTATCAACATGCATGAGTCCTGTATCTGCTACTGTATAATAGGCCGAAGTGTGCTCTAGGCCGCAGGCTAAGCGTTAGTCAATAAGACAGATACCTTTGAATTAAACAGTTATATTTATTCTAACAAAAAGCGTCCATTGTATAGTAAACAAAGCTGTAGCATAGAATTCCTATTGCACAATATACAATCACTAACAAATTTCCTATGGCCTGTTACAATAAGGGCAAATAAGATAGAAAGATACTCAAGCTCGGTCCTTCCTGGCTGGGTCCTGATGGAAAAAGGGCGAACTTAGGCCTTGGCCTTGACCACATGGCTAAGGCCAAAATACCGGCCAGGCTTCCATGCGGCCTAGTCAATGTGGTCTCAGCATAGGCCTTCAGATGATAGGTTCACTCCAGCATTCAAGCGAATAGAGAGAGGAAAGTTCTCTTCCACACTCCTTTTACCAAACCTCACTCATTAATCATTTGCCACGCCTCCCATGTTGCCTGCCCATCTGATGTTCAACCAATCGTTGCATTTCATGACTCACATCCTTGTTCATTCCCTACCTAGCCACTGGGATTCCTTTGATCCTTGTCGTAATCAATGTCTTTTGTTTGTTTGTTTGTGGAGACTGCCCAACAGCTGTCCTCCTCCTAGACTCCCTGGAGACAAGTTTACTTATCCCATTCCTGGGGGGGAGCAGGTATCCTGGCTTGTTTGACTGGAATCAGAGGATGGTCAGAATTCATACATTCATATTATTTGCAACATCATGGTTACGTCCAGTGTTGGCTTTTTGTAACACATAGGACTTGTTTTGGCCTCTTTAGGTTTTGTGTGTCTGCCGCGTGCCTTTTAATAATATTCAGATGGGGTTTGATATGTTTTGTGTTTTGTTTTGTTTTTTCAATTATTATCTCTCTTCTTATCACTCTTCTAAAAAAGAAAAAAATTCCATCAAAAATGTTTCTTTTTATCATGAGTCTGACTTGTTGTCCCTTGGAAAGATGGCCTCCTTGCCAAGTCATTTTGGCTACATTGCTGCCATTGTGACAAATATTTATATTATATGGTAAATACTGTATATTTAGATTTTCTTCTTTACATTTTTAATAATGGATTAATTTTCCAAGCTAATTTTTTTTTTAGACTCTTTAGGCTTGGTTCACACTGGTGCAATGCGAGAACCAGTGCGATTCGTGTGCGGGTTTACGCATTTCACTTGAATCCCGCGCGGTGACATTTTTGAACCACTCCGGGAGTCGGTGTAAAGTTAATGACACCCCCAGATCTGTTTGTAAATCGCAGTGCGAACTGTGAAATTGTGCAGGAATCGGATCACATGGGTGTGAACACCATGTGAATAAATTCCAGTGCAGACCAAAAAAAGGGTCCTGCGCCATCTTGGCGCGTATGCAATGCGATTTCAGCCATACAGGTTGTATGGCTGAATTCGCATCACACACACATTGCATGTGATCTGCACAGCAATGCAGTGCAAATCACATGCAATGTCTGTGATCGCCCAAGTGTGAACCCAGCCTAATTCACACTGTTGCATTGTGATGTTGCAGTGGTGTTAAGTGGTGCAATCCTTTTTTTTTTTTTTTTTAATCCGTTGGGCAGCTCAGGCGCGTTTACAGCTGGATTCACATTGTTGCAGTTCGTTATCTAATTGGATATCCAGTAAAATATATTTTTTTTTCATAAGTTACATTTTGTTTAAGGCCTTTTTCACACAGGCATACTATATTGTACGTCCGCGTGAGGGCGTGTTCTGTGCATTTATGTGCAGGCAGTCATTCATGTCAGTTGGCTGTGGGTTCGGGGCTGTGAACCTGCACCGACACGTCTGTCATATTGGGAGCATTGGCTGTGTCCATGCAGTAACTACATCACAACTAAAATTAATGGGACTGTCTGCATGGGGATGCACAGAACACCCGTGCAACCCTGTGCGGTCAAACACAGCCCTTGCGTGCATGCATGCCTAAGGTGCTTCTGACCAGACATGGAAAAAAAGAACCAGCTAATTGTTTACATTTTCACTATTGTCTAATTTACCTTCAATAATGATGCCATATCCAATGCATTATTATGCCTACATCATCCTTATGTATACACATGGAATATACAGTGCATAAATAGTTGTCATATTTCTTAACATCAAGATGTGACTAGTCACCTCAGTGACATTTGGAAGGTTAATTGAGTCTTCCCATTTCTTTTTCTCTCACATTTTTGGCTGTGATGTACAATGTTCCAACCAGCTGCTGCTGCTGAATAAATGGCCAATTTTGGTCCCTGGTACACAAATTTTTAACAAATAACAAAGCTGGGAATGCATTAGGCAACACTCATAATATATAACCCACAGCTTTCTCCTTTATGATTTAATGATATTCCGGGATATTTGTAAATGTGAAGATTGTCCCTGCCATATGCAAGCACTTCATTTTAATTTGCCAGTGTCAGTAATTCAGGAGGATAAAGAAACATTTTGTATTGCATGCAAACAGTTCCTCAGGTGCTCACGATAAAACTTAATAGCCTCCATCTTTACTTGTAGTCATTTTAAGCTGTTTTATCAGAGCAGGCAATATTTTTTAATTTAAAAGAATTGAGCGGTAAAGGCAACTTTCCATTTGCCATATATATTGAGAGAGCTGATTTTGTCATTTCTGAGCTGATAAATCTTACTCCATGGATGCGCAGTCATCTGACAGGGCTGCAGAATAACATTTTGCAGTAAATTGGATGGGTATAGGCATATGTTGGAGATTGGTATTAACAATGATTGCAGGGAGGATGAGGCTATTATCCTTTACATCTGATAAACCCACATAATGTCAGATAGACGTTCCCGAGATCTGGCATTGTACGCTCCGTTTGTCTTTGATATGCTTCCCATATCCTTGTAAACAAGCTGGGTGTATTTTAATCCGGCCAAGAATGTATTTGTGGCATTGCACAATTATTATAGCTAAATTCACTGTCATAATATGGAATTGGGTTGCATTGAATAATTACTGTATGCTGATATTTGCTCATACAATACAGTGTTTTTCAATCAGGCGAAGCACATACTATACAATTTTGTATATAGAAATAGATATCTAGATTGATATATATACACACAGTTGTGTGAAAGAATTTGCCCCCTTTCTGATTACAATTTTATTTTTTGCATATATGTCACACTTTTAAATGACTCGGATCATCAAACAAATGTTATTATTACACAAAAGATAACCCAAGTAAATACAAAATGCATGTTTTAAATGATGGTTTCATTTATTAAGGCAAAAAAGCTGTCCAAACCTGCCTGGCTTTATGTGAAAAAGTAATTGCCCCCCTAAACCTAATAACTGGCTGTGCCACCCTTGGCAACAACTGCAATCAAGCGTTTGCGGTAACTGCCAATGAGTCTCTTCCAATTTTGGCCCACTCTTCTTTGCAGAATTGTTTTAATTCACATACATTGGAGGGTTTTCCAGCATTTGTAAGGTCGTGGTACAGCATCTCATTTGGATTTAAGTCCAGGCTTTGACTAGGCCACTCCAAAACTGACATTTTTCTTTGTTTGAACCATTTGGAGGTGGACTTGCTGTTGTGTTTCGGCTCATTGTCCTGCTGCATAACCCAAGTGCACTTGAGCTTGAGGTCACATACTGATGGCCGGACATACTCCTTTGGGATTTTCTGGTTGAGTTTAGAATTCATAATTCCATCAATTATGGTAAGCCGTTCAGGTCCTGAAGATGCAAGATCATAACACTACTATCACCATGTCTGACTATGTTCTTGATTTTTTTTAGACTGTGGCATGATGTGTAACTTTTTGTGATCTGTTAGCGTGCTCCACTTTGTCAGACAGCTTCTATTTATGTGATTTATTGATTCAACAGGTCTGGCAGTAATCAGGCCTGGGTGTGGCAAGTGAAATTCAACTCGGCTTTGCAAAAAATTGTGGTTAATCACAATTCAATTATGATTTAGCATTGGAGGGGGCAATTTCTTTTTCACATAGGGCCAGGCCGGTTTGAACAGCTTTTTTCCCTTATGAAAATGAAATAATAATTTAAAACCCGCATCTTGGATTTACTCGGGTTATCTTTGTGTAATATTAAATTATCTGAATCATTTAAGTGTAAGAAATATGCAAAAAAATTATAATCAGGAAGGGGGCAAATACTTTTTCACAACACTGTAAATAGGTGTGTGTGTGTGTGTGTATATATATATATATATATGTGTGTGTGTGTGTGTGTGTGTATGTATGTATGTATGTGTGTGTGTGTATATATATATATACATATATATATATATATATATATATATATAAATATTTGTTAACCTTTGATGGCCATAACCTAATCTAATCTCATTTTCTTTATATGTTGTCTAAGGATTGGAGTGCACAGCCTGATATAATTTATAGCTGGCCACACAAATCGATAATTAAAATAAGTTAAAATAAGTTAAAGTGGAAGTTCACCCTAAAACTAAAATCTGTAAATCTACTTGCATCCATATTTTAAGACTATCCCATCTGAATACAGAAGAAATGGCTATACATACGTTTTCTGATGCTGCTCTGGTCCAGTCCCATGCTGAGCTGTTAGTGGCGGATGCAGAGAAGGCAGCCGACAACAGAAACCCCATAATAACTCTATGGGTAACATCACTTTCCAGACATTTCCCAGCGGTTGTCAGCTGTCTCTTGCACAAAGCTTCCGCCGCTGGAAAACGGACCGGATCGGCTTTAGAAAACGTATGTATAGCGATCTCTTCTTTACAGTGCTAAATAGGTTAGTCTTAGGCCTCGTACACACGAGGGGATATGTCCGCTGAAAACGGTCCGATGTACCGTTTCAGCAGACATCTCCGCTCGTGTGTATGGGCTAGCGGACAGATTTCTCCACCCGACAGATTTCAAAGCATGCTTTGAAATCCATCCGGTGGAATCTGTCCGCCCGACATGTCTGCTGGTTAGTACACTTACCAGCAGACATGTCGTGCCCCACCGCCGCCGCGCCACCGCCGAATGGATTCGGCGCATGCGCGGAAGTGTTTAACTTCCTGGTGCGGTGACGTGGCGGCGTCAACGTCACCGCCGCGTCACCGCGCCGTCCGGCGGAGGGGAATTTGATCCGATGGTGTGTACACGCCATCGGATCAAACTCCCGATCGGACATATCCGATGGAAATGGTCCGCGGACCGTTTTCATCGGATATGTCCGATCGTGTGTACGAGGCCTTAGAATGTGGATGCAAGTAGATTTACAGATTTTAGTTTTAGGGTGAACTTCTAATTTGAGTAAATGATCCCTGTCTATGTAAAGGAAAATTTCAATTCAACCATCTTGTCATCCTAAATTTTACATAATCATTTTATTATAAGAATCTGGTCATTTTCAAATTTTAGCCTTTATTTATCTCGTCACATGACTTGCTACTTTCTGGCTTGGCAATGTGTTTATATCTAACATTGAAGTGAATATGTCTAGTCCTATAAAAACTAAAGTCGGCCATACATGGATTGAATTTCAGCTGGTTGAGCAGGGACCGGCTGTATTTCAATGAATGTATGAACAGACTTGTCATTCAGAAGTTGATCTACCGGATAAATGCTGCTCAATCTTGCTATTGGGGGCTGACAAGTGTGTTCTGATAGCAGGGAAGTCTCTGGGCTCCCAGGCCTCGTACATACAATCGGTCAAAACCGATGAAAACGGACCGAAGGTCCGTTTTATCCGTATAAACCGATCGTGTGTGGGCCCAATTGGTCAGTTATCCTTCGGTCAAAAATAATAGAACTTGCTTTAAAGTTTAACCAATGGACGCCTAACCGACAGGTTAAAACCGATCGTTAGTACGCACGACCATCGGTTAAAAATCCACGCATTCTCAGAATCAAGTCGACGCATGCTTGAAAGCATTGAACATAATTTTTTTCAGCACGTCATTGTGTTACGTCACCGCGTTCTGATACGATTGGTTTTTTAACTGATGGTGTGTAGGCACATCAGATCATCCTTCGGACCGTTCTCATCGGATGGATTGATCGTGTGTACCCGGCCTCAGAATATAGTAGCTCATAGAAGTAATTTTCCCACCATTGATTAGAAATTTGTTGGCTTTTCCAAAATGTATCAACATGCCCGATCACTCAAATTCGAAGGCTGCACGAAAAATCAGCTGTTGCTACAGCTCACTAATGGTATGAAATCTGAAAGAAAATTCTTGGTTACAATTTTCAAAAGAAAATTAGTTTGGAATTCGCCTCGTATTTGGCTGGCTTAAGAATTGGTAAGCTATAATATAATAAATGTTTGCTTTTGGGTTTATTACCACTTTAATATTACCCTTTATTATCCACAAAATCCTTCATAAATGAAGAAGAATGACCATGCATATTTTTCCTAGCCTCCTACTCCTTGAATTTTTTTGCCTAAAACTACAGGTGCTCTTTAAATTAAAGCAGCCATAACTCTTCGCCAGTATGGTGATTTTCCATTTATTCAGCATCAATCTTCTATTAATGGTTAGATCAGAACATCTGCTGTAAAAGTTGGGGTGTCCTTACAACCACCTTTACACAGGACATTAGTAGAAAACATGTTCACTAATAACCGCTTGGATCATGATTGCCAGTCTCTTTAGAACATAGCAGCGATCGGCCTTAACTCTTCTATGTGTTAAAACATCATCATCATTATCTTACTATTCCAGTATGTTTGTTGGTTGGCAGAGCAATTTGCGCATTTGCCATGTACAATTTACAGTGATGTATTTTCTTCCTCGTCTTAATTATCTTTTTAGGATCTGTTCAGAATTGCTAAATTATTAGATTCAGCGTATGCAATAGTGGATGTTTTTCGTGTCCTGAGCCCAATTAATTTGTACATCTCTGGAACAGCTGGTGGCATTTAGACTCTAAATAGTGCTTATTCTCCTGAGTGCACACCATTACAGTCAGGTGTTGGAAACATCGCATGAGCTATTTAATGGAAAGGCAGCCCCATAAATGTGAAAAATCATCTTTATTTGCCACAGAATCATTGCAACGCGTGTTTACATCACATCTATAATTATATTGCATTAGTTGAATTAAAAACTGTTTACACTAGAAAATTTCAAGAACAACCCTGCGCCTGATAATATACATTAGAGATCACAGGGAGAACACCATTTATTTCCATTGTTTCAGTCTAGAATGAAAAGCAGAAATACGGGAGGTGTACCAATTCAGTAAATATATTTACTTTGATGGTGTGTGGCCTAGCTGTGCCATATGTTTGTAGTTCAGCCTGTGCAGGAAATATGTTAATATTTAAAGGAGGCTATTATTGAAATAATGAAAACATATAAAATCTATACATAGCACAAATATTTTTATTGTATTGGCCAGCCCATTTTGATAAAAAAAAGTCTTGCCCTATCGTCTACCCGGCTCCCATCCTCAGATCTACCACTTTGTTCCTATGCAAAACTAAATTATTTCAAAGCGTTTCTTGAAACCGTAAGAAAAAAAAGCTATGGTTTTTGGCCACAGGAGTCTAGCTTAGTTGATGCAGGAACTTCCACTGGTGGATAAAAATATATTAGCACCCTAACCCCTGACCTCTAAGATATGCTTAAAGTGGTTTTAAACCTTACTTCTACCCACTGAAGTGACTAGCGAAGCACAGAGAAGTAAGAAATCCTCCTACATAAATTGTACCTGTTTTATCTGCAGCACTCTCTCCTCTATAGCAGTCTTTTTCAACCAGAGTGCCCAGTAGGGTTGCCATATCATCCCTTTAATCCAGGACAAATATTAATTATGCAGGTTCTGAGGCTTATTTAATGCAGATAAGGCTTCAAGTGAGTTTAATTGCCACCTTAATTAGCCACAGAACCTGTATAATGTGTGTCCTGAATTAAAGGGATGATGTGGCAACCCTAGTGCCCAGGCACCCTGGGTGCCTTGAGGTTTCTTCAGGGCAAAATGCCTAAAAATTGCCCAAAATTTAAGTCCGTCAGACTTGACAAAGATATGGGTAGACAAGCTTTTGGTTGTGTCAGAGCTGCTTTGCGAGCCAACAGGAATTTAAAGGCAGCTTGATGCAGCTAAGGGTCTATGTCAGCAGACTTTAAGCTTGTGTTCATGGGCAAATGCACCCATTTCTCCAGCATTTGACATCCGTTTTGGATCCTTCTGCGATCCTAAACAGTTATTGACAGATTCTTTTAACCTGCACATGTCCTCCTAAGCTGCATCAACCTGCTTCAGTGCTAGTTCACACCAGATGCAGTTCTGTGTGCTTTTTTTCTGCACTAAAAATGAAAACGGTGTATTCCAATGGCTATAGTTCACAACAGTGCAGTCAGTTTCTGGTGCAGAAAAAAAGTAGAGCTTGCTGCATTTTTTTTTTGCACAGAACTGTACTGGAACCTAGTAAATTGTATAAAAAATGCACTGGAACTGCATGTGGTATGAACTGTAAGCAAAATGTATCCAGAACTATCAGTTTCTGGTGCGAAACTGACTGGAACTGACTGCATTGGTGTGAATTAGAGCAATTGGAATACATGAAAAAATTTAAATACATAAAAAAACATGTGCATGCATTTTTAGTGCAGAAAAACTGCATCTGGTGTGAACTGGCCATTAAGCTGCTTTTGCATACTACAAGTGCAAAGTGCACTTGAAATTGCACTTGGAAGTGCAGTTGCTGTAGATCCAAGGGGGACATGCAAGGAAAATAAAAAACAGCATTTTAACTTGCACATGATTGGATGATAAAATAAGCAGAGCTTCCGCTCATTTCAGATCTACCCCTCAGATTTAAAGCGACTGCACTTCCAAGTGCACTTTCAGTGAAATTTCAAGTGCACTTTGCACTTGTAGTTCACTTGTAATGCAAAGTAGATTGCCTTTTGTAAATAACCCCCATTGTCAGTGGCGTAACTAGAACCTTCAGGGCCCCGATGCAAGAAACCATGAAGGGCCCCCCTGACCCCCCGGACAGGGCTATTTCCTCCGAGGTCGGTGGCGGAACAACAGGACCCGGTCGCTAGTTGTTGGCTGCATATAAAGGAACCGATTTCTCCATTCCGCCTGCTTCTCCTCCTCTCCCTCCCGCAGGCATTCAGCGGCTGCAGGAGGAAAATGGAGAGATTGGTTCCTCTATGCCAGTGTTTCTCAATATTTTTCCAGCCAGGGCACCCTTGAAGTATACTCTTAGGTCAGTGAAGGTGAACCTTGGCAACCCAGATGTTTTGGAACTACGTTTCCCATGATGCTCAACTACACTGCAGAGTGCATGAACATCATGGGAAATGTAGTTCCAAAACATCTGGGTTGCCAAGGTTCGCTTGGCCTAGGTGAATGGGGCTGCATTGCAACCACCCTGCAACTGTGTATTGCAGCTTAGTGATGATGCATTTAAGGTCAAATGCCTCTGAAAAGCGATCTGAGCATGGATTGCTTTTCAGTGGAACAGCATTTTTTTGCTAGTACTATGAACAAGCAAAAAAAAAAATCGGTTCTGATTGTACACATATAGGGGGTCATGTAAACACACATACATACACATACACTGTTTATATACATATATATATAAATGCACATAAGCACACACATATAAACCAGTGGTGGCTGGTGCTCAACATTTTTGGGGGGGCGCAAGCAAACTGAAAAATTCTTTAAAAAAAATTGCAGTCTCACTGTGCCCGTCAAATGCAGCCACTGTGCCCGTCAACTGCAGCCACTGTGCCCGTCAACTGCAGCCACTGTGCCCGTCAACTGCAGCCACTGTGCCCGTCAACTGCAGCCACTGTGCCCGTCAACTGCAGCCACTGTGCCCGTCAACTGCAGCCACTGTGCCCGTCAAACGCAGCCACTGTGCCCGTCAAACGCAGCCACTGTGCCCGTCAAACGCAGCCACTGTGCCCGTGAAATGCAGCCACTGTGCCCATCAAACGCAGCCACTGTACCGTTAAATGCACCCACTGTGCCCATCAAACTGAGCCACTGTGCCCATCAAACTGAGCCACTGTGCCTGTCAAACTGAGCCACTGTGCCTGTCAAACTGAGCCACTGTGCCCGTCAAATGCAGCCACTGTGCCCGTCAAATGCAGCCACTGTGCCATCAAACACAGCCAGGGGGTGGCTGGAGAGAGGGGGGCGATGCCCTGCGCTCTTATGGACGCACCACCACTTACACATACATGCACACTCACATACATACATGTTCACATGCACACACATTCATGCACACTCGCATACATATGCACATGCACATGAACACATACATATGAACACACACACACACACACACATATATGAATGAACACACACACACAGTAGGTAAAAATACCTTACTTTGTCTCCCCCTACAGTGCAGTACCCGGCAGGAAGAGCTGCTTACTTGCATCTGAGATAAGCGTAAGATGCTTTTGAATCCTTTCATTGATTCTTTAGAGTAGACCTCCTTCTAAGGGCCTGTGTTCATATGCTCCTTTTTTCACATCATGACTGCTCCTTATCCCATTCAACACAATGGGCAGTGGCGGAATTATAGGGGTCGCTGAGTGCGCCATGGGGACCGGGCCCCTTGCTGTAGGGGGCCCTCGAGGGCCCCCTGTATACAGTGCTTTGATAGGAGAAGCGGAGACGAGCTCCCGATCCCAGGCCAAACTGTAATCGGCACTGTGCGCACCTGACAGCAAGCAGCATTTGGCCATCTACACAAACCCTAATGCAAGTTTCTCATGCATGTGCCTCTGAACCGTGTGCAGCACACTGCCCAGCAGTTTGCCTTACAGGCATTAGGCTTGCAATCTCCTAGTTAAATTGCCAAGTGCTTCACTCTGGGCTGAGCTATTTCAGCAAAATATAAAAAGTTGAAGTAAAAGCAAAACCCAACTCTAAACCTACTCCGACCCCCAGTCTAAGCCTAATCTATCTAACCATGTAAAGAAAAAAACACTATACGTATCCATTCTGCAGCTGCTTCGGTCCAGTTTCCAGCAGGAGAAAGCCAACAACGTCTGGTAAGTGACATCATCTATAGACTTACTATGGGACTTCTGTTGTCGGCTGTCTCTCCTACACACTGAAGCCGCTGCTGACAGCTCAGCCTGAGACCGGACTGGTGCAGCTGTAGAATAGATAAGTATAGCAATCTTTTCTTTACAGGGTTAGATAGACTAGGCTTAGAATGGGGGTGGGAGTAGATTTTGAGTTGGTTAGAATTTGCCTTTACTTTAGTGTCCCCTGCAATTTATTATGCTATCCCATCTAAAAAAAAAATCTACATATAGGCTGGAGAAAAACAATTCTGCTCCCTCGCTCATGCCAACACTCTCCAACAATTCCCAGATAGCAAGTCTGTGAATAAAATAAAATTCACTTTGCCATCAGAAGTCCAATGGCTGGAGAGTGAAGTCTTTCCAAATACAATTACATCACTACACTTCACCAGATTATTTGATCTTTTTTTAACAGCACTGCCAATATGATCCAAAAAATAATGTCATGCTTCTATGGCCTTATGCACACTTTAGCTCAAAAAACGCATTACAGGTGTTTTACTTACCTCTATGTTAGCCTATGTGCACACATAGGCATTTACAGGTCTTTAGAGGCAGAAAAAAAACTTGCACTTTTCAGGAGAGGTGCTTTTTGGCAGAAAAAAAATGCAAACACACCTAAAGGCATTCAAGCACTAGGAGCTTTTATTTATTTCAATGGCCAGAACAAATTAATACTCTAGCCGATGAAATGATTTAACGCCCAAGCTTTTGAAGCTCTTTTTGAAGCTGTATTTCTCCTGCCAGGATAAAAGCATTTAAAAGAGTCAGGCAAATGCCCAGTGTGCATGAGGCCTAAAAATAAAATCCAATTTGTTTACTCAGAATTTTCACAGCTGCTACCTAAGGCTTGCTAGAGAGCTTTGACATGTAAAAAGGTGCAATAACGAGCTTACAACTGCGTTCATTTACAGGAACTGCTAGAGTACACACGCACAAATTTAGCTACAATATATATTGCCTGTGATCACCCAGCTAGTAATCACTAGTGATTGCTACGCATGGACAACAATTAAGTGTAGCATCTAATAACAATTAATCGCAATCAGAAGCTCAATTCTTCAAATGTGGTTGATTGTTTTTATTTCTAGATGCTATACTCAATTTTGGCATGTATAGCAGTCACTAGCGATTAGTGATCACAGGTGACTGCTATACATGCCAAAAGGTGATGATTACTATAGCAAAAATCATCAGCCCAGCCTAAGGCTGGGTTCACACTGGTACAGCAAACACTCCAACATTGGGAGCTCATATCGGGTGACGTGTGCAAATCAATGTTTCCCTATGAAGCCGTCTTAACTGTTCCGACTTCCTGCACTACTTTGGTCCAACTTTGGTCCTACTTCAGCCCATTGAATATCATTGAAGTCGAATCAAAGTAGGATCCTTGTCCTAACCATCCGACATGGTGATTCCAGCAGCAGTAAAAGGAATTTATGTCACTCTAGGATTGTTTTGATTGGTCAAAGGACAAGTCAGGCCACGTACACATGATCGGTTTTGTTCGATGAAACTGGCCTTAAGGCCAGTTTCATCGGTCAAAACCGAGTGTGTGTACGGCCCATCGGACCGTCATCCGTCGGACCAAAGTTTTATAACTTGCTTTAAAATTGGACCGATAGACGCCTGACCATCGGACCAAACTGATGGTTAGTACGCAAAAGCATCGGACCAAAAACCCGCGCATGCTCAGATTCGAGTCGACGCATGCTTGGAAGCATTGAACTTCGTTTTTTCAGCACGACATTGTGTTCTACATCGCCATGTTCTAACCCGATCGGATTTTGGACTGATGGTGTGTACGCACATCAGACCATCAGGCCACTTCAGCGGTGAACCAATGAAAACGGTCCGTCGGACCATTCTCATCGGGCTGGACCGATCGTGTGTACGCGGCCTTAGACTATCACAAAGATGGATCAAAGTAGTATCCTGTTCATTCAAGTCATATGGATGTTGGACCAATTTAGGACTGATCCTGTTCATTCAAGTCATATGGCTGTAGGATCGATGTAGGACTGATGTCGCAGAGCAAAGTAGGATGACAGTCATATGACTGCCATGTAGTATGACTGTGAACCCAGCCTTAGAGGGAATAGCTTCAGGAATAGCAAGGGTCATTTTAAAATAGCATCACAGCTTATCACTACATGATAATAGTTGGATTTTTTTTCCAAATAAAAAGCAGAGGGGGCAAAAAGACAAGAGAAGAAGACTGGAAGAGTCCTTTATAGAGTATTATATTGGAAGCGTTTTTTATATATTTTTGAGTTGAGAAAGATAAAAAGCTTTCTTTACTTTTATCTGTAGAGGTTGCCAGAACCTAGCTGGGTCTCTGCAAACACTTGTAGGCTTGTGGAGAATATAACAACACAACTTTGCAGCTCATGGTTTTTCAGAATTATGGTGCCAGTTATAAACTTGAATTCGCTCACAGTTGTGGTGAAGTAGTACTTCATTGTAGTAGGTAAAGATTAGATGTCAGGTATTCATTCAAAAGGCTTTATTAAAGGTAATACTGATTTACAGCCCCAGCAATGAATTTCATTGCAAACTTGTGGCCACTAACTTAGGCAAGATGCATGACAACTCTTGACATCGCATGAAAGATGTGTGGCTGTGCCATTCAGAGAATGTAAATTTACAAGGTCCTCATCCTGCACATGTGTTCCACAAGCCCAGGCCCTATTTATTCTTATAGGGGGACGTACATATGGGGGCTTCCTGCAGTTCTGCCCCTATGGGGAGAGCCCTACTCTGCAGAACTGCAGGAGGCCCCCATATGTACGTCCCCCATAAGAATAAATAGGGCCGTGGCACTCACATGCAGGATGAAGAGGACCTGCACGGAGACACTAAAGCTAGGCTGTGGTCAGGGAGGCTGTGCAGTAAAGCTTGCAGGATCAAGGATGAAGGTAAGCATTTCTTTAGGTGGGCTACACTCATGAGGGTAGGGCATGCCTTAAAGGACAACTTTTACCAATGTACAGATGTCCTCTAATCCATTTAAAAAAAAAAAATGGGATAGAGTGTGAAAGTTCTGAAACCAGGTTTTTATTGCTGTATCTGTTCCTGTTGGGGAGATTTACCCTATTTGTCCTGGTGATCATTGTCAATTACAATTGTAAATGAGGTTTAAAACCTTTATCATGAACAGCAATGTACGATTTCTAAAAACATGCTGTCATTTCTCTCAAGACAAAAGTTATTAGCAATGGAGAAATGTGAGAAACTGCTGGACAAAGAGTCTTTGGATTTATTAAATCCCCTGCTAAGAGAACGGTTACAACGTTCAAATAAACAATTACGTAAGCTGTAGATAGAAACCCAAAAGAGGACACATTTTAATGGCAGTAACAAAATACAAGTCATTCTTTATCAAGCTGTTCTCTATAATAGATAGATAAATCTATGTTTGATAAGCATTACAAGTTTTGTGTGTATACACTATGAGAAATATAGTATTGCAACCAACACTATATGACTGCTGCACAACGTCCATTTAGGACAGAAATCTAAAAGAGGACTTGACTTGTTTATCAAGTAGACAAATCTATTAACCTGCCTGGCGGTATGATTCTTTCTGTGTTTAGGTGCTGAAAACGGTACCATTATTTGCAAGGAAATTTGGCGTTTTATACTGTAGGCTTGTAATTCTTAGGAATAACTCACTTAAATCTGACCAAACAAGGGTCTAGTAGGCATCCTGGGTATGAATTAAAAAAATATATATATAATATAGTAAATAATTATAACAAATAATAATATAATTATAATAAAAATTATTTAATAATGTAATCAACTCAAAATCACTGAAATTTGCTCAGTTGCAGAATTGTCGCTGTCATTACTTTTATTTTTTTATGACGAATTCCCCCACAAATCGCTATCGCTCAATTCTGCAAGTGATTATCATTTATTATCGCTGTTTTCTAGTTGCTCTAAAACCATTTTTGACATAAAGGGACACTTTTGGTTGCTATGGACAATTTACATTTTGCAGGGAGAAAGAACGTTTTTTATTATATAAAAGAACATGCAGGCCACAGAGCAGACCACTAGGGACAAGGGGGGGGGGGGTTGTATTTTTTACATACAGTACTGTAATCTATAAGATTACAGTATACTGTATGTAATGTGTTTGTTTACGTTTTTGAATTTGGCGCCGTTGTCTGCTCCCGTGCGTCGTAACGGATGGATGCTGCAAAGGCGAGCCCGAGTCTGACTCGGAGTTACCGATCGCAGCACAAAAATGTAACCCCGAGTCAGACTCGGGAATACCGCCAGGGGGGTTAATGATAAGCATTACAGTTTATATACACAAAGAGAAATCTAGTATTCCAGCCAACACTACTGTATCAATGTGTATTATAATCAGGTCTTTATTGCTGTCTTTGTCTCCACAAGGTACATTCACCCTCTCTACTTGTTCTGGTGACCATTGTCACTGTAACATAAAGGGAAATTTCAAAATGTTATAGTTTTCATCTGAGCGGGAATGAAAGGAAATCTTCTTATGGGGGACTTATTCTGGTGACAACTGTCTAAGAAAGGATTTCCCTTCACTTTGAATTCCTCTCATTTTATGTGATGTCTCTGGAAAAAGGAGTTGGGCCCCTTTTACACGTGCGGACCGTTCAGATCCGCCTGTCGTTTTTTTCAGGTAGACCTGAACGGGCGTTCCACGTACCTCTATGGAGCGTCGGATGTCAGCTGTGACATGTCCGCTAAAACCCTATCAGCCCCGATCCGATCCTCTGCGCTAAAATGTGACCGATGCAAACCCTATTTTGCATTAGTCTGGTGGATTGGATCGGATGAAAATTATCAGATGGTTCGTTTTCATCCGATCCCCCATAGAGGAGAGTGGAGATCTGACAGGTCGGTCCCTGCACAGTGTGCAGAAACAGACCTGTCATCTGCCGGCTCAGCGGGGATCAAAGGAGCAATCTCCACTGAGCAGGGATCCGCACATGTGAAAGGGGCTTTAAGGGAACTCTTCCTAATAGAACACGGACAGCAAGATAATAAAAATCTGCCAGGAGTTTAAACCATTTCTTACTCTATCCAAAACTACAACAGAAGCTGTGGCTTGCACACAGGGGGCAGACATTACCTTGCACTTTGAAGGGAGGTCCTTCTTACTTTTACCCTTTGATGGCTGTGTATTGGGTTGTAATGGTGGCATTCGCTTCGTGTGCTTTCCAGATGGCTTCCTAAAACTTTTGTACCATAGTGGTAGTGGATCGTTATTATGCCTGTCGTGAACTTTCAGCACTCGGGTCTTAATATGCTCCCTGTTTCTGAACATGGGAGATACCTGGCTCTTCTTGCCCTGGTGTCTTTAATTGCTTTACCTTATGGGGTCACGCCCAGCGCATAGAGTGTCTATTAGAAGATTATTGGAAGGTCTGCTGTGCTAGGGTAGTGGTTTATGTGAAAGTTAATGTGGTTATTGAATACTTGGACTTTGCAGAAGCATTGGTCAGAATTCCCCACAGATGACCAATGCGTAAATTAATCTGTAACCTTTAGAAAAAATTGTTTATAATTGGATAGAAAACTGGCTTAGACCACATTCAGAGAGTAGTGATTAATGAATCATACTCTGAATGAGTAAAATTTGTGTTATGCTCCAAGGTTTAATATTGGGACCCCTACTAACCTGTTTAAAAATTATATAGAGTCTGGGTTTAAAAGTTCAATTTCAGTGTTTGCAGATGGCACCAAGCTATGCAGTGGAATAAAGTCTTTACAAGATGTCTCCAACTTACAACTTACGGCCTCAATGCTCTGTTTGATTGGGTATCTACAGTATGTGGCAAGAAGTTTAATGTTGCTAAATGTAACGTTATGCACTTGGGGGATAAAAACATGTATGAGTCATACATTCTAGGATGAGTACGGGGTGAGGCTGTCAGTGACTGAGAAGGATCTGTATGTTCTGGTAGATCACAATTTTTTTTTTATATTAAACTGGCTGTTACCCTTAAAAAAAAAAAAAAAATGATCCTGTTTCCTTATAGCAGGTTAAACGGCAAAGTCCTTGTTCTGTCTAACCTGACCCTCTGAAAACTGTAAAACACCTGTCTAATCCTGTCAGTTTCTAACCCCCCCCCCCCCAAACTGACCACAGTTTATCATGGCTGCTGAGCCCTGTCACCATGGTCAGTGTACGTGCCTCTGTCATCCATTGTCTCTCCTCTCTGCTCTCCCCCCTCCCCTTCCTGCCTGTCAGCTCTGTCTCCACCCCCACACTGCTGTTGGTGAAAAACGCTGACAGCGCCTCTCTTTTAAGCTGCCATCCAGCACTGTATAAGGGGTTGTTAGAAACAAAGCTTCTAAATACCTTTTTGTGCTGTATCTTCAGGCCAGTCACGTGACTCCCAGACGTTCTGCTACTCTGATACAGGGCTGCAGTGGGAGGGTGCGATCGGCTAGCTCGGCAGTCACGTGACTCCTAGCCAACGTCAGAGGAAGAGCTCAGCTCCTCAAGCTGTACCTCTAGGTCCGAATATTAGAGCTGCCGGGAGTCATGTGACTGGCCTGAAGATACATCAGAAAAAGGTATTTAGAGGCATTGATTCTAACAAACACTTAGACCCCTTTCACACTGAGGCAGTTTTAAGGGGGGTGAGCGCTAAAAATAGCGCCTGTAAAGTGCCTGAAAACTGCCTTTCAAGCCACTCCAGTGTGCGCTTGCAGGACGGGAAAAAAAGTCCTGCAGGGAGCAGCGTTGGGGCCGTGTACTCATTGGAATGAATGGGCACCACTTCCAAACCGCCCCATCACAGCGCTTTTGACCCCTTCTTGGGAGTTAAAAGCACCCCGCTTCTGCCCAAAAAGCAGCACCAAAGCGCCACTATAATATTGGTAAAGTGCCACTAGAACGAGCAGTGCTTTACCGCTAATGCCGCCACCTCCCCAGTGTGAAAGTGCCCTTATACAGTGCAGGATGGCAACTTAAAATAGACGGACTGGAAGTAAAGCATAATTTAGGGTTACAAACCCTTGAAGAGGTACAGGCTTCAGGGAAAGATATAAACTTCAGATATAATCTTGTTCTTCTGCAAAGCATTGGTAAGACCTCATCTGAAATATGCAGTTTAATTTTGGACAACAATTCACAAAAAAGGATGTGGGGGGGAACTGGAGAGAGTGTAGAGAAGGGCAACTAAACTAATAAGAAGCATGAAGAACCTCAGTTTTGAAGTAAGGTTAGCTGAACTTATTTTGTTTTTCCTTGAGAAGAGGCATTTAACCCCTTCACTGCCACCGATATAAGGCTTACGTCAGTGGCAGTACCAGCCTGTAAACTGGCTCCTATAGCACCTGGGAGTCAGTTTTCACTTGTTTAGTAGACTGTCAGGTTTTAGTGGAAGTGATTCAAGAGGAAGTAAACACTCTTGTCCAAAAAAAAATTTGACAACCTGCTGCATACTAGCTTATTATGAATTTCTTACCTGAGATCGAAGCCCCCGCAACGGTCCTCCTCCGACACCGCCATGATACCCGGGGTGACTTTCGGTTATCGCTGCTCTGGCGATGTGACTGGCCGGAGCAGCGATGACGTCACTCCAGCGCATGTGCGCGGGAACCGCCACTAACGTCATGATGTTCAGTGCACCTGCACCCGATGTCTGCGGCGCATGCGCCGTAGACATCAGTGCCGCTATTTTTTGCAAATATCTCCTAAACCTTTTAGATTTGGGAGATATTTCTTGCACCTACAGGTAAACCTTAATCTAGGCTTACCTGTAGGTTAAAGTGGTTGTAAAGGGTTTACAACCACTTTCAGGCAGCTGCAAAGCAGCCTGATAACTTCTACACTCAGAGTAACATGCCCACCAAAGCTTTACTGTAAGGACATTGCAAAATTCAAGGGGGCACTCTGCATTCTGAAGAAAAGAGGTTTAATTGTTATATATGAAACTTTTTTGTTTAGTAAAAATAAAAAAAAAGAAGCTGGATACATTCCTAAATGCCCTGTTGGAGTAAATGCTTTATAGGAGTTTTTTATTCCTTCCTTTGGATCAAATGAGTATATTCTGTATGTTGAGGTTTTCAAATAATTTTTATTTTTTTTGGTTGAACTTGATGGACTTGTCTTTTTTCATCCTGATTATATCTGCAGTTTAGGCATGAAAAAGAAACCAGCATCCTGTGTTGTCATATTCTACTAACGGTATGCAAAAGAGCAACATCATCACGTGTACATCAGTTGGTCTTAGGCGACATCCATTTCAGTAGAGAGCAGGCAGATTTCTCAGCATCGGTCATTCTCATTGACAAATCTTCCATGATCCCCTTTTCCAGACCATTCATTTCAACAACAAAATCCTATAATATTATGTGCATTTATTGTATTTTGTCCATGTTATTAATCTGTAAAAGCCTCCGTTGTGCAGACATCCAAAGACCTGGAGACTGCTGCTGGGCGCCACCATCTTGGATGTGATGTCAGCAGCTCCAAGCAGGTTTAGAGCTGACAATCAGGAGACGCTCTATAGTATTCTCCCTTCCCCCAGCAGCTACATAAAAGGTTTCAAAGACCTTGGCCAGTGCCAGGAGAACAATTAGACACTCCCAGGAGAGGAAAGGGCTACGACAAGCAAGGAAGGAGGAAACTGTGATAGGGAAGTATAGTTGATAAAATAAGTGAATAAAAATAATTTATGGAAAGGAAAAGAAAATTGCAAGTAAGCATTTAAAACTGTTGTGTCCTATAAACTATTGGCTGGTCTGCATGCCGTTCATTAGTATACAGTAGATTCTGTTCCAGATACATTATGGTGTTTTCCAGGTACTTTGGTATTTTGTATTATCGCCTTCTGTGGTCTTCATGCTTATACCTTCCTTTCAGTAAGTTCTATGCAGTAGATTTCCTTTTTTTATTTCTTTACCAATTTACCAATTTATTGTTCTGCATTTCTCCATTTTTTCCGTCAAATTTCAGAAAACGATATTACATGTTTGCGTTCCCACTCACACAGCATATCTAAAAAAAAAAAAGTGTGCTATTTATTAGGAGGGTCGTTTCTGAATGTTTAACCCTTTCTTGGGACAGTGTCCAAATGTAGTTTGCAGCTGATAATGAAGAACTGTGAACACATTAACAGACAGGGATAATTCTATTAACTGCTTGCCGACCAGCTGCCGTCATTATACTACGGCAGGTCACCACGTTCCTGCGAACCATCGTATCTGTACGCCAACCCTTTAAGCAGGGATAGCAGGCGCCCGCTGCAGTACAGGGGTGCCGATGCGCGTGGCCGGTGGTCGCAGGCACGAGAGCCAGAACAGGAACGTGTGTGTGTAAACATACAAATCCCTGTTCTGTGAGGAGAGACAGATAGTAGGAACACACAATCTGTCATCTCCTCTAGTCAGTCCCTACAGTTAGAACACACATGAGGGAGTACAGTGAACCCCTTGATTGCTCCTAGTGCTAACCCCTTCCCTGCCAGTGACATTTACACAGTAATCAATGCATTTTTATAGCACTGATCGCTGTAAAAATGGCAATGGTCCCAAAAATGTGTCCACCATAATTACTGTATTTATTGGCATATAACACTCACTTTTTTTACCCTTAAAATAGAGGGTAAACTGTGCCTACGTGTTATACGCAGGTGGCTGTGGAACGTTTTTTTCCTGAAACTTCTCTCTTAAAGTTAGGGTGCTTGTTATTCACCAATAAATACGGTACACAGTCATTAACCACTTCAATACCCAGCCATAGACAATTGACAGCCTGAGATGGGATCTACCATCCTAAGTGGTCGTCAATTGACGGCCTGGGCATTGCGGGTGGATATCTGAATGATGCCTGCAGCCAGAGGCATCATCCAGATATCCTCTTCTTCAGCCGGCGATTCTGCCGCTTGATTGTTCTTACAGGCCGCGGGAGGTGACATCCCCCCCCCCTCCCGCCACCATCCAGTGCTTCTCCGGGCTCTCCCGTGCCTTCGGGGGCCCGGAGAACGAATCGTCGGCGTCGGCAGGAAGCATAGAGATGACTGGTGACCAGATGGTCACCAGTCATCTCTATGACCGTCGGAGGACCCGGGCGCGATGTGATGACGTCACGCCCGGGTCCCCGTAAGTAAACAAAGCCGTGATTGCGGCTGTAAGCCACCATTCATGAGATCGGTGAATTTTTTTTCACCGATCTCATGGTTTCCAGCCTGGAGGAGAGATGTGAGGTCTTATTGACCCCCCATCTCTTCTTAAAGAGAACCTGTCACACACATTTCCTATTACAAGGGATGTTTACATTCCTTGTAATAGGAATAAAAGTAAAAAAAAAAAATGAAAAAAAGTGTAAAAATAAATAAAAAATAAGTCAAAAAAATAAATAAAAGATAAAAAAAAAATTAAAACGCCCCTGTCCCCGATAGCTTGCGTGCAGAAGCGAACGCACACGTTAGTCCCGCCGACATATGTAAACGCCGTTTAGACCACATAAGTGAGGTATCGCCGCGTGCGTAATGCCGCGTACACACGGTCGTTTTTTGGGGTGAAAAAAAACGAAGTTTTCTGTGAAGTAAAAAACAACGTTTTTGAAACGTCGCTTTTCAAAGACGATGTTGCATACACACCATCGTTTTTTTCACAAAAAGCGAGGTTACGTTCACCACTCTTTTCCATTGAAGCTCGCTTCATAACTAGCTTCTGGGCATGCGCGGGTTGAAAAACGTCGTTTTGAACGACGTTTTTGCTACACACGGTGACTTTTTGTGAAACAAAAAACGACGTTTTGAAAAACGACACAAAAAATTCAAGCATGTTGGAATTTTTTTTTGGTCGTTTTTTTTAAGACAAAAAACGACGTTTTGCCCACACACGATCAATTTAAATGACGTTTTAAAAAACGACGTTTTTTTTCATCGCAAAAAACGACCGTGTGTACGCGGCATTAGAGTGCCAGCAACGAATCTATCACTAGATCTCTGTAAATCTGAACTGGTAACCTGTAAAAAAATAAATAAAGCGTTGCCTATGGAGATTTTTAAGTACCGAAGTTTGGCGCCATTCCATGAGTGTGCGCATAATTAAAGCATGACATGTTGGGTATCTATTTACTCGGTGTAACATAATCTTTCACATAATACAAAAAAATTGGGCTAACTTTACTGTTTTGTTATTTTTTTAGCTCATGAAACAATTTTTCTTACAAAAAAAAGGCGTTTGAAAAATGATTGCGTAAATACCGTGCAAGATAAAACGTTGCAATGAGGGCCATTTTATTCCCTAGGATGTCTGCTAAAAAAACATACATAATGTTTGGGGGTACTGTGTAATTTTCTAGCAAAAGAATGATGATTATTACATGTAGGAGAGAAGTGTCAAAATAGGCCCGGTATGGAGGTGGTATAAAAGCCCGGTATTGAAGTGGTTAAAAAGTGCTGATCACCACCATTACTAGTAAAAAAATATATAATAAAAATGCCATAAATCTTTCCCCTATTTTGTAGACGCTATAACTTTTGTGCAAACCAATTAGTATATCAAAAACTTGGGGGTATTTATTATAGTAAAAAGTACTAAGTATTGTGTTTTTTTTTTCAAAATTGTTGATCTTTTTTTGTTTATAGCACAAAAAATAAAAACCGCAGAGTTGATCAATTACCACCAAAAGAAAGCTCTATTTGTGGGGGGAAAAGGACGTTATTTTGTTTGAGCGCAACAGCGCATGACTGTTCAATTGTCGGTTAAAGCAACGCAGTGCCGTATTGAAAAAAAAATGGCCTGGTCATTGGGCAGCCAAATCTTCCGGGGGCTGAAGTGGTTAAACATTACTCCACAGGCTCCTCCTAAACATTACAAAGCAGGGAGAGCATGTAAATATTTTTAAGCAAGTAAATAACACTTAAAAAGTTAACCAGCATTTATTAAATATTTTTCTAATGTATGCCATGTTAATGGGAACATGTACAATGGGGGGGGGAGTATTTGATCCCCTGCTGATTCTGTACCTTTGCCCACTGATAAAGAAATGATTAGTCTATAATTTAATGGGAGGTTTATTTTAACAGCGAGAGACAGAACAACAACAAAAGTATCCAGAAAAACGACTTTTCATAAAAGTTATGCATTGATTTGCATTTTAATGAGTGAAATAAGTATTTGATGCCCTATCAATGGGCAAGATTTCCAGCTCCCAGGTGTCTTCTATACAGGTATCGAGCTGAGATTAGGAGCACTCTCAAAGGGACTGCTTTTAATCTCAGCTTGTTATCTGTATAAAAGACACCTGTCCACAGAAGCAATCAGATTCCAATCTCTTCACCATGGCCAAGGCCAAAGAGCTGTCCAAGGATGTCAAGGACAAGATTGTAGACCTACACAAGGCTGAATTGGGCTGCTATACCATTGCCAAGCAGTTTGGTGAGAGGGTGGCAACAACCAATCTCCCTCGGTCTGGCGCTCCATGCAAGATCTTGCCTTGTGGAGTTTCAATGATCATGAGAACATTGAGGAATCAGCCCAGAACTACACGGCGGGAGAATCTTGTCAATGATCTCAAAACAGCTGGGACCATAGTCACCACGAAAACAATTGGTATCACACTACGCCGTAAAGGAATGAAATCCTGCAGCACCCACAAAGTCCCCCTGCTTAAGAAGGCACAGGTACAGGCCCATCTGAAGTTTGCTAATGAACATCTGAATGATTCAAGGAGAACTGGGTGAAAGTGTTGTGGTCAGATGAGACCAAAATCTAGCTCTTTGGCATCAACTCAACTCGCCGTGTTTGGAGGAGTAGGAATGCTGCCTATCACTCCCAAGAACACCATCCCCACTGTCAAACATGGAGATGGAAACATTATGCTTTGGGGGTGTTTTTGTGCTAAGGGGACAGGACAAATTCACTGCATCAAAGAGACGATGGATGGGGGCGTGTACCATCAAATCTTGAAGGGTGAGAACCTCCTTCCTTCAGCCAGAGCATTGAAAATGGGTCATGAATGGGTATTCCAGCATGACAATGACCCAAAACACACGGCCAAGGCAACAAAGGAGTGGCTTAAGAAGAAGCACATTAAGGTCCTGAAGTGGCCTGACCAGTCTCCAGACCTTGATCCCATAGAAAATATGTGGAGGGAGCTGAAGGTACAAGTTGCCAAATGTCAGCCTTAAAACCTTAATGACTTGGAGAGGATCTGCAAAGAGGAGTGGAACAAACCTGCTGGCCAACTACAAGGAACGTCTGTCCTCGGTGATTACCAACAAGGGTTTTTTGCCACCAAGTACTAAGTCATGTTTTGCGAAGGGGTCAAATACTTATTTCACTCATTAAAATACAAATCAATTTTTCTGTAGTTTTGCAGGGAACATGGGCTTTGCTGATTCCTGAGTTATAGGTCTGATGTGTCAGACAACTGCTGCTGCAGAGAGAGCAAGAGTCCTTCTCTACATTCTAGCAGAGGACAGGCTTTTCTACTCAAGCTGAGGATGCTTTTGAAAGAAAATGAGTTGTAAGACTTTGCACACCTGTTGTTTTGCATCGGGAATGTATTGAGTTGATTTAAACTGAAAGTTCAATTGGGCTTTAAGAGTTTTTTTTTTTGTGTCCTCCATCTTATACATTTTTGTAAAATTGACAGCTGTTTCACTTTGTGCAGTAGTCACTGTGGCTACAAGAGCTAGGTATAAATCACAAAAATCCTATGTTTACTTCATGCTTCAGTGGTTTCCTTTTCTGTGAGTGACAGAACTAATTTATTCAAAGTAACTTACATTAGCATTAACTTTTTGTTTTACCACAGCTCTAAAGTAGTATTGTGTCCCAAGGTAATACATTATTTTGATTGGGGATATAAGCTAGGCAATCATCATCTTTTTTATGATAAATACGGCAGCAAGTAGAAATAAAAATAATTAAAGAGGAGTTCCACCCAAATTTGGAACTTCCTTTTGTTCCACTCCTCACCCCCATACATGCCACATTTGGCATGTAATTTTTTTGGGGGGGGAGTGGGGGCTTCAGTAGGAGTGGGACTTCCTGTCCCACTTCCTGCTTCCGCCGAGGGGCTGGTTAGGCGATTAAGCCTTAATCGTCTACACCAGCCCCTCCCTGTAGGCCAGGGATCTCCAAACTACGGCCCTCCAGCTGCTGTGGAACTACACTTCCCATGAGACATTGTAAAACTCGTGACATTCGTAGACATGACTAGGCATGATGGGAATTGTAGTTCCTGAACACCTGGAGGGCCGTAGTTTGGAGACTCCTGCTGTAGGCGATCACATGGGACACTGACAGGTCCCATGCGATCGCCTCTCCAATCAGCGGCGAGCCGCGCACGCATGCGCAGTGCGGCTCGTGCATGCGCAGTGGGTGCCCGGCCGTGAAGCCGAAGGCTGTCACGGCTGGGTGCCCACAGTCGAGATGGAGACGCCGGCTGGGGAGGGGGGGGAGAGGAGCGGAGCCCCGGTCGGCGCGTCGCTGGAACGCAGGAGCAGGTAAGTGAGTGTTTATTAACCACTTCGGGTCCGCGCTATTGACAGAACACGTCAACAGCGCGGACCTGAGGCGCCGGGGTCACGTCTTTGGACGTCATTTACTTGTAATTCCCCGCGCGCGCCACAGGGAAAAACAGTTCCGACGCATCACCGAGGATTCGATGCGTGTACCCGGCGGCCGCGATGTCCGTCAGGTACACGCGATCGTCGGTGACAGAGCAGGGACGTGGAGCTCTGTGTGTAAACACAGAGCTCCACGTCCTGTCAGGGAGAGGTGACAGATGCTGTTTCTCTTGTACATAGGGAGACAGCATCGGTCACCTCCCCCAGTCACCCCCCTCCCCCCACACAGTTAGAACACACCAAGGCAATACATTTAACCCCTTCCTCACCCCCTAGTGTTAACCCCTTCAATGCCAGTCACATTTATACAGTAATAAGTGCATACTTATAGCACTGGTCGCTGTATAAATGTGAATGGCGCCAAAAATGTGTCAAAAGTGTCCGATGTGTCCGCCGCAATATCGCAGTCAAAATAAAAAATCGCAGATCGCCGCCATTACTAGTAAAAAAAAAGATATTAAAAAAAAATCATAATTCTGTCCCCTATTTTGTAGGTGCTATAACTTTTGCGCAAAGCAGTCACTTATTGTGATTTTTTTTTTACAAAAATACGTAGAAGAACACGTATCAGCCTTAACTGAGAAAAAAAGAAAAAAAAAATTGGGATATTTATTATAGCAACAAGTAAAAAATATATATATATTTTTAAATTGTCGCTCTTTTTTTGTTTATAACGCAAAAAATAAAAACCGCACGGGCGATCAAATACCACCAAAAGAAAGCTCTATTTGTGGGGAACAAAGGACGCCAATTTTGTTTGGGTGCCACGTCGCACGACCGCGCAATTGTCCGTTAAAGCGATGCAGTGCCGCAAACTGAAATTTCGCCTGGGCACGAAGGGGGTTTATGTGCCCAGTAAGCAAGTGGTTAAAAGCCAGCAGCTACACTTTTTGTAGCTGCTGACTTTTAAAAAACACAATTTTGGCTGGAACACCCCTTTAAGTATATACTATGTGTGCATTATATATTGCTTAATGTATATCCAAACACAAAACCAAAATGTAAAATATTGCAGCTTATGATGATGTCTGCATTGGCTGCCTGTTTTTTTGGAGGGGGTCTGCTTCTTCTTTTTTTTTTTTCCCCTTTCTGTTATTCCTGAGAATAAAACACTTCTGTCCTGTGTTGTGCTCACCCTGTATTTGTTGAACCATAACCTTGTTTTTGCCTTCAGTTAATCTCATAGGATGTGACAAGGATACAGCATTTTTGGCAAGATCAATAGGCATTTTTGTACTTGCTGAAAAGGCTTTTAGCCTGAAAATGTAAAACTAGTTCAGCTACCTCATCTAAGGCCCCTTTCACACCAGTGGACCGATCGGGTCCCCCTGCCCAATTTTCAGGCGGACCTGATCAAGACCACCCATTGATCTCTGTGGGGATGCTGACACCCTCTGGCATCCGATCCGGGCTGCTAAAAATGAGACAGATGGCGACGATCTATTCGCCATCCGTCTGGTAGGTCAGATCGGATGACAAACGAATGTAAGCAGACATGCAGTCCGTTTCCATCTGGCTGCCCCATAGAGGAGAGCAGGCTGTGTCCATGTCTGCACTGCCTAGTGGAGCGGACATGGACCTGTCATCTGCCTGCTCAACAGGGATCAACAGTCAAATCCCTTGCTGGGCAGGTGGATCCGCTTCTTCTGAAAAGGGACCTAAGGACTGGTAAGCTGGAGTGTATATATATTTTTGTTTTTTAGCTTAGATATTGCTTTATATTATCCCTTTAAATAAGCATTTTTTTTTCTTTTTATATGTCTGCTTCCTTAGACCAGGCAAATTTTATTTTGTTTGTCTTTTTTTGAACTAGATGCTGAAAAAGATGAGAGCTCCGAAGACATTTCAATGCCCAGCAGCCCACAGCCCGAAGCAATTCAACATAGTTCAGTCAGCACATCCAATGGTGTGAGTTCCACCTCCGTGGCAGAAGCAATAGCAACATCCGTTCTCACCCAGATGGCAGACCAGAGCACCGAACCAGCTGCTTCACATGTTGCCGTGGCACCACCTTCTAATCCTCCTCAGTCTTCAGGAAGTTGATCGCTAATAAATAAATTGCACCAACTCTTTGTAACCGATGATGATTATTAGAGAAGAAAAGGGTTCCCCCGACACTCAGGCCTACGAGCCAGCAATAGGGTGAATTAATACCTCCATAGAAAAAGGTTTTAATCGGCTCTTTTTACTGTCTCTTTTTGAATGCACTTGTCAAATTTTTTAAGGTGCCCACCTGCACCTTTCCTATTAGTTATAAATTGATGAGCAGCTTGCCATTTTCTCTCTCTACTCATTTGGTACATGCACATGAGAGCTCCTCAGCTGTGTGGGGTGACTCTGGTATTCTCGTGCCTGCTGTACCTTTTAAGAAGGGCTGGGGTACCCTCCAGGCAAGCCTGTTCTTATTTTGATCAGTCCTATACAAGTCCTGGTGTTTGTACTCTAATGGTGGGACCACACTTTAGCAGAGGCACTTTGTAAGTGGTTTGTGGCTTCCCGGTATATTTTTCAGAATTTTGCATCTGAGAACTCTGCTTTCATTTAAAGCAGGTTTTAATTGGGTAATTTTTCTGGCTGGCAGGTTCCTTTGCTGAGGAACCTCTTGTTTAATGCACCTCCCAAGTGCATCTCCCATGCTAGTTATGTGCTAGGAGTTACCATTTGTTCTCTATAGATGAGAGATGTATGAAAGGCCAGGCTTAAAGGTGTAAAATCCTATCATTTTTACACAATGGAACAAGATTTTTTTATGTTCCCATACAATTTAACTGTCCCTGCCTCTTAAAAAATAATTTTTAAAATGGGGCTAAAATTGTTTGTTTATATTCTTTTAAAAAGTATCGGGATCATCTTTGAGATCTAGTGCAGGCGTTATGGTAATATTAATTATATGTGTTATTTATACCAAAGTTCTGCATAGTCCCTTTTAATCTTTAATCAATGGTTTTATGCACTAGACCTGATTAAAAAAAAAGAAAAGGTAATTACTTTCTTTTATTGTTTTTGCACAAAAAGAATAATAATGTCAAATGTATGTTTTCTTTAATGTTTTTTTAATTGCACATGATTTGTGACTTATTGACAGTTACAAACTTCTTAATCGGGACAGTCACTGCTTTATTTTATATTTCTTTGGAAATGAAAGTTGCTTGGCTCTTTAACTTTAAAAGGTTCTAGTCTAAGTGCAATTCTTTAGTTTTATTGCCTTTTTTTTTACTTTATTTTGGAGAACGCATTGAAAATCGTGAATATAATTCATACCATGGAGTGCTAGTTTATTAGTAACCAGTAGAATAGTTTATGGAAATTCACATCTTTATGGTCTTCACTGGCTCCCCCAATGTATGTTTACTATGAGTGTAACTGCCAGAAAAAGAACCTGAAAAAACAACAGTACATTAGACAACTTGGAACATATTTTCCTCACTGTGTTTGCAAGCTGACTTGTACTTAATTCTTGTGAAAACACTATCATCTTTCTGTAGCAAACTTTTGATACATTTCTTGTGGATAAGCAAATCAGTATCTTGGAAATGTGCATTTGTTTTTTGTTGTTGTGAGTGTGTGAGTTAGTAGTGTAAGGGGTTTGGAGGTGTTACAGAGGAGAGAATGAAGCCCTTAGATTAAGCCAGCAAACTATGCTTGAATGTTCTGAGATGCCTTCGATGTGATGCTGGCTTAAAACTGCAATTTCAAATAAGTTTAACAACAAACATTCCATAATGTAGCTTGTGCTGGGGGAAATGACGATTGTAAGTTCCACATTCTCATGGTAAATGTTGCCTGCAGGATACGGAGTCCTCTCTGAAGGGTTGCCAACTGTCCTTTTTTTTTTTTAACAGGAACAGCCTTGTTTTCTTTTAGCAGACTTATACAGTAAATGTAAGCAATGTTTATTTTAATATTCATCTTATATGATATTATGAAATGGTAAAGGAACACAAAATATTTTATCCTGTAATAGTGTCCATTTTCTATTCCTTAACGCGTTACTAAACCCACAACAGTAAAATCAGTCTGTATATGCAGTAAAGCATGCTTGTTATTCTCAATGTGGAACCTAAAGGGTTAATCCTTTGTATTGTGCAACAAGTCTGCTTGGTCCTGTATGTACAGATACTCCTCTTATTCCATTGACTTCAGAACATGTCCACAAAAGACAGAGGCCCAGATTCACAGAGCAATTACGCCTGTCTAACTGGTGTTAGACAGGAGTAATTTCAAATTTCGCGCGCCGTATCACTAGTTTGAGTCCTCAAACCATGATACGGCGGCTTCGGGCTTCGATCCGAGAGGCTTACGTCCTCGTAAGCCTTCGGATCTACACTGCGATATTTTTGCGGCCGCTGGGAGGAGTTCGCGTAGTTTTCATGCGTCGGGATATGCAAATGAGTTTTTACGGCGATCCACGAAGGTACGAGTGTCCCTCGCAATCGCCTACATCATTTTTTGGCTACGTAATGTTAGAGGAGCTTTTTGCTGGTCTAACAGTGCGTAACCCATGTAAAGTATGGGCGTCGTTCCCGCGTCGATTTGAAAATATTATTTTTTTTTTAACGTAACTCGTTCGGGAATAGGAATGTACGTAAACGACGCTACTACGACGTGTTTTCGCGCAATGCACGGCGGGAAATTTGCGAACGGAGCATGCGCAGTTCGATCGCCACGGGAACGCGCCTATTTTAAATGCTTCACGCCCCCTACTCGCGCAGATGGATTGCGACGGGAGAAATACACTACGCCGCCGTCGTTTACTGGACAAAATCTACCTGGATTCCACGTAGAGCCAGGTAAAAAACGGCGGCGTAGTGTATTTCTGATACTCTACGAGAATCGAATTCTCTGTGAATCTGCCCCAGAGCCTTTGGAGTCAGGCTGCACATGCTCAGTTTGGTGTGTATTGCTAGATGTTTTTTTTTTTTTTCTTGGGAGAGTGCATGTGATCAGCCCAGGGCCAATCAGCCCTGTATAGAAAGTCAGGGATCCTGGTAGGACAGCTCAGTACTGTATGAAAACTCCTCCTACAATCTTTACCAGGAACTGATAGAAGTCACAAGACTGCTATATACAGCTGATGAGAAAAGGTATTTAGCAGTTTATATTTACTAAAATAATTGCATTTCCATGTTCTGTGTAGTGTGGGAGACCAGATATAGTGAATGCCGGGTGTCCTGGGTTTAGTAACACTTTAAGTGCCTGGTCAAGTTCTCTTAAAGCCCCAGTTCCTGTCTCCCTCCAGCCACAGCCCCCCCACCCCAGCTGTGATTTGTTTATTTTTATTTTTATTTCAGATGTCTTTAGCCCACTCATTTGACGCATAGGTTCTTCTAAACATCTTTTCTAATGTAGGCACTCCTCAATGAATAAGTGCTGCTCTCTGAACCATTGTATGAGTGTAGGGTGCCGTAGTGCCTCCCACTCAAGGAGAGGTCCATGACATTCTGCACTCACAGGATTTCCTCGGTCTTCCAGGATGACTGGAGGCTGTGTGAACCGTGGTGAAGAGCAGGTAATTATTGCAACAAGAATTTATTTATTTTTTTTAATTGCTTTAACTTTTTAGAGTTTTGGCTAGAATTGGACTTTAAGGCCGCGTACACACGATCAAATCTATCTGCTGGAAACGGTCGGCCCGACCGTCCCAGCAGACAGATTCAATTGTGTGTACGGGCGAGACGACTGATTTGGCCAGCCGACAGATTTGAAAGCATGCTTTCAAATCTGTCGGCTGGGAACCCGTCTGGTCGACATGTCTGCTGGTTAGTACGCTAACCAGCAGACATGTCTTCTCGCACACGCGTCGAATGGTTTCGAGGCATGCGCGGAAGTGTTTTACTTCCTGGTGCGGTAACGTGGCGGCGTCAACGTCACCGCCACGTCACCGACACGTCAGCGCGCTGTCTGCTGGCGGGGATTTTGGTTTGATCGTGTGTACACGCGATCAAACCAAAACGGCAGCAGACAGATTTGTTCAAATCGGTCGGCCCGACCGATTTGAACAAATCTATTTGGTCGTGTGTACGCGGCCTAAGATCTCTCGATAAAGGCCACATGACTAGTGTCCCCAACACTGGTCATATGACCAGGCACTGGAAAACAAAATTAGAATTATTACATAAATATTAAATACATTCTATGACTTTTTCTTTTTACAATGAATGGATGTTATAATAAAGGTCCTAATTTTATATTTTAGGTTTGGTTTAATTTATATATCTATCTATTTACCAAATTCCCAAGAAAAAAATGCTGTGTAATCTGAGGGAATGATGTACAGGCTGATGATATTAATTTTACTCCTACTGGCTGATAACCCAACAAACCTCAACGTTTTATTTTCATGTAGGAATGTTGGCAATCCTACCTCTCAATGTGCCATTATCAATCTCGATTCACAATGCAATATCTCACAAGAATCACTAAAAGTGTGTTTAAGTGACTTCAGATCACTTTGCAAATGATCTTGTATATAATTAAAACTTTTGCAGCCTATCTGCAACAGTGATCACTTCTTTCTTACGTTCCTCAAAATGGTAAATGTCATGTATCCTGTCTGAATTAAATATTTTAATCTAGATGAAGTAATTTATATAATGTTTTAGATTGAGTTCTAAATGCAAACTAGACTTAAATGAAATTTGCATCTGTCATATTTTAGGACCGCTGCAAGTCAGCATGAATTAATCACTGGATGAAACTGTAGTAATCCAAGCTGAGGACAATGCACTACCTTTTTTATTGTTATTAATTTTTATTTTTTATTTTATTTTAAGCTGAAGGGGCATACCATACATTCTTCGTCTAATGCCAATTAACTTCAGCTGCATAAAATGTGAATTCTGCAGAAAAGCTTTATCTTTTATTTGTTGTTGGAATAATAGTTCAATTGTGAATTACTGGTTGTGAAAGAGAAAATTCTCATGTTATTTATACATTTCTTTTTTTCTTTGTATTATAAATTTATCCAGCTGTAAATTAAACTTTGCGCAAGTATGGAGAGAAAATGTACTTGGTGAATGGTGTTAGTTCTAATATTAGAAAAAAAAATGTGCATCTGTGTTTGACAAGTAAATAAGTAAATTATTTTGTTCTTAATCCATTTCACTTGTCACCACGTCTGTATGTAGCTATTTCTAATGTTTGGATTCAGCATTTCACAAACTGTACTGCTTCATTTTAGTACAGTTTGCATGAATAAATTATGTATAAAGTATAATAAAACATTATTCAAATTGTTTTTATTTTTATTAATCTTTATTATTCTGTTACTGTATTTCCATTGTTTACAAGACGTCTTTATGATCTGTCTAGGAGGCAAGCACATATGTACATTGAAATAAACATTTTAAAAATTAATGTAAGATTGTTGTAGTTGTGTTAGTCATTTTGTTTACATTCATAGAGGAAATTTTAGCCATTATTCCTATACATGTATAATGCAACAGACAAGTGCTCATGTATACTGTGGAAGAGTTTCTGAATCATTTCCTACACAGAAAAGAGATTATTAAAAAAAATATATATGTTTTTTGAAAGAAATCCATATTATTGGGGGGTTTTTTGGTCATGTAACTGAAATTTTTTGGAATTTAAATATTTTTTCTTTCTTTGGAAAATAATTTTTTTTTTTCAATTTAATGTTCTAAGTATTCAAATCCCAAGCACAAAACCTATTGTCACTTTGCTTGATGCAGAAAGATATATCCCTAATATATTTAGTTTTTTATGAAATATTCACAGTATTTTATGGACCTCCAGGTACAAAATGCACACAGGGAACATAAGTTAGGAAAATTGAATATTCAGGATCCTATAGAAATTATATGGATAATTATTATTATTAATATGTTGTTTGCTGGTGTTAAAAAAAGTGGTACACTACAAGTGTAAGAAGAGATTATGTTGGTTTTACTCTCACTTTAGGATTATAGAATAAATAAATAAAGATATAGACTGGAAAAAAACTGCAGACAAATACATTAAGGCTAACTTAGTAAAGGAGCTGAGACTCTTCACACAATAAACTGTAAATATATTTTTTCAATTAACCAATCATGTAAAAAGCAGATTCCTGTTGACTCTTTATCTGCACGATTAGGTGCAAGTATTTTTGCTTTTCACATAACTCGAAAACTGAAATTAATATTCACACAATTTATTGTGTGAAGATTAACTCCATTAGCAAACCAGCCCGCATGTGTTATCGAAGGGTTTATAAGTAAAAACAAAAGGCTGATTATTACACTGGCTTGCTTTAAAATGCCAAATCAGCCTAGAAGGTGACAGCCTATGTGATATTGACGATGGCAGTTCTAAATATATAAGCATTATTTACAATAAGCATAAATAAAATGTGCTTATCCAGCTGTTACTGAACCATAAAGGTCATGCCTACTTTTTTAATTTAATGCTGGGAAGTAGAGGAATGTTTAAATAAATGGTGTAAGTATAGTCTTTAAGTACAATTTAAATATCATGTTTAAGCTCTATTTAAAAACGTTGTCTCCCTGCTGTTTGTGTTGCCATTATTACACCTGATTGGGCTGATCAAGTCATCATTCGATATTCTGTTCGAGGTTGGTAAAATAAATTCAACTAATGTGAGATCTTTTTTTTTTCTAATGAAACTAGAAAAATAATGTTTCAATACTTTAATAGATGTATTGGCATTTTTTAATTGTGTGGTGTATCAAAAAGTTTTTTTATTATTTTCTCTGACTAATTTGTAATCAGATCTACAGTCTATCAAATGAGATATCTGGTAGCACTGATTTAAATAAAATATTTTAATTAGTTTATCGAGCTAAGTCATGTATAAAGTTTGCTCGCTGGAATATTCTTTACATTTTGATGAATATCTATAACATATTGGTATATTTTTTTCTATGTATTTAAGTATTTGAAACCTTTATATTTGTGTTCCTCAAATTTTCAATAAGAATTATTGGAAAATATTTAAATTTAATATATTTTATAAATAGTTCTAGTATAAAAGTAAATATCTCAGATATGTTCAGGCATTTTATTAAATTAAAAATTAATAATAATATTGTGTTTGCCTGTATGTCCTGGCACAGAAGAAGAAGCTCACTTACAAGATATAGAAAAACCATTATAGTTAAATAAAGATAAATAACAAAATAAGTAAATCCTAATCTAGATAAAAATGCCCCCATTCAGTGATTGTTTCATTTGTGTGGCACGCAGACGTCCCCCGGCAACTGCGGTAGGACAGGTTTGAAAATCTTGTTTAATCGACATTGTTCCCTTTCAGCTAAACCAGCGGAGCTATTGTACCGGGGGCCCTTGCTCTCTTTTATACAGTTTATACTTGACTAAGTCCTGCTTGCATGCTTGTGCCCCTTAGTGCTAAGGACGGCACATCCACCCTCTTAAGCCCACGGTCAGCCTTTGTCATCTTTGCATTGTATGTACTTAAGGTTCATAATAGGTTCTGAAACTTGTAGTTCTGTAGCTAAATAGCCATGAGTTACGTTCCTATCCTATATACTTTCTGGCATATTCCTATTTCATTATTTGAATAATTATTAACAGATTTTACTTATAAACTATATGGATCTGAACAGCACAAATATTTAAGAGATGAGATCATCTGGATGGCAGCAACCTGTGGCCGCTTTGTGTAGCTGAAAAACCACTAGCAGCGCTGATATAATATGGAAATAGGTGCTTTTGATGTGGTACAGCATAGCAGCTAAAAGGTACAGAATTGTACATATGCAACCTATTAATAATGTGTATTAACACTTTTTTCGACCAGACACAAAGACCTGTATTAAATAAGTGAAAGATGAGCTATAGTTCTTGGTAACCAGTTGGGTTTAAGTGCTTATCGATTCATTTTACAGAAGACTGAAAGATAAATTTTGATTGGCTGGAACAAGTTACTGCACTTTGCATACTTCTTACCAGTGTAAGGTTATATTATCAAAGTGGTAGATATTTTTTTTTCTCTGAGTTTTTATATTTAGTAACAAGGAATGTTGACACCTTTTACAGCCAAAAGCTTATATTTTTTTCTGACTGATATTTGGCTCAAACTTGTGTTGCATACACACGGTCACACCAAATTGCGACCGTCAAGAATGCGGTAGCATACAAACGATCGGAATTTCCGATAATAACTTTTCCTGTCGGAAAATTTGAGGATCAGCTCTCAAATTTTTCTTGGCGGAAATTCCAACAGAAAAATTCCGTTGGAGCATACACACGGTCAGAATTTCTGACCAAAAGCTCACATCAAACTTTTCCGATCTTGTGTACGCGGCATAACTCCAGGTAGCTATAAAAGGCGCAAATCAATACAGTTCTGTAACCATTAAATCATAAATGTATTTTTTGTAATGCAAGCAGTGCGACTACCTGCATTTGAGTTGGTGGTAGTCTCTTGCAGTTGACTGTACAGCACAGCTCAGACTGGGAGAAGAAGCATGAACACAGGGGGCCAACCAGGTATGCTGCAATGGTGGGGGGGATTTTATAGGGTGATGGATATTCCAGACGATTCTCTTCCCAGTGAGAAATCTCTAAATATTTGGAAGGCTTCATGTGCCATTCTACTTTTAACCAGAAGGACCGCCCTTAATTTTAACGGATTGGAGATGGCCTGTACATGTCAAGGCCACCAATCTTGGGCATAAAAACTGTAAAAATACAGAATTTCAGAGCTTGCCCAACAAGAGATTATTTTTCACCATTCATCATGTTAGCAATTTTCTGACCATCCTTTGCAGAAGAATTCTCTAATTCAGGTCTTAGTGATTCCAAAGCTCAAATAAGGTAAACTGAAATACCTGGCAATGCCAACTGGCCCAGGGCACTACGGAAAAGGTAATGTGTCCCAGAAACTTCATACAATTTCTGGCCGACATTCAAGGCTTCTATGCAATTCTTGAGGGCTTGATGTGGTCTTTGATAAATTGGTCCCTCTTCCAATTTGAGATAATTACTTTTTTATTTATACATTTCTCGTTTTGAAGAGAACCTGTAAAAATACTATGGACTGCGTTGGAAGTAGCTGGCTCCTGTGGTGTTTCAGCTGAATCTGGCCGGTGTACGCAGTATCACCTCCTCCAGGGACTGCAGGATCTTTGGTGAGTTGATTAAAGTCTGCAAATCGTCCAGGTACTGATAAATCTTATAAAAGATTTTGGACTGATTGAAGGTCTCTGGTCCCACATCCCCAAGTCCTAATCCATTACAAATATATCTTTCTTTAATAATAATTAAAAAAAAGGTTAGGCCAGACCTAGTATATCTCCTGTCTCCGACCATCATGCCTCAATCTTTGGTTGGTGTCCTAGGAAGTTGGATGTCTTCTGCTCAGTTGTGAAAAACCCTAATTAAATGTTTTCTACAATTTTTTTTTGGGCAATCTTGAACTCCTTTGTGTCTTTTTTGCCAGCATTGCTCGGGTATATTTGTGCCCAGATAGAAATCTGTCCTCTCGTGTGCTATTTCACTTACTCTCTGCTGTGTTATTACCATTATTGGGTTACACTAATTTATACTTCCAATGGCACAGATCACTGTTTTCCTTAATGTCTGAATCCATGTCCTGCACACAACAGTTTCCTGCAACAGGGTGCTAAAATGTTAACTTCCTGTATCCAATCTCATTGCCTTCTTCAGGAAATGTATGGGATAATCTGGAAACCCTTTTTCCATAGCTACCAAAAATGTTGTTGGTCTTTCCACATATTAAGCACTATTCTTTACCTCGTCCTGGGAATAATACTTGTCCTCCTTTGAAAAGCAGCCCATTTCCATCAATTTTAATAAAATCTTCTCATTTGAGCATTGGGAGTACTTATCCTGATAATGTGTCCTTCTTTCTGTTCTGTTTTTTTTTTCACGTTTTTTAAATTCCTGCTGGCTCTGTCCCCATGCGTCGTGACGCTCGCAGGGAACATAGCCCGGAACTCAGTACATTGTGCTCTCTTCTTTTGTGTTTTACTTTTAAAAACAGAATGCTACTCTGCTTTGTAAAAGGCTGTGGCCCTGGAAACATCAGCACTCAGGCACCATGACCTCCTGAGGCTTCCTTCTCATCGATAACACTTCATGTGAGTCGCCACTTCATGCAAACAGTCTGAATCCTTGTTATGCATCCATCTAACACTGTGTGCTATTTCCTGACCTCAGAAATCCGGGAAACGCACATTAGAAATGATCATATTCTGCACTAAACCCTAATTCTACACAACACACCTGCATGCCTATTTCGCCGACGATTCACCTATTAGGTGCCAGACTTTGGAGGAGCACAACAGGAGGATTTTTTAAGCAAGCTGTATCAAACAATAAAACATATTTGGTGTATACTAACCATTCCTAACTAGGGCTTCTCCAGTAATTGCTAGAGGATCCATGAGCTGTGTCTGATTGACCTCCCATTTGATGGTCCCTGAATCCTTTCAGTTCCAGCACCATTTGTCAGAGGCAGTTGCATGGCACTAAATGATCTTTTTCACTGTAAGTATGGGTGGCATTCTGACCACTAATGTAAGCGGAGCATTCTTTCCACTCACCACCAATGTTTTCTATGAGGGACATTCTTCCTACTGACCTCAGATTAATTATTTTAGCAGGGGTTCCCCTGTGACTTGGAAATTGTTTCAGTGGTTCCCCCGGGGGTTAAAACGTTCAATACTTTTTTTTTTTTTTTTGATGCATATTTCAGCAGTACAATACTAAACCGCATATTGCATCTATGACAACAGCATGCCGCCATAGTAGAAGAGTCCGGGTGCTTAACTGGCCTGCCTGCAGTCCCGACCTTTCACTAACCGAAAATATTTGTTACATCTTGAAACAAAAATTATGACAACAAAGCAGTTAGAATCCTAGATCAGGCAAGAACGGGACAACATTCCTCTCCCAAAATGGCTGCAAATGGTCTTATCAGTTCCCAGACGTTTACAAAGTATTGTTAAATTAAGAGGGGATGCTACACCGTGGCAAACATGGCCCTGACCCAATATTTTTGAGACGTGTTGCTGCCATCAATTTCAAAATTGATTTAATTTAGTTCTTAAAATGATACATTTTCTCAGTTTAAACATCTTAAATTTTTTTGTATTTCATATTGTGAAAAAGCGCAAAAATAATCTTGTTTGTACCTTTAAAAAAGTGATTGCACATCTTGGTCTTTGACAAAAGCTTCGTACACACAACCGGTTTTCCCGTGAGAGCCATGAGAGCTTTTGGCCGGGAAAACCGGCCATGTGTATGTTCTATAACCGTTTTCCCAACAGGAAAACTGACGGCAAAAAAAGACAACCAGCTCTCTTTTTTTTCCCTGCCGGGATTCCCGGCTGCATTTAACCCGGCAATTTTCCAATGGGAAACACTGCGATGGAGCATACACACGGCCAGGATTTCCGACCAAAGCAATCGTGGCAGTTTTCCTGTCAGGAACCCGGTCGTGTGTAGGGGGGAAAAGTTACCAAGCAGGTTTTCCCCTTGGGTTTCCCGGCGGTAAAAAGTCTGCCAGAAATCCTGTACGTGTGTACGAGGCTTTAGTCTTAGACGACACTAACAAAGGTAGACCCTGTTTGTGATAAGATGAAGCACTACTAAGCTGGAAGCAGAGGTAATAAGTACATCTGGCCTATTGGAAAACATAATTTTATGTTTTTATGCATTCCCTAGAAAAAAAAAAATCGATAAATAAAATGCACCACACCCGCTGTAGATCTATCACATCATGCCATCACCATTGGAAGTCCTCAACTTAGGTTTTTATTTATTTTACAGATCTTTAACAGATCTGGTTTCTCACTCCTTTCCGTTATCTTTTCTTCCTATACAAAATTAAAAGCATCACATTTCCAATTTCCTGTTCATTCGATATTTTTCTCAATGCATTTTGTAAACTGAGTTAATAAGAGAAATCCACAAACCACTTCAAATTTAATATCAGAGTTTAGTGTTATGGGATGGCTTATGTATTATTTTTCAACATGGCATTGAATGAGGTCATACTCTTTCTTTTACACTACCATAATTCTTCAGTACGTTGTCAACTGCTAAAAATGAATTATTGTTTGTGCTGCATGCTGGTTCTGTCACATATATTGGACAGGGAATGAGACCATTCGTGGCTGTTTTAGTGACATGTGACAAGTAGATTACTAAATAGGTGGCATGTAATGACACAGTAATAGTAACAAGATGTTCAGGAACGCTTCAAAATTTTAATAATGAAATTACTTCAGTTGTCACATCTTACTGCCACCTAGCTCCATATATTAGGAGTGTTTTTGTAATACCCCTTGTTGCTTATATGCGGTTTTTACAAATGCAATTAGTTTGAGTTTTATTATCCACCCTCCCAACGTAGGGGCCATGTTGGAAAGCCATTTAAATATTACCATTCTACAAGCATCATCTGGGTCTCTGTCAAGTTTTTACTGCTGTTAGTGACTAATTTTTAAGGTTTTCACTCATTTTGTGTTCCATTATCAGAACACAAAATGCAAAATTATCTAATAGCAAAAAAGAGAGCAATAAATACACATTTATTTTATATAATGGATAAAGCTTTTTTTTTTTATTGCTGTGAGCCTTCTGCAGATGGTCTTTTCCATCTTGGTGGTAACTACCTCATACCAGTACTCACCTGTTCCATTTGGCTGCAGAGAAGGTGAAATGCCCAATACTTTCAGGTATGTGGGAGCATATTGACACTCTCTTGTTTCCTTAGTGCAGTACAGATGGAGCGTAGCCAATAATTTGTACAGGGAGAAAGTCCTTAGCCACAATGCCTTGAAATTTACTTAAGGTTTTTTCTCTTTGCATTGGTAAGTAAAAAGAATGTAAATATAAGCAGTGTCAGGGCATTTAAGCAAATCTATTAATTTGTTTTGGGACCATACAGAATCTGTTTCTCTGTAGAATCATATGAAATGAGTATGCTTTATAACAATCTGGAAATCGGACCCAACATGTTGTACACCTGGCAGTTATCTGACATCCACACAACTTGCTAACAGAAGGTCTGCAGGAACGAGATAAAGTGATTACAGGGCTGAAACATACAGTCTATGTACTCTAATACAGGGGTCGTCAACCCCCGGTCCCTGGTCCACTACCGGGCCATGGTGCTTCTGCAGCCGGGCCGCAGGTGCAGGCGACCAGCAAGGGAGATGATGGGCTGCCGATGTCCTGCCAAGAATTGTCCCCCGGAGCATAATGCCCGCAGAACAATGGCATAAGAGCGCTGTGTGAATGGGAAAAAGCAATGGGCAAGCAGAGATGATATCTCTCTCCGCCTCACCGCTCCTCCGCCCTCAAAGCTAGTACTCTGTCTGTGTGGGAGATGCAGCGGGGAGCAGAGAGATGACATCATCGCACACTGCCGGCATTACCGCTCTCCTGCAGCTCCTCGCTGTGTGAAACTTGCCGGCGCAGATTGCCTCTGAACAAGGGAAGAGAGACCAGATCAATAAAGCGTTTTATTGATCTGGTGACAGGCAACATGGCTAGTAACAATCCACATCTGGTGACAGGCAATGTGGCAGGTAACAATCCACATCTGGTGACAGGCAATGTGGCAGGTGGAAATCCACATCTGGTGACCGGCAATGTGGCAGGTGGCAATCCACATCTGGTGACAGGCAATGTGGCAGGTGGCAATCCACATCTGGTGACAGGCAATGTGGCAGGTGCCAATCCACATCTGGTGACAGGCAATGTGGCAGGTGGCAATCCACATCTGGTGACAGGCAATGTGGCAGGTGGCAATCCATATCTGGTGACAGGCAACGTGGCAAGTAGCAATCCACATCTTGTGGCAGGTGATGTGGCAAGTGACATTCCCCATCTGGTGACAGGCAATGTGGCAGGTCACAATCCACATCTTGTGGCATGGCAAGTGGCATTCAACATCTGGTGACAGGCAATGTGGCAATCCACATCTTGTGGCAGGTCATGTGACATTCCGCATCTGGTGACAGGCAGCATGGCAAGTGACTATCCACATCTGTTAGCAGGCGACAATGGCAAGTGACACGTCAGGGCTCCCACTGATTCTACATTATGGTGAGTTGAACTATTTAATTTATTACTACAATGTAATAATAGGAAAAATGCTCTTCAATCACCCTGACACCATAACAAGCATGGTGTCGGGATGCTTGAAGCGCTTACACCAGCCATTGCCCGCGAAAAATCGTGCTCCCTCCCCCCCCTGTCCTTGGCACAATTTTCTTCCACGCAGCCGGTCCCCGGTGCCAAAAAGGTTGGGGACCACTGCTCTAATAGGTGCAAAGTTGTTTAGTACTATATAAAATAATATTAATGGCCAAGCGTTTTTTGTGCTGGATGTGCTGAAAATCCAATTTCCAAATGATGGCCATTATTATGATCCCCCCAAACTTCTGGGAAGGCTTTTCACAAGAGTTTGGTGTGTCTGTGTTGATGACCTTGGTCTACAACATTTTTGAAATTATCGACCTCTGAGATAAAATGTGTTAAGTCTTACATATTTTCATTGGATGTATTAGAAAACTGTTAGGCCGCGTACACACGATCAAATTCATCTGCTGGAAACGGTCCGACGGACCGTTTCAGCAGACAAATTCGATCGTGTGTACGGCCGGACAGACAGATTTTGCCAGCAGACAGATTTTAAAGCATGCTTTAACCACTTGCCCACGGTGTCCAGGGCCGTCTTTAATATGGTTTGGGCCCTGGGCAAACATTTTTTTTGGGCCCCCCCCTCCAGCTTATTTTGGGCCTGGCTGGTTCACATGTATGTGTTTTGGCGGCCCTAATTTGTGCAGGCATAGCAGCCCATTGATTTGAATGGGCTGCCATGCCTTTGTTTCCTGCAGAAAAAAGGTTCATTCAGCATTTTAAAAATCTGCTACCTTGAAATCCATTCTACTTTTGCACCATGGTACTTACCTACAGTTCTTGCACACACAAACGCACTGTGTTTTTAAAAGCGTGACCTAAACGTCTAAAAATGCAGCAAGTTTGACAGTGCGGGAACTGCAGATAAGTCACAGCAGACAGCAGAATGGACAGACAGTGCTGTATTTCATTGGTGTGCCGTGTGCTCAGCCTATTACATGAGGCATCAAATGAATGGGCTGCTGTGCCTGCACAAATGTGGGCCACTAAAACACATACATGTGAACCAGTCAGGCCCAAAATAAGCCCATCAAGCAGTTAAATACAGACAGTTATGCCATGTGCTCTGAGGCCTTACTCAGCCTGTACTGCAGGTCTGGTCTGTGACTTAAAGAGTTCCTCTATTTTACACATGGCATGGCATGGGGTCCCATGGTGCTAAAGCAGAATGGACAGATGGTGCTGTGACCCCATGCCATGTGTAAAATACAGGAACTTTTTAAAACACTGACCAGACCTGCAGTGAATCATCAAATATTATAAAGACTTTGGGCACACTTTACAGAAAACTTGTATTTACAATATAGCAAACAGTGACATACATTGAGGAGCAGGACATGAAGAAGTCAGCCTCGGGAAGAGCAAACTGGGGATGTTATAAAATCACATTCTAATTCACTTTTATATACAAGCAGCACCCACTGGCAGGAAGGGAGAAGTGCACGTCTAAAGGGAAGCCAGGGGTGCTGTACATTTTAAAACACTGGGAAGGGAAGCAGTACTGTCACCTGGCTGCGAGCCGCTGATGATTTTTAGCCTGATTTGTGGGCAGCACAGGGGCTTAACGGGCGGCAGGGCCACCATCAGGAATCATGGGGCCCCTTAAACAGCTTCAGGCATGGGCCCCCTGGAGCAGAGAACGGGGGGGGTGCTGCCCCCTTAAATTGAGAAGCGGGGGGGGGGGGGGCGGGGCTGCCGCGAATTTAGAAGCAGGAGGCCCTTTACAAAAAAAAGATTTAATAAAGAAAAATATATATAAAAAAAGTTGTGTAGCCATCCGGGGCCCTAGGGCCCTCTGGGCCCTTTAATAAAAAGAAAAAAAGAAATAAAAAATATATTATTTTTTTTTAAAAAGGGGGTTGCCATCTGGGGACCTCTGGGCCCTTTAATATTTTTTTTTTATAAAAATAAATTACAAAAAAAGGGGGGTTGCCATCCGGGACCTCTGGACCCTTTAATAAAAAATAAAATAAAAAAAATATATTAAAAATAAACATTTATACAAAAAAAAGTGGGGTTGCCATCCAGGGGACCTCTGAGCCCTTTAATTATATATATATATATATATATATATATATATTAAATAAAAAGAAAAAAAAATAAAATATAAAAAAAAATTATAAAAAAAAGGGGGGGGTTGCCATCCAGGGCCCTGGGGAACTCTGGGTCCTTTAATAATAATAACATTATTAGTTTTTTTTTATAAAACAAGTTTTTTTATAAAAAAAAGGGGGGTTGTCATCTGGGGCCCTGGGGAACTACTGGGCCCTGGGGACCTCCAGACCTCTAAAAAAAATTGTCCCATTAATAAAAAATAAAATAAAAATATATAAAATAAATATATTTTTTTATTTAAAAATAAATAAAAAAAGGGGGTTGTCATCTGGGGCCCTGGGGGCCTCCGGGTCCCTGGGGACCCCTAAAAAAAATTGTCCCTTTAATAAAAAATAAACATATATTAAAAAAAATTGGCCCTTTAATAAAAAATAAACATATATTAAAAAAAAATTGGCCCTTTAATAAAAAATAAAATAAAAATATATAAAATAAATATTTTTTTATTTAAAAATAAATAAAAAAAGGGGGTTGTCATCTGGGGCCCTGGGGACCCCTAAAAAAATGTGGCCCTTTAATAAAAAATAAAAATGTATTAAAAAAAATTGGCCCTTTAATAAAAATAAAAATATATAAAATAAATATATTTTTGTATTTAAAAATAAATAAAAAAAGGGGGGTTGCCATCTTGGGCCCTGGGGTCCTCCGGGCCCCTGGGGACCTCCAGACCCCTAAAAAAAAAATAAAAAAAAAAAAAAACATTATTTTTTTTTTTTTTTTCAAAGGGGGTTGCTTTGGGCCCCCAACAGTGACAGGGCCCTGGGCAGCTGCCCCTGTTTGCCCTATGGTAGAGACGGCCCTGACGGTGTCATAGTAAAAATACGTCATGATTTTAAAGATGGATATCTCGGTAACGGCAGCAGCTGCTGCCACAACGGAGATATGCATCTTTTCCGTGGGCAGTGCTGTACACGATAATGGCGGTCCCAGCGGCGGATTCGCCGCAAGATCGCCGTTATCGGTGGCGGGAGAGGGCCCCCCCCCCTCCCGCCGCTCTCCCGCGCCCTCTGCCGCTTACCGGAGCCGTCGGTAACGGCGGAGGCGATCGGGTCCTCTTGCTGGCTGTGTTGGGATACGAGTGAGGGAAAAATCGCCCCCACCCGTCCCCCACAGCTCTGCTGGGCGGAAGTGACGTCAAAACGTCAGTCCCGTCCAGCGTCTTAAAGAAACATTTTTTTTTTCTGAGATTTGAAAAATGAAATTTTTTTTTTTTCTTTTTTTGCATTTAAGCCTAAATATGAGATCTGAGGTCTTTTTGACCCCAGATCTCATATTTAAGAGGACCTGTCATGCTTTTTTTTCTATTACAAGGGATGTTTACATTCCTTCTAATAGGAATAAAAGTGATAATTTTTTTTTTTTAATTTATTTCGATGTATAAAATTATAAACTAATTAAAAATAAATAAGAAAACAAAAAAAAAAAAATGTAAAACGCCCCATCCCGACGAGCTCGCGCACAGAAGCGAACGCATACGCGAGTAGCGCCCGCATATGAAAACGGTGTTCAAACCACACAAGTGAGGTATCGCCGCGATCGTTAGAGCGAGAGCAATAATTCTAGCCCTAGACCTCCTCTGCATCTCAAAAAATGCAACCTGTAGAATTTTTTAAACGTTGCCTATCGAGATTTTTAAGGGTAAAAGTTTGACGCCATGCCACGAGCGGGCGCAATTTTTAAGTGTGACATGTTGGGTATCATTTTACTCGGCGTAACATTATCTATCACAATATATAAAAAAATTGGGCCAAATTTATTGTTGTCTTATTTTTTTATTCAAAAAAGTGTTGTTTTTTTCAAAAAAAGTGCGCTTGTAAGACCGCTGCGCAAATACGGTGTGACAAAAAGTATTGCAATGACTGCCATTTTATTCTCTAGGGTGTTAGAAAAAATATATATATAATGTTTGGGGGGTTTAAGTAATTTTCTAGCAAAAAAAACAGTTTTAGTCTCGTAAACACCGAATCTGAAAAACAGGCCCGGTGGGCAAGTGGTTAAAATCTGTATGCTGGGAACCCGTCCGTCCGACATGTCTGCTGGTTAGTACGCTAACCAGCAGACATATCTGCCCGCACATGCGTCAAATGGATTCGATGAATGTGCGGAAGTGTTTTACTTCCTGGTGCGGTGACGTGGCGGCGTCAACATCACCGCCACGTCACCGCGCTGTCTGCCGGCGGGGATTTTGGTTTGATCGTGTGTACAGCGATCAAACCAAAATAGCCCAGCAGACAAATCCGATCAAATCGGTCTGTCAGACCGATTTGATCGGATTTATTTGGTCGTGTGTACGCAGCCTAAAAGGGGTTGTAAAGATTTGTTTTTTATTTTCTAAATAGGTTCCTTTATGCTAGTGCATTGTTGGTTCACTAACCTTTTCCTTCGATTTCCCTTCTAAATGTTTTTTTTCTTTGTCTGAATTTCAGTAAGCTGTTCTGGCTGACTAACCCCCAGCCAGAATGGCTCGAATGATGGGGACAAGCTTACTGAGGAGAAACAGGAAGTGAGAAATTCAGACAAAGAAAAAAAACATTTAGAAGGGAAATGGAAGGAAAAGGTAAGTGAACCAACAATGCACTAGCTTAAAGGAACCTATTTAGGAAATAAAAAACAAGCCTTTACAACACCTTTTAATAAAGGTGCTGGTTGGCAAAAAATGTTTTAATTATTTCACAATAAAGATTTATACAGAGGCTAGTATATTTGCCTACAAGGGAGGGAGGCGTCTCATGATCATGCCTTGTAACTTCTCAACAAAGTATGGTAGAACAATAAAAATTGTACCACATGGAAGTGTATAAATGTATCTTCACTTTGAGACCTAACTGTAATGTATTGTTCTTTTATTGCAAGGTACATTTGTCTTAGTCAGATCTGTGTATCATACAGTTACATCTGCTGGCTTGTGAAAGTGCAATTGCCTATCATTTCTTAGGAGCAGTTGCATGATATTTTCCCTCAGAAGCCAAGATGCCTGGGAACTGTGTACACAACGCAGATAACTTTTGCTACATTTGTGGTGAGGTTACATTTGCATTTCAAAAGTGCAGTATGACGGCAGTGGTAAAAAAGACATACCACCAATATTTTGGATGCAAAATAGCGGATCAGGACAAGAGTTGGGGCCCCCATTATTGTCGCATTACATGTACAACTTATCTGTGTCATTGCCTAAACAACAAGAACAAGTCCATGCCTTTCGCAGTCCCAATGGTGTGGAGGGAACATGAAAAAACAATCAATAAATGTAAAGTTATGTTATTGGTAGCAATAAGAAGATAAATGCATAATGTTTGGCATCATTCTTATTGCTATATCACATTTGCAGAAAAGTTATTTAGTATAATCGCACATCCTACCTCGTAATTTTGAATTATTTTGATGCAATTTTGACCTAAAGCTGTATCTTGGAAACTGGAGCCAATTAATACTCAGGACTTAATTTTCCTTTATTAGTGACCCAATTCTGATAACATTTTGCTACTTTCATTGGCTTTCTCCTTGTAGACCAGTGTAATCTGTGCCTAATAAGTCAAAGGAGCATTTGTGCAGTCAGGTACCGAAGTTGCATGAGAAATTTGGCTTGCAATCAAGGTTCCAAATCCTCACAACATTTTCACTTGGGACAAAGTCATGGCTCTGTGCTGGCCTCTTGAGATACCCCAACTAAACTTGTCAGTCCATTGGAGGGATTTACTAAAACTGGTACTTAGGACAACCTAAATACAGATCTCACACCTTCAAGTCATCCAGAACGCGGCAGTCAGATTGGTTCCCAGGTTTTTTTTCCCCCGTTATCAATCACCCCATGCCTAAGGACCCAAAATTGGCTAACTATAAGGCTGGGTTCACACCTATGCGAATTGGTTGCGGTTTCAACTGCATCCAAAACGCAGAACATTTCTAAATACATTGTTTTCAATGAGGCTGGTTCACATATGTGGGATGCATTCGCACTGCGCATTGCCAGAAATCCATACAATCAACTAACCAAAACCTCCTCCACGTCCCACTACAAAACGAAGGGAGAACGAAGATTCGCAGTCCAAGCACCACGGCTATGGAACGCCCTTCCCACAAACATCCGCATAGAGGAAAACCATCGGGCCTTCAGGAAAAAACTTAAGACCCACTTCGAAAGCAGCAAAACAACCCCAGACCATAAAATGTTCACTACTATATATAGTTGGTATGAGGTTCTCTGTTTTCGGTTTGCATCCAATGTGTCTGCTGTTACTGTGAATAAAGTGATACTAAAGTCTCGTTTTTTTTTTCTATAAAAATAACAAACATGTTATACTTACCTGCTCTGTGCAGTGGTTTTGCACAGAGCAGCCCAGATCCTCCTCTTTTCCTGACCCCTCCCTCCTGCCGAGTGCCCCCACAGCAAGCAGCTTGCTATGGTGGCACCCGAGCGGAGCCGCTACTCTGTGTGTCCATTCAGACATGGAGCCATGGCTGTGCCCCGCCCCCTCTCTCCTCATTGGATCACTGACTTTGATTCACAGCAGTGATTGAGTGATTTTAACCACTTAAGCCCCGGACCAATATGCTGCTAAATGCCCAGAGGCGTTTTTACAATTCGGCACTGTGTCGCTTTGACAATTGCGCGGTCGTGCGACGTGGCTCCCAAACAAAATTTGCAACCTTTTCTTCCCACAAATAGAGCTTTATTTTGATGGTATTTGATTGCCTCTGCGATTTTATTTTTTTGCGCTATAAACAAAAATAGAGCGACATTTTTGAAAAAAAATCTAAATTTTTTACTTTTTGTTATAAGAAAAATCGAATAAACTAAATTTTAGTGTCTTTAGTAGAAACAGTGACACTAATACAGCGATCAGAAAAATGATCGCTTAGTGACACTGGCAATAGGGGGCGAAAGGGTTAACTAGGGCGGTGATCAAGGGGTTAAAATTTTATATGGGGGGTATGGGGGGTACGGGGCTACCCTGGACATAACACTAACTGCCTGTCACACTAACTGTTACACTGACACTAAATGCAATGATCAGTAAATATATGATCACTGTAATCAGTCACAGTGTGACAGGGGGGTGGTGATCGAAAGGGGTTAAATGTGCCTATGTGTGTGGTGTCAGTGTAGTGTTGGTGCAACTTACTGTGAGTCTTCTCTCCTCTCGGCGGATTGAAAATACCGCCGAGAGGAGAGCTGACATCACTTCCTCTGCCAGTGTTTACATTACACAGGCAGAGGAAGTCACACGGCGGGGAGGACGCGCATTGGCTGGGAGCGATCCGGAGGGGGCGGACAAAAACCGATGCCCCCTCATCCCGGATCGCCCGCACAGCCACGGGAACCGCCACATGTAACGGGGGGGGGGTCCCGATCGGACCATTCTGCCGACGTGAATGTACATGCGGCGGTCCTTAAGCTGTCTGTAGTTCTTAACGAACTGCCAGGGCACTGTTGAGTGCTCTAGATAGTTCATTGATGCTTGCTGTCATTGTGTAACTGCCTGCCCATATGAGGTACTAGCAGACAGATACACTGACAGTCTGCAAAAAGCCCTGCATTTAACCCGTGATTTGCTGATCATTGGTGTAATGCTTTGCAGGATCCTAGTAAAAAAATAAATAAAATAACTGAACATTTTTTTTACCTGCAAAAAGATACGCATTTATATATTAAAAAAAAAAAAAAGTTAAACTTATCCTTTAAAGTTGGTCTTTCAAGTGACCTCAACAAAACACAAGCCAATTAGAATTATGTGGCGTTGGGAATTGTTAAGTATAGATACAGTATATTCTTTCATAGCAAACATCTGCTTAGAATCTAAATTCATGCTTTATTTATATTATCTAAAATAATAAAGATTTCTTTGTCTTCAGTTTAGGTAAATATAGAACTCTTTCTACAAGCAATACCTCACAGTAAATATGTCTAGAGTAATATCACATAGTATAATAAACCTTTCAGGTAATATCAATTACACACATCTATCATATTACCTTGAGAAGTATTCATTTCACCCAGATATTGTTAGATAAGATGTGCATATTAAAGAAAACACACTATATAAATAAGATGGATTTCTAACCCATCTGTCTTTATAAGTTCTCAAATGTATATTTAATATGGTTTGCTTCCACATAATGTTATTGCTTTTCCTCTTCTATGTATTACATAGTACAGAATAAATAATATGTTTGAGTAATGCGCCATCTAGTGGCAGTGAAGCAACCTTAAAAAAAAAAAAACACTAAACCAAATTTCAATAATACAAATTAGGGTTGTCCCGATACCACTTTTTTAGGACCGAGTACAAGTACCGATACTTTTTTTCAAGTAGTCGCCGATACCGAATACCGATACTTTTTTTAAGTGTCCCCCACATATGCAGCCATGTCCCCCACATATGCAGCCATGTCCCTTCAGCCATTTCCCCTACATATGCAGCCATGTCCCTTCAGCCATTTCCCCTACATATGCAGCCATGTCCCTTCAGCCATGTCCCCCACATATGCAGCCATGTCCCTCCAGCCACGTCCCCCACATATACAGCCATGTCCCTCCAGCCACGCCCCCCACATATGCAGCCATGTCCCTCCAGCCATGTCCCCCACATATGCAGCCATGTCCCTCCAGCCATGTCCCCTACATATGCAGCCATGTCCCTCCAGCCATGTCCCCACATACCTTGCCGCCGAAAGCTGCCGCACGGAGAACATCACAGCATTCATTTGAATAGCTGTTTTGCCCACGCGTATAGACACTCCCCTTTGCTCGGGATTGGAGAGAACACGATCACCCATCCAATCCCGAGCAAGGGGGAGTGTCTATACACAGCGGGAACACTACAGCTATTCAAATAAAAGCTGTGATGTTCCCGCACGCGTTTAACCCATGCGGCGGCTTTCAATGCGGCGGCGCGATGCGACGGCGGCAGCGGCGGGGGGGGTTTTGGGGAAAGTATTCTATTTAGGTATCGGGGGTATTTGCGGGAGTACAAGTACTCCCGCAAATACTCGGTATCGGTCCCGATACCGATACTGGTATCGGTATCGGGACAACCCTAATACAAATATCAATTGGCAAAGTAACTCACACCATCCAATAAGAATTAATCTTTCATTGATCGGATACCCATAAACTACCGCAAGAATTAAATCCTGCTTCCAATAATTTTCTGTTATTGAATGTCCCACACTCCAACATGCAATCCTTCACAATGCAGTTGAACCAATTAGTGAACTTTCAACTATAAAAGGCCTCAATTTGTGAGAAATTGACTGGTAACCTTCAGTAAATTTTATATATATATACACACACATACATCTATACACCCTATCTGAACCTAAATCTAGGCCTTCCCATCAGTCCACTCAAATGTCAAAACCTCACAAATTATATATATATATATATATATATATATATATATATATATATATATATATATATATAATATAAAATAAGGAAAGGGGGAGATGGAAAAGGGTAAATAATGATCCCCCTCTATAATCAATGGCCCCACACATTTCTTATATATATCTTATATATATATCATTATTATAAGTAATGACTCCCATCAGAAGTAGATGCCGTGTACGGTTTGTCCAGCCACTTTGACCAGACTTTATCATATTTACTAGGGCAGCGATGGCGAACCTCTGCAATTCAGATGTTTTGGAACTACATTTCCCATGCTGCTCATGCACTTTGCAATGTATTTGAGCATCATGGGAAATGTAGTTCCAAAACTTCTGGGGTGCCAAGGTTTGCCATCATTGTACTAGGACAACCCCTATTAATATAGGTGTCTCTATACAATTGGAGGTTATTATTTATCAATTGTTTCCAGTACAGAAGTGTAGGAGGGCGAGGTTTCTTCCAATGTATTGCAGTGGCTTTTCATGCATAGAAAACACATTAGCAAACACTGTACTTCAGTGTATTTTAGAAGATTATAATATTGCTGTATATTGTGTCATGTCAGGGATTTCTGCTGACTTAAAGTTACTGAAAGACCCACTTTAATAAAAAAAAAAAAAGAAGAAAGATTTGTATTCTGTCTGGAAAATTGTTAAGAGTTGTCAGAAAGGGAAATAGACTTTTTCACTAGTCAGTGATACATAGCGTGTACTATGTGGATTAGGGCTCTTTCACACGGGCAGACTCCAGCAGCGGATCAGCCTGCTCAGCAGGGAATCTGTCTGCTAAACCCCACTGAGCAGGTGGATGACAGGTCCATGTCCACTTTGCTTATGCAGAGCGGACACGGACACAGCCCACTTCCTTCTATGGTTGGTCTGATGTAAATAGACCTCCTGTCCTCCTACACCCGACTGCTATTCGATCCGCCACGGATGATGAACTGATCCCCTATGTGTCTGTTTTTAGTGGATAGTATAGAGGGCAATGGATGATCCGATCGCCTCTACCTAAAAAAACGGATAGGCGGGCCCATTTAAAAGGCGCCGTAGAGGTATTTTTCAGTCTAACTCCATGTTCACTAAACCAGTAGAAACAATTAGTATTTGCCTTTCACCAGTGAAGAACCTTGAGATATATGAGTAATTGGTGATTGGTTGATGTCAGCTCATCTGACACATCTCTGCAATGACAGCATTGCTATCTCATCCACTTAGCACTGACCTATCATCAGACATCACCTTTTATGAGTACTAGTCTGGTTTACATTTGCAGCAGATTTTTTCTGCTCTCTGTACTTCCCTCCATGGGTTACAGATCCCAGCAGGCTTTTCTACAATGTGCCAATTGAGTTGCTGTGTGAGGGTGCAGAATTAAACATGGTGGCATGGTCCAGCGAATAGATCACTTCTTTGCAAGGCTAATCAGGGTGCAAGCACATACAAATCTTAGGCCGCGTACACACGATCAATCTAAATCGATGAGAATGGTCCGACGGACCGTTTTCATCAGTTCACAGACTCATGGTCTGATGTGCGTACACACCATCAGTTCAAAAACCAATTGTGTCAGTACGCGGTGATGTAAAACACAACGATGTGCTGAAAAAAAATGAAGTTCAATGCTTCCAAGCATGTGTCGACTTGATTCTGAGCATGCGCGGGTTTTTAGACCAATGCTTTTGCATACTAACCATCGGTTTGGACCGGTGGTCAGGCATCCATCGGTCCGATTTTAACCACTTAAAGACCCCCGCACGCACATATACGGCCACAACATGGCTCGTACAGGCACAAGGGCGTAAATTTACGTCCCCGCCTGAGTGCGGTTCGGGGGTCCCATCGGGACCCCCTCCGCGGCGTGCGGGGGTCTCCCTACCTCTGGGAGCGATCCGGGATCTGCGGGCGGATGTCCGTGATATCCGCCCCCCCCGCGATCGCTCCCAGCCAATGGGAGCGCGCTCCCAGCCTGTCACTTCCTCCTCCTGTGTTTACACAGGAAGGAGGAAATGATGTATTCTCTCATCGCAGCGCTGTTTCCCAGCGCTGCTGATGAGAGAAGACATCACAAGTAAGTGTGCACCAACACAACACTGACACACACTCACATAGGCATATTAACCCCTTGTGATCGCCCCCCCCCCCCACCCCCCTGTCACAGTGTTACTGAATGCAGTGATTTAATCACTGCATTTAGTGTCAGTGTGACAGGCACTGTAAAAAACAGTTAGTGTTAGGTTCAGGATAGCCCCCCCACCCCCCCTAATAAAGTTTTAACCCCCTGATCACCGCCCTAGTTAACCCTTTCACTCCCTATTGCCAGCGTCACTAAGCGATCATTTTTCTGATCGCTGTATTAGTGTCGCTGTTCCCGCTAGGTAGCTATTTTTTTTTATTGCGATTTTTTTTTTTTACTAAAGACATGTGGCTAAATAAATTTTGGCCTAAATGTTTGACTAAAATTTAGTTTATTTGATTTTTTTTTAACAAAAAGTAAAAAATAGTGTTTTTTTTTCAAAAATGTCGCTCTATTTTTGTATATAGCGCAAAAAATAAAAATCGCAGAGGTGATCAAATACCACCAAAAGAAAGCTCTATTTGTGGGAAGAAAAGGACGCAAATTTTGTTTGGGAGCCACGTCGCACGACCGCGCAATTGTCTGTTAAAGCGACGCAGTGCCGAATCGCAAAAACACCTTGGGTCATTTACCAGCGTATTGGTCCGGGTCTTAAGTGGTTAAAGCAAGTTTTAAAACTTTGGTCCGACGGGCCGTACACGCGGTCGGTTTGGACCAATGAAACTGGACTTAAGTCCATTTTCATCGGTTTGGACCGATCGTGTGTACGCGGCCTCAGAGTGACCAAGCAGCCATGGTGCCCACGTTCTTAGGCTTGCTGACATCACAAGTATCAATTCCTGCACCACTGCTGTCACTGTCAGCTACCTTCACAGTGAAAGTCATTACCATCATTTTCATGGTGTGGAATTACTTTAAAATTAATAAAAGAGTAAGAGTGACACTAGGACTAGGGGGGCTCAGAGCACTTCAGATTTATTGGGCCCCTCATACACAGAAATTCAAATCCACAGCAAAGCACCAAGTTTACACATCAAAGTCTGCTTACCATACAGCATTGGAACTGGCAAGTTTAATATACAGTACTGTGCAAAAAGTTTAGGCAGGTATAAAAAAATACTCAAATTTAATAATGCTTTCAGAAATAGAAGTGGTATTAGTTTATTTGTATCTGTAGCGCCCTGCTCCTGTTGGGTAAGCACTATTTGTAAATATAAGTTATCTGAGCTGTAGTTTAGCTCAGAATGATTATGGCAAATTATTGGTATCTGTTTCAGTTCAGCTGCGTTGCATATTTTCCACTTGATTGTGGGTGTCGCTGTCACCATGGCTGAAGGTTGGAAATGCAGCAGGTTGGGTGCATTAAGTATTTTTTCCCAGAAGCAGCTCAGTGGGTGTGGTCCCTGCCGTTATGCATTCTGGGAGAGGGTACTTATGGGACAGACACTGTTCTGGTGGGGTCTTCCGATCCTGACCTGATGGCCCTTCTGGCCTCAGGGATGTGCTGGAATAACGGAAAATTGTTATCAATACTTACTGTAATTTTCCTTTCCTGGCTTGTCCCCACGTCAGCACACAATGGGTTAATCCCTACCTCCGGTCCTCCAGTACCACCTTCTTATTAGCTGATAAATAGTGGGCCCCTCTTCCCTTGCCCTTGTTCCACTTAACTGGCGGATGACAGGCTTATAGGGAGGGAAAAGAGCTGTGCTGACGTGAGAACAGGCCAGGAAAGGAAAATTACAGTAAGTATTGATAACAATTTTTCGTTTTCCTGGCCAGCCTCACGTCAGCACACAATGAGATTTAATTTAGCTCATCTAGGGTGGGAAAATAAATATAAGACTCGAACAACTGAAAATGCTGCTTTAGTGAATATTTTGTTTTGCTTGAAAAGAGTGCCGACACCACTGCGTTCCCAAAATCTCCAATCGGTATCTTTTTTTGTAAAATAGGGACAAGGCCGCGCAGGCCGACAAAAGTAATGTTTCCCCGGGGTGTGCCCGAAGGGGGGGAGCCCCTTCCGACCTGTGTTAGTTTTTATGGCTAGGTGTCCGGACCGCGCAGCCAGTCCCTCCATTTTCTCTTTATATCCAGGAGTACCCCCAGACGGGGGTGTGGGAAATTCCAAGACTGGAAGGACAGAGCTAGAAGTAGCGGGAGAAAGAGGGAAAAAAGGTGGTCAAGGATAGAGAGGAGGGGAGGGGGGGGCCGCGGAGCTAGTCCCTCTATCCGCAGACACCCCCGGGGGGAAGTTCCCTCGCATATGAACCCACTCACCAGTATACTGGAGGTGGCAGAGAGCAAAGAGGTCTAGCTGACGGGATCTCAGGAAATCCAAGCAAAACGGGCCTGCGGGATCAGAAAGCTCCACAGCAGTGTTCCATCTCACCCCCCCCCCCCCCCCCGACCAAAATGGGAGGCCTGGTATAGGCTCGCCTCGCTCAGCCTCCGAAAGACCAAATCCCGCACCCCCGGCGCAAACCGGGGGGTTCCCCAATATGGGGTATAAAGGTAAATCCGTTGAGGATATCGATGCCTGCAATATAAGTCTGGCACAGACACATATCGTGTTGCCAATTAGTGGGTGGTGTTTGATTCCCGCCGATAGGCTCGAGGCACACCAAGGCGCTCTGTTAAGGGGAATCTCGCTCTGGTCTTGCTCCATTTGCACCCAAAGCTTGTTCTCCCAGTTACGGCACCAATCTACAAGCCTGCTTAGGTGGATTGTGTGGTGGTAGACGTGGATATCCGGTACCGCCAGGCCCCCTGGGGTTTAGGCAAGACCAAGAGTTAAGCTGAGAGTCGCAGTCTCTTTTTAGCCCAAATGAATTCCGTGAGTGTGGACTGTACCTGTTTAAAGTATGAGGTGGGGACGTGGATGCTTGCATGAGATAAAGACATTTCAGGAGGATTGTCATCTTCATGATGTTACAGCGGCCCACCCAGGAGTGTAGTCTGGTATGCCACTTGTTCAAGAGTATCCGGATCGTCCGCAGCAAGGGTGGGAAGTTAAAGAGGAGCTCCATCCACAAAAAAAATTTTTTTAAAGTCAGCAGCTACTAACAGTGTAGCTGCTGACTTTAAATAAGGACACTTACCTGTCCTAGGCGCCCGCGCTGACGGCCCCCCCCGATGGCGGTCCCACGATCGCTCCGGGTCCCGCGCCGCCATTCACACTATGGGAAACAGGCAGTGAAGCCGTACGGCTTCACTGCCCGTTTCCTACTGCGCCTGCGTGAGTCTCACGCTGGCTTGTGAATGGGCGCGCTGCTCTCTGAGAACACACACAGTTCCCAGAAAGCAGCGCGCCCCATTCACAAGGAGAAGAACAAGAAGAAATCAAACCGCGGAGTGGAAGAGGCAGATTACGGACTTCCGCATAGCAACAGCTATTTCGGGTGAGTATTTTTTTATTTTTTCAGGTTTTTATTTTTTTAAACAACATGGCAAAATGTTGTTTTCCTGGGTGGAGCTCCGCTTTAAGATCGTATACCCAAGCGATTGTCTGGGGGATATGTGTGCCTAGGTAATTCAGGGCGGTTGTCATCCTATCTCAGCTTAAATCTATCCTGCAGATGCTTTAGTTGTGTGTGCTGTATCCCCACGCCCATGACTTCCGTTTTGGTGAGATTGATTTTTAAGTTGGAGAGTACCCCATATCGTTCAAATTCCCCTAGAAGGGCAGGGAGGGAGACAGTGGGATTGGTGAGGGTAAACATGAGGTCGTCGTCATATGCCGACACCTTGTGTTGGGTGCGATTGACTACCACTCCCGATATCTCCGGGTGCAGCTGCACGTGACAAAGAAATGGTTCCAACGAGAGGGCGAAGAGGAGAGGTAACAGCAGACAGCCTTGTCACGTACCGTTAGTAATCGGGAAGGGGGTCAGAAAACATCCCATTAGCCCTTACTCTGGCTGTGGGTGATGCATAGGTCGCTGCAATCCAAGTCATCATATTACCGCCTAGCCCCACATGTCTTAGCGTTGCGAGCATAAAGGCCCAGCCTACCCGATCGAACGCCTTCTCCGCGTCGGTGCTCAGCAAGATTCTAGGTGTCTTAGTGTGGGTGGCAGAGTATAGCAAGTCCAGGACTTTGGTGGGGTTGTCCCTCGCTTCTCTCGTTGAGACAAAGCCCACTTGGTCTAGATGAATGAGGCGGGGTAGGTGGGGCTGTAGTCTGGTGGCGATAATCTTGGTGAACAATTTAAGGTCCGTATTAAGGAGGGAAATAGGTCGGTAACTCCCGCAGTACAATGGGTCTTTGCCCTTCTTAGGGATAACTGAAATCTGAGCTTGTAGTGTGGAGGCATGTAAAGTACCACCCTCGGTAAGGCCATTAAGCATCTTTACCAGATTATTCCCCAAGGATGGCAGCAGCGTCTTGTAATATCGAAGTGTAAGGCCGTCCGGTCCGGGGGCTTTCTCCAATTTGGTATTGCTCACTGCGAGATGTAGCTTGGCTAACGTGATGGGTTCTTCTAACAGGGCACGCGTCTCGGCAGGTAGAGTGGGCATGCTGGAGAAGGTAATGTAGTCCAGCATGTGATCTGGGGGTGGGGACGTCGTGGGTAGGTTGTAGAGTGACTCGTAGAAGGACCTGAACTCCTGCGATATATGCTGGGGCATGGTTACCCGCTGGCCCGTCGGCGATCGTACATGCAGAATGTAGGATGCCAATTTCTGCTCGCGCAGGGATTGAGCCAAGAGTCTACCACATTTGTTACCTGACACATAGACATTTTTACAAGTTATTTGTAGAGCCGACTTAGCCTTAAAAGTGAGGAGGTCAGTGACCTGCGTACGTAACGTGTCGAGTTCCACCTTTAGTGGGCCCGTCTGGGTTTGTTTGTGGCTAATTTCCAGGGCCCGAAGCTTGTCAAGTAGGGTGTTCAGTCGTCCTCAGTCCAAGTCTCGCCCTGTGTTTTATGAGGGTTCCACGAATCATCGCCTTATGAGCCTCCCAGACCAGGCCCGCCCCACTATCCGTGGCATTAGTCTGGAAATTGTCAGTTATGTCTTTAGTTACGTCAGCCAGTTTCAATCGGTATCTTACCAGAAGCTGCCCATGAGGCTGCCACCCCTCTCGTAGAATGAGCTCTAATCTCCTGTGGAGGCATCAGCCCCTGTTTCTCATACGTAAGACTGATAGGTGATCCAGGTAGATATGATTCTTGTTAAGGCGGCTTGTCCTATTTTTGGTCCTGATGGCAGGACGAAAAGGCATTCCATTTTGCACACCTGTAGAGAGCGGTGTAGATACATTGAAAACAGGTTGACCATGTCTAACGGTTTGAGGTCTAGCTCCTCTTCTTGCCTTGGCGGTTGTGTGAAGGTAGGTAGAACCACCTCTCAATTCACATGAAACTTGGAAACCACCTTAGGAGTTATAGCCGATGAGGGCCTTAGGATTACTCTATTCGGGAGAATGATGCAATATGGGTCCTTGGAGGATAGAGCTGCTAGCTTGGAGAATCTCCTTGCTGACGTTATGGCTGTGAGATAAATCAGTTTAACTGTTAAGAACCAAAGCGGACATGTCTCCGCAGGCACGAATGGATGTAGGAGAAGACCTTTTAGTACCGTGCCTAGGTCCCAGGCTGGGAACAGAGATTTTCTTGGTGGATTCAACTTAATGGCCGCCTTTAAAAAATGGTCTTATTAGTGGTTTGTCTGCCCATCTGTGCCCTGTGAAGCACGTTAAGGCTGACACTTGTACTTTTTTTTTGTGTTATAGGCTAAGCCCATTTTTAGAGCCGATTGTAAAAAGTCCAGCACTTGTGCGACGTTTGGGTCCAAATGTGAATTTTCTGCAACCAGGCCGTCAATTGCAACCTGCCCGGATTGGGATAATACCTCTGGCCCTGCTGCAGGAGGTCTCTTTTCAGTGGCAGACGTATTGGGGGAACTGCCGTCATCTGTAGGAGCAGAGAGGACCACGGTCTCCGTGGCCAAAAGGATAGAATAACAATTGCATGGTCCTTCTCCCTCGCAATTTTCAACACGGTTTTCATTACTAGCGGAATAGAGAAGGCATTTTGGGCTATCGCTTCATTGCAGTGGAACCTTGAGACAAACTGGGGTGTCTTCGCATTGTCTGGGGTCGCCATTAGATCCATCGAGGGTGTCCCCCATTTGCAAAAGATTGTTTCCAAGACCTTTTTGCTCAGTGGCCACTTATTCTTGTTGGGGAACTCCCAACTCAGATGATCTGCAATGCAATTTTGGCTTGCCGGAATGTAGGCTGCTGTCAGGGCCTCCAAATGTGCTTCGACCCAGACAAATATCTTGGTCGCCACTTGCAATAGCGGTAAGCTCTTGGTTCCACCTTGTTTGGCTATATATGCCACCACCGTTCTGTTGTCTAACATCAGTTTGACCCGGGCCCCTTGAACCAGATCTTCAAAGGCCAATAGGGCCAGATATGCTGCTTGCAATTCTAAGAGGTTGGAGTGTCTGGTTTCCATCTTGCCCCATACGCCTTGTACCTGTCTGCCAAGGCAGTGAGCGCCCCAGCCCCAGAGACTGGCACCCAAGGTTATCTGAATCCAGCCTCTGGGGCTGAGGGGCCACTACCAAAACGTCATCTAGGTAGTGGAAGATATTTATGCCCCTCAAACGCATAACAGCGATGATAGCTGGCAAGATCTTGGAGAGACTCGAGGTGCTGTGCTGATCCTGAAGGGTAGACATTTGAATTGGAAATGGTCTTCCCATACAGTGAATCGCCAGTCCCCATGCAATGGGGTAAATGATCTTGGAGGTCTGCAGTTGGGAGGGCTTCTCTCCCTCTGCAGTCCTGCCAGGTAAAGGAGATTGACCCATGCGTTTATACCAGCATGATAGAAAATGCCTTGCCAAGCTCAGGGTGTATTTTGAGCCTGCATGTAGTCTGCAGTGGCAGAGAAATGAAATTGCACAGGTTACCTCACAAGTATGTGGTTGTGCAAAATTCTAAGGCCTATTAAGGCAGCTATAACAGAACGTATGCTGCCAAATATCCACGCAACAAGCAACACCCCTAACGATCGAGCGTAAATCGCTCATTCATGAAGGATGGTCCTTTCCCATAATGGCAGAGCATAAATCGCTCGTTCATGAAGGATGGTCTTTTGCCATACTGGGAGAGCGTAAATCGCTCGTTCATGAAGGATGGTCCTTTGCCATACTGGCAGAGCGTAAATCGCTTGTTCATTAGGGATGGTCCTTTGCCATACTGGCAGAGTGTAAATCGCTCGTTCATGAAGGATGGTCCTTTGCCATACTGGCAGAGCGTAAATCGCTCATTTATGAAAGATGGTCTTTTCCCATACTGGCAGAGCGTAAATCGCTCGTTCATGAAGGATGGTCTTTTCCCATACTGGCAGAGCGTAAATCGCTCGTTCATTAAGGATGGTCCTTTGCCATACTGGCAGAGCGTAAATCGCTCGTTGATGAAGGATGACCGAGATCTCGTTAGAAGACCTATTTACAGCAACAAGTTCTCTGAACTTTATCCAAATAAGATGGCTGACGTATGTTTATGCATTGCACTTCCAGGGTGGATGCTGCCCTCTAGTGTCTGGGACAGCAAGTGTCTTCCAGAGATCCTAAGGATAAAAAAAAAATGGACTTGTTAACACCGGATGCAGTCCAGTGCGTTTTTTTTATTCTGCATCAAGAAACGCTTAAACAGTTGCAACTTTGATTCAATTTACTAAGTTTACCAGTACAGCTCATTCTAGTGCAGTCAAAAAAGTAGAATGTTGCCCTTACCAATAAGCAACAGAGAAAAACTCACTATATATATATATATATATATATATATATATATATATATACACACAGTGCGGAAAATAAGTATTTGAACACCCTGCTATTTTGCAAGTTCTCCCACTTGGAGGGGTCTGAAATTGTTATCGTAGGTGCATGTCCACTGTGAGAGACATAATCAAAAAAAAAAAAAATTCCAGAAATCACAATGTATGATTTTTTTAACTATTTATTTGTATGATACAGCTGCAAATAAGTATTTGAACACCTGAGAAAATCAATGTTAATATTTGGTACAGTAGCCTTTGTTTGCAATTACAGAGGTCAAACGTTTCTTGTAGTTTTTCACCAGGTTTGCACACACTGGAGGAGGGATTTTGGCCCACTCCTCCACACAGATCTTCTCTAGATCAGTCAGGTTTCTGGGCTGTCGCTGAGAAACACAGAGTTTGAGCTCCCTCCAAAGATTCTCTATTGGGTTTAGGTCTGGAGACTGGCTAGGCCACGCCAGAACCTTGATATGCTTCTTACAGAGCCACTCCTTGGTTATCCTGGCTGTGTGCTTCGGGTCATTGTCATGTTGGAAGACCCAGCCTCGACCCATCTTCAAAGCTCTAACTGAGGGAAGGAGGTTGTTGCCCAAAATCTCGCAATACATGGCCCCGGTCATCCTCTCCTTAATACAGTGCAGTCGCCCTGTCCCATGTGCAGAAAAACACCCCCAAAGCATGATGCTACCACCCCCATGCTTCACAGTAGGGATGTGTTCTTGGGATGGTACTCATCATTCTTCTTCCTCCAAACACGGTTAGTGGAATTATGACCAAAAAGTTCTATTTTGGTCTCATCTGACCACATGACTTTCTCCCATGACTCCTCTGGATCATCCAAATGGTCATTGGCAAACTTAAGACTGGCCTTGACATGTGCTGGTTTAAGCAGGGGAACCTTCCGTGCCATGCATGATTTCAAACCATGACGTCTTAGTGTATTACCAACAGTAACCTTGAAAACGGTGGTCCCAGCTCTTTTCAGGTCATTGACCAGCTCCTCCCGTGTAGTCCTGGGCTGATTTCTCACCTTTCTTAGGATCATTGAGACCCCACGAGGTGAGATTTTGCATGGAGCCCCAGTCCGAGGGAGATTGACAGTCATGTTTAGCTTCTTCCATTTTCTAATGATTGCTCCAACAGTGGACCTTTTTTCACCAAGCTGCTTGGCAATTTCCCCGTAGCCCTTTCCAGCCTTGTGGAGGTGTACAATTTTGTCTCTAGTGTCTTTGGACAGCTCTTTGGTCTTGGCCATGTTAGTAGTTGGATTCTTACTGATTGTATGGGGTGGACAGGTGTCTTTATGCAGCTAATGACCTCAAACAGGTGCATCTAATTTAGGATAATAAATGGAGTGGAGGTGGACATTTTAAAGGCAGACTAACAGGTCTTTGAGGGTCAGAATTCTAGCTGATAGACAGGTGTTCAAATACTTCTTTGCAGCTGTATCATACAAATAAATAGTTAAAAAATCATACATTGTGATTTCTGGAAATTTTTTTTGGATTATGTCTCTCACAGTGGACATGCACCTACGATGACAATTTCAGACCCCTCCATGATTTCCAAGTGGGAGAACTTGCAAAATAGCAGGGTGTTCAAATACTTATTTTCTGCACTGTATATATATATATATATATATATATATATATACACACACAGGGGCAGATTCACAAAGACGTAATATTCCGCTGCGTAATCGAAATACGGTACGCTGCCGTATTTCACCAGACTCTACACCGAATTCAGGTAGTTTTTTTGCGCGTACGCTATTGTGTCGTATTTTTTTTCCGCCGCGCAATCGAAATACGTGATTAGGGGGCGTGAAGCATTTAAATTAAGCGCGTCCCCGCGACGATCGAACTGCGCATGCTCTGTTCAGGAATTTCCCGCCGTGCATTGCGCGAAATCACGTCGTGACGTCATTCGTTGTTTGAGTAGCGGCGTTTACGAACATTCCTATTCCCGGACGACTTACGTTAAAAATAATAAAAGACATCGGAAAACGTTGAAATTCGACGCGGGAACGACGGCCATACTTAACATGGGCTGTCTAATATTAGACCAGCAAAAAGCAGGTATAGTGAAACGGAAAAAAAAGATGACTAAAGGTGCCGTAAGAGATTGCGTTGAAAGTGCGAAATTTTGTGGATTGCAGGCAAAAGCTCATTAGCATACCCTGACGGCGAAAAACAACAGGAAGTCCGCCCAGTGGCCGCAATTTTCTGGCAGCGTAGATCTGAAGGCGTACTAACACGTAATACAGTCGAAATGAAGCCCGCAGGTGTCTTTTCATGGTTTGAGGATTTCGACTAGCGTAAAAACGCCCGTAAGTCGAAATTACTCCAGTCTAACAACATTTACACAGGCGTAATCGCTTTGTGAATCTAGGCCACACACTTTAGGAATGGTATTGCATTCAACACAGGAAACTACAAGATTAGGCATAGTTTCCAGAAAGAGTTGAACCTAGCAACTGACTTTTGGCTGATGCTTCTGGTAGACCTGTTACAATCGCTGGCGCACTCAGTCACTGCTATTAGAGCCTTTTGGTTATGCCACTGGAGGGCAGGCTGAACCTCTACACAAGCCTTCAACATTTCTTATAATGGGAGGTTATTGTTTGGCCAAACACTGAACAAAGCAATTAAGCGAATGACAGGAGGAAAAGGCAGTTTTCAGGCGGCGGTGGCCACAGACTAGTAAGAGGAAGCCGCCATCCTTCACTCAAGCCCACCGAACTTCAGAAGGTGCAGGCTGCAGATTTAACAGATCACAGTGGAGATCACAGTGGAGAATTCCTCTTAATTCAAGTTTGCAAGATTTTCATACTGCTACAAGGCCATCATGACAGTGATGCCAGAAACAGAGTCATCTGTGGATCTGCACATTAGAGTTTTCCAGGGGCAGATGGCGCTAAACATGCCCAGCAGTGGTCCCGGGTGAATCTGTCACATGTACAAATGTTTTTTTTTCTCATTAAATTCAGGCAGAGTGGCAGAGTCTTTTTTGGAGGGCCAAAACTCAGCTAGAACTCCCCCTAAAATGTGTGCAAATGTTTTTTTTTCTCATTAAATTCAGGCCGAGTGGCAGCACCCAGTCACTGGTGCCTCCCCGCCTCATAAGATCACAAAGGCCCAGGAAGGTGAGTCAGATGGAGGAGGAATCCCTAAGGCTCATAAGGGATGCAGCCGAGATCATGAGGGCCCCCACCAACCCTGAAGAGACCTATGGGTGTTATCTGGCCAGTAGGCTACAGATGGTGGAGAAGGGCCAATTCCCCCTCTGCGAGGGGCTTTTTTCTATGGCCCTTCAGAAGGCAGTGAGGGGCCAGCAGACAGAGCCCACCCATCTGTGTTATCTCGACCATCCTTCTCCTCCCACATATCCACCACCAGAGCCACAGCCTGCAAGGAGGCGTGAAGGAAACGCTGCAGGAAAGCGTGGAGGGAAGTCTAGAAAGTGATTCCCTGACTTCAGTCTGGTCGGACAGAAGACGCAGTTTTTTTGTAGTACCACAGCTTGGGTACATATATGTCTTCTGTTGCTGCTCCTGATTTTTGTGATTTGGGGACCATATTGTGCTCCCAATTATATGGACTCCTCAAGTTATTTTATTTTCAACACACTTGATGTCTGCCTTGGGGTCCAAAAGCTGCATAAATTCCACCAATTTATCCATTGTTGCCTTTCCTCTTTATTTTGTTTACCCAAAATTAATGGATATTTTATTTAATTAAAATACTTGCCTATGTGTTTTTCATAAAAAGGACAGTTTGTTTGTTTGTTTGTGAGTAGGCAGGTACATTTCCTAAATGCAATGTGTAATTAACAAGGGACACCAAACAACCTTCTTGAGGTAACAAAATAGAATATAATAATGTTGTTGTGGTAACTTGACCATAAAATAATAATGGATATAACAAGAAAATATTCAAACCCCACCAAAAAAAAAGAGAGGAGATCTTGATTCAAATAAAAAAAAAGAAAAAAGAGATCTGGCTTTAAAATAAAATACGAATATTCATGAGATCACAAGAAACAATTTTGTCCACACAGACGATCGGAAAAAAATAAAACATGTTCTGTTTCTAAACTCCGACGGAAAAAAGTCCGATGGGGCCCACACACGGTCGGAATTTCCGATGAAAAAATTTGGTCTGACTTTTTTCATCGGAAATTTCAATCGTGTGTAGTAAGGCATTAGGCGGCATTATTTGGACAGGGATTGGATGTGGGCCTGAAAGGAAAGTTCAGAGTCCAGGGTTACCCCTAGCACCCTGGCATGCGAGGACGGACTGATAGTTGCGCCATTGAAAATCCAAATAAGTGTATATTGATTGGTTTGCGCAACAGTTATCGCGTCTACAAAATAGGGGATAGATTTAAGGTATTTGGCTTCTTCAGGAGTTTTTTTTTGTCAAGCACTGGCCTCTCATAAGAAATGTTTTTAGGCAGTAATTCAAGATAGAAAAAAACATCACCTGCTCCATGGTCCAGCGACGCACCGGCCGGAGCTCTGCTCCTCTCCCCCCCCCCCCCTCCGGCCGGTTTCTTCATTCTTAGTGTGGGCACCCGGCCGTGACAACTTTCAGGTTCACGGCTGGGCACTCACTGCGCATGGGGCCACTGTAGGCGATATGACATATCGCCTAAGCGGTCCCTGGGCGGAAGGAGGAAGTGGGACAGGAAGTCCCACTCCTCCTGAAGCCCCCACTCCCCCCCAAAAAAATTACATGCCAAATGTGGTATGTATGGGGGCAATGAGTGAATTAAGCGGAAGTTCCACTTTTGGGTGGAACTCCGCTTTAATAAACTGCTATCTAGAAATTACTTGGCAAGGCTGCCTCTTCTGATGGGCTAGTGACCCAGGAGCTGTAATAGACAAAAGGAAGGGGAGAGCAGTGCCAAGCAGCCCCTGGTACAGTAACATTTCTTATTGAATGATTAAATTGAACAATAATATTTGCACTCGCAAACGTTCCAACAGTACAGGCATGTCACAGCATGGAAATGTCCAGGGGCAAAGAAGTGGTAAATATTGTCTGTTTGGACTGCTGCAGCTGCCAGAGCCCTGGCCAGCATCCTTACTGCATTAACGGCAGACAGCTTAGTAACTACCTTTTTTGTGTGTTTTGTCATATAATAATAAACAAACCCCTAAGAGCCGGTTCACACAGGGGCGGCACGACTCCCCGAGCGACTCAGCAAGGCGATCTACACGCGATTTCAGAGGCGACTTGAAAAATGACTTCTGTATTGAAGTCAATGCAAGTCGCCCTGAAGTCGCCCCCAAAGTCGTACAGGAACCTTTTTCTAAGTCAGAGCCACTTGAGTCGCTCCTATTAGAACGGTTCCATTGTACAGAACGGAATGTGACTTGTCAGGCGGCTGAGTCGCCTGACGAGTCGCCCCTGTGTGAACTGGCTCTAACGCTAATAAAAAGATAGTGGAGCTTTAAAAAATGTATAAAATTAGTAATAGTAAAAATTTGAATATGGTGCAAAAGTTTATTTATTTCACTAATGCAACTTAAAAGGTGAAACTAATATATGAGATACTCATTACATGCAAAGCAATATAGTTCAAGTCGTGATTTGTCATAATGGTGATGATTATGGCTTGCAGCTCATAAAAACCCCAAATCCACAATCTCAGAAAATTAGAATATTACATGCAATCAATAAACAAGGATTGTACATAGAACAATATCGGACTTCTGAAAAGTATAAGCATGCTGTGTTGACCCTGGACTTAATCCATCCACCAATCTGGATAGAGTGACGTGATGATGTCACCATCGTAGGCCCCACCCTATGTGTTTCGTCACATAGAATGTCGTCTGAGGATAAGCCAAAGATAACCCCTAATCTTAACTAAAATAAATAAATAATTGAATACCCAAAATACTTAGATAATAATAACAAGATAATAAAAACAACATAATAATTACAACAACAACAACACATAAGTAATAATCAAAAATAAAATAATTAATGCCTAGCCCTTACCCTAACCCTTGCCCCAACCCCTAGCCATAACCCCTACCCAAAAAAAATTATATATATACAAAGAAAATATAAATAAATAAATGATAAATAAAAAATATATATATAAATAATAAAAAAAAAATATATAAATAAAAGCGGATGAAGAAAGCTGAAAAACCTAGCAACAAATGATGACACAGATGATATTTTTCTCTATTGGCTAGTTTAAAAAACATCAAAGCTCAAAAACACTTTATATACACTGTACAAAAACAGTCAATACAATTCACACCAAAACGCCAGTAAAAATGTTTAAAAACATGATGCTCAGGTGTGAATGCAGCTTTATTCAGTGAACTGTACACATGCAGAGGTAATTAAGAGATAATACATTTCCCAGTGTATTATCCACTATTCTTTGCCATAATGCATGTAGTATGTTTCTGAAGGAAACAAAACACAGATCCAGTATGCATTGTAAGCACGTATGATTTTGGTTCATTTGAAAGCAAAGCCCACACCCACCATTGTCCTCATATTATGAAAACAGAGTACATCATTTCAAACAGAACAAAGAAATATTAAAATTAAGAATGAATAGAGGTTTTGATAATCATTGTTGACGTTAAATACAAACTTTTTGGCACAGGTCACTGAAATGTACTAATTTCTGCAGGAACAGTTACCTCCCTTCCTCAAAGAGCACGCCGGCTTTCCGTCTAGTCAAGACAATTGGGGGAATTATTATCTTTCCCGCAATGTAAGTTTGTGCTATAGAGGAGCCAAATTATTTTTATGAAACAAATGTAGCACTATCCCCGAAGGAGCCGCTGGTTGATTTGGGATCTACTTTCTCTTGGTTTGACTCATCCCTCTTTAACTAGCTCAAACCCTCCCTTGACACTTTAGAAGTCTGGTGGTGTATTGTAAACCCTGTTTGACTAGGGATTAGGGTTGCCCCGATACCACTTTTTTTAGGACCGAGTACAAGTACCGATACTTTTTTTCATGTATTTGCCGATACCGAATACCGATACTTTTTTTAAATGTCATGTGACAGTTTTCAAACCACAATACAGACTAAGCATGTTTTCTTTAGATTTATAAAGAACTCTAACTCAAGACATTTTAAAAGAATATAAGTGAGTAAAAATGAATAAAAATGTTTTATTTACTTGTCACGCAGTAGTAAAAAACTCAAAGAATTTTCACAGAACATGTTGATAAATACAAAAAAAGTATCGGGTGAAGCATCGGGAGCATTTGCGCAAGTACAAGTACTCCCACAAATACTTGGTATCGGTCCTGATACCGATACTAGTAACGGTATCGGGACAACCCTACTAGGGATACAATGACAGGTATACAATATTCAATAACAATATAGCAACAGCATTACCTGAATTATGTATGGTCCCTCCAGACAAGAAGAATACACTTCACACTGTAGTATATTTAAATCGAAAGAGTGAGTTTACTTCATAAGCACTCAAAGAGAACAAGCATGAGCTTATTAAACCAGAAAATGAATAGTTGCTATGCAACAACACAATATGATTTCGCAAAGGACCCCTGCAGAAATCAGCAAAGAACATTTGTAAATGAAAACAGATCTATGCTAAAGAATGATACCATTCAGCTAAACTTAAGTGAACAGTCTGTGCTCGTGAGCTCCATCTAGCGAGCGATCTGCGAATAGCTAAAGTCCACCTTGCGGCCGGGTGGTGCACATTTAATTTGTAATCCACAGACAATAGAAGACACAGGGAGTTATTTCAATAAAGTATGGTGAACATCAAATGTTGGTGAGCTGATCACTGGCCAGCGTCAGTCACTATGAACAGTGAAAGGCCTCTAAATTTAAGCTGGGGCCAAACAGAGGCGGGCGGCCTGTGAGGTAGCACTTAAGTGTCTGTCTAGAGCAGGGATCTCCAAACTACGGCCCTCCAGCTGCTGTGGAACTACACTTCCCATGAGGCATTGTAAAACTCTGACATTCGTAGACATGACTAGGCATGATGGAAATTGTAGTTCCTGAACACCTGAAGGGCCGTAGTTTGGAGACTCCTGGTCTAGAGTGAGAGTTAGAAATTGAGCATGTGCTTTCTCACCCTACAGGCCGTTCCGCCTGGACTCCTCTCAGAAGGTGCGTCTATGAATCGCTGCTCCACAGCACAAAGGTCCCGGACGAGGGCGCTCCACTGTTTCAGTTGTCAGCTGGGTTGCCTCTTCGATCTCTGGGTACACGGGCTGGATACTGGAGTCTTGCTTCCTTCCGGATGGCTGGTCTCTCGGTGAATTTAGACTCAGGCTTGTGGGCCTAGCAGCACGGCTGTCCCTGTCAGCAGCTCCGCAGAGGAGAATAAGCTGGTCCCGAGAGAGAGAAAAAGCGCCACACCCTTTCCTTACGTAACCTCCCACACAAGTCCGTGCGGAGGCATCACATGTTCCAACAGGGCAGGGCATTGTGGGAAATGTAGTCTGTTTCTTGTAAGAGTCAATGGAGTCCATATCTCCCGCTACTTGCGATCCCACAATGCATAACTCCTTAACGATAACTTAATATTTACAAGCGTGAATAAAGTTCCAGCGGGGATAGCCTATCATTAGACTCTGACAGGAGGACCCCGCTACACAAATTTACAAAAACTTTGCCACTTGATTGATAGTTTCTCCACTCTGGAGCTCAGACGTGCACTGATCATTTCTGACAAGCAAACTTGAAATTCACCGTTAACCTTTATTGAGGATCAAATGACAAATTAAACAATAATTCATAGATAAACTGAATTCCCATCTTTTTATGTAAAATTCGGACTTGATTTGACTGGTGTGTGACTCACTGGTCTTAAAATACTGGAAGACTAAGACCTTTAGTAAGCTTCACACTGATAGGTTCTCTATATGGTGATAGTTAAAGACTCACACATGAAACATGAACAAACCATATCCCGCTATAATGCGTGCGTGCTTGTCTTAATCCAGAGCACTAAGGCCGCGTACACACGATCAGACATGTCCGACGGACCGTTTCCATCGGACCAGGCTGAAGTGGTCTGTTGGTCTGATGTGCATACACACCTTTGGACCAAAATCCCCTCGGACCAGAATGCGGTGACGTAGAACACAACGACATGATGAAAAAAAACGAAGTTCAATGCTTCCAAGCATGCGTTGACTTGATTCTGAGCATGCGCGGGATTTTAGTCTGATGATTTCGTATACTTACCATCGAACATGTCCGACGGACAGGTTTCCAGCGGACAGGTTTCTAAGCATGTTTGGAAACTTTTGTCCGCTGGAAAACGGTCCGATAGGCCGTACACACAATCGAACATGTCCGCTGAAACTGGTCTGCGGACCAGTTTCTGCGGACATGTTCGATCGTGTGAACTCGGCCTTAGTGTAATTTCTGTCTGTTGCCTTGTTCCTCTGCTATCGGCGTGAGTCACTTTTTTGACAAGTTTTCCTGAAACCAAGAAGTTAAAAGTTGACAGGGGAATGGAGCTCCACACAGCTTGTGACTGACAGCCTTTAGCTCTGTTCCTGTGTGCTGTGTAAAAGGGGGTGGGGGGTCCCTTCCCTTTTCTCCAATCAGCTCTCACTGAGCTCTGCAGAGTGTAACTTCAGTTCCCCATCCACTGCTTTTTAAGAGCTCAGACAAGCTGTATAAATTCTGTACTTTGATGATTGTAGAGAACGTTTGTAGAGAAGAGAAAAATGCCGATAAACAGGTACAACTTATGTTGGAGGAGTTGTCTAAACTCTGTGTATAACCTGAGGATAGTCACTTTGTTGTGTATATGGAAGGGTTTATAACCACTTAGCGATTCAAGATGGGTTATTCAATTCTGTAAATAAATGCAGCAATCTATAGAAATGCCTGATGCCGCGTACACACGATCATTTTTCGGCATTAAAAAAAAAACAAACAACGTTTTTAAAAAATTACATTTTTTTTCAAACATGCTGCATTTTTTAACAACGTTTTAAAATATGTTGTTTTTCGGGTTGTAAAAAATGATCGTGTGTGGGCTAAAACAACGTTAAAAACCCGCGCATGCGTTCGTAATGGAGTAAGCACATTCATCACGCGGTAACAGACAGAAAAGCGCAAATCATCTTTTACTAACAGGAAATCAGCTAAAGCAGCCCAAAGGGTGGCGTCATCCGATTTATAGTGCCGTCGTACGTGTTGTACGTCACCACGCTTTGCTAGAGCATTTTTTTTTCACTATCGTGTGTAGGCAACGTCACTTTAATGATAAGGTTGGAAAAAACAATGTTTTTTCTAGAGGCTGAAAAACGTTGTTTTTTACAAGCCGAAAAACGTCTGTGTGTACGCGGCATTAGTGAAAGTAACCTTGACTGGCAGTGATTGAATTCGATCTATGCAGGAGATGCTATGACAAGCTCATTGATGGTACCTGGAGTGTTCAGAGAATGTTTCATGGAATTTGGCTATTCTTGTCCAAATTAGAGAAAGCTAGAAAATCTGTAGGAACTATCTAACCATGGTGGACATCTCAAGAGTGATCAGAGGAAAGGTTGATCAGCCAGGTCAGCATTTCCCCATTGATATCTATTGTGTTCCCCCCAAGAAAGGCTTCTGATGGGAATAGGGATGTTTGCTACTTGCTCCCCAAATTTACCTGTTTGTACCACAATCGTATTTCAAAATGATTCTTAAAAAGATCCGGTTGATGGATTTAAAGCAACCTTTGGACAGGTTGTGGACATGCAAGTAGTTTCAAGGTCTTAACAGGCATTAAATGAGCATTACAACAAGCCTTCACTGACCTCTGTAGCTGCAGGCACTGTGTGACAATTTATCCTCAAAGTTCACAGCAGAAAGTCATCAAAATGGTTCTCTTAGGCCCCGTACACACGAGCAAATCTATCTGTTCAAATCGGTCGGACAGACTGATTTGAACAGATCTGTCTGCTGGGATGTATTGGTTTGATTGTGTACACACGATCAAACCAAAACCCCCGCCGGCAGACGGCGCGCTGACGTGTCGGTGACGTTGACGCCGCCACGTCACCGCACCGGGAAGTAAAACACTTCCGCGCATGCGTCGAATCCATTCGACGCATGTGCGAGCAGATATGTCTGCTGGTTAGCGTACTAACCAGCAGACATGTCGGGCAGACGGATTCACAGCCGACAGATTTCAAAGCATGCTTTGAAATCTGTCGGCTGGCCAAATCCGTCTGTACACACAATCGAATCTGTCTGCTGAAACGGTTCGGCAGACCATTTCCAGCAGACAGATTTGATCGTGTGTACGCGGCCTAAGCAATCAAGACTGAGAAGAAGGGGGCGTGACCGGAAGCCGCGCTGGACGGACGCTTAGGCTGAGAGCTCCCTTCCAGCCCGCAGCTAACAGGCGAAAAATCGGGGGCTAAACTCACCTTTCCATGGGTGGATCTCGCACCACACGCTCCTCATCAGCCCGGGGATCTTCCCAACCGCCACCGGGGCCATCTCAGTCGTTCCGGGCATACTTTACACAGCCCGCAATGTCGCCGGCCGGGCATAGCAAGATGGCGCCGGATGGCGAGTCATCCCATCACCGTGCCTCCACACCACCATCCCCACGGAGCCACAGCACACTCCAGGAGCCGCTGCCCTCCCTGCCACAGGCTCCGTCCTCCGGAACACAGCGAGCGGTGAGTCCCCACCAGCACCCCCTCCTTTCTCCGCCCCCGCCATGCGGGGAGCAGGCCGCGTTCCAGCCTGCATCGCAGTGCACGCAGTGCACTGAAGCATTCCCCCAGCTGCTCAGAACGGCATCGGACCCTGGCCTGCACGCCTCTGGTTCCCTCTCCCCCACCCCCACAGACGCAAGCGAGGACTTTCCGGCCCTCCCAGGCCCAAAGCACCCACGTGGGGCCTCAGGCTCTTCAGGAGGCACCAGGCCTCAATCCACCACTGGGCGGGACCTCTCCCCGCAGGCTCAGAGGCCTTCTCGTTCCGGGGGACACACCACCATAGGAGGGCACGGAGCAACCCCCCCATCCTACGCCCAGGTGGCTCTTGCCAGGTCGCAGCCCCCCCAAGGGGACCCACTGGGACCCACTCAGCAGTCTCCCCATGCCACATCATGGCCTGAGCCCTGGAACCCACCTTCACCAAGGTCTTCCCCCCAAGCCCAGGGAGCCCCTTCAGGGGACTATCCCCCACACATGGCCCCTCATCCGCACTTAGGCCTGGGTGGGGGAGCCGGCCCCCCCTGGCAGGCCTACCTCCAGGCAATCCCAACTAAGGAGGACTTCAAGCAGTTGATAGCTGATGTAAAAGCCACCTGCCGGGCTGAGATCCAGACCCTCCAGGTTGGCCTAAAGCACCTGGCCGACAGAGTTGAGATGGCAGAGGAGGAGATCCAGGAGACCAGACTTGCAGTGCACCGGACCCAAACACAAGGCTCGGAGCACCGCCTTATGCTCCGTGACATGCAGCGCCACTTGGAGGATTTGGATAATAGGGGGCGCCGAAACAACATCCGCGTACGGGGCCTGCCTGAAGCGGAAGACGCTGAGGACCTCCAGATCACATTACAAACACTGTTTAATGGGCTCCTGGGGGAACCCGATGACAAAAGTATCGAGATGGACAGAGCCCATCGTGCCCTACGTCCGAAAGGCCCCACCTCCAAACCTCGAGACGTCATATGCTGCATACACTCCTTCCCACTGAAGGAGGACATCATGCGCAAAGCGCGGGCCGTACGCAATCTGACTTTCGATAACTCCCCAGTACAGATCTATCCAGACCTCTCCTGGATTACACTCCAGAAGCGTAGATTGCTGCAACCCCTCCTCGGGTCCTTGCAAGAAAAGAACATTATCTACAGGTGGGGGTTCCCCTTTAGCCTGACGGCTAAACATCAAGGAAAATCCGCTATCCTACGCTACCCAGACGACCTGGATTCCTTCTGTGATGCTTTAGACATTCCCATCCCCACGCTACCTGAATGGGACTTGGTGGCCACCCCGCCACCGCCGCCAGCGGTATGGCAGAAGGTTCCACCTCACAAACGCCCTAGAGGACGAGACCAATCTCGGAAATCGACTAAGCACAAGAATAACTGACCTGCTCTCAAGCAGTCCTCTAGTCGCCTTTCTGCTCGCCCGGCTGGGCTACAGCACGCTTTACCCCGCATCTGTGTGAGATTCCGTGATCCACTGAACTGACACCCCCCCCCCCCGAGTGCCCTTGCTCTATTTTTGTTTTACCATTACGGGCTGGTCTGGGCCGTAGCCTCGGACTGGTCGGCTTTTTGGTTACTGACCCCCCCTGTGGCTTGCCACCTAATAGTTCCCCTCCGGACTTCGGTCTGCCCCGATCTCCCCGGCCCGGACTTTCCCTACTTAGTGGCTGGGGAGACCAATTGGAACTTTCCCCTTATTTGACTTTATATTCCCCCCCCCTTTTTTTTTTGTTTTTTTTTTTTTTGTTTTTTGTTATTTTTCTCCCTCCCCCCCTCTTTTTTTGTTTTGTTTTTTTTTTTTCTCTCAGAGGGGGGTCGAATTGATGTCACCCGTTGTGATAACTGTTTATGTTTTGATCCCCCCTGGTGGCTATCCGCCAGAGAGTTCCTCCCTGGACCTTGGTCCCTCCGAGTCTCCCCGGCCCGGACCTCTTAAATCTCCCGGCCGGGGAGTCCGGTTGGAACTTGTGTGGCCCGTGACTTCTGGGTCGGCCAGGGCATGCATACAAATGTTTACTGTGTTTATTCTGTGTGTTCTCACTCTTATTTCTTTTTCCCCCGCTAGAGCTCCCTGCCCCTGGTCGCCGCGGTCTGTGCCTCGTCCCCATTGGCTCCCGGCTTTCCTCGCCTGGTTGTTGCGCCCCCTGACCTGGACACGCCCACCTGCTCCATCAGATAAGTATACGTGTAGCACACCCCCTCCTAGGCTATGGCTAGAATTTTCTCGTTAAATGTACATGGGCTGAATTCCAACAAGAAACGACACCTGGCGCTCCGAGAGTTTAGGCAGTCGGGGGCAGATATTATTATGGTGCAGGAAACCCACTTTGATAGGGGGGACTCCTTCACGTTTGCATCCCGATACTTCCCCCAGGTATACCAGGCCTTCGGACCACACAAAAGGGCGGGCGTAGCCATCCTCTTTAAAAAGGGGTCTCCCTTTTCTTGCTCCTCCACGTATTTAGACCCTCGGGGACACTTTCTTATTCTTAGGGGCCTGTGGCAGTCACAGGCCATTACCCTCTGCGTAGTTTACACACCCAACACACATCAACACCACTTCTTGACCAGGGTTCATGCTCGACTGTTCCGAGAGTCTCATGACTTTCTGGTAATAGGAGGAGACTATAACCTGGCTCACTCGGCCACCTGGGACCGCCTGGTGGCCAATACTCAGACCTCGCAAACCCGGGCCCTTAGGGACTCAAAGTTGTTCCGCCAGCTGACCAGGAGAAATGCACTTTTTGATGTGTGGCGAGCCCTCCATCCAGGAGATCGCCAATACACATTCTATTCGGCCCCGCATCGCACTCACACGCGAATAGATTATTTTTTTGTGAATAATAACACGCTTCGGATTGCAGAAGCGGCTAATGTGCTGCCTATCTCCTGGTCGGATCATGCCCCCATTACACTAACCCTGAACTTAAACGCTCCCCTCCGCCGGCCCTATAATTGGAGGCTTAATGACTTCCTCCTGCAACACGACCCCTCGAAACAGGCACTGGAAGAGACCCTTCAGCATTATTTTGCTGAAAACGACACTCCAGACATCTCCGCCTCCACCCTGTGGGCTGCCCACAAGGCGGTCCTTAGGGGACGGTGCATGGCCCTTTCGTCGGCCATGAAGAAAGACGCCGGTGCTGCTAAAGCACTGGCTGAACGCCAGCTAAAGGCCCTGGAGGCTAAGCTCCTGCTAAATCCCTCCACTGTACTCCTTAAACGGATTGTCCAAACACGCACGACACTGCGGGAACTAGCTTTAGGCAAAGTAGAAAAGGCGCTAACCCGCCTGAAACAACTCTATTATGACAAGGGCAACAAGGCGCAGGCTCTTCTGGCCAGGAAACTGGCGGACCGGGCCCTCGCCTCTACCCCACACCAGATAAAAGGCAAGGGGGGCGATCTTCTGACACATCCTAAGGACATAGCGGGAGCCTTTGCGGACTATTACACAGACCTGTATAACAAGCCGGAAGTCCCACACGACCCCACATCTCCTGACCTGAAGGCCCGTATGACCCAATATTTAGAGCAAGCGGGTCTACCCCGACTTAAGACAGCGGACTTACAGGGCCTGAACGCTCCCATATTGGCGGAGGAGGTGGCAGAGACAGTGAAAGGCCTCCCAGCCCATAAATCCCCTGGCCCTGACGGATTACCATACGAGTACTATAAGACCTTTCTCCCGTTACTTAGCCCCCACATGACCACACTATTTAACGCCTTTCTCCACCAGACCCCAATCCCGAGTGACATGCAGGGATCCTTTTTGACCCTTATACCTAAACCCGATAAAGACCCAGCCTCCTGCGCTAGTTATAGGCCCATAGCGCTACTGAATTCAGACCTCAAAATATTTACTAAACTTCTATCGATTAGGCTGAATGCTATTCTCCCCTCCCTGATCCATAAGGACCAAGTAGGTTTTGTGCCGCTACGCCAGGCAGGGGACAACACCAGGAAGGTCATTGACCTGATTGATGTAGCCAACAGGGACGGTGCGGAAGCTCTCATACTGAGCCTAGACGCCGAAAAGGCCTTTGATCGCCTGAGTTGGCCCTTTATGTTTGCTACCCTGCACCACATGGGGTTCAAAGGACCCTTCCTACGAGCGATACAACACCTATACTCAAACCCTACCTCCCAAGTTAAAACCCCCTTCGCCACATCCCCCCCCTTTCAGGTAGCCAACGGAACGCGCCAGGGATGTCCACTTTCACCTCTGCTCTTCGCTCTATGTGTCGAGCCCCTGGCAGCATCCATACGGGGAAATCCGGACATTAGGGGTATCTCGGTGCGGGGAAAGGAATTTAAGACATCCTTATTCGCGGACGACATTATTCTCACCCTGACCCTACCCAGAATCTCCTTACCTAACCTTCATGTTGAACTAGATAAATACGGGACATTGTCGGGTTACAAAACGAACGCCTCAAAGTCAGCGGCCCTCCCGATCAACATCCCAGAAGGTGAGGCCCGTCATCTACAGTCGAACTTCCCCTATACTTGGGAGAGCTCATCCCTTAAATACCTCGGGGTCCATATTACCCCATCCTTCAGCTCCCTATACCAGGCCAACTTCCCTCCCCTATATCGGACAGTTAGGGGCCTTCTTCTAAAATGGAAGGCACATCATATCTCACTCCTAGGCCGCGTGGCGGCTATAAAAATGGTCATTCTCCCCAAACTCCTCTATTTGTTCCAAACGTTACCCATCCCGATTCCGTACGCCCACCTCCGCAAACTCCAGAGTGATATGCTGAAGTTTGTCTGGAACTATAAGAAGCATAGGATCCCTGGGTCGGTCATGACAGCCTCACGGGGGGACGGGGGCCTGGCCTTCCCCAACCTTGTTAAATATTACCAAGCTACCCAGCTGCGTGCAGTGGTCTCCTGGTTCCCCCAGAGGCCCTTTAATAAATGGACGGAGATAGAGAAGATATGGTTAGCTCCGGTCCACCCAAATAGCCTCTTATGGGATGCTGATGTGAGGGTGGAGCCTGGCCGTTTGTTAGGATCGATGTCCCTACTTAGGGGGCTCTGGCGTAAGATGTCTCGGGAGGTGGCGCTTAAGTCCGAGTGCTCCCTACTGAATTCCTTTGTCTGCAACCCCGAAATACCCACCAGATGTCATGGCCCTGGGCCTCTCGAGACCTATTTCATTTTGGACACTTGGTGGACCCCAGGTCCCGCAGGCTGCTGACGTTCTCGGAGCTCCAGGTGAAACACGACCTGCCCAGACAGGTGTTTTATAGCTACCTACAGATAAGGCATTATGCCCAGACAATAGCCCCAAAGCTTCAATTCTCACAACCGTCTCCATTTGAACGTATTGTCCTGGAGGGGCGCCATAGACGGGGGTTGATCACAGACATCTATCAGCTGTTGAATGCATATGATTGGCAGGGGCGGGGGAAGCATGTATATATGCTGAGGTGGGAGAGAGAGCTAGGGGAGTCACTGCCGATGGAGGCCTGGCAGGCCGTCTGGAGGCAGGCTGCTAAATCGTCCCTGTGCACCTTGTATAAGGAAAACTCATATAAAATTATGTGCTTCTGGTACCAAACCCCGGACATACTCCACAAAATATTCCCCTCCACCTCTGACCGATGCTGGCGATGCCATCGGGACAGGGGCTCTCTCTTCCACATCTACTGGACGTGCCCCCTTATCACCCCGTTTTGGCAGTCCACGCAACAGCTGCTTACCCATCTCTTTGAGACGCCAATCCCCCTAACCCCTAAACTATTTTTGCTAGGTATCTCCCAGCCCCGCCTGGCCAAACCATATAAGAAACTACTTAGACATATACTAACGGCGGCTAGATGCCTGGTGGCCCTTAACTGGAAAAAATCCACCCCCCCGTCCCAGGAGGCCCTTTACGCTAGGATTAAGGACGTAGAGCTGATGGAGCGGATGACAGCCAGGATGCCTAATGGCATGGATGCCCACGACGAGGTCTGGAGCGAGTGGCACCGGCGGGAGGACCCGCCGGGGGCGGGCGAGGTGGCAGATGCGGTGACCTGATTCTCTCTTCCCTCTCTTCCCCTCTTTTCTTTTCTTGACCCTTCTCTCCTCTTATACAATTTACTGTTTAGGTGTCACCATTGACACCAGAGTTTAGGAAACGGTTTGCAATGCAGAATTTGTTGACACGACTGGCAGTAGAGCCAGCTTTTGAAACCGGGCCCAATGGGCCGGGAACTTAATTCCTCCTCTACCCATAAAGGGCAAGAGTAATACTTGTATTCTTGGATAAGTGTCTGCTTTGGTTTCTGTTATTGCCTGCATTTACCTGTATCTTGCGAACTGTTTCATATAAATAAAAAAAAAAATTTTATTTGAAAAAAAAAAAAAGACTGAGAAGAAGGAGCAGGGGGAGCCAAACTGCCAACTTTGACAAATTCTGCTGTAAACATTGCTTTACAGTGCCTCCAGCTACAGAAGCCAGGGGAAGCTTGTTAACAGCAGGTAAATAGTTAAGGCTTGTAGGTAGCCTAAATTGTATGTATGAGCAAAAAAAAGTATTCAGTACATCTCAACTATACATGCAAATTTCCCACTGTTTTGTTTTGTATTTTTAATACAGCTGCGGGTACAGGAAAACACCTGTTGATCCTGCCAGAATCTCAGTGAGCTCTTAACTTCCTGTACTCTCTGCTTCTGCTGCACTGAAATACCAATCCTTGTTATCAGTCCTGTCCCATCGTCTGTGGGTTACAAATCACTTCCCCCATATTTTATGAAGATGATAAATAGAAGAGAAAAAAACCCTGAAAGGATTGGTGAGCTGCAGTACATTACATTAGGCGCCGTACACACGGCCGAGGTTCTCGCTGAAAACCAGCGAGAACCTCGCTGGAATGCACATTCCAGCGAGGACCTCGGCCGTGTGTACGGTCTCGGCGAGCTTCCCGTCGGGAAGCCCGTCGAGCCGAAATAGAGAGCACGCTCTCTATTTCCTCGACGGCCCGCCTGGAAGAATGGCTGGTTGCCATTCCCGACGGGCGGGTCGCCGAATTCGACGGCCGGGAGAGAACCTCGACGGGCGGAACGATGTGTTCTGCCCGTCGAGGTTCTCTGCCGTGTGTACGGCGCCTTATAGTTTTTAGGTTTAGATACACTTTAACATGGGCTAGTTTTGAATCTCAGGTTTGTTTCTGTATAGAAATCAGCAGTAAAACATCAGCAGCATGGCAGCTGTGGTAAAAGTACCAGCCATTTGGGTAACACAGTTACCTGTACCTCTTCTCCTCATTGGCCCCATCTTTCAACTCCTCTGAACCAGCAGTACACCCATGCATGTCATATTAGAAACTACTAGGGACTAGGACAGAGAAGATAGGCTGACTCTGGGTTCCAGTGCTACACCATGGTTTTGGCTAGTGAGAATCTGCCAGCCGGGCACGCGCACGGGACTCGGGGGCGAGCGGCGGCGTGCGCGCGCCCCTAGTTGCCTGCGAGAGAGCCGACGTAGAGCTACGGCCTCTCGCGCAGGGGAGCCAACCTGCCGCCGTAAAACGACGGCGGCAGGTCGGCAAGTAGTTAAAGAGAAGCTCCAGTCTGGACAAAACAAATTACAAATACTGTAGCTGCTGACTTTTAACCAGCTTCGAAAAGTGGTTGTATTATCCTGACTGGACATCATATGACGTCCAGCAGGATAAGTTGATAGCTCGGCGATCATTGGTTTGTTGTGCCGGCCTGACACACCGCATCGCCAGTCCCTGTAAAGAGCCTATGAGTAGGCTCTTTACCATGTGATCAGCTGTGTCTAATCACAGCTGATCACAGTGTAATCGGAAGTGCCGTTTATGGGCTTTTCCTCTACTTGCGCTGACAAGGTACGAGTAGATGAGAGCCGATTGGCTGCTCTCCTGACAGGGGGGTCTGCGATGTAAATCAGCACATTGTTTATTAGTGCAGACCCATGGAGGGTGCCCACTAGAGCCCCCCAGGGGTGCCAATAAGTGACCATTTGAAATGCCAATCTGTGGCCATCAGTGCTGCCTATCAGTGCCAGCTATGAGTGCCCACCAGTGCCACCTCATCAGTGCCCGTCGGTGCAGCCTCATCAGGCTCACCAGTGAAGGAGAAAACGTACTTATTTACAACGTTTTATAACAGAAACAAAGAAAAACATTATTTGTTTCAAAAATGTTTTTTTTTAATTTGTACCGCAAAAAATAAAAAAAAACAGTGGTGATCAAATACCACCAAAAGAAAGCTCTATTTGTGGCAACAAAATGATACAAATTTAGTTTGGGTACAGTGTTGCATGACCGCACAAATGTCATTCAAATTGTGACAGCACTGAAAGCTGAAAACTGGTCTAAGCAGGAAGGGGGTGAATGTGCCGGGGATTGAGGTGGTTAATATAAGGACACTTACCTGTACAGGGATCCAGCGATGTCGGCACCCCAAGCCGATTCGTCAATTGGCTTTGGTTCCAGGCACTGCCATCTTCACTAAGGGAAACTGGCTGCGGAGCCTTTAGGCTTAGCGCAATATCTTGTTTGGAAGGAATTTCTCATACACTAGTTATCACATTTTTACTTTATTTCAGGGTCCGCATTGTCACCACCTATCTACACTTCAGGACCCCCTATGGTTCTCTCCTGACAGGTGCACTTTACTGACTGCACACATGGCTCTGGTCCTGTCACAGCGCCCCCTCCCGGAGGAAGCCGGGCCTCTCTCAGGGGAGAGGACATGATAACAGGCAAGCTCCAGGCACAAGGCGACAGAGGTAGCGCGGATTTCCTGTTGCCAGGACAACCCAGGCAGCCGCCAGCCTGACCGCCGCCGCCTGTGTGTGTGTGTGTGTGAGGAGCCGCAGCTGGTCATGTGGGGGAAGCAAGATGGCGGCCGGGATCCTGAAGGATGCGGCGTGACTGCGACCTCTGCGAGGCGTCCATTCAGAGAGCCCGTCTCCTGAGGCAGCCAGACTCCGGCTCTCCCCCCGCAGCGCTCCTTTCTTCCCTGTGTGAGGTACGTCCTCCCCTCCCCCATCCCTCCTCTGTGTACACGGGGCGCCTGTCACCTGGCCGTCATTAATGAGGAGCTCATCATAACTTTCATCTCTTCTTCTTCCTCCTCCAGCCTCTCCATCCTCCCGGACTGAGCCCATGTGAGGCGGCCCCAGCCCCGGGCTTTGTCAGGGTGCAGCCATGGCTCTCACCTTGTTCGGTGAGTATGATCTCCATTCATTGTGGAGTCTTCATAGTCATCTTTATCTATTGTTTCCAGGCTCAGCCTATGGGCGTGTGCTGTGTGCTCATACCGCTCGGTATTGTCCTGTGTGTGGGGGGAATGTACACTGAGGGGCTCTCCACACCTTGTACAGAAGGGATCAATGCAAGGACCATGCCAGGACATAACCGCGCTGATCACCCAGTAATGCAGTGTGAGGTGCATCGCATACATGCAACAATCAGAAGCCCCGTGTCACCACGGCGTGTCACTGCATGCTGCATTCTGTAGTCCAGTGCTTCCCAAACTACCGCCTTTTATTTCTTGTCCTTCGGGCAATACTCCTTTGATTGGCGCCAAGCTCTGGGGCATTGTGCCGCTGGCGCCAAGCTCTGGGGCATTGTGCCGCTGGCGCCAAGCTCTGGGGCATTGTGCCGCTGGCGCCAAGCTCTGGGGCATTGTGCCGCTGGCGCCAAGCTCGGGGGCATTGTGCCGCTGGCGCCAAGCTCGGGGGCATTGTGCCGCTGGCGCCAAGCTCGGGGGCATTGTGCCGCTGGCGCCAAGCAGGGGGGCACTGGCGCATTGTGCCGCTGGCGCCAAGCTCTGGGGCATTGTGCCGCTGGCGCCAAGCTCTGGGGCATTGTGCCGCTGGCGCCAAGCTCGGGGGCATTGTGCCGCTGGCGCCAAGCAGGGGGGCACTGGCGCATTGTGCCACTGGTACCAAGCACGAGTGCACGGTTCCACTGACTCCAGCCACGGGGGGGGAGGCGGGGCACTGTTCCTCCCACTGGCTTCACCCGCGGGGGGAGGGACGGGGCACTGTTCCTCCCACTGGCTTCAGCTGCGGGGGGAGGGACGGGGCACTGTTCCTCCCACTGGCTTCAGCCGCGCTGCAGGGACGGGGCACTGTTCCTCCCACTGGCTGGGGGGGGGGGGCACTGTTCCTCCCACTGACTCCAGCTGTGGGGGGCGCACTGGTCCTCCAACTGACGCCCAAAGACAGAATGAGGCAAAAAGCTCATTCAATTTGCACTAGTATTAACCCAGCCTTAAGACTTAGGCCCCTTTCACACTAAGACGTTTTTCAGGTGGTTAAGAGCTAAAATAGTGCCTAGATACCGCCTGAAAAACTCCTGCCCAGTCTTCTCAATGTGAAAGCCCAAGGGTTCACACTGAGGCGTTGCGCTGGCAGGAGAGAAAAAAAATCTCCTGCAAGCAGCATCTTTGGAGTGGTGTGTATACCGCTCCTTCCCATTTAAAACAATGGGAAACCGCGGTATTAACACTTTTTTCGGCCGCTAGCGGGGGTTAAAACCGCACCACCGAATCCCGCGACAATTCCAACGGTATAGAGGCGCTATACCGCCACCGCACCTCCACTGCCCCGTGTGAAAGGGTGTAGCACTCTCTGAAAAGTGGTCTATGATGAATTGCTTTTCAGAGGTGTGTAGAGCTGCACCAAGCAGGTGTTTTGAAGGCAATGCTGCCATCTCCTTAATGCCTTCCTTTTTATTTTATTTTACATTTTTGGACTATTTTTGGTTTATGAATAGGATTAGTATATAGCAACTGTGAAGCTGAGTGTTTTGCAGTGTAGCCCTATTCACTATTGTGGACGAGTTAAACAGGTGCTGGCAAATGTCAAACTCAACAAAATGTTTAAAGTTAAATTTGTCGCAGTACTTGTAAGGCCCAAGCAAGCTACGTGTTATATTTTGGGTGGGGGGTAAAATCACAGTTCAACCATATGTTTTTTTGCCCATGAAACTGACGCCCTAGAAGGTCTGAGGGCCAATTCACACACAAATCTCACAGGAACGCAATCCACTTTTCTGTGTGTTTTCCCCTGCACTGCATGCACTGCTAAAAAAAAAAAAACATTGCACCAAATGACATTGTACTGCAGTACCGTACAATCTGGTGCATGCATACACACATGAATGTACCCTTGTGCGTTTTCATCCTGGCGCACAGGCATTCTGTGAATGTACCCTGAGCTGGGCATGCAAGCAGGCAGGTCTGTTTATTTTATTGCAGAAAAGACCTAGGGGGGTTATTTATGAAAAAGCAAATCCAATTTACACTATCGGTGCAATGTGCACTTGAAATTGCACTGAAAGTGCACTTGGAAGTGCAGTCGCTGTAAATCTGAGGGGTAGATCTGAAATGAGGGGAAGCTCTGCTGATTTTATTATCCAATCATGTGCAAGCTAAAATGCTGTTTATTTTCCTTGCATGTCCTCCTCGGATCTACAGCAAGTGCATTTTGCACTTGTAGTGCAAAGTGGATTTTCCTTTGGTAAATAACCCCCTTTGTGCGTTTCTTCTGTGATAAATATCCTGCCTGCTTGCAGTTTACTGATTTTACACTTTAGAGAATGTAGAGGCCTCCTGCCCATGTGCACTGTACGATGCTCCGCCCCTAGACAACTCCCACCTGCGCGCACACATTTTAGCCTGCGGGATGGTATTAATGAGCCCATAACTGTCCCTCAATTGGAACCAAATATCTGTCCTACTCTCCCGGGATGTCCCTTGTTTTGGTGTGGTATGCTTTGTTTTGGTCTTGTCACCTTTTATATAAAATTCTTTATTTTTAAAGTGATTTTTATGCATTCATTTTAACACAAACCTTCCCTTAAAATTTCTTGTGCCCAACCTGCATCGATTGGTACTTATTGTGTGGCCCTCAGGGTCCCTGCAGACAGTTGCCTGTGCTTTCTTTACTTAGGGGCTCACTCAAGGTAGTGAAGGAGAAATATTCTGTAAACTGGTTGCCAGTGGTTACATTTATTTGGTGTATTTTTTTTTCACACTGTCCCACTTTTTCTCCGCTGTCAACTTTTCCTAATTTTGATGTTTTTGCTTCTCCGATTGTAATTTTTATAGAATGACACTTGTTGAGGGAAGTATCCAGTGCTGCACAAGTATTTTAAATGGATTTTTGGGAGCATTGATCTGTAAGGCCCCTTTCACATTGGCTGTACACACGGGCTGGTCCGTTTTTCAGGTGTACCTGATCAGACCTCTTCACTCTCCCCTATGGGCAGTATTGGATGTAAACAGACCTGTGTCCATTTACATCTGGCTGCTTCCGATCCAGCAGAAAAAAAAAAATGAAAGGATCATAGGACAGCTGGTCCATTTATATCTGACTGCTAAAAGAGCAGAGCGTGCTGCGTCTGTGTCTGCTCTGCATAAGTGGAGCAGACATGGACCTGTCATCTGGCAGCACCGTTCAGCTCATGAGGGCATCAGCGGACAGATCCGCTGCTGAGCAAAACCAGATGTTTCCAACAACATTTTTGTCAGCAGTCTTTGACTTTCTCCTGTCACTTTTTTTTTATTTTTTACTGTTTTCTATGGCATTACATTAACTTTAATATTATATACAGTCGGTGATTGAACTAAGTCATGCCAAGTAAGTTGGCCACCACTGCTATAGATTATATTGCATGTAACCGATTTTCTTCCATGAAATGTATCTGTAAGAGATCCTTGTGCCGCCATCTTGGATATGATGGCAGCAGACTCAGAGCTGTCACTTAAAGGGTCACTAAAGGAAAAAAATGTTTTTGCTGAAATTACTTTACAGGGTATAGACACATAAAAGTTAGCTGATCCCTTTTAAAAATGATTAAAAATAGATAAAAATCAATCATATAATGTGCCTACAGTTTTAGTTTCACTTTTAAACTGGTTTCATGTTTCTGTGAAGTCAAGAGACACACAGAACAAATACAGGGCAATGTTTATTTTTTTAAATGAATCTGATTGGTTCTGAGGAGTTTTAGACACATAGTAATCACACCTTTTTGATCATGGACCACAGTGAAAAGCTAGCATGAGTTTTTTCATAAGGAGCCAGACAAGCAGGAAGTGTGGAGATCAGAGAAGTATTACAGCTACTTCAAAGCAAAAACGAACAATGAGGACATGAAACCAGGACTGCAGTAAGGTAAAGGAAGCCATTTAGCTAAAAAAAAAATGTTTTCCTTTCGTGATCCTTTAAGTTACACTCCATAGAATTCCCATTTGCTTCTCCCCAGCAGTTAAATTAAGGGCGTGGGTGCAGAGAAGCTGGGCCAGCACAGACAATTGTTTCACACTCCAAAAAGTGGAGCGGGCTATGACTCCATGGAGGGAGGGGAGGTGTTCTTCCTAAAAAAAAAAGTAAAAATTCTAACACACTAAGAAATGTGAACCTCTGCCTTGTAAAACAACCCATTCAGTTTAAAACGGCATATTGTTTTTTTTTTCTTTTTTAGATGTAAGCATTTGTGAGTTTTAATTTTTCAGCGTTGTATTGTGACAAATTCCAATATCGCCCTTCATTCAGGCTACCTTGAGCATAGCGTAGTCACTATTCAAGGTTGATTTTTCAGACGTCTTTATTTTTATGTATTTTTTTTTTTTTTTTTTTTTGTGTATGTCTTGTTCAGGAGCCATTTTTGACTCCCATGGACAGTTATTATAGGAGCAGCTAAAGAACATGCATAACATGTTTTTGAAGTCTTTGGACCCAAAATCGGCCTGAAAAGAAGCTGGTGTCAGGTGCCTGAATGCTCATATGTGAATGGGGTATGTGTTATAGGGTGAGATCCAAAACTACTTCTGTCAGGGTGGATTTGATTTAAACCGAGTCGATTTAACCACTTAAGACCCGGACCTTTAGGCAGCTAAAGGACCTGGTCAGGTTTTGCGATGCGTGCGACATGGCTTCCAAACAAAATTGGCGTAATTTTTTTACCACAAATGGAGCTTTCTTTTGGTGGTATTTGATCACCTCTGCGGTTTTATTTTTTTGCGCTATAAACAAAAATAGAGCGACAATTTTGAAAAAAAATTCAATATTTTTTACTTTTTGCTATAATAAATGTCCCCCAAAATATATAATTTTTTATATATATATATATATATATATATATATATATATATATATATATATATATATAATTATATATATGTTTTCCTCAGTTTAGGCTGATGCGTATTCTTTTACCTATTTTTGGTAAAAAAAATATCGCAATAAGCGTTTATCGGTTGGTTTGCGCAAAATTTATAGCGTTTACAAAATAGGGGATAGTTTTTTATTTATTTTTTATATATATTTTTTTACTACTAATGACGGCGATCAGCGTTTTTTTCTTTGACTGCGACATTATGGCGGACGCTTCGGACAATTTTGACACATTTTTGGGACCATTGTCATTTTTACAGCAAAAAATGCATTGTTTACTGTGAAGATTACAACTGCAGTTTGGGAGTTAACCACAAGGGGGCGCTGAAGGGGTTATGTATGACCTCATCTGTGTTTCTAACTGTAGGGGGGTGTGACGTCATAGATTGTATTCCCCTATGAAAGGGATCACACGATCAATGACGGCGCCACAGTGAAGAATGGGGAAGCTGTGTTTTTTTTTTTTTTTTAACAGGGAAAGGGGAAGCTGTGTTTACACACAGCTCTCCCCGTTCTTCAGCTCCGGGGACCCTTTGCGGGACTCCAGTGGAGATCGGGTCCGAGGGTCCCGCAGCTTCGGACCGGGTCGCGGGGGCGCGCCGTGACCCATGGCTGGGCACTTAGAGGTCGTACCTGTACGTGCATGTGCCCAGCCGTGCCATTCTGCCGACGTAAATGTGCAGGAGGCAGTCCTTAAGTGGTTAAATCACTAGTAAAAAAGGTTGCTTTAAATCATAATTTTTAAAGAACCGCTGTGTTCTCTGTCCTGCAGTGGTCCCTCTTCTGACCCGCTGGTGGTGAGTGATGTGGCAGCAGCAAGTGAGTGGATGCCCACTAACAGGCGCTGCCACAATAGATCTGAAATGACAGGTGCTCTTTAAATGAAAGGACTTATTCTTGCTGGTAATTAGAATCTTTAATATCAGCAAACAAAACAAAGGTTTCCTATTTAGAATAATAAGCTCTCAGGTTAGTAAAACTGCAATATCAGAATCGATTCAATCATAAAGTTTGTAGCAGGGTGGATAAAAATCAATGTTTAAAAAAAAAATATATATATACATTTTTATTTTTTTTAAATCGATTTTATTTAATTTTAACAAATTTATTTTAATAAAATGTGTTTGGAGTAAAAATCTATCTAAAGTGTTTTCTATTTAAGATAAATGAATACTTTTTGTTTATTCAGCATGAAATGGAGCTTTATGTAGTACGAGGCTGTATATTCTGTAATATTTACATTTTTGGTAAACTCATTCAATGAATGCAAGCTGAGATAACATGCACTGCATAGTGTACATAGATTTGCAAATCAATTGCATAAAGGAAAATTCCTGAACTTTGTTTTATCTCTGTAAACAAGGCATCTCCTTGTTCTACCTAGTGACAGGACACTGATCGTCTGCTCCCTGTAATCGGGAGCAGCGATCAGTGTTGTCACAGTAAGCCCAGCCCCCACACAGTTAGAATCACTCCCTAGGACACACTTAACCCCTTCTGGTTAACCCCTTCACTGCCATGTCATTTACACAGTAATCGGTGCATTTTTATAGCACTAATCGCTGTATACATGAAAATGGTCCCAAAATAGTGTCCGCCATAATGTCGCAGTCACGATAAAAATCACTGATCACTGCCATTGCTAATAAAAAAAATAAAAATGCCATAAAACTATATTATGTAGATGCTATACCTTTTGCGCTAACTAATCAATATACGCTTATTGCGATATTTTTGTTAAAAAAAAAATACATATTGGCCTAAACTGAGAAAATATTTTTTTTTTATATCTTTTTGGGGATATTTTATTTGTTTTAGAGCGCAAAAAAATAAAACCGCAGAGGTGATCAAAGACCACCAAAAGAAAGCTCTATTTGTGGGGGGGAAAAAAGGATGTAAATTTTATTTCGGGGCCACATCGCACGACCGTGCAATTGTCAGTTAAAGTGACGCAGTGCCGAATCGCAAACAATGGCCTGGTCATTGTGCAGCGAAATCCTCTGGGGGCTTAAGTGGTTAAACAGAAAACCATCTTTAGGTGATAAAAATCACCCAAAAATCTGATTTTTAAATCCCAAAAATGTGATTATTTTTTTATTATTTTAAATCATTGATGTTTATCCACCATGATTTCTGCCAATCTGGCAGCTTTCAGCAGTTTAATGGTGTGTGTGTGTGTGTGTAAAAATGATCAGTTGTCGTGCGTTTATGTATTCTGATGTTGCTTGCGGCCTTCTGAAGCCTAATATTTTACATTCCCTCCAAAGAGGTATTGTATAATAGACGCAGTAGATCTAGGGAATCGAAGTGTAATCTAGGAGGGTAACTCTATCTGTTCTGACTTCTGTTGAGATGAATGGGATTGCACTTTGGGAGTTAAAGATCAATGCACTGACAGATGTTGTTAGCTGCAAAATGGAGCTGCAGATGAATTAATTCTGGCTGCACTTTGTTCAGTGATCAAACCTTTCTCTGTAATGTTTTCCAAGCGCCATGTTAGTCACTTAAAGTATTATTTATTAATCTAACCTAGGAATCGTCAAATATTTTGATTTTTATATATATAATAATCTCTATCTCATTTTTTTTTTTTTTTTATAACCCTGACTTGTACTTCTCAACAACATTGTCCCTTACTTGTTTGGAGAGTTCCTTGGTCTTCATGGCAGTGTTTGGTTAGTGGTACCTCTTGCTTGGGTGTTTCAGCCCCTGGGCCTTTCAAAAAGGTGTGTATATGTAATGACAAATCATATGACACTTAGATTGCACAAAGGGGGACATCATTTCACTAATTATGTGACTTTTGAAGGTAATTGGATGCACCAGAGCTTTTTATGGGCTTTATAACACACACATGCACATGCCAATTATCAGTTTTTAATTTCTAAAGAATTTGTGTGTATATCTTTCTAATTTTAATTCACCAACTTAGACTACTGTGCTTTGATCTATCACATATAATTTAGTTAATTTTTTTTAAATCTGAAGGCTTTAATGTAACAAAATAGGTAAACAGCCAAGGGGGTGAATACTTTTGCAAGGCACTGTAAGCTCAATAATAGCAAGCTGCGGTTTCCAAAGCGAGCAAAGTCCTTTCTTGTATTAAGAGAGTTATAAACTTCAGAGAGAGATCATTTTGCCCCGGCACAAATCATTGGTAAGACCTCATCTGGAATATGCAGTTCCGTTTTGGGCACCAGTTCTCCAAAAAGGATATTGGGGAACTGGAGATAGTACAGAGAAGGGAAACCAAACTGATAAGAGGCATGGAGGAGCTCCGCTATGAGGAAAGATTAGAGGAACTGAATTTGTCTCTTGAGAAGAGGAGATTGAAGGGTGATATGATCAACATGTATAAATACATAAGTGGTCCATATAGTGAACTTGATGTTGTTTTATTCACTTTACGGTCATCAGAGTACAAGGGGGCACTCTTTAGATCTGGAGAAAAAAAAGATTCCATCTCCAAATACAGAAAGGTTTCTTCACTACAGTGAAGAAACCTTTCTGTATTTGTAGATGGAATCTTTTCACACTGAGGCGCTATAGCGCTAAAAATAGCGCCTGTAAAGTGCCTCTCCTAACACCAGTGTTAAAGCCTGAGGGCCTTCACACTGGAGCGGTGTGCTGGCAGGGCGCTCAAACTTTTTTGGTCGTTAGCGATTAAAAGCTCCCCGCTAGCGGCCAAAAAGCGAATCAAAAACGATGGTATAGCAGCGCTTTACCTCCGACGCCCGCCTGCTCCAGTGTGAAAGTGCCCTAAAAGCTGTGGAATTGACTTCCTCCAGAGGTGGTTCTGGCAAGCTCAGTAGATTGCTTTAAAAAAAGTCCTGGATTATTTCCTAAATGTACATAATATAACGGGATACTAACATTTATAGGTAAAGTTGGTCCTGGGAAAATCCAATTGCATCTCTGCAGATCAGTAAGCAATTTTTTTCCCCTGCTGTAGCAAATTGGATCATGCTTTGCTGAGGTTTTTCAACTTCTTCTGGATGAAGGATTGTGTATATGGGATTGTATGATTTATTTTTTGGTTGAAATAGATGGACTTGTGTCTTTCAACCTGGCTACGATGTAACCCCTTCTGGTGCCGCCCATGGTGGTAATCCTGGCTTCCGCCCAGACTGCAGTAAGCAGCTGGGCTAGCTTACCATAGAGGAACATCCGAAATATATGCCCCTTATATCTTGGTGAATTGCCACCCAGGGGTCCGCTCCTCCTCCCCCCTTTGCCACCCAGGGGTCCCCCCCCTTTCCTCAGTAGACGGTGACAACACAAATATGTGACCATGTTGCAGAGTGACTAAAGAGGGGCGTGGTTACCAGCATTTTCCCTGCCCAGTGCAGAGATCTCTCGGGATAAGGTGTACTGTACATTGTGCACTCGCATGTCCCTGGATACAGGATCTTGATCACTGCCCATCACGGCAGAGTAAGCTGACAGACTAGGCAGCTTACTACAGATGCAGGGACATGCCGACCTTCCGACTCCTCCACATCCTTGGTATCCTCCCTGTGGCTCCCTCATCTGCCTCTGCCGCTCTACCTGGCTCTCCTCCGGCCATCCTCCACGGTCATACCTGGCTGTGAAATCCGCGGCTGCCCTGAACACTTCCGGTGTCTTGGCTCTGCTCTCCTCCCTGGAGATCCATGCTCCACAAGCCTGGCTGCTCTCATCAGTTGCAGTGCCAGCATGGACAGGCCTAGCCACTCTTCACCTCTGGCCCTCCATGTTCCCACCAATGTGTGCGCACAGCGTGGCACCTGTTTCTCGCAGCCATTACAATAAATGTGACGAGGGGGAGGAGCCACGATGACGCCAGCACACATCACGATTCGGTTGCTCTCTGCTCTCTGCATCGATGCAAAATCGTGCAAGGCCGATGCGCCGATTTATATTTGGCACCCCTACCATCCTCGGAACCATGCTTCACTCGTTTCAGGGAGAATAGCTTGAAGTCTGACTTGGGTACAATAACATCTTTTATGTAATTTTCTTTCTCGTACATCACGGGACACAGAGCAGCATATTCATTACTATACGGGTTATATGGAGTACCTTCAGGTGTGGACACTGGCAATCTCAAACAGGAAGTCCCCTCCCTATATAACCCCCTCCCATAGAGGAAGTACCTCAGTTTTTTCGCCAGTGTCTTAGGTGTTGGTCACGGAATAGCTTTGCCTCCACATCCTTGGGATTAAGGCGGGCTAACCGGATCTGTCCAAGGAGCCTCAGTGCCAAAGTGGACAGTACCCGGGCCCCAAACCGTGGGGTTTTGCCTATAATGCTCCTCTCTAGAGGGCTGGACCCTGGGCCCAGGACTTGGAGTTTTTTCTAAACCAAAAGATCCTGTTTGCTAGGGTGCTGTATAGGTCCAGGACAGTCGGTTCCTTCCAGGACCCCAGTGCCTGAAGGTCTACTACGCTACCCACGGAGATGGGAGAAGATTGGACCGTTTTGCTATGCAAAATGTCCTGCGGCATGGAGCAGGTAAGAGGGGAGCCTGCGGGACTTGGTTCGACAGCAGGCTCTCCAGGGGAGATCTTAAGGGGGGTAGCCTGAGTATGCTCTGCATTGGCACCATGGTCACTATGTCTGATGGACAGGATGGCCTAAAATGTTCCCCCCCATCACTTGATCCCCCTACCTACCTATCTATGTATGTTTGTTAGCTACCTGCTGCTCGCTGGTTGAAGGTCTTTTTTTTAAAAAAAAAGAAGAGATCTGTCTCTAGGCTAAAGGGACTCCTTAGGGGCCTGTTTTAAGCCTTACCTAGCCGGGATTCAAATCTGCCGCCTGATGCGTCCTCCAGCCTGCATTCCTGGGCTCCAGAGTGCGTCTCCTCCTGGGCTCTCCTCCCCCGACAGTCGCGCCGTTCGGGGGGGGGGGGGGGCGGGGAGCGTGACTGCAGTGTAGAGTGGGCGTGCCTTCAATTGCTGTTATACACAGCAGGCGCGATCTTAGCTCAGATCAAAGCTGAGCTGGAAGAGAGAGGACGCAGAGCTGGCAGCACAGTGACTCCCGGTGGCGAGAAAGGGGTAGTACATGCTGGAGTCAGCTCCAATGCTTTTTGTTAAGCCAAAAATCCCCTTGGCAACAGGTTAAATGCTGGCAAACATGTTGGGGGTGGGGCTGTATGTTGTGAAAAACAATATTATAAAGGAAAACATACTGAGCCCCACCGTTTTTGGGCATTAGTGATCCTATTGTCCCCTAAACCTTATTTTTTGTACTCCTGGCTATAACAGTCTGTTGTTGTAAGCGGAGTCCCTCGGTTTTGTATTATGGCTTCCAAAGGTTCAGGATCAAAACACAAAAAAAAAAAAAAAAAAAAAGGGCAAAGACAAAGGGGTTCCTCCTCTGGTTCTAATGATATGCCAATACTTTCCCCACAGGTTATTTCTATAGGGGTCACCTTGGATAAGCCATTAAGGGGGTCTGGTGCTGAGGCTGGCCCAGATCGGCCCAACCCTGTGTTATCACAGAGGAGATGCTAGCCGTCACCCTAGGAGGGGCTAGAGAAAAGAGGTTAACAGCTATGATCGCTGGCTCTTTTTCTGACAAGAAGCGGACTAGATCCCCATCGCCAAAAGGTGTAGCCTCGGATGCTGAGATTCTCTCTCCGGAGGAATTAGAATTTCAGGAGGATCGGTTGGACCAGAACCTAGAGGAAGGATCTACCACTGAAGAATCGTTTTCAGCCTCCCAGACGGAGAGTCTGTGGGTCCAGTCTTTGACAGACATGGTCCGCTCGGCATTTAATTTGCCATTTCCAGAGCCTCAGGTTCCTGCGGTATCCTCTTTGGGTTCTTTTAAAGCGCCTTTAAGCAACGCAGCTTTTCCGGTCCATCCTCTGTTAGAGGAATTGGTTTTTCCAGGGTTGGAACGACCGGACAGAATTTTTTCTGCCGCCTAAAGCCTACGGCCACATCACCCTGAAAGCGCCCAATCTCGTCTGATCTCGGAGGCTAAGCAGGGTCGGGCCTGGTTAGTGCCTGGATGGGAGACCGCCTGGAAGGTTTTCTGTTATTTACCCTATGGAAGAGAAATTTTTCTAAGAAATGGGCGCTCCCAACTGTGGACGCAGCCATCTCATGTGTGAATAAATCATTAACTGGCCCAGGGGAAACATACAAATGTTTAAGGTCCCGGTCGATAAACGTTTAGAGACACTTTTTCAAGCATCCTTTGCTACGGCAGGAGCAGTGGTACAGCCAGCAGTGGCTGCAATTGGAGTTTGTCAGACGTTAAAGGACCAGACAAAACAGATGCTTAACCACTTGCTTACTGGGCACATAAACCCCCTTCGTGCCCAGGCGAAATTTCAGCTTCCGGCACTGCGTCGCTTTAACTGACAATTGCGCGGTCGTGCGACGTGGCTCCCAAACAAAATTGGCGTCCTTTTTTTCCCCACAAATAGAGCTTTCTTTTGGTGGTATTTGATCGCTTGTGCGGTTTTTATTTTTTGCGTTTTAATGAAAAAAAGAGCGACAATTTAAAAATATATATATATTTTTTACTTGTTGCTATAATAAATTTATTTTTTTTATATATTTTTTTCTCAGTTAAGGCCGATACGTATTCTTCTACGTATTTTTGTAAAAAAAAAAAAAAAAAAAATCACAATAAGTGACTGCTTTGCGCAAAAGTTATAGCACCTACAAAATAGGGGACATAATTATGATTTTTTTTTTTTTATATATATATTTTTTTTTACTAGTAATGGCGGCGATCTGCCATTTTTATTGGGACTGTGATATTGCGACGGACACATCGGACACTTTTGACACATTTTTGGCGCCATTCACATTTATACAGCGACCAGTGCTATAAAAATGCACTAATTACTGTATAAATGTGACTGGCATTGAAGGGGTTAACACTAGGGGGTGAGGAAGGGGTTAAATGTATTGCCTGGGTGTGTTCTGACTGTGTGGGGGGAGGGGGGTGACTGGGGGAGGTGATCGATGCTGTCTCCCTATGTTCAAGAGAAACAGCATCTGTCACCTCACTGACAGGATGTGAAGCTCTGTGTTTACACTCAGAGCTCCACGTCCCTGCTCTCTCACCGACGATCGCGTGTACCTGACGGACATCGCGGCCGCCGGGTACACGCATCGGATCCTCGGTGATGCGTCGCGGGGAATTACAAGCAAATCACGTCCAAAGACGTGACCCCGGCGCCTCAGGTCCGCGCTGTTCACGTATTTTGTCAATAGCGCGGACCTGAAGTGGTTAAAGACATCCCTGCCCAATAGGCAGAGGAGTTATTGGATATTCCCAGAGCTCTGTGCTTTGAGGTAGAGGCTATAAAAGACTCCATCCAGCAGGTGTCTCGTTTGTCACTATTTTTAGTGCATATGAGAAGGCTCTTATGGCTGAAGAACTGGGCGGCCGAGCCCCATGCAAAAGACTACTGGCAGGTTTGCCCTTCCATGGAAAGATCTGGATAAATACATTCAGACTGTTTCAAGTGGCAAAAGTACCCTTTTACCAGTCAAAAGAAGTTCCGGGGTCCTGCGTTTAAAAGGCAGCTCCCCCCTGTTCCGGGGCCCTCAAGTTCCAGGCAGTATCGGGCCTCCTGCGCGATCAAACTTTTAACAATAGATCGCAAGGACAGGCCTCTGGGGGCAAGAGGCCATGGTATCGATCCCCGACAGAGGGGGTCCGATCATCTGTGGCCACAGGCTACAGATTAGAAATTCTAAAGTTTCCTCCACAAGGAAGGCCTCAATGCGGGCGGCATTGGATCATCTGCTTTACCAGGGCATAATGGTAGAGGTACCAGCCCAAGAACAGGGGCTAGGTTTCTATCCCAATCTGTTTGTCATACCAAAGCCCATCGGCGATGTCAGACCAATTTTGGACCTAAAAGGTTTAAATGCTTACCTAAAGGGTTCGCTCTTTCCGGATGGAATCCGTTCGGTCAGCAGCCGCCACACTCCAGAAGGACGACTTTCTGGCTTCTATAGACATAAAGGATGGTTACCTTCATGTACCAATCTTTCAGCCACATCAAATATTTTTTACGCTTCGCAGTGATACAGCGTCACTTCCAATTCGTGGCGCTCCCCTTCGGGCTGGCTACGGCCCCCGGGTATTCACGAAGGTCCTAGCTCCAATTCTAGTCAATCTAAGGATCCAAGGGGTCTCGGTCCTAGCATACCTGGACGACCTCTTAATCATAGATCACTCGCTTCCTTGGCTGGAATGCGCAGTAGCCCTCATGGTTCAGTACCTCGAGAGGTTCGGCTGGGTCCTAAACCGGGGGAAAAATCAGCATTTCAACCTACAAAGCAGTTGGAATATCTCGGCATGAGATTAGACACAGAACAGAAAAAGGGTGTTCCTGCCCCTGGTAAAGGTCGAGGCTATCAAAAAATTGATTCAGTTGGTTCTAAGCAAAAGAGAACCAACTATTCGCCTATGTATGCGATTACTAGGCAAACTAATGGCCATGTTCGAGGCAATACGCACGCTTCCACACTCGCGTCCTACAGACAGCAATTCTAGCAGCTTGGAGCAAGGGAGCAAAAGCCTTGGAGTTTCCTTTGACGCCGTCATTAAAGGTCTGGCAGAGTCTATGCTGGTGGTTAAACCTCAGAACCTTCTGAAGGGGAGTCTTTCTGCCCAGTGGTCTGGAAGGCTGGAAAGCGGTCTTGAACGGGTTCACTCGCCAAGGTACTTGGGCAGAGGCGGAGAGGCAGCTGCCCATCAATGTCTGGGAGATCAGAGCGGCTCGGCTAGCCCTCCTGGCATAGACATCCAGATTACAGGGGTCCTCGGTGAGAATTCATTCAGACAATGCCACAGCAGTGGCATATATGTGAACCACCAAGGGGGAACCAAGAGTCAAGCCACTCAGAGTGAGAGGAGCTTGGTTTTTCGGTGGGCAGAGGTTTATGTACCCTGCATATCGGCGACATTCATTCCCGGGGTGGACAACCTGCAGGCGTACTTCCTAAGTCGCCAAACCCTGTCGCCGGGGGAGTGGTCTCTGCATCCACAGGTCTTTCAGACAATCTGCCAGAAGTGGGGAGTGCCAGACGTGGATGTCATGGCATCAGGATTCAACAAGAAGCTAGACAGGTTCATGTCTCGAACGAGGGACCCTATGGCCTGCGGAACCGATGTGTTGGTTTTCCCTTGGCATCAATCATAACTTCTATATGCATTTCCCCCGCTGCAGTTACTACCCCGCCTGTTGCGCAGGATCATAGCACAGGCCGGTTATCCTGGTAGCCCCAGCGTGGTACCGGAGGGCATGGTACTCACTATTCCTGAAATTGGCAGAAGGAGGCCCTTGGACTCTTCCTCTATGGCCAGACCTACTCTCACAAGGCCCGATCCTCCACCCTGCATTACAGCGTCTAAATTTGACGGCCTGGCGGCTGAATCCCTGATTCTCAGGGGTAGAGGTCTGTCTAGGCAGGTAATCCCTACCCTTATTAAGGCTAGAAAGCCGGCCTCCAGGGTAATTTGTTACAGGGTTTGGAGGGCCTACGTAGGCTGGTGTGAGTCTAAGAGATGGTTTTCCCGCAAGTATACCATTGATAGAGTATTACGTTTTCTCCAGCTAGGAGTGGATAAAGGCCTGGCATTAAGCACGATCTAGGGACAGATTTCAGCCTTATCAGTGTGGTTTCAGAGGCCGCTGGCCGCCCACTCGCTGGTTAAGATCTTCATACAGGGAGTCTTGCGTGTTAATCCTCCGGTCAAATCACCACTTTGTCCATGGGACTTAAATCTTGTTCTGTCAACTCTACAGAAACAAACCTTTGAGCCGTTGGCTGAGGTACCTTTGGTTTTACTGACTAGAAAGTCGGTATTTCTGATCGCCATAGTTTCGGCCAGGAGAGTATCGGAATTGGCAGCCTTATCTTGTAAGGAACCATATCTCATTTTACATAAGGATAGGGCGGGTTTCCGTCCTCATCCTTCCTTTCTACCAAAGGTTATATCCAGTTTCCACTTGAACCAGGATGTGGTACTTCCATCCTTCTTTCCAAAACCCACCTCTAGAAAGGAGGGGTTGCTGCATACGTTGGATATTGTCAGGGCCATAAAGGCCTATCTTAAAGCTACAGAGAAGGTTCGGGAAACAGATGTGGTGGTCGTTTTACCGGAAGGGCCCAAGATGGGTCAGGCAGCTGCTTGATCCACCATCGCAAGATGGATTAAACAATTAATCATTCAGGCCTGCGGTTTGAAGAGGTTGCCTCCTCCTTTGTCGGTAAAGGCCCATTCTACCAGGGCCATGGGCACCTCCTGGGCAGCACATCATCAGATCTCTATGGCTCGAATATGCAAGGCAGCAACGTGGTCGTCAGTCCACATGTTTACAAATTTTTTATCAATTGGACGTAAGAAGGAATGCGGATACAGCCTTTGGGCAGGCAGTACTGCAGGCCGCGATTCAAGCTCCTCAGGATCTGAGGGGGCTCCCTTGATTTAGATTTGAGATTTACATTTCTTGACTAAGTTGGATTTATTATTATTTGAGTATACCTCTAAATTAAATCCTTTTTTGGAAGATGTCTCCCTCACCTCATTAAAGCACTGCTTTCGGACATCCCGTATAGTAATGAATATGCTGCTCTGTGTCCCGTGATGTACGAGAAAGAAAAAGAGATTTTTTAATACAGCTTACCTGTAAAATCTTTTTCTTGGAGTACATCACGGGACACAGAGCTCCCACCCCTCTTTTGGGGAACATTTTTGGGAGGCATACTGCTTGCTACAAAACTGAGGTACTTCCTCTATGGGAGGGGGTTATATACGGAGGGGACTTCCTGTTTGAGATTGCCAGTGTCCACACCTGAAGGTACTCCATATAACCCGTATAGTAATGAATATGCTGCTCTGTGTCCCGTGATGTACTCCAAGAAAAAGATTTTACAGGTAAGCTGTATTAAAAAATCTCTTTTTGCTATTGTTCCCTAAAGTGGTTGTAAACCTCATTCATAAAATTTTAACTAAGCACATATATCTGCAGTGTTTACTTATCTCTCTCCAAAGTGTCATTTCTCTCTGGTGCTTTGTTCCTCTGTTATCAGCATGAGTCACTTCCAAGAAGTTTTTGGACACATGGGATAACATGAGCTAAAAATTGGCATCGGGGAGGGAGATAAGCGAGGGAGCTTTTCTATTCAGAATACAGCTGTTCATGTTCCTTTGTTCCTCTGTCTATGTGGAGTGGGGGGGGGGGGGGGGTTGTCCCTTTCCTCCAATCATCTCACACAGTGTAAATAGTCTCTCCACACACCCCTATGTACTTCTGAAAGATGAAGAAAGATTTTTGACACGTTCTGCAGTTTTTAAAGGGTGTAGAAAGGAACCCTGCAGATAGACAAGTGAAACTTTTTTATGTAGGAGTATTAGTGGTATATGTGAGGGTTTAGAACCACTTTAATAGCGACAGATCTTGTGCATTTATGCATGTTAGATAGCATCTCTAGGCAGTTCAGTTACACATTGTATCATTGAAGTGGTTTTGTCCATAGAGGATAACCCATTAGGGATACTATAGATGGTGGACATAGTACCTTTTTATCCCCAGAGCCATGAAGACCGCTATATGTTAAGAACCCATTCAGTTTAAAATAGAAGTGAGAGGCAATTTTGTGTGTGTGTGTAAGAAAAAAAAAAAAAATCTTATCTATCGTTATACCAAATTGTTTTGTAATCTCTGTTCCCAACTGGATAAGGGGCCTGGAGAGGTAGGGGTAGAGAGACAGCAGCACACTGATCTTTCCTGTGAATGGCTGTGTGTGGGGTGCATGTCGGCACAAGTCTGATCATTGGAGGACAGGCAGGCTGTTCTCCCAGAACAGCCAGAAAATTGACCACGATGAGGTGTAGTGCTCTCATTCTTAGCGTTGTCTGTTGGGAAATGGGAAAGCAGGAGAACTGGCTTGATCACCAGGTATTTTACATAAAGGAAGCAATACAAGGAGAATAGGATACTTTTAACACACTTTTTACAACATGCACATAGGGATATGAAATGTCCGGGTAACATTCTTTAAGCTGTAACATTATACCCTGGACATTTTTTCTATCTTCTTCAAAATGTAATTGGGTTCCACCACCATCCAATCTGAAAATCTTCTGTGGTGCACTGTATTTTTAGGGGTGTATATTATCTATAATATGCTTTTGTTTGTTACAGCTTCCTTAATACTTCCTTTTCTGTATTCTGGCCACACAACAAGGGAAGGGTGAGTGAAAGTTTTCAGGCTGTATTGAATTAACAGGAAAGGAAGTGCTGATCCAGCTGAAATATAACAAATGCTGAGCTGAAGGTGGGAGGTTATATAATCTTGTGTTAAATCGGATTATTTCCTTTTCCCCCTTTGTTTGCTATGTGACTGGTAAAGCAATTGACTCGCAGTGCAACATAACCCAAAGGCTAGGCTTGCAAGGCTCTTTTGTAATCTCTCTCCTGTGCCAGTTTGGGACGAGATTTTCTACTTGCTCCATGGCCCCATCCTAACACTGTTTGCTGGTTCTGTATACCTTGAGGAAACATAGTTATGCAGGATCTTCCCCCCCCCCCCCCCCCCAAAAAAAATGGTTTTCTTATGGAGTACTAGGCTAGAAATAATAACACATTGTGCTTGTGAATACGAGTTTACATTTTTACGATAGAAACACTTCAAAATAAATCTGTCAAAATCTTGGGGGAAGTCTATCTGTGCATTTGATAAAGTGAATTCATATACACAGATCCCTTTCAGTGAGAAGGGGACATAACTAAACAATCAACAAATCCATAGAGCTAGGCAGCTGAAATTAAAGGAGCTTGGCCTTGTCATTGCACAAGCTTCTCTGCTAGTCTTCAGAATTGTTCACAGGCAGTGCTTCCAGCTTGCAAAGGTCTTCCTTGGCATTTTCTCCAGAAGGAGCCATCTTTGTTCTTATCATCCATGGTCAGTATCTGCTTTCCTAGTAGAATCGGAAGTGAAGGGGCGCTGAAAACACAAAATCAATACAAAATTATGTGTATATATATACATTGAAATGTGCAATCTATTATTACAAAAATCATATATTATTAGTGGAGTGAACTAGTGTCCATACAATGAAATAAAAGAAAAGTCCCAATAGTGCTAAATAATAAGCACCCAATGGTATATCTCAGCTCAAAAATGACGTAGATATTGCAGTTCTGGAACCACCACCATATATTTGCACCCGATGTGATCAATAGAAATGGCTCCTTACCAATACTAGTAGACTCTTTTAATTAAAAAAGAAGTCATAAACTGCTTATGTCAATGGGATGACTCAGAATGATCCGGATAGGCACGTCAGATGATCCAACATTCATATAGATAGGAACAGAAAGGCAATCATAGTGAAGTATTGTTTATTAAAATATAATAAAAAGTAACATGCCAAATGGCTGCTTACTCAGATTGTGCCCTGATCCCGGCACTGAGGCTTTAAAGCGTATATTCGATATCCAATCGAACCCGCGGATTCGGATGTAGGACGGTGATCCGTCGCGCTGGTAGTCTCACTGGCCGGCGTACGTTCTACCGTCGAAGCAACGTGGATTCGGAGAAGGATCGAAAGTCCGTCGCACTGCTAGTTGCACTAGTCGGCGTGCGTTCCACCGTCGGAAACCAACGGACCCAGAAATCGGAAGTGGTAGGGAAAAGCGTGACTGGTTAGCTTTTCCCTACCTTTTCCCTACCACTTCCGATTTCCGGGTCTGTTGGTTTCCGACGGTGGAACGCACGCCGACTAGTGAGACTACCAGCGCGACGGATCACCGTCCTACATCCGAATCCGCGGGTTCGATTGGATATCGAATATACGCTTTAAACCCTCAGTGCCGGGATCAGGGCACAATCTGAGTAAGCAGCCATTTGGCATGTTACTTTTTATTATATTTTAATAAACAATACTTCACTATGATTGCCTTTCTGTTCCTATCTATATGAATGTTGGATCATCTGACGTGCCTATCCGGATCATTCTGAGTCATCCCATTGACATAAGCAGTTTATGACTTCTTTTTTAATTAAAAGAGTCTACTAGTATTGGTAAGGAGCCATTTCTATTGATCACATCGGGTGCAAATATATGGTGGTGGTTCCAGAACTGCAATATCTACGTCATTTTTGAGCTGAGATATACCATTGGGTGCTTATTATTTAGCACTATTGGGACTTTTCTTTTATTTCATTGTATGGACACTAGTTCACTCCACTAATAATATATGATTTTTGTAATAATAGATTGCACATTTCAATGTATATATATACACATAATTTTGTATTGATTTTGTGTTTTCAGCGCCCCTTCACTTCCGATTCTACTTGTATTTTTCACACACTGAATTTTTTTTTTAGGTGGCAGCTCTTAAACTGGTATATTTAATATATTTAGGTTTAATTACACGTAATTCTACCCACTAGTTGGGAGAATTAACATTGTTTTTCTGTGGCGCAAATTATACACATTTTTTCCTCACATCTGCTTTCCTAGGCTCAAATGCTGACTCGGGTGACAATCCTGGTGTGTCTGCAGTTTTTGCCTGTGTTCATAAATGTCTGACACAGATAATCCCCTGTTACAACCTATCGCCTTGTAATTTGCTACATACACTGATCAGCCATAACTTTAGGGCCGAAACAACTAATCGATTACTATTTTCATAATCGATTAATCGGTCAGTAACATAATGGGGTTAAAAAAAGAGCCTTTTATAGTACAAAGAGCAAATCTGTACTGCAAATATTACTTTCACTGTCCCACAGTAAAAAAAATGAACCCCTTACAAAAGCGATTATTTGCTCTTTGCTCTTTTTGTACTAATTATTATTTTTTTTTAATTATGTTACTAAACATCTCAGGCCTGGGTTCACTCCTCTGTGCTTTTTGCAGAAACACACTACAGTTCATTTACATTGTTTCACATCCATGATTTTTTCAGCTGCTGTGTATTTGGAAAATGCAATCGCAGCAATTTTTTTTTTTTAAGGTTATTAACCGATTGTTCGAAACAATCGGCCAACTAATCGATTATAAAAATAATCATTGGTTGCAGCCCTACCACCCATCTAATATTGAGTAAGGCCTGCTTTTGCCACTAATACAGCTCTGACCTGTTGGGCCTTAGATGCCACTAGACCTCTGAAGAAATGCTGTGGCATTCAGCTGTCAGTAGCAGATCCTTTAAGTTCTGTAAGTTGCAAGGTAGAACCTCCCATGGATCTAATTCGTTTTTTCAACACATCCCACAAATGCTTTGTTGGATTGCTATCTGGATAGTTTTGAAGACAAAGTCAAAACCTCAAACTATTCTTGAACCATTTTTCCTGTGTGTCAAGGGGCATTACTGTGCTGAAAGAGGCTACTACCATCTGGAAATACTGTTTTCATAAAGGGCTAAACTTGTGCCTTGTTTCCGCTGAGCGGATCGGTTCGGGTCAGTAAATTTGGAGCGGTTAGAATTAGGGTTGTCCCGATACCAGTATCGGGACCGATACCGAGTATTTGCGGGAGTACTTGTACTCCCGCAAATACCCCAGATACCTAAATAGAATACTTCACGGATCCGTGAATAGACGCTTCCCCTTGCTGGGGAGTGAAGGGGAGTGTCTATACATGGCGCGGCGGCCATTACAAGTATTCAAATGAAAGCTTGTATTGCGCGCTGTAATGCAGGGGGATTAACACAGCGGTATGCAACGGCATCATTATATCATCTACTACTACAGGTATGGGGGGACATACATGGCTGCATCTGTGGGGGGACATACATGGCTGCATCTGTGGGGGGACATACATGGCTGCAATATGTGGAGGACATACATGGCTGCAATATGTGGAGGACATACATGGCTGCAATATGTGGGGGACATGCATGGCTGCAATATGTGGAGGACATGCATGGCTGCATCTGTGGGGGACATGGCTGCATTTGGGGACACATTTAAAAAAAGTATCGGTATTCGGTATCGGTGACTACTTGAAAAATAGTATCGGTACTTGTACTCGGTCCTAAAAAAAGTGGTATCGGGACAACCATAGTTAGAATGGGACCGGTCTATTCGCGTGAGCATTTCCACTGCAAACCGTTGCATTCTCTCTGGACCCACATGAGAAGCAGGACCCTTGCTGGTGCGGTACGGTTCGCTTTTATGGCACACTTTCATAATGGAAACACCCAAAATAGCGTACCGAACCGATCCGCTCAGTGGAAACGAGGCATTGGTCAGGACATCCACATGAATGGCAGGACCCAAAGTTTCCCAGCAGAACATTTCCCAAAGCATCATACTGCCTCTGCTGGCTTTTCTTCTTACCATACTGCATCCTGGTGCTATCTCTTCCCCAGGTAAATGAGGAACCGCGCACACACACACCCTGCCATCCACATAGTGTAAAAGAAAATATGATTCATCAGACCAGGCTACCTTCTTTCATTGCTCTGTGATCCAGTTCTGATGCTCACAATGCCCATTGTGGGTGCTTTTTGCTGTGGACTCAGGTCAGCATATGGCATGTCATTTTTTGGGGTGAGGGGCAGAAACCCTCTTTTTAGAAGGTTCCAGCTCCACTTCCTTCCTAGGCCGCCTTGGCGACCGGAAGTGAGTCACCTCTCCCCCTCCCTCTCTGCAATCATCTGGGACACGTCAAAGGTCCCAGATGATTGCTCCACCAATCACGGTGTGCAGCGTGGTTTGCGTCTGCGCAGTGCCCACAGTGACAATGCTGGCATAGAGGAGGGAGAGACGAGCGTGGCTTCGTTCCCCCGCATCGCGGGCGCCTAGGACAGGTAAGTGTCCGATCATTAAAAGTCAGCAGCTGCAGTATTTGTAGCTGCTGACTTTTTTTTTTTTTTTTTTTTTTTTTTAAGGTGGAACACCCCTTTTAAGAACTAAGATTTAGAGGGGATGGACTTGGCCTTGACTTTACAGAAAACATTGATTTGCATATCATTTTATCTGTCTTTATCTCTGTAACTAATAATTATTTTGACATGTGGCTTCACTAATGGCAAACTTTTACTGATCTATTCTTTCATCACTTGTTCATTTTAAATTGCGCTCAGTTTTGACAAGTTTATTTTAATATAGAACTCTGGGAAACACATATTTCTAATTTGTGTAGCGCAAGGAAAGGTTAAATAGTGTCATTTATTGTCAACTCTGTCTCAGGGACATGGCAGTAAAAACAGACATTCTAACTATTCCTTATGCTTGTATTGCTATGTCATTTGAGAGGTTTCCTCCAATTTGTGTCCCAGTAACAGTTAAAGGATAAATTCACCTTTTGGAATATGTTGCACCCATAATCGGGATGTAATATGTTTCTGTGTCGCTGACTTCTGGAAAATCATTTTACGATTTGGAGATATCGAGATCTCATCCTCTAGGCCAGGAGTCTTCAAACTTTCTAAAGGGGACAGTCCTTTTAGACTTTAAAATGGTCAGTGGGAGTAGAAAATACATTGATGGCAGTAAACTGTACCCCACCATTGGATATAGTGAGAGGAATAGTGCCCCATTGTTGGTATCGATATAGGAAATAGGGTCCCACCATTGCTGTCAGTCGAATGAAGGGCCAGATAAAGGCAAGCAAAGAGCCACATCTGGCCCCTAGGCTGCAGTTTGGAGACCACTGTACTAGGGTAACTAAAGTGCCCGGTCCTCTCCTAGGCATTGCATTGGGTATGAGACATGGTCAATGTTAAAGAGGAGCTCCACCCTACCATAAAAAAAAAATACATAATACAAATACTGTAGCTGCTCACATTTAATATTGGGACACTTACCTGTCCAGGGATGCCACAATGTCAGCACCCCAGCCGCCACCATTCCTTGTAAGGAAATTGTAAGTAATTTTATAGCTGATCTTCGAGCCTATTTACACTCCGCTTGAAGAACATGTACTGTATTTCAATATATGTGAACCAAGTATACCTGTTTTTTTATGGAAACATTTTATAGAAATAAAGGTTTATAGCAGTGTGAAGAAGGTAATTCAGAACTTTGAGTCACCCTTCACAAAGATAATTGATACTCCTCTATAGTGTGTACCTGTCTCAATCCAGAGCACTAAGTGTAATTGCTGTCCACTGCTTGTTTTTCTGTATGTATCGCTTCTGACAAGTTCTCCTAGCAGTGAAAGGTGATGGGAGAAAACGCCAGCACACAGTCTGTGATTGACAGCCTCAGCTTTGTTGCTGTGTGAAGGTGGGTGTGTCCCTTCTCTCCAATCAGCTCTTGGCTCTTCTCATGGAGTGTGCATTCAGCCTCCTGCTTCTGAAATCTCAGCTAAGCTTTATAAATGGTGAACTTTGAATGGACATAATACGAGAGAGAGAGTCGGGTAAACAGGCACATCTTATGAAGGCAGATTTGTTTCATCTTTTGTTTGTCACCTCACTGGGTATATGTAAGGCTTTACAACCACTTTAATGCCTGTACATTCACCTATAAAATATTCAGTTATGTTTCTGTGACTTGTACTTTTTACAGCATTCTTTAAAGTATAACAAAAGGCAAAATGTTTTTTTTTGGATAGAGTGAAAAGGGATTAGATCACCTGTCAGGTTTTTATTGCTGTATTTATCCCCATAGGGAGAGTCACCCTCTCTATTTGTCCCATTTGCCATTATCATTGAAAGTTGTCCCCTGAAAAGTAATATTGGAGAAATCTTCCAATGGGGCCACTAGTTCTGGGGGTTCCCCAAGAAATGTCCCTAATTTGCAGGGAGCTCCTCTTACTTCATGTTTGGCTATGGGAGAAAGTGAAGGGAAATCTCAGCAATGGGACAGAGATGGCGAAAAAAAAAAATCTGACGGGGCCAGTTTTGCCCATAGTTGTACTTTTAACATGTAAACAAATACAGATTTTGCCTGATGTGTAACTGTGATGGATAATTGCAAACTGTTTACCTTGGACTATAATTTCATTTTGCTGGGGTTTGACTTCTGTTTTTTTTTTTTTTTTTTTTTTAGAGCTGTCCAGTCTAATCCTACTTTATTCTTAGATCTTCTTTTCCATGGACTTGTCCATATTTGTTAGGTTAAGGACAAATCTTCTCAAGTCAGCAGCCTGAGGAGAATATATTATGATCTATATTTCACTTAGTGGACTGCAGCCAAGAGCTGAGTGATAGAGTCCATGTTCACTGACTTCCATTACTAATGTATCTTGGCCCCTGCCCCAGCGCCACAGTCAGAGCTGTGTGTACAACTGATGGGGTGATTACCATATTATCCTATGCTTCCAGTCCATTTCATAGAACCCCCCCTGTGATCTTAACATTTGCCTGACTTCCAGACAGCTGGATCAGAGTACAAAACGAACACCTTGGCCATTAATCCCGACAGTTCATGATCAGAACAGGCATTCGATCTATGTAAGTGACAAAAACATTTTAGAATTTTATATTTAAAACAACAGAAGTTAAATCTGATTCTGTATATTTAAAGATTGTGTTAAAGTTGTGTCACTTTTATCTTATGACCACTAGATGGTGCTGATCAGTTGCTGCCATGTGTTGCTGTCTTTCAGCTATGGTTGATGAATTGTGCGTTGGCAAGGAAAACCTCATTCATGATTTGGCTTATAGAAGCTGCCATTCTTTGATTTAGCTTCAATGTTTTTAGCTTTGTGCGTTCTTTTAATGCACCTGTATAGGGGGGGTCCAAAACAAGTGAGTAGGAACGCAGAACAGTCTGAATTGGCTTCAGCCCAGGTTCACACTATAGCACGCACACAGACATTGCATGGAATTCGCACCCGCACTGCGGTGCCAATCGCATGCAATGTCTGTGTAATGCGAGTTCAGCCATACAGTTTGTATGGCTTGAACTCGCATTGGATTCGAACAAAAAAGGTACAGGAATTATTTTTCCCCCGCACTGGAATTGGATCGCGTGGGTGTTGTCTCTCATGCAATCTGATGCCTGTCCGAATCCACAGTTTGCACTGCGATCAGTGAATCGTTCCAAGGGTGTCATTAACAATGTATTGACACCCACAGAGGTTTGCAGAGGGCAGTGTGAACTGCCTGTTGGAGAAATGCATCGCTACAGTGTGAACCCAGGCTCAAAGGAACTCTGAAGCGTCTCTGATGCAAGTTTTTTGTATTCAGTAACATGCTATCTCTGCCTTTAGACACAGCCCCTTGTTTGCCAAGTGGCAGAGCACTTAAAGGGGTTGTAAAGGTACAATTTTTTATTTTATTTTTTCCCCCTAAATGGCTTCCTTTACCTTAGTGCAGTCCTCCTTCACTTACCTCATCCTTCCATTTTGCTTTTAAATGTATTTATTTCTTCTGAGAAATCCTCACTTCTTGTTCTTCTTTTGTCTGTAACTCCTCGCAGGTGAGTCGGGACGCTCTCTATGTTGCAGATAAAGGAGCTGTATGTTAGTGGACATCCTGACTCTCCTGTAGTCCAAGGGAGGGGGGGCGAGCACGACACTCCACACCAGGGAGAATGCCTCGCATTACTGTGTGGAGTTAGACAGAAGAACAGGATTTCTCAGAAGAAATGAGGACATTTAGAAGCAAAATGGAAGGATGAGGCAAGTGAAGGAGGACGGTAAAGGAAGCTGTTTAGGGGAAAAAATGGTACCTTTGCAACCCCTCTAACAAGTAAACCAGCTCCAGACACTCTCATCATTTGATGGCTTTGCTTCCTCCTGCATCAGTGACTAATGGCACATCTCACACAGAGCTAAAAGTAGCCGGGCAGAGAAAAGGATTCTTGTTTTTTCTTTTCCTGATCGACTGGCCCAACAGCGACAAGCTGAATAGAATAGTGGGGGCAAGGATATTTAGGATTGTTAAATGGACACGGCACAGGTTATAATCCATCAATATCTGTCTTCAATTGCAGATATTGCTAAATGACATAATACTCTTATTATTGACTATATACCTCTCCGGTTAGCTGGGCCAAGGCCTGCTTTCTTTTTTTGAGTAATAGGTTACTCACTGACACACACAAAAGACCACCGTGCCTAAGCATGCAAGAAGTTCTCTTTGCTTTGCTCAAGCAGGGCAACATAAAAGAATCGCCTAACTCTGGAAGTATTGGATATTTTCATTCCTGGTAGCTAAACATATAAACCTGGGAGGTGGCAAGTATAACAAAAAAAGATCCCCACCCGTAGTACAGCTACCAGGGAAAAGGGGTAACTCTGCAGACCATAATAGTGGTTGGGTCTATATAAGTAAACTCAACTTTATTTGAACATGTTTTAAAAAAAAAAAAAAGGTTAAATGCTATCAAAATTTACTCCTTGCAGAAAGATATAGTGGACACCCAGCATTAACAGGGATCATGCACTAAAACATCACCACCAGGTGCATAACCGACATACATACAAGAAAATATGGTATAGCTGAGCACTTCACTCCATATGACCTGTCAGCCTTGACATACGTTGGCCGAATCTCGCTGCTATTCACCTGCTGCTTCCTATCTTTGCTTATCTTTACCCTGCTTGCTCGCATGTTTCTGTGTGGTGGCAAAACCTTCAGGCTATTTGTCAAATTGTCCAGTTCCACATATATCGTTGATGAGAAAATCTATTTACTCAACTGCTCTATATGGGAGTGAACAGTCAATATTGAAAATGGTCCAACTGCTGGCACTAGGAGGAATAAAGTAGAATTTTCTAGGGACCATGGCCACTTTAAGGCACCTATCCACACATCCTTCATTATACAATTAGGGGACTTATGGCGCGTATACACGATCGGACATTCCGACATCAAAACCCTGGATTTTTTTCTGACGGATTGTTCGCTCAAACTTGTCTTGCGTACACATGGTCACACAAATGTTGTCGGAAATTAGGAACGTCAAGAACGCGGTCACGTACAACACTACGACGAGCTGAGAAAAATAAAGTTCAATGATTCCGAGCATGCGTAGGATTTTTGTGCATCGCAATTGGCTACAGACGATTGGAATTTCCAAAAATAACTTTTGTGGGGGGAGGGGAGGTTTTATTGACCTGTCACACACACATTTCCTATTACAAGGGATGTTTACATTCCTTGTAATAGGAATAAAAGTGATAAAAAATTAAAATAAAAAGTGTGTAAAAAATATTCATAATAAAAAAATTAAAACGCCCCTGTCCCCGGTAGCTCGCGCGCAGACGCAAACGTAAGTCCTGCCCACATATGTAAACACTGTTTAAACCACATATGTGAGGTATTGCCGCGTGTGTTAGAGTGCCAGCAATAATTATAGCCCTAGATCTCCTCTGTAGATCTAAACTGGAAATCTGTAAAAATGTTCAAAGCGTTGTCTATGGAGATTACGTTCTGAAGCTTGGCGCCATTCCATGAGTTTGCACAATTTTAAAGCGTGACATGTTGGGTATCTTTTTACTCGGTGTAACCTCATCTTTCATATTTTACAAAATAATTGGACTAACTTTACTGTTTTGTTATTCTTTTAATACATGAAACCATCTTTTTCCCAAAAAAGGCGCTTGAAAAATTATTGCGCAAATATCCTGCAAGATAAAACATTGCAATGACCGTCGTTTTATTCCCTAGGGTGTCTGCTAAAAAAAAAAAACATATATAACGTTTGGCGGTTCTGCATAATTTTCTAGCAAAATAATTTGTACATGTAGGAGAGAAGTGCCAGAATAGGCCTGGTATTGAAGGGGTTAAAATAACTGTGAATGCTACGTTGGGTGTAACAAGATGTCCGCTTGCCCCCTTCTGCACAGTAATGTTAGTGAGGAGTTTGGGGTGGAGCAAGATGGCGGCGATGAAACATCACTTCCTAACGAGACAGCCGCCGGGTGTACCTAGATGGCTGCCGGTCCGGAGCTAGGCTGAAGCCGGGGACTTTGGTATGGCCGCACCCGAAAATCGCGGGTCAGCCAGCCTGGAGATCGCGGGGCGATGGAGATTGCAATCTTTTCGCGATTAAACGTGCAGCTCTAGTTTCAGGCAATGTGCTCAGTCATACGCCTTTTACTTTTGGCTGGTTGAGCTTCCAAATGACAAGAGTTCTGCACTTTCTTCCATTGACTGTCCTGTATAACATTCTTCAGATTTAGACATGAATGGCTGTGTGTTGAATTATTTGTTGTTCACTCGCTACACAACATTGGAGATACAAAGTGTAATTTCTTCAGTGTTGTCGCATGAAAAGATACAAGAAAAGATTTACACAAATGCGAGGGTTGTACTTAATTTTGTGACATGCTGTATGTGATCTCCCACACACAGAGGGGTGTACTTACTTTTGTGAGATGCTGTATATATTTATTGTGGTCTATACGTGGTTACATCACACATGGCGTCTGCAGTCTGCAGCAATGAAAGATTTTTGTATTTAAAATTTTAATGTAAATCTAGACAGTTGAGGGGTTGTAATATTCCTGCTGGGTGGAGTATGCGATCCCCTTACTTTCAATATCGCCCCAATCAAGGTGTGATTTTTGCCGAGATTGTAGCCTGACAAATCGCAGGACTGCTTTTGGGAAATGGCGTCCCGTCATTTTGTTTGTATGATTTGTCAGGTGACAGTATTGTCCCGTGATTTGTGTGCCATTGAAAGTAACGGGATCACAAGCGTGTCGCACGTTTTGCGGCAATTCGGGTAATTGTGGTAATTCCGCCCGCGGTCCGGAACGCCTAGGTGTCATAGCAGCCAAAGCTAAGCGTCTTCTATCAGTTGCTGGGTTCTCCTTCTATAGATTCTGGGGGAACATTTTATTCCTCAAACATTTCACACATTGTCTTTATTCCACCGCTAATCTATACTCTGCACTGACCTTGTATAGCGCTTTTCTCTCTGAGGACTCCAAGTATTGGAGATAGCGTTGGCCGGGAATCGAACCCGGGTCAGCTGCTTGGAAGGCAGCTATGCTCACCACTGCACCACCAACTCAAAAGTAGCATGTCTTTGTAGTGTGGGAGGAAACCGGAGTACTCGGAGGAAACCCACGCAAGCACAGGGAGAACATGCAAACACCATGCAGATAGCGTCCCGGTCAGAATCTGAAACGAGGACCCCAGTGCTGCAAGGCTCACCACTAAGCCTCTGTGCTGCCCATATGCGGCTTCTGTTCGCTAAGGCCCGCCCCCGCTGAGCGGCGTAAATAACTTATGTTCCCTCAAAGTGCCTTCAGATGAAATCCAAACTTCTCCTAAACTACAATCTATAACACTCCTGTATTAAGACAATCCCAAATAACGATAAAGAGGGGTACAGTGTTCCCCTAATTAGCAACACAATGGAGCTAAATATTCCATTCACCCATAGGTCTCTTTCACACGGGTTGTATGAATCCGTACCCCATGGGAGGGCTGTGTTTACCGGAATGGGGATGCACAGGTGTTCCCAGCATGCCGTGTAGGCAGTCCCATTGCTGTCACTGGGGTGCAGAGACTGTACCCCAATGTGACATCGGTGTTGGTGCTGGTGCACGGCCCCGAACTCGCCCAGGATGCGTCCGCGCAACTGCACCCGCATGGATGTCCTTTTTGGGGTTAACGCAACCCCCACACAGGGTACAGATTCATACACCCAGTGTAAGTGAGGCCTCAAACTTCTCCATGAAGGACCACACTGGAGTTTTCATTTCTCCAGCAGAGAAAGCTGGAAAGACTCCTCCCGTCTCTGAAGACAAAGAGTCCCAACCTCCACTTATAGCCAGTCCAACACACGCCTCAAAAACATACCGGCCTCCAACCTCCCCTTAGCCAGTCCAACACACGCCTCAAAAACATACCGGCCTCCAACCTCCCCTTAGCCGGTCCAACACACGCCTCAAAAACATACCGGCCTCCAACCTCCCCTTAGCCGGTCCAACACACGCCTTAAAAACATACCGGCCTTCAAATTTCACAACATAATCCAATTTCTTTATGCTGATCGACAGTACATAGATCAAACTTATCACCTGTAAAAACGTGCTTGAGATGTTGGTGGTAAACAGCCTGCTAGGCCTCGGGGGGAACAAAACCAAGTCCTCCAAAAGCTGTCTCATATCCAAAAGTTGCCAAGAGTGTAAATGTAGACATTATGCTTTAAGGTTAATCAAAAATATCACATACTAAAGGGAGCAAAGGGAGTGGGAGTATGGAAGAGGCAAAGAGGGAGGAAAGTAGAGGCAATGGAATATTGCGGGTAGGGAAGGGGTGTGGGGGTCCCCCCCAAACCCTCACCCCCTTCTTCCTCCAACCTTCCCTTCTCCCCCCTTTCCTCCCTCTCTCCCTCTTCCATACTCTCCCTTTATTCTACCTTTCCCTTTAGAGTGTTATATTTTTGATTAACCTTAAAGCATAATGTCTACATTTAACACTCTTGGCAGCTTTTGGAGGGCTTGGTTCGGTTCCCCTCGGGCAGGCTGTTTACCACCAACATTTCAGACACTTTTTTTTTTTTTTACAGGTGATTATGTTTGGGCAATGTATTGTCAAACCTTAAAGCTTCTGCAGAAGCTACAGAAAGGTAAATAGAGTGCTGATGAGAAGACCCTCCGGTTACTGGAGTGGCAGCCGCCACCAGTGTAGGGACCTGTGTTGGTACAGCCGTACCTGGCCCCTAGGAGGGTCCCTCAAACTTTTTGTTTTAGTCTTCTTCTAGGAACAGTCATTTGTCTTATTTGTCCAGTTACATTGATAGTGATTCAGAAGCTGCAGAAAGGTAAATGGAGGGCTGATGGGACGATCCTCCGGTTACTGGAGTGGCAGCCGCCGCCAGTGTAGAGACCTGTGTTGGTACAGCTGTACTTGGCCCCTAGGAGGGTCCCTTCAAACTTTTTGTTTTTAGTCTTCTTCTAGGAACAGCCAATTGTCTTGTTTGTCCAGCTACATTGATAGTTGGTGATTCAGAAGCTGCTTATGAGAATCTTTTAGGAGATTGATGACGTAGTGGATTCCTGTCATGATGGCTTGAAATGAAGATCCTCTCTCATATTCACTAGCAAATCGTCCTCTTTTCATCGCCTAGTTTAAATTTTCTTCCAACATTTTGGCCATCTTCCTTCCCAAGAAAGCTGCACCCCTCTCATTTAAGTGCAATCCGTCACTACTATAATGATGGTAACGGCCTGAAAAGTCAGTCCAGTTTGCCATGAAGCCAAACCCCTCCTCCCTGCACCAGTTCCTCAGCCACTTGTTAAGTACCATAAGCTCTTGCTGTCTCTGTGGTGTGGCTCGAGGTGCAGGCAGGATTTCAGAAAATATTGCCTTGGCGGACCTTTTCTTCAATATGGCCCCCAAGTCCCTGAAATAATTTTGTAGGGCGCTCCATCTTTCTCTAACTTTGTCATTGGTACCGATATATATCATGACAACTGGGTCCTCTCCAGCGCCGTCCAATAATCTGTCCACGCAATCTGCAATGTTCCGAACCTGAGCGCCCGGTAAAGAACATACTGTTTGGCGATAATGGTCTTTGTGACGGATTGCCCTCTGTATTCTTCCAATAACTGCATCCCCTACCACTAGTATGTGCTTATCCTTTGTGGTAACCTTGCCCACATTCGTCGCAGGCTGCTGTAGTCTCCGTCTGCACCTCGCAGGCTGCTGTAGTCTCCGTCTGCACCTCGCAGGCTGCTGAAGTCTCCGTCTGCACCTCGCAGGCTGCTGAAGTCTCCGTCTGCACCTCGCAGGCTGCTGAAGTCTCCGTCTGCACCTCGCAGGCTGCTGAAGTCTCCGTCTGCACCTCGCAGGCTGCTGAAGTCTCCGTCTGCACCTCGCAGGCTGCTGAAGTCTCCGTCTGCACCTCGCAGGCTGCTGAAGTCTCCGTCTGCACCTCGCAGGCTGCTGAAGTCTCCGTCTGCACCTCGCAGGCTGCTGAAGTCTCCGTCTGCACCTCGCAGGCTGCTGAAGTCTCCGTCTGCACCTCGCAGGCTGCTGTAGTCTCCGTCTGCACCTCGCAGGCTGCTGTAGTCTCCGTCTGCACCTCGCAGGCTGCTGAAGTCTCCGTCTGCACCTCGCAGGCTGCTGAAGTCTCCGTCTGCACCTCGCAGGCTGCTGAAGTCTCCGTCTGCACCTCGCAGGCTGCTGAAGTCTCCGTCTGCACCTCGCAGGCTGCTGAAGTCTCCGTCTGCACCTCGCAGGCTGCTGAAGTCTCCGTCTGCACCTCGCAGGCTGCTGAAGTCTCCGTCTGCACCTCGCAGGCTGCTGAAGTCTCCGTCTGCACCTCGCAGGCTGCTGAAGTCTCCGTCTGCACCTCGCAGGCTGCTGAAGTCTCCGTCTGCACCTCGCAGGCTGCTGAAGTCTCCGTCTGCACCTCGCAGGCTGCTGAAGTCTCCGTCTGCACCTCGCAGGCTGCTGAAGTCTCCGTCTGCACCTCGCAGGCTGCTGAAGTCTCCGTCTGCACCTCGCAGGCTGCTGAAGTCTCCGTCTGCACCTCGCAGGCTGCTGAAGTCTCCGTCTGCACCTCGCAGGCTGCTGAAGTCTCCGTCTGCACCTCGCAGGCTGCTGAAGTCTCCGTCTGCACCTCGCAGGCTGCTGAAGTCTCCGTCTGCACCTCGCAGGCTGCTGAAGTCTCCGTCTGCACCTCGCAGGCTGCTGAAGTCTCCGTCTGCACCTCGCAGGCTGCTGAAGTCTCCGTCTGCACCTCGCAGGCTGCTGAAGTCTCCGTCTGCACCTCGCAGGCTGCTGAAGTCTCCGTCTGCACCTCGCAGGCTGCTGAAGTCTCCGTCTGCACCTCGCAGGCTGCTGAAGTCTCCGTCTGCACCTCGCAGGCTGCTGAAGTCTCCGTCTGCACCTCGCAGGCTGCTGAAGTCTCCGTCTGCACCTCGCAGGCTGCTGAAGTCTCCGTCTGCACCTCGCAGGCTGCTGAAGTCTCCGTCTGCACCTCGCAGGCTGCTGAAGTCTCCGTCTGCACCTCGCAGGCTGCTGAAGTCTCCGTCTGCACCTCGCAGGCTGCTGAAGTCTCCGTCTGCACCTCGCAGGCTGCTGAAGTCTCCGTCTGCACCTCGCAGGCTGCTGAAGTCTCCGTCTGCACCTCGCAGGCTGCTGAAGTCTCCGTCTGCACCTCGCAGGCTGCTGAAGTCTCCGTCTGCACCTCGCAGGCTGCTGAAGTCTCCGTCTGCACCTCGCAGGCTGCTGAAGTCTCCGTCTGCACCTCGCAGGCTGCTGAAGTCTCCGTCTGCACCTCGCAGGCTGCTGAAGTCTCCGTCTGCACCTCGCAGGCTGCTGAAGTCTCCGTCTGCACCTCGCAGGCTGCTGAAGTCTCCGTCTGCACCTCGCAGGCTGCTGAAGTCTCCGTCTGCACCTCGCAGGCTGCTGAAGTCTCCGTCTGCACCTCGCAGGCTGCTGAAGTCTCCGTCTGCACCTCGCAGGCTGCTGAAGTCTCCGTCTGCCTGACTGTTTTATGCCGACCCATTAAAAGGAATGGTGTCAGAAAGAGAACTAATTCTTAATTTTCATGTGCGGGGAAGTAATCTGCAGTGCTTCTGTTTCTTATTATTAAACACCCAGCCTCTATAGGTGGGGGGGGGGGTGTGTGATCTCTAATCAATATCTATTTCCATTCCTATGTGTAACTTTTGACTCCAATAAAGATGTTTTTGCACCATTAAAACGTTTATCCCCAAAAAATGGCGTCCTTTTTTTTTCCCCACAAATAGAGCTTTCTTTTTGGTGGTATTTGATCATCTCTGCGGTTTTTATTTTTTGCGCTATAAACAAAAATAGAGCGACTATTTTGGAAAAAAATGCAATATTTTTTACTTTTTTCTGTAATAAATATCCCCCAAAAATATATAAAAAAAACTTTTTTTTCCTCAGTTTAGGCCGATACGTATTCTTCTACATATTTTTCATAAAAAAAAAAAAGCAATTAGCGTTTATTGATTGGTTTGCGCAAAAGTTATATCATTTACAAAATAGGGGGTAGTTTTATGGCATTTTTATTATTTATTTTTTTACTAGTAATGGCGGCGATCAGCGTTTTTTTTCAGTACTGTGACCTTATGGCGGACACTTCGGACACTTTTGACACATTTTTGGGACCATTGGCATTTTTTTAGCGATCAATGCTATAAAAATGCATTGTATTACTATAAAAATGCCATTGGCAGTGAAGGGGTTAACACTAGGGGGCGGGGAAGGGGTTAAGTGTGTTCCTATTTGTGTTCTAACTGTATGGAGGGGGGGTGGCCTCACTAGGGGAAATCACTGATCTTCTGTTCATACATTGTATGAACAGAAAATCAGCATTTCCCCCGCTGACAGGAACAAAAGCTGTGTGTTTACACACACGGCTCCCGTTCCCCGCTCTGTAACGAGCGATCGCGTGTACCCGGCGGCGATCGTGCCTGCCGGGCATGCGCGTGGGACTCGGGGGTGAGCGCGCGGGCGGCGCGCACGTGCCCCCTAGTGGATGTCGAAAGTGGCGACGTAGAGCTACGGGCTCTCGCGCAGGAGAGCCGACCTGCCGCCGTATAACTAACTGCGGCGGCTGGTCGGCAAGCGGTTAAAGCCTGTTATAGTGCTTGTGCTGTGTATGAAATATCTGGCGGATCCTACCAGTTTCTACCCTCCCCCTCTCTGAACTGTCTCCCATGTATCAGGGCTGCAGAGTTCTGACACCAGAGTCAGTACGTGTCTCCATTAGAGGTCGACCGATATGGGTTTTTCTCTGGCCGATGCCGATGCCGATATTTGGAAATCGGGGCGGCCGATGGCCGATATGTGTTGCCGATTTTTGCGGTCGATATTTTAGGCCGATTTTTTTATTTTTTTTTCTCCTCAACTCAAAAAACCTAGGGTGGAGAGGTGGGGAGGAGATAATTGTTTAGGGTGGAGAGGTGGGGAGGAGATAATTGTTTAGGGTGGAGAGGTGGGGTGCAGCCTGTCAGTGCCCACCAGTGTCCACCACCAGTGCCACCTCATCAATGCCCACCAGTGTAGCCCATCAGTGTCCACCACCAGTGCCACCTCATCAATGCCCACCAGTGCAGCCCATCAGTGTCCACCACCAGTGCCACCTCATCAATGCCCACCAGTGCCACCTCATCAATGCCCACCAGTGCAGCCCATCAGTGTCCACCACCAGTGCCACCTCATCAGTGTCCACCACCAGTGCCACCTCATCAGTGTCCACCACCAGTGCCACCTCATCAGTGCCCACCAGTGCAGCCCATCAGTGTCCACCACCAGTGCCACCTCATCAATGCCCACCAGTGCAGCCCATCAGTGTCCACCACCAGGGCCAGCTCATCAGTGTCCACCACCAGTGCCACCTCATCAATGCCCACCAGTGCAGCCCATCAGTGTCCACCACCAGTGCCACCTCATCAATGCCCACCAGTGCAATCACCTCAGTGCATCGCCACCCCTGTGCCATCCACCCCTGTGCCATCCACCCCTGTGCCATCCACCCCTGTCTGCAACAGCCAATCGGCGGCCGCCGCTGCCGACATTCTACACTGTAAAAAATAAAAGTCCCCTGATGTGCTGCGCGCCCGGCCTCTGCCTACAAACCCCAGAATGCAGAGCGGGCCAGTAACATTCTGGGGTGTAGAATGTCGGCAGCGGAGGCCGCCGATTGGCTGTTACAGGCGTCAGTAGATAGCAGCGAGTGGGCCCCTCATCTCTGTATACACCCACAGAGGAGGAGGGGCCCGCTCGCTGCTATCTACTGTTGCCTGTAACAGCCAATCGGCGGCCGCCGCCGCCTACAACGCTGGGTTTACCAAGATGTCCGCGGCTCCGGAGCTAGGCCGAAGCCGCGGCCTTTCCTGATGCTGTGACCGCGGCGGCAATCCGCGGATTGCCGCTGCGGTCACAGCATCAGGAAAGGCCTCGGCCTAGCTCCGGAGCCGTGGCAGCGCTAGCGCCATGTAAAATATCGGCCTAATTTGGAGAAAAATCGGCCGATGCCGATTTCTCCAAAACGGCCAAATATCGGCCGATATATCGGCCTGCCGATATATCGGTCGACCTCTAGTCTCCATCATACACTATCTCATAAACTCCTCGCACACAGCTGGGAGGGGATTCTGGCTCCTCCCACACACGGCTGAGGGAATTTGGCTATGTTTTTCTGGCTCTGCGTAACTTCTGCATACTAGCATACTGTGCATATAGCAGCCAGTCCATAGCAGCCAGTCCATAGCAGCCAGTCCATAGCAGCCAGTCCATAGCAGCCAGTCCATAGCAGCCAGTCCAATAGCAATGTTGTCAGGCAACCGGAAATAAGCTGGACTGCATTTGTGGCAGGGCCACCAGGTATTTCTCTATAGTTGCAGTGTTTTTAACGTAAACCTGGGCACAGGTCATGCACACCTAAATACATACATATTCTGCAATGTAGCTTTAAAACAAGTCCACATTCACATCTGTATCTATAAGCATTGTGAAGATATTAATTTTCAAAGTTTACACAGACATGGAAATGTTTAGCTTTTTCTTATCCTGCCAGCATTTCATTTAAAAAAATAGCAAGTATACTTGTAGGGTCCATGCACACTGAGCATGAAAAAATGCTGTAAGCCCTTGGCAATGGGACTGTTGATTTGTTTTGCAGGTTCCTGCACTACTTTTTGGGAATTTTATTGTGACTTACATAGACTTTTGTTAAATTGGGTTGCAAACTTGCTGAGGTAGCGTGATTTCAAAGTCGCATTGCCGTGAACCACGGCTTAAACTCAAAAGCCTAACAGTCCTTAAGGCCTCATGCAAACTGGTTTATAGTAAAATCATGTTTCTCAGACTGGGCATGGTCTGCGTTAGGCGAGTTTTTAAGTTGCTTTTTTTTTTTTAAACCAATTTAGCAGAGTTTAGCAGCAGTTTATCTAAAATTTTTGAAAAATGCAATATTAGAATAGGATTAAACTGGTATTTAAAACTTCATTTTTTTTCCCTTAAAATAACAAACACTTCATACTTACCTGCTCTGTGCCTTGCTTTTTCACAGAGCAGTCCTGATCCTCCTCTTGTGGAGTCCCCTGCTGTCACTCCAGGCCCCTTCTTTTTGGCAGGTTCCCCCCACGGAAATCCGCTTACCATGGGGTCACCCTTGTGTGCTATTTTCCTAGTCCTGCTGCTGCATCCATTCACACAGACAGCAGGACTTAGCCCTGGTACCATGTCCAGGCATTTGATTGATAGGAGCAGGAGCCAATGGTTCCTGCTGCTATCAGTCTGCCCACTGAAGAGCGAGACCACAGCGGGAGCCACTGCACTCAAGCACATCACTGGATCGGGCTTGGGTAAGAAAAAATAGGGGGCTAGGGGGGAAGCTGCAGCACAGAAGGTTTTTCACCTTTAATGCATCAAAAAGCTTAAAGCGGGGTTCCAACCACAATTTGCTCTTTTTTTTAAGTATGTCCTTTCATCAATCTTTGTTGTGCTAGGCATTTGGTCACTTACTAGTTAAAAATCCGCCACCGTTCCGCAGACTTATTCACATCGAACACTTTATAATCTGGGATGCAGATCGGTGTCATTTTGCTTGTGGGCATTGTGAAGCCCACAAGCAATTCCGGGAATCCGCTGGTGACGAGTGCTAAAGGGCCGCCCATCCCGCCCCATTCTCGTGCATGCGCAAGACAGCAGCAGCGCCGCGCCGCCAACCACTCGGGTTGCCATCACAACGAGCGGTGGTAGTGCACGCCGTTGTGATGGAAACCTTAAACAATAACAAGCCGGGAGATTCATAAAGCAAAAAAAACACAAGAAAAAACGGATTAGAAGTTCAGCTTTTATTTAGTTTTGTGTCTGCCTTAATTTTAATGTGTCTGTGTCCATACGATGAAAATAAAGGGCTTTGCATATATTGAAAATGGCGCTGAAATCATCATCGAATTGCGTCACTTCCGGTATCGAAGTACCGCGATTCTTGCCCTAGGGGAAGCGCTCGGCATGTGTCACCATTTCCCAGGAGCATTTGCGTTCTGAGGAGCCGAGGGAGCCGACGTCAGGATCCCAAGTGAATCCGAAGGCAGATTTTGTGGGACCCCGCATAGCAACAGGCATTCCAGGTGAGTAAAAATGTTCTAAGAAAAAAAAAAAAGATCTAATGTGCAATATAAAGGGAAACTTATTTTTTTTTTTTGATGGAAACTACACTTTAAGGCTTTAGAACCACTTTACGTTGAGCTGGCACAAAATACCACAATGCCAAATTTTACAGGTTTGTGATTACTAAAAATCGAATGGCTTTGCTTTCACTTGCATGATTATTTTATGTTAAATGTCAACAAGACCATCCAACTGCTCAGGAGCTACTGGTAGTTATAATGCAGCACAGCAAAGGAAAGTAATTGGCAGAGGAAATACAAATCGAACGGATCATCACCCCAGGACTGGAAAGTTATGCAATTATGGAAGGCGGCTTTCTATGACTTTCTGCTGAAAACATTCCTTTTCAAGGATTTGATTTTGTAAGAGGTTTTGATCATTCATACAGTTTTTGTTGAACTATCACAAGGCTTTTCTTGCAAAATTAATAACTTTTTTTTTTTTTTTTTTTTTCTTCTTCTTCTTTTTTAGATAATGACGAGTACAGGCCACCAGTGTGGAAATCTTATTGTAAGTATTCCATTGTGATATCAATCTGTGTTTATTGAAAAATGTTGCTACAGTGAACACACATTGAAAAGAACATGTTGTTGAAAAATTTACTGATAAGTGTTCATAATTGGCGAGGGGATGATGTAATTTTGATGTAATCTAGAAGAAACCGGAAAGTCTGCAGAGCCTAATGCTACTTCTGGCTTTTTAACCAGTGGGAATTCCATCCTGTTTCCTCATTTACAAAAAATAGGATTGTAAACGCCAGCTTTGTATTCAAGGCTGCCTGGATGTAAAAAACCACCATCATACAGTTGTACTCAAATTTGCACGCTTGGAGAATTGGATATATATATATATTTTTTAAGAAAACATGAGTAAGCAGGCAAAACACAATTATTTTTATTTATTTTTATTCTGTAACTGTAGGTCATAACAGAATGGCAAAATTATAAAAAAAAAATGGCAACCAGTAAACAAATGAAATGACCCTGTTCAAAAGTCTGTATACCTTTTTAGTTCTTGCCATCAATGACAGCATGCAGTCTTTTGTAATAGTAGGTTGAGGCCCCAAATTCCTGCAGGTGGTATAGCTGCCCATTTGTCTTGACAAAATGCTTCCAGGTCAAACCACACTTTTGAGATCTCCCCAGAGACTGTTGATTTTGAGGTCATGAGACTGTAATGGCCACTCCAGAACCTTCACCTTTTTCCCTATGTAACCACTGGAGGGTCAACTTGGCTTTATGCTTGGGCTCATTGTCGTGCTAGAAAGTCCAAGAGTGTCCCATGCACAGCTTTCATTCAGAAAAATGTAAAGTGTTTTCCAGTGTTCTGATAACATGCTGCATTCATCTTGCCATCAATTTTTGTATTTTTCAATTTTTCGTGCCTGCGCAGCGCTCACCCCCCCCCCCCCCTCTCCCCAAAACATGAGTGAGCCATGATCGGTCATATTTTTAGTATAAATGTCAAAATGTCACGATTTCGGCCAGGGTATGCACACTTTTGATTACAACTGTATACTGTATTGTCCTATGATTGCAAACAAAGCTTCTTTCAAAGTGTTACTAAACCCAGTAATATGAAATCCGTTCCTCTTAACCCCCCCCACACACACTAGTAGAATTTTGTTAGAATTTTTTTGTTTTACATTTTTATGCTTTGTTCTTCTAATTGTAAAAAGTTAACATTAATGAGGGGGGAGTTTTTAAAATGGTATATATTTGCAGTGCATCTTCCAAAATCGGGCTATATGCTCTTTTGCATGCAGTAACCAAGATTCCGTGTTGGGTGCATCAATCTGACACAGGATATAACGTCATATACAGTGCATACGGAAAGTATTCACAGTGCTTCACTTTTTCCCCATTCCTCCTGCATTAAATTATTTTCCTCCAACTTCTACAAACAATACCCCATAATACCCCATAATACCCCACAATGACAATGCAAATGAATTCAAAACAAAAATCCCATGTACATAAGTATTCACAGCCTTTGCTCAATAATTTGTTGAAGCTCCTTTGGCACCAATTACAGCCTCAAGTAGTATGATGCTACAAGCTTGGTACACCTATTTTTGGGCAAGTTCTTCCATTCTTCTTTGCAGGACCTCTCAAGCTTCATCAGGTTGGATGGGGAGTGTCGATGCACAGCCATTTTCAGATCTCTGCAGAGATGTTGACTCGGGTTCTGGCTGGTTCACTCAAGGATATTCACAGAGTTGTCCTGTAGCCACTCCTTTGTTATCTTGGCTGTGTGCTTAGGGTTGTTGTCCTGTTGAAAGATGAACCTTCGCCCCAGTCTGAGGTCCAAAGCACTCTGGAGCAGGTTTTCATCAAGGATGTCTCTGAAAATAGCTGCATTTATCTTTCCCACGATCCTGACTAGTCTGCCTCTGAAAAAACTCCCCACAGCCACCACCATGCTTCACTGTTCCTGCGATTTTGCTTTCCTTGGATGCAGTAGTTGAAGGCTAGCAGCTCTGGCAATAGTGATGAGGTGTTTTTTATATGTTGGACAGTTGCGGGTGAAGAATAAGTAGTCCAGTTCCAATCCCTAGAGGTTTTTAGTGAGCTAGGAAGGATGAGAAAGCTCTCAAGAGGTGTCATCAACCTCTAGTTATTGCAAAGATTTCAAACAATTTTCTTTCACATTGTCATTATGGGGTATTGTTTGCAGAATTTTGAGGAAAGCAATGAATTTAATAAATTTTGTTATAAGGCTGTAACATTAACAAAATGTGGAAAAGGTGCACTGTATGAACCCCCCAGCTAACAATACTGAAGTCAGGTTATCTGTCCATAAGTGACTCAAATATTTAGACTGTGCAGAGCTTGTGTTTTTTTTCTTTTATCTTGTAAAGCAACACTTGTATTTTTTATTCAGTGTATCAGCTGCAGCAAGAGGCACCACATCCACGAAGAATTACCTGCACACAGGAGGTAGGTAGTCATGCTGTCATACGTCAGTAAATTACATATTTCCCTTGCTAAAGAAAAATCAATTTAACTCTTGAATTTTTGAAATGCTCTATAATCTGATTGTAACTACCCTGTGTATGGAGTGGAAACCACTGCGGGATATCACTAAGCGGATGGGATGGTGCAAAAGATATTTGCCGCAACCAGCTGACTGTACTGATTGTGGACCACATTCCTGATACATAGCGTAAAAGTAGGTTGCTCTAGTTGGGTCTTTAAACAGACCACAAACATTATTATAGTAAAAATATACACAAATATTGAACATTGATACCAATCGGCGGAAACTAAAGCCCAAAACCTGTCCAACAGATGGAATACCCAACGCGTTTCGAAAAAACAAAATGCAGGTCATCTTCAGGGACAAAGGGCTTATGGGTTCCGAACCTGTAGCTTGTATCACAAGTGTTAAAGCTCCACCCATACAGGGAGAGATCATAACTCCATAATGAAGAGAGATATGATCATCAGAGCAGCTCATAGGTATCAGACCAGGAAGATGGCGACAGCCAATGATCCACATAGGAGGAAGTAGCCCCACTGCAGAGATTGAAGTATAAATTTACAGTGACTAAAGATGATGTATAGTACTTATTCCCCATAAACACGGATCAGGCCGGTGTAGAGTGGAATCTGTGTCTTGGATCCAAGTGTCCGAGCCATCACAGGTTAAAAGCTGGTACATTAATCTACCTGATGGCTGCAAAAGCCCCATTGATCTTATCGCTAAGATGGAATTGTGTGGCTGTCGTGTCTGCCAGGTGGAACCTGAAGAAGATCTGCATTTTGTTTTTTCAAGAATCAGTGGATGTTATGTCTGTTTTGGGCTTTCTTTTCAGTTGTTTCCATTTCTGTTCCCAGTATATGTTGCTTTTATTTCTACTCTGATGTTGATTGATATCAATACTCGATAAATTTGTATATTTTTTACTATAATACTGTTTGTGGTCTGTTTAAAGTCCCAATTTGAGGAACCTGCTTTTACGGGATGGTGAAAGTGGTCATTTGAGAGTTTTAGATGTTAATGTATGCAGTCAGTTGTATGTATGATATAGTGTGAGCATTGTTTAGATATTACAGAAGCACGTATACTCACATTCTCCCTAGGTGACAGACCTAGCTTACAGCAAAATGAATGTGGCATATACAGAATAGTTATGTAAAGCAGTCTGGGAATGGCTCTGTTGTAACCCAAGCCGTAGTTCTCTTTTTTAACAGATTACCAATAAAAGGTTGAGTGAGTGATTAACTTGTATAGTGCTACAAATGCAAACTAAATCGCCTCAAGGCACTGTATCCAATGTTGTCGTCCAGCCAGGCTCCAGGTTATTGAATTGGCTGGTGAGCAACAGCAGTGCCTAACTGTGCGCAACAGCAGTGCCTGACTGTGCGCAACAGCAGTGCCTAACTGTGCGCAACAGCAGTGCCTGACTGTGCGCAACAGCAGTGCCTGACTGTGCGCAACAGCAGTGCCTGACTGTGCGCAACAGCAGTGCCTGACTGTGCGCAACAGCAGTGCCTGACTGTGCGCAACAGCAGTGCCTGACTGTGCGCAACAGCAGTGCCTGACTGTGCGCAACAGCAGTGCCTGACTGTGCGCAACAGCAGTGCCTGACTGTGCGCAACAGCAGTGCCTGACTGTGCGCAACAGCAGTGCCTGACTGTGCGCAACAGCAGTGCCTGACTGTGCGCAACAGCAGTGCCTGACTGTGCGCAACAGCAGTGCCTGACTGTGCGCAACAGCAGTGCCTGACTGTGCGCAACAGCAGTGCCTGACTGTGCGCAACAGCAGTGCCTGACTGTGCGCAACAGCAGTGCCTGACTGTGCATCTTGGTGTTTACCTTTTAAGTAACCAGATTGCATTATGATACAAATGTTGTAGTGCTGTATTAAAATTCTTACATTTAATATACATTTTTTTAAATTTGCATTTTTGCCCGTTAGACTTTGATTTAAGGGGATATCTCACAAGGGGAAATTCATGCGTAAGAAACCTCTGATGTATATGGTCATGCTTTCACTTCTAGCAGGACCCACTGCGCTCCCAGTGAGGCGAGTAGGTATGCCTTAAATGGAACATATGGCTCCGATATCAGAGATGGCAGAGAATGTGTTTATCTGTATGGTAGTTACACTTTATTTTTTATTTATTTTTATTGTAAATTCGTAAACAGTAAACCGCACGTAGCAGAAGCAAATAAACCGGTTACAATAAGAACTGAACCAACCTATCTCAAAACATGAAGGCAAAAAACAACACATTTGCCCAAACAAAACATGCACATTTCATGAACCTCCTGCAGGAGGCAGATGTATTTCTCCTCGTCGGGAAAATTAAGTTCCATAAGGGCACTCATTGGATTATAACATTATAATGGGATAAGTCAATAAAACCCCCACCACGGAAATACACTCAGCTCAGCTGTTCAGCCAGTTCAGAGGACATATAATTATATATATACACACACAGAAATTTTATCAAACTGTATATGTAGATAATTACACTTTTTTTAACTTTTATTTGTATGTTTTTTATCTTTCTCTTAGAATAAAAAAATAAACCTGCCCTGTTTTCAAAAATGTCAATTACAAAGAATACATTTCAAACTAACATCCTACCTCTGTACTAATTTAGATACATTGTGTTAGGCTGCTGCCTTTAGGAGATTAAGCTACATTGTATAACCCCCTGGCTTGGGGCATATCCCCTGCATCCTTCCTCTCTATCCTTGGCAAGTCTGTAAGAACCCCAGGGCCTTCCAAGACTTCAGTGAGCCTGGTAGTGTTTACTTGCTGTGGTTCTTGCACTAAGAGGTAACCGGCCAAGTTCCACGTTTTATACCATGCTACACCCGTATTTAGAGTGTAACATAGTGCCAAGACACTCTCCTCACAGGATTACACAGGTTCTTGGTGGCTGACACTTTTTTTAAATTTAGCAGAGTTGTAAATAAACTACAAATACTGTTTGCCTCCACGGCAGAGGGACTTGTATCTCTCAATAGAATACAGGTGTGGTGATTACCGTACACTTGCCCTCTGTCACTTTGGCATTTTGGCATACTCCAATCCCAGGGGCTGCAATTTTTCCACGCTGCTTCCCCTCTGGAGTCTGTCTCTGATTTCCCATGGGCTGCAGCTGCGTCTACTTCAGCTCAGAATGAAGATGACTGTACCCTATCCTTGTCTGAGGAGTTGTTACAAAGTAGAGTCTAAGTTTGCAGACATTATTATTTCTTATTATAATAATACAGGATTTAATACAGGATTTATTTAGCGCCAACAGTTTGCGCAGCACTTTACAGTACAGTTACAATACAATTCAATACGGGAGGAATTGTAGAAGCTTACAATCGAAGAGACATGTATATACAAATCAGTGCAAAATTTAAATATATTAAAATAAATAATTCCTAATACACAAAAACTGCCAATAAGTGAATTGTAAATAAAATTCCTCTGTGAATTCAATATACTGTTTCAATGTATCCAGTGACAGAACTTTTAAAACTGATAATTCTCCACCAAGCAGAGTACTCGCTCACCACCTCTGTGTAGATAAACGGTAAGCCTCGATCTCCTCACAACCTGGTGTGTGTGTGTGTGTGTGTGTGTGTGTATATATATATAATATATATTGTGTGTGTGTGTGTATATATGTGTGTGTGTATATATGTGTGTGTGTGTATATATATATATATATATATATACATATACATATACATACACACATATACATACACACACACACACACATTAAGTGGAAAACTCTCTTGTAAAGTAGAATTTGGGAATTAAATTCCCCCCCCCCCCCTTTTTTTTTTCTCTTCTTTTTTCGACACATATATACACATTAAAACTTCCTCTTTAAAGTAGAATGATAACTTTCAATATTTGGGAACTTAATTCCCCTTCCCCCCCCCTTTTTTTTGTCCATCCATCCTCCTCCTCCTCCCGTTGGCTATATCTCTGATAAGGAAATGTAGGAAGTATATGGCCTGGATAATTAGGTCCAAGATGGTGGAGGTAAAATCTAGGATTAGTGACTGTAGAACATCTTCACAAGGGAGTACTTATTGTGACTATTTATGTTGTATGTACAGGGAGTGCAGAATTATTAGGCAAGTTGTATTTTTGAGGATTAATTTTATTATTGAACAACAACCGTGTTCTCAATGAACCCAAAAAACTCATTAATATCAAAGCTGAATATTTTTGGAAGTAGTTTTTAGTTTGTTTTTAGTTTTAGCTATTTTAGGGGGATATCTGTGTGTGCAGGTGACTATTACTGTGCATAATTATTAGGCAACTTCCTTTCCTTTGGCAAAATGGGTCAAAAGAAGGACTTGACAGGCTCAGAAAAGTCAAAAATAGTGAGATATCTTGCAGAGGGATGCAGCACTCTTAAAATTGCAAAGCTTCTGAAGCGTGATCATCGAACAATCAAGCGTTTCATTCAAAATAGTCAACAGGGTCGCAAGAAGCGTGTGGAAAAACCAAGGCGCAAAATAACTGCCCATGAACTGAGAAAAGTCAAGCGTGCAGCTGCCAAGATGCCACTTGCCACCAGTTTGGCCATATTTCAGAGCTGCAACATCACTGGAGTGCCCAAAAGCACAAGGTGTGCAATACTCAGAGACATGGCCAAGGTAAGAAAGTCTGAAAGACGACCACCACTGAACAAGACCCACAAGCTGAAACGTCAAGACTGGGCCAAGAAATATCTCAAGACTGATTTTTCTAAGGTTTTATGGACTGATGAAATGAGAGTGAGTCTTGATGGGCCAGTTGAATGTGCCTGTGGCTGGATTGGTAAAGGGTAGAGAGCTCCAGTCCGACTCAGACGCCAGCAAGGTGGAGGTGGAGTACTGGTTTGGGCTGGTATCATCAAAGATGAGCTTGTGGGGCCTTTTCGGGTTGAGGATGGAGTCAAGCTCAACTCCCAGTCCTACTGCCAGTTTCTGGAAGACACCTTCTTCAAGCAGTGGTACAGGAAGAAGTCTGCATCCTTCAAGAAAAACATGATTTTCATGCAGGACAATGCTCCATCACACGCGTCCAAGTACTCCACAGCGTGGCTGGCAAGAAAGGGTATAAAAGAAGAAAAACTAATGACATGGCCTCCTTGTTCACCTGATCTGAACCCCATTGAGAACCTGTGGTCCATCATCAAATGTGAGATTTACAAGGAGGGAAAACAGTACACCTCTCTGAACAATGTCTGGGAGGCTGTGGTTGCTGCTGCACGCAATGTTGATGGTGAACAGATCAAAACACTGACAGAATCCATGGATGGCAGGCTGCACGAGTGTCCTTGCAAAGAAAGGTGGCTATATTGGTCACTGATTTGTTTTTGTTTTGTTTTTGAATGTCAGAGATGTATATTTGTGAATGTTGAGATGTTATATTGGTTTCACTGGTAAAAATAAATAATTGAAATGGGTATATATTTGTTTTTTGTTAAGTTGCCTAATAATTATGCACAGTTATAGTCACCTGCACACACAGATATCCCCCTAAAATAGCTAAAACTAAAAACAAACTAAAAACTACTTCCAAAAATATTCAGCTTTGATATTAATGAGTTTTTTGGGTTCATTGAGAACATGGTTGTTGTTCAATAATAAAATTAATCCTCAAAAATACAACTTGCCTAATAATTCTGCACTCCCTGTATGTGTGGTTATTGTGGTTTTGTACTTATTGTAATGTTGGAAAATTAATAATAAAAAATTATTTTGTAAAAATATAAGCTGTTAGAGTGATGTCTCCGGTCTCTGATTATCCGGCCGCCTGCTCTCCTCTCTCTTCCCCTCTGTGATCGCTGGGAGAATGATGGGCAGGCTGCATTAAGGGCAGAATTAGAGGCATGACGGGTTGGGTGGAGCAACTGGTGGCGAGTAACCCTTGAGGCCTGGCTAGTAGCTCACGTGAAAGGACTTGAAATTTTGAGCCGTGTGCATGTGTATGTATACACACATACCTATCCTGTCCAAAGTCTTTGCTGACATAAATTCACCAGAACCAAATGGTAGGTCACCACGAACAGGCTGTGAATAAACTGAAATGCAAATTACTAAATTTAGTGTGGTGTTGCAAGACAAAGGTTCTAACCACTTTATCGCTATTTGTGTTCATCAAAACTCAATGTTCAGTGCAGAATTGTGATTGGAAAAAGATATCACATTACTATCCTGTTTATCCACAAAAAATGTTGCTTCAGGTTTGTTAAACATTTAATAATTTCACCTAATTACAAATGTGTGTACATCATGGAAGGGTCACTGTGGGAGTCCTAGTAAATACTGCTGCAATGTTTACTAAATACAGCTGTGTTCTTGCGCTCTAAACACTTTATATGGTTTCTGCTGACTTGCTCTATGCATAAACAGAAATAAAGTTGAAGACTTCAAAGCAGCTAAGGAGTGGGTGGATAATACAGCTGCTTTCTGAGATTTAGTTGAGAAATGGTGGCCTTTATTTGTATTTTGAGCAAGGTGTGGTGTGTTGTATTCCGGTATGGATAGATATCCTATTTGATGCGTTTTTGCCCCGTAAACACGATAGGAAATTCCAACAGCAAAAGTCCGATGTGAGCTTTTGAACAGAAATTCCAACCGTGTGTATGCTCCATCGGACTTTAGACGGAATTGCCGGAAACAAAAGATTGAGAGCTGGTTCTCAAATTTTCCAAGGAAAAATGAAAATTCCCCCTCTTTTCCAGCTGTGGGATTTGGAGCAGCACATGATACGCATGTCCTAAGGATCTGTTTTGTTTTACAGGTGGAAAACAGACCAAAGTATTATGGAAGAGAGTGAGTTGCTTTCCTTTTTTTATTTTTTTCCTTTTTAAATGTGTTATCACTGTTTTTTCAATTTCTGATAGTTGTATGAACTTGACCACAGCTGATTTAGAGTCAAACTAGTTCTCATTCAAAGGCAATTTATAGAATTTTTAAAGGATACGTTTACTTTATGGAGCATGTTGCATGCACATTTAGGGTATACATGTACCATGCTCACATGCTTCAGTACATGTCCTCCTCGCACCCCCACCCCTCTTCCCCTTGTGACAACAGGTGGGGGATCATCTCCCTGTACCCACTGTCGCATTTTAATAACAGCTTGGCCGTGTGGGGCTCTGTTCACACAGCTGCATCATTCATTCATAGTAATCTGTGAAAGAGAGAACTAAACGTCCTATCTGCCACCATAGCAGACGGCTTGTGTTTCTGAATGAACAGTGAGAGCGCTGATGAGTACACTCATGCTTTCAGCTTTCAATCTGACAGCCCATATGAGCTCGTATGAGCTGAAAGCTGTGGGGACTGAACGGACGCAGCTGGATCTTTAGTGGCACTTGTTATGTTGCCACCCGCAGGAGTAGGATGCTAGGCACAAAGACAACCCAGGGGAAGCCTGCCAACCCCCCTGTCTGCAACAACCAACGCCCAATTTTTATTTAGCTTGAGAGTTGGAACCTAGATTTTTTTGGAGGATGGGTGGCAGGCCGGATACATAAATGCTGGTTGTCCTCCCAGTACATCCTATGAGCACAAGTAGTTTCAAGCAGGAATCCTGTGACATGCAGAACAGCCCACAGGGATGCCTTTCCTTTTTCTTGTGACATGATTGATCAACCTAATGCTGATAAAGTGCAGTGCTACATCTGGGTAACTCTAGACAGAGGTGATCTGCCTTTCCTCTGGGGGTGCACTGGCTTTCTCAGAAAGACATCTTGCCACAAGGGATTCCCCCACTCTGCCTTCTCTTTGAGTGCTAGGGAGTACGGTCTCCTCTGGCCCTGTTTGTGGTCACAATTGCAGCGTACAGCGGTTCTTTAAAGATCTTTATTTTGGTTGCTTTCTGTTAATGTGGACTTTTTGAGCTTGTGGCTTCACGCAAGCCTAGAGCTTATGGGGACAGTCCTTTGAGTTTTAGAGCAAAATTTGTACCGTTTAAAAACCTAAAGGAAAATGGAACTAAACAAAACAACAAGTTCTGATAACCGGATAAATAATCACTGGGGCTTAACTCCTAGTCATACCAAATAAAGGGTAGGTAAATTTATCTCCGGAATAGAAAGTATATACCTTGTGTACAAGCAGAATATCAAATAAGGATCAAGTAATACAGGTTTTGTGCAATATATATATATATATATATATAATATATATATATATATATATATATATATATATATACACAGTGCAGAAAATAAGTATTTGAACACCCTGCTATTTTGCGAGTTCTCCCACTTGGAAATCATGGAGGGGTCTGAAATTGTCATCGTAGGTGCATGTCCACTGTGAGAGACATAATCCAAAAAAAAAAAAATCCAGAAATCACAATTTATGATTTTTTAACTATTTATTTGTATGATACAGCTGCAAATAAGTATTTGAACACCTGAGAAAATCAATGTTAATATTTGGTACAGTAGCCTTTGTTTGCAATTACAGAGGTCAAACGTTTCTTGTAGTTTTTCACCAGGTTTGCACACACTGGAGGAGGGATTTTGGCCCACTCCTCCACACAGATCTTCTCTAGATCAGTCAGGTGAGAAACACAGAGTTTGAGCTCCCTCCAAAGATTCTCTATTGGGTTTAGGTCTGGAGACTGGCTATGCCACGCCAGAACCTTGATATGCTTCTTACAGAGCCACTCCTTGGTTATCCTGGCTGTGTGCTTCGGGTCATTGTCATGTTGGAAGACCCAGCCTCGACCCATCTTCAAAGCTCTAACTGAGGGAAGGAGGTTGTTGCCCAAAATCTCGCAATACATGGCCCCGGTCATCCTCTCCTTAATACAGTGCAGTCGCCCTGTCCCATGTGCAGAAAAACACCCCCAAAGCATGATGCTACCACCCCCATGCTTCACAGTAGGGATGGTGTTCTTGGGATGGTACTCATCATTCTTCTTCCTCCAAACACGGTTAGTGGAATTATGACCAAAAAGTTCTATTTTGGTCTCATCTGACCACATGACTTTCTCCCATGACTCCTCTGGATCATCCAAATGGTCATTGGCAAACTTAAGACGGGCCTTGACATGTGCTGGTTTAAGCAGGGGAACCTTCCGTGCCATGCATAATTTCAAACCATGACGTCTTAGTGTATTACCAACAGTAACCTTGGAAACGGTGGTCCCAGCTCTTTTCAGGTCATTGACCAGCTCCTCCCGTGTAGTCCTGGGCTGATTTCTCACCTTTCTTAGGATCATTGAGACCCCACGAGGTGAGATTTTGCATGGAGCCCCAGTCCGAGTGAGATTAACAGTCATGTTTAGCTTCTTCCATTCTCTAATGATTGCTCCAACAGTGGACCTTTTTTCACCAAGCTGCTTGGCAATTTCCCCGTAGCCTTTTCCAGCCTTGTGGAGGTGTACAATTTTGTCTCTAGTGTCTTTGGACAGCTCTTTGGTCTTGGCCATGTTAGTAGTTGGATTCTTACTGATTGCATGGGGTGGACAGGTGTCTTTATGCAGCTAATGACCTCAAACAGGTGCATCTAATTTAGGATAATAAATGGAGTGGAGGTGGACATTTTAAAGGCAGACTAACAGGTCTTTGAGGGTCAGAATTCTAGCTGATAGACAGGTGTTCAAATACTTCTTTGCAGCTGTATCATACAAATAAATAGTTAAAAAAATCATACATTGTGATTTCTGGATTTTTTTTTTGATTATGTCTCTCACAGTGGACATGCACCTACGATGACAATTTCAGACCCCTCCATGATTTCCAAGTGGGAGAACTTGCAAAATAGCAGGGTGTTCAAATACTTATTTTCTGCACTGTGTATATATATATATATATATAATCTATATCCACAAGTATCAAAATGTGCAACTAAATGGCCTCAGTTCTTATCATATTTGTCGGGCTATTTCCTGGCTTCATAAGTCCATCTTATATGGTCAAGATTTAAAGATCCAGCTGTGTCATTCAATGAACCCAGAGAAAAGGATTTTACAGTGTGTAAGTACAAAAATCTATTTCTTTCGCCAGGTTTTTCGGTATGATATCCAGGGAAGAAACCGATCAGCTGTTAAGTGTTGCAGAGGGGAGCTATCTCATTCGGGAAAGTCAGCGTCAGCCTGGCACTTACACGTTGGCATTAAGGTAAGACCTAACGGATCTTGGTTTCCTCAATACGTATGTAGTGCTACCCCCTCAGGAGCCGCTGGTTAGATTTTTGGGATCTACTCTCTCTAAAAAGGTTAATTCATCCCCTTTAACTGGCTTGAACCCTCCCTTGGCACACCGGATGGGTAAATTGTATTGTGGCCCCTACTTAGCTGGAGCCACAATAGAATACATAAAACATGCAACAGTAATACAATAATGTTACCTTTTCTTTGTTGACGGCTCCCAGGAATAAACACACGTCTCACAATATATATACTCAAACCAAGAGAATAACTTTACTGCGAATATGGTAAAGAGATGTAATGGGTTTGAATGATTAATAACACACAGGTATTAACACAAGGAAAACTCTGCAAGGGCCCTTGCGAGAGTTGGCAAGTAAACAAAGGGGTCTAAACTAAAGGTAATACTATTTAAAGCGGAGCTCCAGCCACAGTAAAAATGTTTTTTAAAGTCAGCAGCTACTAACAGTGTAGCTGCTGACTTTAAATAAAGACACTTACCTGTCCTAGGCGCCCGCGCTGATGGGCCCCCCGATGCCGGTCCCACGATCGCTCCGGGTCCCGCGCCGCCATTCACACTATGGGAAACAGGCAGTGAAGCCGTACGGCTTCACTGCCCGTTTCCTACTGCGCCTCCGCGAGTCTCACGCTGGCTTGTGAATGGGCGCGCTGCTCTCTGAGAACACACACAGTTCCCAGGAAGCAGCGCGCCCATTCACAAGGAGAAGGAGAAGAAGAAAACACACCGCGGATTAGGAAGAGGCAGATTACGGACTTCCGCATAGCAACAGCTATTTCGGGTGAGTATTTTTTTTTTTTTTTTTTCAGGTTTTTATTTTTTTTTTTTTTCAAACAACATTGTAAAATGTTGTTATACTGGGTGGAGCTCCGCTTTAACTACAATTACTATAGGCAGTCTATGTTCGCGAGCTCCCTCTTAACGGGCAATCCTGCAAAAGAGTTTCGAACCAGGCCTGGTTCAACAGCTCCTAAGAATCCTTTAACACAGTCTACGTTGCGGCCGTTGGTGCCCTTCTTAACTTTGTAATCCAAAAAGGGGGATAAGGGATGAAATAAGCTCAGTCAATGGGGTAACGATGAATACAAATGATGGACTGAATTCAAGCCCCAGGCTTCAGGCCTAGCAGCTTGGCTGTGTCGCTCTACAAAGCTCCGCAGAAGAGACGAGGCAGGTCCCGAGAGGCCGAGAAACAGCCCCTCCCTGTCCTTAAGTAACCTCCCCCATAAGTCTGTGCGGAGGTGTCGCATGTTCCGATTGAGCACAGCATTGTGGTGAGTATAGTCTATTTCTACTGAGTGTCAATGGAGTCCATGTCTCCTGGTACTTATGGACCCACAATGCATAGCTTCTTAAAGATATCTTAACCCATATACAGGTGTGGCAGAGCTCCGGTGGGAATACCGATACTTTTTTTAATCTCATGTGACAGCGGCACATGTGTCAGTATGTTTTTTTTTTTTTTTTTTTTTTAATCTTTAACAATTTGTTTTTTAACCACTTGCCCACGGTGTCATAGGAAAAATACGTCATGATTTTAAAGATGGATATCTCGGTAACGGCAGCAGCTGCTGCCACAACCGAGATATCCATCTTTTCCGTGGGCAGTGCTGTACACGATAATGGCGATCTCCGCGGCGGATTCGCCGCGAGATCGCCGTTATCGGTGGCGGGAGAGGGCCTCTCCCGCGCCCTCCGCCGCTTACCGGAGCCGTCGGTAGCGGCGGAGGCGATCGGGTCCTCTTGCTAGCTGTGTTGGGATATCGCCCCCACCCGTCTCCCATAGCTCTGCTGGTCGGAAGTGACGTCAAAACGTCAGTCCCGCAGAGCGTCTTAAAGAAACATTTTTTTTTCTAAAATTTGAAAAATGACTTTTTTTTTTTTTTTCTTTTTTCTTTTTTTTGCATTTAAGCCTAAATATGAGATCTGAGGTCTTTTTGACCCCAGATCTCATATTTAAGAGGACCTGTCATGCTTTTTTCTATTACAAGGGATGTTTACATTCCTTGTAATAGGAATAAAAGTGATAATTTTTATTTATTTATTTCGGTGTATAAAATTATAAACTAATTTTAAAATAAATAAGAAAACAAAAAAAATAAATTTAAAACGCCCCTTCCCGACGAGCTCGCGCACAGAAGCGAACGCATACGCGAGTAGCGCCCGCATATGAAAACGGTGTTCAAACCACACAAGTGAGGTATCGCCGCGATCGTTAGAGCGAGAGCAATAATTCTAGCCCTAGACCTCCTCTGTATCTCAAAAAATGCAACCTGTAGAATTTTTTAAACGTCGCCTATCGAGATTTTTAAGGGTAAAAGTTTGACGCCATGCCACGAGCGGGCGCAATTTTTAAGCGTGACATGTTGGGTATCATTTTACTCGGCGTAACATTATCTATCACAATATATAAAAAAATTGGGCCAAATTTATTGTTTTATTTTTTTTTATTCAAAAAAGTGATTTTTTTTTTCAAAAAAGGTGCGCTTGTAAGACCGCTGCGCAAATACGGTGTGACAAAAAGTATTGTAATGACTGCCATTTTGTTCTCTAGGGTGTTAGAAAAAAAATATATAATGTTTGGGGGGTTTAAGTAATTTTCTAGCAAAAAAAACATTTTTTTCTTTAATTTTTTTATTTTCTACAATCATTTTTTTTATTCTTTTGTTTTTTTATTCTTTGTTTTTTTATTCTTTATTTTTTCAGCCCTGTTGGGGTGGCTTTGGTGATATATCAGGGGTCTTAACAGACCTCTGACATCTTCCCTTTGAGAGAGGGAAAGGGACTAGGGACACATGTTCCCCTGTCCCTTTTTCAGCAGCATCAGCTGCGCTGAAAATGAATGGAGTGAAGACAGCGTCTAATCTTCATTCATAAACTGAAACATTTGTAAACACAGGTTACAATGTTTCAGTTATGTGAATGGACAGTCAGTGATCACTGACTCTGTCCATTCGGAGCAGTACCCCGCTCTCCATCCTGACAATTCCAGGGGGTGGAGGAGAGGCACGGAAGGGGAGAGAAACACGGTGGGATACACGGCGGCATGCACGGGAATACCCGACGGCATGCACGGGATACGCGGCGGCTTTCAGCTGCTTTAAAATCGGCGGTGATCGGTGCTTGGAACTTCCCCATGCACTGATCACCGCTGACAGTATCGGGTCTTCGAAGCATCTGGAGCATTTGCCCAAGTACAAGTACTCGGGTAAATGCTTGGTACCGGTCCCGATACTAGTATCGGGACAACCCTATCTGCAACTTTAAAAACAGCAGAGTACAGGAGGCTAAGTTTCAAATATAATGACTTCTATTATGCATTTCACAAGATAAACTTCATCAGGACCTTTTGGAGCCTCACAGTTGTTTCTTTATCGTACATCACGGGACACAGAGCGCATAGCCATTACACTTGGGTTATATGGGTACCTTCAGGTGTGGACACTGGTGTAATCAATTTCACAGGAAGTTTCCTCCCTATATAACCCCCTCCCACTGGGAGTGCTTCAGTTTTTTCGCCAGTGTCTTAGGTGTTGGTCACGTCTAGCTGTCCCTCGGAGGTCTCGGGACCCAGGATAGCTAGCCGGATCCGTCCGAAGTGCTTCAAAGCCAAGGTGTACGGTACCCGGGCCCTGCTGGAGTGGGGTTTTTGCCTATAATGCCTCTCCTTGGAGGGCTGGATTCTGGGCTTCAGTGCCTTAGTCTCTTCCAAGAACTAAACGCTACTGATGCCAGGATGCTATATAGGTCCAGGGGTGTGGGTTCCTTAGCACAGGACCCTGGTCCCTGAAGGTCCAAGACAATACCCACGGAGATGGGGGAAGGCTGGGCCTCTTGCATTTTGCAATACCCTGCGGCGTGGAGCAGGCAAGAGGGAACCTGCGGGACTTGGTTCGACAGTAGGTATCCCCCTGGGGGTTCTGGGTTGGCTAATGGTATGCTTGTGCATCAGCCACTATCTCCACTATGTCTTTTGAGGCAGGATGGGATGTACTAATGTTTACCCAGATAACATGTAGATATATATATGCTTTTAAAGATATGTATTTTGCTACTCCCGCCAGATTTGCCTGTTAGCATGATACTGCAGCCCCACGTGTATAGAGAGGAAGTGCTGACAAAACTCCTGTTTCCTAGGAAGCCTAGGGGACAGCTTCCTCTATGTGTGCACTACAGATTAGTGGCTTACCGGGTGTCTGTGTTACTAGCGCTGGTCCAGGCTTCTCCTCTGCTTTCTGCTTCCTCCATGTTGGTTTCAGCGTGGGGGGGGCGGGGGCGCGCGCGTGCGCCGCCTTTTACAGCGTCAGCGTGCGTGGGGGGGGCGGGCCAGCAGCGTCAGGTCTCAGATAAAGCAAAAAAGCATTTCCTGGCTGGTCATTCCCTCCTGAGAGCAGTGGAGAGTGAGGACATAGAGCGCGCAGCTGAGCCAGTTCTGGCTAACAGTGACACCCAGTGGTGGTTTGTGGATCTTCAGGTCTGGACTTAAGTCCACACTGACCAGAAAAAAAAAAAAAAAAAAGATTTTTTTCTTAAAGGGACTCAGCCTTAGATCTGGCAGTATCTGAGTCGGTGCAACCTTGGACTCCAGCTAACGGGCATTGGTGTGGCAATACTCACAGGACTTTCCTCGGTATTGCCGCCTTCTCAGGCGTATGAAAATTTAGATTTTTTTTTACCATAGCCTGTCCTTATTAATGTTTCACTTCTAGCTACAACAGTTGGGTGTTGGCTGTAGGGGTGTCTCAAGGTTGTGCAATGGCTCCCAAGGGATCAGGACCAGCTAAGGCTGCAAAAGGTGCCAAAAAAGTAAAGGGGTCTCCAACGGGGTCAGAGGATTTGGGCCAGGCTCCAGTGGTCCCACCCTCACCAGATAGACCACCGAACAGCATCGTGCAGGAGCCATTGAGGGTGCTAGGGGCAGAGGCGGCCCCCAATCAACCCATTCCCGTTTATGTTACGGAAGAAATGCTAGAATCCACCCTGGGTGGGCTAGAGAAAAGGTTAACTGCTTTAATTGCCCGCTCTTTGCCGGGTGGCAAACGGGCTAGATCCCCGTCACCTAGAACAGTGTGTTCGGATGCAGAGGTCCTCTCTTCGGAGGAATTGGACCCACAGGGGGATCAAGCGGACCTGAGTCCTGACGGGTCAGACATTGAAGATTCCACTATAGATGAAATTTTTTCGGCTTCTCAAGCAGAGAGTCTGTGGATCCAGTCTCTGACGGATATGGTTCGCACTGCTTTTAAACTTCCAGTGTCAGAACAATTAGCCCCCGCGGTATCCTCTTTAGGTTCCTTGAAGGCACCATTGAGTGGTGCGTCTTTCCCGGTTCACCACCTTCTGGAGAGCGTGATTTTTCAGGATTGGGCTCGACCTGATAGGATTTTTATCCCTCCTAAAAGGTTCACCATTCTCTATCCTATGGAAGAAGAATTTGCAAAGAAATGGGCACTCCCTACCGTGGACGCAGCCATTTCCTGCGTAAATAAATCCCTGACCTGTCCGGTGGAAAATGTCCAGGTGTTTAAAGATCCAGTCGACAAAAAATTGGAGACCCTACTGAAGGCTTCTTTTACCACAGTAGGTGTCGTGGTTCAGCCAGCAGTGGCAGCCATTGGCGTTTGTCAGGCTTTAAAGGATCAGACTAAACAGATATTAAGGGACATACCGGCTCAGCAAGCTTGTGAATTGGCTGACCTCCCAAGAGCTCTCTGCTTTGCAGTAGATGCTATTAAGGACTCCGTTCAACAGGCGTCCCGTTTATCTCTGCTGTTGGTTCATATGCGTCGCCTTTTGTGGCTAAAAAACTGGTCAGCAGAGGCACCCTGCAAAAAGCTTTTAGCAGGATTTCCCTTTCATGGTGGGAGACTATTCGGTGAAGACCTAGATAAATATATCCAGACCATATCAAGTGGTAAAAGTTCTTTCTTGCCTGTCAAGAAAAGATCGCGTGGGCCCGCATTTAAGCGACAGGCCTTCGCAGGCTCGGCCCCTTCAACTTCCCGTCAGTATCGACGGCCTCCCGGGCGTTCAGCATTTTAAAGCCGCCCACAAGGACAAGCCACGACAGGCAAGAGGCCATGGTCTCGCAAGCCGGTTAAACCAGTCCTCAAGTCAGATTCATGAAGGGGCGCCCCCACTCTCTTGGGTGGGGGGAAGGCTTCGGTTTTTCTCCGAAGTGTGGAAGGCCAGAATTCCCGACTCTTGGGTAAGATCCGTGGTAACCACGGGCTACAAGCTAGAGTTTCGGGAAGTCCCCCCTCCTCATTTTCAGGGGTCAAGTCTTCCAAGCGACCCATTAAAGAGAGCCTCTCTTGTAAAAGCATTGGATCGTCTCTTGCTCCAAGGGGTAATTGTAGAAGTACCAACCCAGGAATGGGGTCTGGGATTCTACTCCAACCTTTTCATAATACCAAAGCCCAATGGCGACGTCAGGCCTATCTTGGACCTCAAACGCCTAAATCGCTTTCTAAACATTCAGACCTTTCGTATGGAGTCCATACGTTCGGTGGCAGCCAGCCTACATCAAGACGACTTGCTAGCATCTATAGACATAAAAGATGCGTATCTGCACGTGCCGATCTACCCGGCACATCACAGGTTTCTTCGTTTTATGATGGATCACCGCCTTTACCAGTTCGTAGCCCTCCCTTTCGGGTTGGCAACAGCTCCGCGGGTATTCACAAAGGTGTTAGCCCCGGTGCTAGCCGTCCTAAGGACAGAAGGCATTTTAGTCTTGGCATACTTGGACGATCTTCTGGTTATCGACAGCTCAGCTTCCAACCTCAATCAGGCAGTAGGTCGCACAGTTCAGCATCTAGAGGAATTCGGGTGGATTGTAAACCTAGAAAAATCGGTATTGAAACCCACAAAGCAGTTGGAATATCTAGGCTTTCGGCTAGATACAGACTGCCAGAGGATAATTTTACCTCAAGCAAAGATCAGATCAATAGCTCAAGCAGTTCAAGTGATCTTAGGCAAGAAGAGGCCGACTATTCGCCTATGTATGCGACTGCTGGGGAAGATGGTGGCCGCCTTCGAGGCTGTGCCCTACGCCCAGATCCATACCAGATATCTTCAGGCAGCCATTCTCTCTGCTTGGAACAAGTCCATTCAGGCGTTAGATCGTCCGTTAGTGCTCTCCCCGAAGGTCCGGCACAGCCTGTCTTGGTGGCTGGTCTCTCAAAATGTATCAAAAGGGAAATCCTTTTGCCCCATCACGTGGAAGATAGTATCCACGGATGCCAGCCTGTCAGGTTGGGGGGCAGTTCTAGAAGAACAGACCCAGCAAGGGCAGTGGTCGGAGGCAGAAAGACTGCTTCCCATCAATATCTTGGAGATCAGAGCTGCTCGGCTTGCCCTGATCGCCTGGACTCTCCCCCTTCAGGGTCTGCCAGTAAGGATACAGTCCGACAACGCCACTGCGGTGGCATACATAAACCACCAGGGGGCACGAAGAGCCCAGCAGCCCAAAGAGAAGTAAACCTGATTTTCTCATGGGCCGAAGCCCATGTACCCTGCATCTCGGCGGTGTTCATCCCAGGGATAGACAATTCTCAAGCAGATTTTTTGAGTCGTCAACAGTTGCTCCCGGGGGAATGGTCTCTTCACCCCCAGGTATTCCAAGAGATTTGCCAAAGATTCGGAGTCCCAGAGGTGGACATTATGGCAACGAGATCCAACAAAAAGTTGGACAAATTCATATCCCGAGCCAGGGATCCCTCGGCCTACGGGACCGATGCCTTGGTTTGTCCTTGGCACCAGTTTTCTCTTCTGTATGCGTTCCCTCCACTGCAGATGATTCCCCGCCTTCTACGGAGGATCCGGGTGGAGCGCAGGCCTGTGATCCTGGTGGCCCCAGCCTGGCCCAGGAGGGCTTGGTACGCACTCATCGTGAAGATGTCAGTCGGGGCGCCGTGGCCGCTCCCCCTGCGTCCAGATCTGCTGTCTCAGGGCCCAATCTGCCATCCTGCTTCACAGCAGCTAAATTTGACGGCTTGGCGGCTGAATCCCTAATTCTTAAGGGCAGAGGCCTCTCAGATCAGGTCATATCTACGTTGATTCAGGCTAGGAAACCGGTCTCCAGAAATATTTATTACAGAGTCTGGAGAACCTATGTGGAGTGGTGCGAGTCTCAAAAATGGCATCCTCGAAAGTTTTTTATTGACAGGATCTTGCGATTCCTCCAGGTTGGCGTTGACAAAGGGTTGGCTCTTAGTACTCTAAAGGGGCAGGTGTCGGCCTTATCAATATGGTTTCAAAGACCCTTGGCCACCCATTCGCTTATGAAAACCTTCTTGCAGGGGGTCTCCCCCTATTAGAGCTCCCCTCTGCCCCTGGAATTTAAATCTGGTCTTGTCAGCTTTACAAAGGCAGCCGTTTGAACCTCTGATAGAAATCCCTCTTGTGCTACTAACCCGAAAGTTGGTTTTCTTGGTGGCTATGGCTTCAGCCAGAAGGGTTTCCGAGCTGGCAGCCTTGTCATGCAGGGAGCCATACCTTATTCTGCATAAGGACAGAGTGGTTCTGCGGCCTCAACCTTCTTTCCTTCCTAAGGTCATATCCAGTTTTCACTTGAATCAGGACCTAGTCCTACCATCCTTCTTTCCTACTCCCCAGTCCAGAGAGGAAAGACGGCTTCATACTTTGGACGTGGTTCGAGCCATGAGGGTCTATCTCAAGGCTACAGAGAAGTTTCGGAAAACAGATGTGCTTTTTGTTCTTCCGGATGGCCCCAAGAAGGGTCAGCCGGCTGCCAAGTCTTCCTTGGCTAGGTGGATTAAGCAGCTGATTTTTCAGGCCTATGGTCTGAAGCGCGTTCCACCTCCCTTATCAGTTAAAGCCCATTCTACGAGGGCCATGAGTGCCTCCTGGGCGGCACACCATCAGATCTCTATGGCACAGGTTTGCAAGGCGGCAACCTGGTCTTCCGTACATACGTTTACTAAATTTTATAAGTTGGACGTTGCAAAGGGTACGGACGCAGCTTTTGGGCAGGCGGTCCTACGGGCAGCAGTATAGAATCCTCTGGCCCGGTTCACGCCCCCTTGTTTTTCTGTTGGTGGAGCTATTTTTTCTCCTGACAATGTTTTTATTTGGCTATTCTTGGCCTTACTGTCTCCCTCCCTTCATAGAGCATTGCTTTAGGACATCCCAAGTGTAATGGCTATGCGCTCTGTGTCCCATGATGTACGATAAAGAAAAAGGGATTTTTAATAAACAGCTTACCTGTAAAATCCTTTTCTTGAAGTACATCACGGGACACAGAGCTCCCACCCCTCTTTTGGGGAACATTGTGTAACCTCGGGAGAATTGCTTGCTACAAAACTGAAGCACTCCCAGTGGGAGGGGGTTATATAGGGAGGAAACTTCCTGTGAAATTGATTACACCAGTGTCCACACCTGAAGGTACCCATATAACCCAAGTGTAATGGCTATGCGCTCTGTGTCCCGTGATGTACTTCAAGAAAAGGATTTTACAGGTAAGCTGTTTATTAAAAATCTTTTTTTTTGTTGGTGGTAGTTGTCGTTCTGTGAAGATAAACAAGAAAAAATCATCTAAATTTACAAACTAGTATATATGGTAAGTGAAGGTATATAACCAAACAAGTTAAAGGGGTTGTAAAGGTACAATTTTTTTTTTTTCTAAATAGCTTCCTTTACCTTAGTGCAGTCCTCCTTCACTTACCTCATCGTTCGATTTTGGTTTTAAATGTCCTTATTTCTTCCGAGAAAATCCTCACTTCCTGTTTTTCTGTCTGTAACAACACAGTAATGCAAGGCTTTCTCCCTGGTGTGGAGTGTCATGCTTGCCCCCTCCCTTGGACTACAGGAGAGTCAGGATGCCCACTAAAACACAGCTCCTTTCTCTATCTGCAACGTACAGAGTGTCCTGACTCTCCAGTAGTCCAATGGAGGGGGCGAGCACGACACTCCACACCAGGGAGAAAGCCTTGCATTACTGTGTGGAGTTGGACAGAAGAACAGGAAGTGAGGATTTCTCAGAAGAAATAAGGACATTTTAAAAGCAAAATTGAAGGAGGAGGTAAGTGAAGGAGGACTGCACTAAGGTAAAGGAAGCTATTTAGGAAAAACATTTTTTTACCTTTACAACCCCTTTTTAAGGCTATATGTGCTGGAGGACTAAACTTTGTTAATTAACTTAACACAGACACAAGACATGGTAAATTGGGAAAGATCAACTGCAAGGAGATTACAGGAAATATTGGTGACTAGTGCTTTGCCAATGCAGGCTTTTTTGGGCACAGCTTCCGGGGTACATTTCCTTTCTAACTCTTAGAATATTCTGTTTTTACATATACTATCTGCAGACCTGAAAAACGGTTGTTTTTATATTGCAGATCTGATTTTTTTTTTTTTACTATTAATTGGAACTTCATCAACAGGAATACATTAGCTTATTTTCTTTTTTGTCTCACTATATGAAGCAGAAAGCAAATTTAAACTGCACACCCTCCTAAGCCTGTGATCTTGAAAGATATCTTTTCGACATTGTAATGGACTTGTCTCCTATGGAAACATTGGCCTAGATTCACAAAGCGATTACGCCTGTGTAAATGTTGTTAGACAGGAGTAATTTCGATTTACGAGCGTTTTTACGCTAGTCGAAATCCTCAAACCATGAAAAGACACCTGCGTGCTAAATTTCGACTTTATTACGTGTTAGTACGCCTTCAGATCTACGCTGCCTGAAAATTGCGGCCACTGGGCGGACTTCCTGTTGTTTTTCACCTTCATGGTATGCTAATGAGCTTTTGCCTGGAATCCACAAAATTTCGCTCTCTCAAACGCAATCTCTTACGGCACCTTTAGTCATCTTTTTTTTCCGTTTCACTATACCAGCTTTTTGCACCCCATGTTAAGTATGGCCGTCGTTCCCGCGTCGAATTTCAACGTTTTTCGATTTCTTTTATTATTTTTAACGTAAGTCGTCCGGGAATAGGAATGTTCGTAAACGCCGCTACTCAAACAACGAATGACGTCACGACGTGATTTCGCGCAATGCACGGCGGGAAATTCCTGAACAGAGCATGCGCAGTTCGATCGTCGCGGGGACGCGCTTAATTTAAATGCTTCACGCCCCCTACTCACGTATTTCGATTGCGCGGCGGAAAAAAAATACGATACAATAGCGTACGCGCAAAAAAACTACCTGAATTCGGCGTAGAGTCTGGTGATAGACGGCAGCGTAGCGTATTTCGATTACGCAGCGGAAGATTACATCTATGTGAATCTGCCCCATTGTCCCTTGTAGATTCTCTGTAAAGCAGCCATAATGCGTGCTGACTGTATCTCACGTGTATAAATAATTATAAAACATGCACCTGTAAAAGTGTTTCATGTGCAAATTATCATGCCTCGAACTGCAGTCATTTCATGCATAAAGAGCAGCTTAAATGGATAAATGTTTTCTGTGTCACAAGTGACTGAATACACAATACAATGTGCACAAGGAGTAATAATCACAAAAAATAAATTTTTCATAAATGTTTTTTTTCCCAAAAGGACCATGTGTGAGCCAGATGAGTTTTTGCAGCTCAAGTCCCAGGTTTTAATTACTAATTTAACCTCTTGCTGACCAGCCGCCGTAAAACAGGTCGGCTCTGCTGGGCGAGATCACGTAATAATACAGCCAATAGGGGGTTTGTTCCCGCGTTACAGAGCGAGAACCAGGAGCTGTGTGTGTAAACACACAGCTCCCGGTCCTGTCAGGGGGGGAAATGACCTATCGCCTGTTCATACGATGTATGTACAGCGATTTGTCATTTCCCCACGTCAGTCCCACCCCCCCCTTCAGTTAGAACACACCCAGGGAACATACTTAACCCCTTGCCCACCCCCTAGTGTTAACCCCTTCCCTGCAAGTGGCATTTTTATAGTAATCGATGCATTTTTATAGCACTGATCGCTATAAAAATGCCAATGGTCCCAAAAATGTGTCAAAAGTGTCCGAAGTGTCTGCCATAATGTCGTAGTACCGATTTAAAAAAGCGCTGATCGCCGCCATTACTAGTAAAAAAAATGATTAATAAAAATTCCATAAAACTATGCCTTATTTTGTAAACGCTATAATTTTTGCGCAAACCAATCAATGGCCTAAACTGAGGAAAATATATATATTATATATATTTTTGGGGGATATTTATTACAGCAAAAGTTAAAAAATATTATTTTTTTTCAAAATTGTCGCTCTATTTTTGTTTATAGCGCAAAAAATAAAAAAATGCAGAGGTGATCAAATACCACCAAAAGAAAGCCCTATTTGTGGGGGAAAAAAGGACGCCAATTTTGTTTGGGAGCCACGTCGCACAACCGCGCAATTGTCAGTTAAAGTGACGCAGTGCCAAATCGCAAAAAGTGGCCTGGTTTTTGACCAGCAATATGGTCCGGGGCTGAAGTGGTTAAGTAAATGTTTATATTAAAGAGCCTGGGCTTTGAGAATTATCTGGGCTGCCATTGCCTACCTGTTCTGGAAATACTAGTTGCCTGGCTACGGTTCTGTTGTAAGGGCTTAAACACTTCCACTAGGACCGAAACAACTAATCGACATAATCGATCATGAAAATAGTTGACAGCTATTTTTATAATCAATTAGTTGGCCTGCATACAGGAAATACAGCACACATACAGATCAGAACACCATTCATACCGGTCATTCTACACAGCTCAGTACACCGACCATACGGGCCTGAGATTGTGCAATTATTTCCTTCTCCTGGGCATGAGAAAGAAGCGATTTAACCACTTCCATACTGGGCACTTATACACCTTCCCGCCCAGACCAATTTTTAGCTTTCAGTGCTGTTGCAATTTGAATGACAATTGAGCGGTCATGCTACACTGTACCCAAACTACATTTTTATCATTTTGTACCCACAAATAGAGCTTTTATTTGGTGGTATTTGATCACCTCTGGGATTTTTATTTTCTGGAAAAAAAAAAAATTAATAAAAATTCAGAAAACAAAAGCGTTTTTTTTTTTGTTTCCGTTTATAAAACATTGAAAATAAGTTTTCTCCTTCACTAATGGGCACTGATGGTACTGCACTGATGGGCACCGATGAGGTGGCACTGATGTGGTGGCATTGATGAATGTGCAGCGCATGCGCAACGCATGCGAACTGAATCGCCATTGGGCGCTTTTTCCAGCCAGTGTCTGCTTGGCTGGTGCAGTCATTTTTACCCCGTAGGATCTTGACACGCTAGGGACACACAGTCATACACACAGTCATACACACAGTCATACACACATATATACATATATATACATATATACTGGGCCAATTTGGACAAGATCCAATTTACCTACCCGCATGTCTTTGGAGTGTGGGAGGAAACCGGAGTACCCGGAAGAAACCCACGCAGACACAGGGAGAACATGCAAACTCCAGGCAGATGGTGTCGTGGTCGGGATTCGACCCAGCGACCCTTTTGCTGCCAGGCGAAAGTGCTACTCACTGCACCACTGTGCTGCCCTCAATGATGATGGGCACGGATAGGTGGCATGGATGGGCACTAACATATGTGTTGTACTAATGGATGCCAATTAGTGCCAAACTATGCCTGACAATCAGTGATCCCATTGTGGGCACTGATTGGCATCCATTGCAGGCACTGATAGGCATCCATTGTGTCATCCCTGGTGGTCTAGGGTGGCATACCTTTGTTTTACATCCCTGGTGGTCTAGTGGAATCCCTGGTGGTCCAGTGGGCATCCTCGGGGGGGCTGTGCTGATAATCGATCAGCACAAACCCCCCTGTCAGAGGAGCAGCCGATTGGCTGTGATTGGACACGGCTGATCACGTGGTAAAGTGTCTCTGTGAGAGACACGTTACCTAGATCGGTGTTGCGGGGTGTCAGACTGACACCCTGCAACAACGATTGCCGCGATGCGTGCCCTCGGGGGCGCGCAGCGGCTCAATATCTTGAGAACGTCATATGACGTCCAGTCAAGATAGTGAAACCACTTTGCTGCCATCAATCTGTCATTGGCGGGCGGCAAGTGGTTAAAGTGATTCTAAAGGCATATATATATATCTCTTATCTCAATGGATTAGAGATTTTGTTCCACAACCATATACAGTAGCTGGTTATTTCGATTTATCACTGCATAAAGATATTTATGAATACATTTTCTTTTTAAACTTTACATATTAACAACATTTATTTCACACTTTTTTTGATTGTGATTGTTCTCTGATTAATCGAAGAAATAATCTGTCAACAAATAGATTATGAAAATCAGTTGTATCCCTGGCTTCCAGAATCACTGACCCATAATAATATTCAGATTAGGAATCTAGACTTCACTCTAGCAATCCAGGCTGCTTTATTCAGAGGATCAACATGCCTGCCTGACAGCTTGCATTTTCAGAAGGAGGTCAGCAGTGACGGCTTTCATTTTTATCTCAACACAGGCTTTCTTTTAGCCCCCATACGGCTGCATCTGTAGTACAAAATTTCCAAGCACAATTTCCTGCACCCTAAAAAAGGCGAATGGTTTGCCCTAGATTTAGGAGCCCTTACAGCTGTAGATCTGACTAGCAATCTCAGATGGGTTCCTGCTCATGTGATCACCACCACAGCTATTCGTGGCGATCAAATGCCATTTATCCAAGCTGCATATAGCATTGTGTTTCTGTCTGTGCCCAGAAAAAGGCATACAGTGTTAAAAAGTAAGTTCTAGATTGTGCGTTTGTTTCCCTTCACATTTTTGGCCACTCGTCAGCTTAAAATAAAATATGTGCAGGATATTTATTAAAAGTATACCAAATATGTTCTTAACCACTTGCCGACTGGCTAACGCCGATAGACGTTGGCAGAATGGCACGGCGGCACAAAGCAACTGTACATTGCTTTGAATTTGACGCTGTGCGACTGCGCACGCACCAGCCGCATGCTCTGTGACCATGCCTGCAGGATCGCGGACACTATGTCCATGATCGTGTCACGGAGCTGCAGAACAGGGCATTTCCCTATTCTGCCTATTAACAAGACAGTGATCTACTGCTCCCCATCATCGGGAGCAGTGAATCACTGTCATGTCACTTGTAGCCCCACCCCCCCAGTTAGCATCACTCCCTAGGACGCACTTAACCCCTTCATCGCCCCATAGTGTTTAAACTCTTCCCTGCCAGTGTCATTTACACAGTCATCTGTGCATTTTTATAGCACTGATCACTGTATAAATGAAAATGTCCACCATAATGTCGCTGTCAGCCATAATGTCGCAATTAGGATAAGAATCGATGATTTCTGCAATTACTAATAAAAAAAAAATGAATTATAAAAAATGCCATAAAACTATCCCCAATTTTGTAGATGCTATAACTTTTGCGCAAACCAATAAATATACGCTTATTGTGATTTTTTTTTTTTTTACCAAAAATATGTAGAATAATAGCGGCCTAAACTGAGGGAGAACACTTCTTCTTTTTTTTTTTTTTTTTTTTTTTTAATATATATATTTTTGGGGTATATCTATTATAGCAAAAAGTAAAAAATATTGTTTTTTTGTTTTTTTCTTGTTTATAGCGCAACAAATATGATGTGATCAAATGCCATCAAAAGAAAGCTCCATTTGTGTGAAAAAGGGACTTTTATGTTTTGGTACAACGTCGCAAGATCGTGCAATTGTCGGTTAAAGCGACGCAGTGCCGAATCGCAAAAAGTGCTTTGTTCAGGAAGGGGGTAAATTCTTCCGGGGCTGAAGTGGTTAAACATGTAAGACTTAAGTAAGGCAATTTGTCAGATTAACTGATTCATAATTAAACTTGCGTTTGACCTGGAAAACTCTGGTGTGATTTGTGGCAAAGCCATTTAGCTCTCTAGGTGTGTGTGTCACGTTCACTTGAGTAAATGCTTTGTGTATTGCATATTCTGATGGCATAGATGTTAAGGCAGCATTTTTAAGCCTCGTTCACATGGGCGATTACTTGCATGTCCTGTGCAGGGGCCATGTTTTGCATACCAGCAACATAGCAGCTGTGTCTATGTAGCTGTGTTTCTCGATAGACATCAGTTATACCTCCAGCACGGGGATGCATGCAAACATCTGCATCTCCTGCCAGCAAAACAAGGTCCTCCATAAGACATGCAACTAATTATCTGTGTGAACGAGGCCTATTAATGTTAACTATACTTCTTAGGATCAAAGGGTTACTAAAATAAGTGTCTTAAAGTGATTGCTCAAGGTTTTATTTACTGCATAAAGGTAAAAAACCTGTGTGCAGAACCCCCCCCCCCCCCCCTCTAGCCCCTCCTAAAACTTACGTAAGCTTCACAAGAGCCTCAGCTTTCCTGGGTCTCTCCCTCACCATTAGTTGAAACATTGGCTCCCACTACTGTCAGTCACAGACAGTGAGGAGAGAGCAGTGGCGGCCTGCCGGGGCTGAGCCGTGCTCTGTGTGTAAATGGACACACACAGCAGCGGCTTGGGAGTGAGCCTACTAGGGTTCCCCATAGAAAGCTGTTTGCTATGGGGGCACTAGGCAAGAGGAGGTGGCCAATAGCACCAGCGGGGGACCAGAGAAGAGGCGAATCGGGGGTGCTGTCTGCAAAACCACTGCACAGGGCAGGTAGGAATGACATGTTTTGCCATTTTTAAATAAAAACAAATCTACCTTTTTAATATCACTTTAAGTTTATAGAATGCAATTGTGTAGTTATGGTAGCCATACAGATTGCTAGAAACAGTGTAGGCTTTGTGGTTGGGTGTTTGATTGAGATGCATGTAAAATTATTTTGCCATGCTTTTATTTGCATTTGTGATGTGTTGACCATCCATTCAGATATTCTTTTATGGCAGAACAAAAACGGCACACTCTCTCACACATTCAGAGAGCACTAGTGTTCTACAGCACCCATTCCCAAAAGGGGGGCTTATGAACGATTTACCCACAATGGGTGAATAAATGGGGGGTGCTGCATTTTTGTTGCTCTTTTGCTAAAGGGATACCAGCCCACATGAAAAAAGGGGGAAAAAAACTGCGCTAAACTAAAAAGAATTAAGTAATAAAGCTGCTAGCACACAAACAAAGTACAAAGCAATAGTGTAACAAAAAGTGCAGCGCTAATGAGTTGTGATCAATGTGAAATAGACACAGCAATGGATATACAAATTTGTATATGCAAAAATATATAAATAAAGCCCAAATGAAATACCTTCATCACTTTTGAGATTTTTGTAAGTGAATCGCTCCAGCGAGTAAATACATTCACAGTTCAATACAAAAGTGGTGGGTGGGTGTAGCCACAAGGTGTATAATTGTCTGAAGAAATCATCCAAAGCATCAACTTGAAAAGGTAAACGAAATGGGTACTCTTGCCGACAGGTGTGGACTCAACTGTTACCACTAACGGCAAGTCTATGAGGCGTAATGGTCTCGGCAGACTTGAAACTCTGCACAGACGGTCACTCCGGGTGACGATGGCTGTATCAACCCGACAATACGAATACCACCAGTACCAGGAACCAAGTGGATGTGACTTTCGATGCAGGTCATGTAGGGGGCCCCAATAGATGGGCAGAACATAAATGGACATAAAAAATGAAAAAGAAAAAGAATGCTCCAAATGATGCAGATCAAATTAAACCATGACAGGTTTTATTTGGAGTTAAAAAGGTCAAAAAATCACGTGAATGTATAATAAAAGCAGTATAGGGTGTTGTAATAGCAAAAACGCCTTTCATATTTTTTTTTAATATAAAGATTAATCGTTTATATATTATGACGGACCCTTTTAGACGGACCCTTTTAGACAAATATTATTAATGGTTGATGTATATGATCATGTTTGACATCATTTCCTGTTTTTGTCTTGCGTCATTTCCTGTCTCCTCCTCCAAGGGGGGTGGCTTTGGTCCATTTTGTATTTAAAAGCCAGCAGTATGGGGGTGCAGTAATATGCCCCTGTTGATGGCTTTCTAAGCCGAAACGCGTCAGGTTTTTGCTTTTACAGCACCCTATACTGCTTTTATTATACATTCATATGATTTTATGACTATTTAACTCCAAATAAAACCTGTCATGGTTTAATTTGACCTGCACCATTTGGAGCATTCTTTTTCTTTTTCATTTTTTATGTCCATTTATGTTCTGTCCATCCATTAAGGACCCCTACACAATCTGCATCAAAAGTCACATCCGTTTGGTTCCTGGTACTGGTGGTATTCGTCTCATCGGATTGATACAGCCATCGCCACCCGGAGTGACCATGCGTGCAGAGATCCAGGTCTGCTGAGACCATTACGCCTTTTAGACTTGCTGTTAGTGGTAACAGTTGAGTCCACACCTGTCGGTAAGAGTACCCATTTCATTTACCTTTTCAAGTTGATGAGTTCTTCAGACAATTATACACCTTATGTGGCTACACCCACCCACCACTTTTGTATTGAACTGTGAATGTATCTACTCGCTGGAGTGATTCACTTACCTTCTTCAAATTTGCGATTTTTGTATTTCATTTGGAATTTATATATTTTTGCATATACAAATTTGTATATCCATTGTTGTCTTTCACATTGATCACAACTTATTAGCGCTGCACTTTTTGTTTCACTATACCGGCCCACATGCCTGGTGTGCTGGCCAGGTTAGTTATGGGGTAGAAGTGTTGACTTTTTTTACAGTTAACCCTCCCAATGCTATAAACTGTGTTTCAACAAAATAGAGAGCTATTGCTGGCAGATTTGCTTGCAGGATTAATACTGTTCTTCTCACAGGTGAGATTTGACCACTGTTTATCATCGGCTGCATTTGCCTGGTGCACACTCTATAATCAACTGGGTGAAAGTGACTGTGGAATGCAGGGCAAACTGTCAGACCTCACTTGGATGGATGGATGAATATCAATAATGAATTTACTGGACAATTTTCCCAGTGAGTCCTTTTATAAATGGCGCTTGATTCCACTGATTCGCTGTCACCGCTGGAGGCCACTTCTATCTGGGTCCCCGGACTCCAGCTTTGTGACTGGCCGGAGCTGCGATGACGTCGCACCCATGCATGCGTGGGGGAGCTGCTGTTTACGGCACAGGACTCTAAAAGTATAGCCCGGACAGCCGTTCCTTCAGAGCACATGCGCCGATATCCGCATATGCAGTAAATATCTCCTAAATGGCACACGTTTAGGAGATATTTACAGTACCTATAGTTAAGACTCATTGTAGGCGTACCTATCGGTACAAGTCAGATATGAGAGTTCGCTCCCACTTTAAAGAAGAATTTTCACTTTTTGTTCAAAGATGTTGGGTTCATGTACTAATTCCTAGATGAGCTAGCTGCTATGTTGCACAGGCTCTCCCCCCCCTCCCCCCCCCCCCCACCGCACACACCACAGCTAGAAAACAGACAAACATGTTTTGAAAGCGGATGTCTGTCTTTGGCTCTCTGCATTTGTCGAAAGCAAGCCTGAAGAACGCAAAGGAAGGAGAGACGTGTCGGCATCGCCTCATCTACATGCCTCATGCTGGTGCGTGCCTTGGGCAGGTGCTGGGAGTCGGAGACAGACGGCTCACTATCAAAGCAGCCGTCTCCTCTTGCGAGCTGCAGTGTCAGGCGGACATTCACCAAGGGCACCTTGGAAGGTGAGACAGAAGTACTATATGTACTTTTCTCCTGTGGTAATCTGAATATTGTATTAAAAAGTGATAATTATTTTTTAATGTGTCTTTACATAGAGGAATTCGATAGTTTTTCATCATAAAATCAGGATCCATCTGTACATATTCATTTCAATCCATGTCGAGCAATTTCTCTGCTGTCCCTAGGAGTCTGTAAAGGTAAACCACAAGTTATCTTTTCCTAGAGATTAAATCAGGGTTTGACTAATTTGCTTGGAGTCTAGGAGCCAGCTAAAAAAGTTAGGAGCCAGAAAACGTGCCCTGTCCCGCCAAGTTCGCGCGCAGAAGCGAACACATGTGAGTAGCGCCCGCTTATGTAAACGGTATTCAAATCACATATGTGAGGTATCGCCGCGAGCGTTGGTGCGAGAGCAATAATTCTAGCCCTGGACCTCCTCTGTAACTCAAAACATGCAACCTACACCTCTGGACCCCTTTACATTATACGGCACCTTGCACCTCTGGACCCCTTTACATTATATGGCACCTTGTACCCCTGTACATTACACAGCACCCTGCACCTCTGGACCCCTTTACATTACACTGCACCCTGCACCTCTGGACCCCTTTACATTACACTGCACCTCTAGACCCCTTTGCATTTTACAGCACCCTGCACCTCTGGACCCCTTTACATTTTACAGCACCCTGTACCTCTTTACATTACGCAGTACCCTACACCTCTGGACCCCTGTACATTACACAGCACCCCGTACCCCTGGACCCTACAGTACAGACCCCCACTACAGGGCATACCACCATACAGTGCAGACCCCCTAACAACAATACAGACCCCCTAGAGTGAAGACCGCCCCCCCCCCCACAGTACAGTAGTAGTGGCTTTGCAAGGGGAGGGTTATTGTAAGCTGCATCTGAACCAGTCAGCACACTGGGACCCGGCGCCATGGCAGACCCTTCCCTTTTAGACCCACCCATGTACCTCAGACCACACATGAAGAGAACGAGGTAGTGGCTTTGCAGGGGGAGGGGTAATGCGCCAGTCGGCAGACCTGGAACCCGGCGACATTGTGATCCCATTCTCTCTGTGGTCGTGCGGACTCTTGGCTTTGATCAGTCTCGGCAGCCGCTGTCACAGCCGAGCAGAGAGTGAAGCCGCCTCCCCCTCCTGCATGCACAGCACTGTGTAGACATAACGGAGGAGGGGAGGCGGCTTCACTCTGCCCAGCTGTGAAAGCCACTGCAGAGACTGATCAGAGCGGCAACCACGGAGAGGAGAGAATGTGATGGTTGCACCGGGTCCTGGGTGTGCCGACTGGCTCGGGTGCAGCTCGCAATACCCTCCGCAAAGCCACTACCTCGGGCTCTACACGTGTGTCCTGTGACCGCTCCGTGCTGCCTAAACCCGCGGCACTGTCTACAGTCGCGGGAGGGGCGCCCAGGAAAGCCCGACCCCTGCTTATTATGCCATTGCCTCGCTCCAGTCCCCTTGGAAGCATAGGCCACAAAGCTGCGGCACTACGAGATTGTGGGTGCGGGGCAGCGGGCGTCTGCGCACAGGATGCCCCAGCTCTGCTGCCCCAGGCGCCAGGTCGATAATTCTAGGCGCAATGGCGACCTGGCGCCCGGAATTTGTCGAACCCTGCATTAAATAATACGTTATACAAAAAAAATACAGCCTGGCTTTTTCCCAGTTGACACAAAGCATTTGCCATAGTCTTGCATTGTTGGATTTTGTGTGTGTGTGTGTGTGTGTGTGTGTGTGTGTGTGTCCATTATCGCTCAGCCGGCTGACAATATATATAAAAATTGGATGTGGCTGGAGGTGAAATATAATAAGAATATAAGGATGTGTATAACTACGTAAGCCCACAGCAGATCATTGGATAGAGGTGTATGCAAAAAGGTTGTGGTCTCCCTTTGCCTTTATACCCTGTTAGATGTGAATACTACATGATTAAACCTAGTCAGTCCCAGATAACAAATCTTTAGAGTTTTTTGTTTTCTTTTACCCAAAAATGTTGGAATTTTAAAAGAAGCTTGTGAATGCATATTGGTAGTAGGAGTATAAAGAAAACAATTAGTGTGCTGGAAAAGTAGGTGTTAGTGTTTCAGCCTTCTGTTCTTTTTCCCAGAAGATGCTGATTGTTGTAAGCCTCTCAAGTTGCCATGGTTTCAATCCCTTCACGTCCATGCTGGCAAGATTGGTTTGAAATGAGTTTCTTCAAAAGATTTTCTTTTCTTGTGGAGTTTTCACAGCCTTGACCCTACTTCCTTACAAATTGCATAAGAACTTCTCTGGAAAAATGTTTCTCAGATGGGAGATTAGACTAAAAACCAGTCCCTTTGAAACCGTCTGTTTTTTGCGTAATACAAGTGTAGTTGGAAAATGTTAGATATATTGTCATACTGCTGCCAAAACATTGCTGTACTCACCGGATTTCTGAAGGATAATTAACAGGCTTAATTGAATGAAACCTAGCACATACATTACTTGGCAGGACAAACTTGACATATGTTAAAAAATACTTTTTATGAAGAGGTTGTTGCGTTCCATGAAACATCCGAGTACTTCCACAGATATATGGAGTTACACACATCTATAAATCTCAACTTTAACAGTTGTGCTTGGCTACAAGTCTTCTGCTTCTCAAGCCTTTTGTATAATCTGATGCCATTCATCACTTTAAAGTGGACCTTTCATTAAAATACAGGGTCTGCTTTTCTAACAAACTCCCCCCCCCCCCCCCCCCCTAAAGAAAAAATGTCCCAAATTAAAGCTGACAGGGTAGGGGGGCTATCAGTAAAGTGGCCCCTTGTATTGAAATGCTAAGTATGCTTTAAAAAACAATAGGTGTATATACAGGTCCAAGCTCAATTTCTACAGGAAGCTTCAATGATTGCATTCATTTCTGCTGCTACTTTTCCTACTGAGGGTAACAGGGTTATGTTTAGTTTTAATTGCTCAGGTTTATGAGTTTAACTGCAATGAATTGGCTATCCAATACTTCTAATTTTGCTTCACCAACTTTCAGGAGAGTCCCTGCGTTAAGCAGGTAGATTTTTTTTTTTTTGCCATCACTCCCATGAGATTGAGATTTACAGTAGTATGTAAGTTTCTCATATAAACTAATTTTGTGTACTTATCCATACATGCCCCTCATTCTTCTCATCGGTTTATGTAATGGCACTGAACTTGTTTAGACGGAGACCAGATTCACTTCTTATGCCTCGTTTCCACTGCACGGATCGTTTCGGGTCAGTAATTTTGGAGCGGTTCGGATAGGACCGGTCTAATCGCGTGAGCGTTTCCACTGCAAATCGGACCGTGAGGGACCATTCAGGGTTTAGAAAAAATTCCTAGCGCATCCACAAATCGGTGAGATGCATTTGTAGGTCCGCCCTAACCGAACCGTTCCACTCTCTCTGGTCCCTCATCTGAAGCAGGACCCTTGCTGGTGCGGTACGGTTCGGTTTTACGGCACGCTTTCATAATGGGAAACACCCAAAATAGCGTACCAAACCGATCCGCTCAGTGGAAACGAGGCATTAGTGTTTTTTTTTTTTTGTTTTTTTTCTGTGAGTTATTTGGCAAGACTAGTGGTACATATTACACATCTGCAAGAGATGCAATTGTCTGTAGAGTCCTGAGTATGTTGTGGTCATTATTAAAGTAGATCTAAACTCTTAACTGAATAAGATTTTTTTTCATAATGAGCATCCTTTACCTGCAGACATTCCTCTTTTCATTTCCTCATTGTTTGTTTTTTGTTCAGAAGTTGCTCTATTTCTTCTCTGTTCTGTTCACTTCCTGCTTGTCTGATTTTACTGACCACCGTGAAGGGAGACTACTGCGGTGGTCAGTAACGTGCTCGCCCGCTCCTGGGAACTACATCTTTGTGGCAGGACGCTCTCTACGTGTTAGAGACTACTGGGCGTGCCACAATTCATGCTGGGAAATGTAGTTCTTACATGAACAAATGATGCAAATCGGCAAGTGAATGAGAGAACAGAAACTAGAACGCCGGAGGTGATATAGATGAAGGAATTTAATAGGTATTTAATCGTTTAACAGAATCATTACACTATTCTGTCTGTCTGTCTACCTTGCAGACAATAATTTTAGGCAAATTTTTTTTTTCCCTTTACAACTCCTTTAATGCACAGTTTCATAAACAATTAACTGTGTTTTTGATACTTTCAGAATGTTTTTGTAGCTTTACTGTATTTCATCCTTTTGTGTGTATCTCTGTGCTGTTGGCCTGTTCAATTTGTTTTGCACCATTTCTGCCTGCCTGCATGTACTTGCTGTGTTGTACGGACTTCTAGATGGTGACAATGGTGGACCAAGTCTGCACAATGAGCATTGCCATGGCTGCCTATAGATTCCTCTGGAAGTACAAATGACAGGGTGACCGTGCAGGAGGGCAATTGGAGACAGAAGGTTGTCACTCCATATCATGCAATGAAGAATAAATGCTGTAAAAATGTTTTCTAAAATATGTATTTTAATTGTTCATTTAATTTATCAATTTACACTCCCTTGCCGAGGGATCTTTCAGTTCTTCCTACCCTAGGCAGCACGCTTTCAGTGACCAGAGAGGCCTTTCGGCATACCTTGGTGTCCCCGATGCCTTCCCCTATGGTCCCGGTTCTGGGTAATCCAGAACGCCTCCAGAGTCCCTGCTTCAGGCGCTTGGCGGCTGGACGTCTGCTCCGTCTGTGCGACTATTTAGGACCAAACGCTCAACTCTCGCCCGAGGCTGGGTGTCTGCAGCGGAACTGCCACTGGACTTTTGGAGCGGCCTTCAGCTGTGCAATTTCTTACGCAGTTGTTTGCGAAATCGGGGCATTTCTCGTCGGCTCACCAAATTGGAACGCATTTACCACCAGGGAGAACCGGTGCGGCACTGTCTCTCGCTTATTTACTCCTCCCTGACCCAGCGGAGGGGTTCATTCCCCCGTTCCTCTCCAAATGGGAAGAGGAGCTTGGCACTAGCTTCACTGACGTCCAGCGGGAGAAGATTCTCCACTTCGCTCAGAAATCCTCTATGGCCACTAGAATTCAGGAGACCTGTTATAAAATAATGACCCGATGGTATTGAGTACCCACTACCCTGCACCGTTTTTTTCCCCGCAGGTCTCTAGCCTGTGCTGGCGCTGCGGCGGGGACAATGCTGCATGTTTTTTGGGCTTGTCCCAAGCTTTCCCTTTTCTGCCTTGAGGTGGCCCGTACTTGACTGGTGTCTCACTGGAGGGGAATCCGGCGGCCTGTTTGCTCCACCTGTCGGAGCGACCTATCAAGAAATATAAGGCCTCTCTCACCAGCCAGCTGCTGAATGCTGCCAAGGCATGCATTCCCCTCTGTTGGAGATCAGAGAATTCCCCCGGCAAGGTCCCTATGGTTTGCAAAAGTTAATCAACTCAGAGACATGGAGGATCTCGCTGCTACCCTGCATAATAGGGAGGAGACCTTTCGAGAGACCTGGAGACCTTGGCAGCACTTTACATACACGGACGCTTATCTCCAAGAAATGGTGCGGTCTGTCTGAATCCGGTGGACATAATCCATTTCCTGGTCGGACTGTACTACCCTACTCTCCACACTTTCTTATGTCTGTACTCTGCTCTTGCTCTTCTTTAATCCTCCCCTCCTCTTCTCTTTTCTTTCGGTCCTTCCCCCACTCCCTTACCCCCTGCCACTCTTATCCCCTCCCTACACCCCTGCCTGAACATGGGCGAATTAGTCAGATGCTGAGAATATCCTGTTGCACATTTTATTTTTCATGTGTCCCATGTCAGGGCCTACTTGGTCGCTGGGTCGCTTTGCTTCCCAAACAACTACATAACTGATAAAATGTTGTCGTTTGCATGGTATTTTATGCACTGCAGTTAGCTCCAGGTCTGGTAAATAATGGTCAGGACTAGGGTTGTACCGATACCGATACCAGTATCGGTATCGATACCGAGTATTTGCGGGAGTACTTGTACTTCCGCAAATACCCCCGATACCCAAATAGAATACTTGCTGCCGCAATGAAAGCCACCGCATGGTTAAAGCGTGTGGGAACATCACAGCTTTCAATTGAATAGCTGTAGTGTTCCCGCCGCTGGGTCCCCTCCAGAGGATCGGATCCCTTGACGGGTGGTGGCTGGTGCGTATGGAGTGTAGTGGGAGGCAGCTCCATCTGGCTAGCTGCAGAGTCGCTGTGTGGTCAGATCCCCCCCTCCCCGGAGCCAGGGGTGACCATGCCGATGTCCAGCAGCAGCTGTGGGTGTCAGCTCTCTGCCCGGCGGCATTGTGCACAGAGAGAGACAGCCGGGATGGCTCTGCCCAGCCTAGTCCGGACTGGCCATAGGACATACACTGTGCCAAGGCCACCGGGCCACTTGTCCTGGTCCCTGGAGCTAGATGAGCCCAAAGCAAAGCTGCTTCTGCAGCCCGCCCTGCTTAACCAGCTTCTCCGCGGTCGGCAGCCGGAGCCTGGGGGTGGAACTGATTCATCAGTTGATCTGAACGGGGGAGGAGCTCTGTCGTGCGTGATCCTAGGAATGGTGACACCGACTGACATGTGGAGGGAGCTGAAAAAAGAAGTACCCCAAGGTAAGAACGTATCAGCTGGTGTGGGAAGCGCAGGGGATGAGGTCTTCCAGTCAGACCTTATCACTGATGTGTGACCCCCTCTCCTTTCCATCTGGCTCACCCCCCTCCACATGGCTCACCCCCCCCCCCCCACATGGTTCACCCCCCCCTGCACCTGGCTCATCCATCCCTGCACCTGGCTCATCCACCCACCTGGCTCATCTAACTAGCTCACCCCCCACCTGGCTCATTCATCCCTGCACCTGTCTCATTTACCCACCTGCCTCATCCCTGCACCTGGCTCATTCACCCACCTGCCTCATCCCTGCACCCGCCTCATTCACCCACCTGGCTCATATAACTAGCTCATCCCCCCCACCTGGCTCATCCCTGCACCTGCCTCATTCACCCACCTAGCTTATTCATCCCTGCACCTGGCTCATCCCTGCACCTGGCTCATTCATCCAACTAGCTCATCCCTGCACCTGGCTCATTCATCCAACTAGCGCATCCCTGCACCTGGCTCATTCCCCCCCCCCCCATCTGGCCCCCTCCCCCCCCACCTGGCTCACCCCCCCCCCACCTGGCTCACCCCCCCCCCCCCCCACCTGGCTTCATCCATCCACCTGGTTCCATCCATCCACCTGGTTGTACCCCCCTCCTGTCCACCTGACTCCATCCATCCACCTGGCTGTAACCCCCCCCCTCCGACTCCATCTCTCCACGAGGGGTTCTGGATGCAGGGACATGGATGGAGGCAGTGGCGTAACTAGAGACTTCAGGGCCCCGGTGCAAGAAATCATGAAGGGCCCCCCCTCCACAGTGGCATGACAGTCAGGTGGACCCCTTACACTGGCAGGCGGCAGTCGGGCACCTCAAACGGGCAGACTTGGTGGAATTACAGGGCCCAGTCGCAACGGCGACTGCTGCGACCCTGATAAGTCCGCCATTAGTTAAAGGTGTGTTACATGCAGAGTTCAAGGTATGCTTCATACAGAGTCCGTGGTGTGCTACGTGCAGAGTCCGTGGTGTGCTACGTGCAGAGTCCGTGGTGTGCTACGTGCAGAGTCCGTGGTGTGCTACGTGCAGAGTCCGTGGTGTGCTACGTGCAGAGTCCGTGGTGTGCTACGTGCAGAGTCCGTGGTGTGCTACGTGCAGAGTCCGTGGTGTGCTACGTGCAGAGTCCGTGGTGTGCTACGTGCAGAGTCCGTGGTGTGCTACGTGCAGAGTGCAGATTTCAGAAGTGCCACATTTCTGCGGAAAAAAAGCCTGGAGTAAAAGTATACAGTGCAAACACTGTCTACAGCCATGAAACATACAGCCACAGCACCTGTGATCATCATTATCATGCTGATAATTACACTGTACTTCATGTGACTGTACTGTATATAGCCTATATACACTACAGTCACATGAAGTACAGTATAATATAGGCTGTACACTGTGATCATCACTCAGCATGATAATGATGATCACAGGTGCTGTGGCTGTATCTTTCATGCCTGCAGACAAAGTTTGCTCTGTATACTTTATTATACTATAGCAACCACTGCAGTTTGAGTCTCAATACATGCACACTCACATACATACATACATACATACATACATACATACATATTCACATGCACACACACATTCATACATACATGGCATGCGCACACACACACACACACAGTAGATAAAAAACGGCAGCCTTTTACCTTAGCAGCTCTTCCTGCCGGGTACTGCACTGTAGGGGGAGACAAAGAGCACACACTTTGCTTTCAGTTTGTAATGACTGTGACGAGCTCCCCGCACAGTGCCGATTACAGTTCGGCTTGGGATCGGGGAACTTGTCTGTGCTCCTTTTTTTGAAGCACTGTATACAGGGGGCCCTCGGGGCACCCTCCAGCAAGGGGCCCGGTCACCATGGCGACCTCAGCACCCCTATAATTCCGCCACTGGATGGAGGGACATGGATGCATTAGTGTGGGGACATGGCTGCATTTGGGGACACATTTAAAAAAAGTATCGGTATTCGGTATCGGCGACTACTTGAAAAAAAGTATCGGTACTTGTACTCGGTCCTAAAAAAGCGGATTCGGGACAACCCTAGTCAGGACGCCTCTATGGCCATGCACGTTGTCATTGCCTATGCATTGAGTCTTTGCTCATTTATCTTCTTGCTGTGCAGGACCGGACTGTTTGCTTTTTCTCTCTAAAATTATTTTATGACCATGTATGTTTATGTTGTCTGATTTTTGACATGTATTACTGCTATTTGTGGTGTTTAACTGTATTTTCTATGATAATAAAAGAACTGAATTAAAAAAAATTATCAATTTACAAAATGCAAATAAAATCAATATTTGGTGTGACCGCCCTTTTTGGCTTCAAAACTGAATCAATTCTTCTAGGTACATTTGCACACAGGTTTTTTTAAGTTGGGTTGTTTAAAACTTCATGGGGAACTAAACACAGATCTTCTGTGGATGTAGGCTGCTTCAAATCCTTCTGTCTCTTAATGTAATGTCAGACACACTCTATGTTGAGATCAGGGCTCTGTGGGGGGGCCAAACCATCACTTCCAGGACTCCTTGTTCTTTACACTAAAGACATTTTCCTGCTGCTGCGGAATACATTTGGCCCCAATTGAAGGCTTTCCTGATGATTTGACATGATGGGTAAGTATCTGCCAGTACTTCTCAGCATTGAGGACACTTTTAATCGGGCAATGTTGAAGACCATAGACAACACAGCAGTCGGCCAAGGAAACTTATTGCTGAAGATTAAAGACGCATCTTTCTTCCATTCAACAATGGCAGAAGGTGCTCTGGACTCCAAATAAAAGAATAGGCTATTGCCCTCAAACATGAAGCCACATTTCCTCCACTTTCTGTCATCACCCAGCCGAGAGAAGTGCTGTTTGGAGCCACAGTCATCTTGCCATCTGACAGGTGCCCTCTTGAGCTTTTTGTTTCTTATAGGTTCTCTGGACTGATGAATTAAAATGTGAATTATTTGCCTGTAGCAGAAGGCAGTTTGTTCGCAAAGGGCTAGAGAGCGGTGAAATAATTAGTCTGCTGGCAACAGTAAAGCATAATAAAGTTTGTGGCTGCATTTCTGCAAATGGAGTTGGAGATTTGGTCAGCAGCAATGGTGTCCTCAATGCTGAGAAAAATACAGGCAGATATCTATCCATTATGCCATACCATCAATGAGGCATGTGAATGGCCCCGAATTTATTCTGCAGCACTACTACCCCAAACATACAGCCAATGTCATTAAGAACTATCTTTAGCATAAAGAATAACAAGGAGTCCTAGAAGTGATGGTTTGGCCCCCACAGGCCCCCACAGAGCCCTGATCTCAAGCAACATCAAGTCTGTCTAAAATTACATGAGGAGACCGAAGGTTTTGAGGCAGCCTATATCCACAGAAGATCAGTGTTTAGTTTTCAAAGATGTTTGAATGCATTTTATACGTCGACAGAATAGCACTCCTGGGCAAAGGGACGTATATATACGTCCCCTTTTAAGGAAGCAGCATTGTGAACGTGTGAGCCCGCCCGTGTTCTTTATCGCTGCGGGGATACCCGCGATCGTCTTAACGGTGAGGAAGAACGTGGAGATGCTGATGTAAACAAGCATCTCCCCGCTCTGCTTGGTGACAATGACGGTGATCGCGGCTTACTGTAATCGGAAGCGGTGGATCACTCTTGTCACATACAGCCCATCCCCACTACAGTAAGAATCACTCACTAGGGCCCACTTAACCCTCTACAGGGCCACCTAGTTCACCCCCTTCACTGCCAGTGTAATTTTCACAGTAATCTGCAGTAATCTGTGCATTTGTCAAGTGTGCGATGTGTCCGCCATAATGTCGGTCACGATTAAAAATCGCAGATCACGGCCAGTACTAGTGAAAAAAAAAAAAAAAAAAACATAATTAATAAAAATGCCATAAAACTATCCCCTATTTTGTAGATGCTATAACTTTTGCGCAAACCGATCAATAAATGCTTATTGCGATTTTTTTTTTTCTATTTTGTTTGTAGTGCAAGAAATAAAAACCGCAGAGGTGATCAAATGGCACCAAAAGAAAGCTCTTTTTGTGTGTGGGGGGGGGGGGGGGGGGGAGGATGCCAATTTGGTTTGGAAAACAGAGCACGACTGTGCAATTGTCAGTTAAAGCGACGGAGTGCTGAATCGCAAAAAGTGGCCTGGTCTCTGACCAGCAAACTGGTCTGGGGGCTTAAGTGGTGAACACACCTACATCTGAAGGCTTTCTTAATTTACAGCATTTTTCCACACCTGCCTAAAACTTTTGCATAGTACTGTACATAAGTATGTTAAAGCAGTTGTAAACTCTATAAACAGGTGTTTAGCGCCAATATTACAGTGCAAAAAGTCTGAATAATAGTAGAAGCGCAAAGTACTAAAATAGGTTTCACAGTAATTCTGAAAGGCGAACCATGAAATCAACCATCCACAGCTACATCACATGTATTGATTCTTCTGAAAGTGCTTTGGAACTCGTCCACCAGCTCTTGGTGAATTCAACACTCACCGGAAGCAATTGCTGTCATTACAACAGCATTAAAGAGCGTAACACATGACACAATCCCTCTGGAAGCTGTACAGCAACCCACATTCAGTGGCGCCTCTCAGATGTACTCCAGCTTTCACATGAGCATCCTCTGTTCTTTTATGTAAATTGATATTTTTATTTTACTATTTTAGATCATTTTATAAATCTATTTTCAGTTCATATCGGTATCCATCTGTTTTTCATGTGTGCGTGTTGGTGTTTTTTAATTTTCTCTGAAGATTTTAGATCCTAGAAGTCATAGGTGAACAACAATATAACCAAAAAATGTTTCTTGCCTGAACCAGAAGTGAAAAGACATAAACAGGTGACCTCCGGTTTGCATCCATTTATGTCTACCAAAATGGAAAAAAGATCCAACCCATTCCCGCTTTTTTTTTTTTTCCCCCGTACATAAAAGTCTTGTGGGTGATGTGTAAATTGAAGTCTATTTACTCCCACCTGCCTGTAGACTGGATTAATTTGAAAAACTTGACAGACAGATCCAGACTGAGTTCCTGCGTGAAAGGCCATTAGGCAGGTCAAATATTTTATTTTAAAGTTTGTGTGATTTATTTTATTTTAAGCTTTCAAATTATTTGGTTCAGAAGTTGAGGCCCCCAAAAACACAGATCCCAATTTGCCATTAGTATTAATAATATACCATTGTGATGGTAGACATCTGAGTGAGTGATGCTGGACAACTAGGATAGCAGAAGGGGCCTTTGAATTAAAATCCATTTTTACATATGGTCTTGTATATTTCTGTATATGATTCGGCTTGAAATTTGCATTTGTATAATGCAGTCCTTTCCCTTTCCCTTTTTTTTTTTTTTTTTTTTTTTTTTTAATATCCCGATCTGTTGCGTGATGCAGCATCATGTAAATGGAAGAAAAAACTGCAATGCCTAAATCATCACTTAAGGCTGCTGTCCTATGCATAGATTATGTGAAAATCTCTTGAGTTTCAGCAAGCTTACCATAGAGCTTCCTTTGTAAAAAACCAAAGAGTTAGTACTTGGATTTCAGCCAGAAATAAAGAATACTTACCCTTGTGCCATTCTGTCCCATTTAGTTGAGACTCTGGCAGCAGATGCAATTCAGTGTAATTGTTGGCACAAGAGCCAAATGCTCCCTGAATAGCCTCTTCCTAGTAAATGACAGGGCTGTGGAGGTTTTGCACTGCATCAAATCACTGTATTGATTAAGTGCAATAGAAGAGACTATTGTAAGTGTGTATAACATCTTCTAGGCAGGCGGTTGAAAGAAGATGCAGTTCTGGCAATGAAAATTAGGGAAAACATTCCTTAACCAAACTGCTGGATATATCACTTTTTCCACATCTGTGATGAACTGACTTGTATAAAGTGTCTGCAGTTGTTTCAATCCAGACGTTTTTAGAAAATGATCTTCAAGGTTTTCATAGTTTGTTCTCTTTTATTCTTTTATTTTGAAGCAGATTTGGAAATCAGACCAGAAACTTCAGACTTTACTCTGATGGAAAACATTTTGTTGGCGAAAAGAGGTTTGAGTCCATCCATGACCTGGTGACCGATGGCCTGATCACCCTGTATATCGAGACCAAGGCAGCAGAGTACATTGCCAAGATGACCATAAACCCGATTTATGAACATATAGGTTATACCACCTTAAACCGAGAGCCAGCGCACAAGAAGCAAATGCCAGCTGTGAAAGAGCCACATGATGAGAGGGACTCATCGGGGGAAGATGTCACTGCGGAGAAAAGGGTGAGCAGTGGCATTGATTCTTCCACTTAATTGTCTTGTTTTAATAAGCCACCTTAGTTTACACCCAAAGCTTATATTTCAGTTGATGGCGGATAGTAGTGGGTAAAGCTTTTTTTTTTTTTTGTGTGGGTCTGTGTCGCTTAACCACTTAAGACCCGGACCAAAATGCAGGTAAAGGACCTTGCCCCTTTTGCGATTCGGGACTGCGTCGTTTTAACTGACAATTGCGCGGTCGTGCGACGTGGCTCCCAAACAAAATTGGCGTCCCTTTTTCCCCACAAATAGAGCTTTTCTTTTGGTGGTATTTGATCACCTCTGCGGTTTTTATTTTTTGCGCTATAAACAAAAATAGAGCGACAATTTTAAAAAAAATGCAATATTTTTTACTTTTTGCTATAATAAATATCCTCCAAAAATATATAAAAAAAACATTTTTTTTCCTCAGTTTAGGCCGATACGTATTCTACGTATTTTTGGTAAAAAAAATCGCAATAAGCGTTTATCGGTTGGTTTTCCCAAAATTTATAGCGTTTACAAAATAAGGGATAGTTTTATTGCATTTTTATAAAAAAAAATTTTTTTACTACTAATAGCGGCGATCAGCGATTTTTTTTTTTTTCCTCGTGACTGCGACAATATGGCGGACAATTTTGACACATTTTTGGGACAATTGTCATTTTCACAGCAAAAAATGCATTTAAATTGCATTGTTTACTGTGGAAATGACAGTTGCAGTTTGGGAGTTAACCACAGGTGGCGCTGTAACTTTCGCTGTGACTGTGTGTGTGTGTTTAAAACTGTAGGGGGGTGTGGCTGTAGGTGTGAAATCATCGATCGCGCCCTCCTATTACAGGGATGACGCGATCGATGCTGCGGCCACAGAGAAGCACAGGGAAGCCGTGTTTACACACGGCTCTCCCCATTCTTCCGCTCCAGGGACGGATCGCCGCACTGCAGCTGCGATCGGGTCCGCGAATCCCGCAGTCCCTGTCCTGGAGCGCGCCGCGGGCGCGCGCCCGTGACCCACCGCTGGGTACTAAAATCAACGTGTATATATACGTTCATGTGCCCAGCCGTGCCATTCTGGCGACGTAAATGTGCAGTAGGCGGTCCTTAAGTGGTTAAACTCCTAATTTAATTATCCGGTTTTGAGATCAGCAACTGCCTGAGGGCGCACTGTTCATTTTTTTTAAATTTGCAATTGAGCAAAGAAAACCTGCTTTTTATAGGTGCTTTTTTTTTAAAGAGAAACTAACCCGTATCTGGGCACCAAAACTGCAATTTAATTCATTTTTATTATTCAAAGCAAACTTCTCCATCCACCTATGTCTTCATGCTTTATTTTGCTGATAAATAACTTTGGAACACACTCCCTAGCATTTCTGGCCTTGGCCGTCTTGCGTAAGGGCAGACGATTCCTGTACTTCCTCAAATCCTTCTGCCCCCAGCACAGGCATGCAGGTAGTAGGGTGTGCTTAGCTGAGAAGACCCATCCTCCCCTCCTGAAGGCTCCTGGCATGTATGACATCATGAAAAAACAGGACAAGTAACGTAATGGAAAAGTATAAAATTATTAAATATGATAGTAAAGTATATATCTATTTACTGATGAGTAGCATAAGGGTTAATATAGTCAGTGTTGATTGAGAGAGTGAAGTGATGCTTGATACAGTACAGATGAAATACCGCATTTTTCGCTGCATAAGAGGCACCTGACCATAAGATGCACCTAGGTTTTAGAGGAGAAAAACAAGAAAAAAAATATTCTGAATCAAATGGTATATTAAAAGTTAGTATACTAATACTACTATAGGTGGGTGGTGAACACGCAGCAAACTGGGTGTCACCCCCATAGCAACACCTTTGACACCTCCCATGTTTTGGCACTCGGGGCGGACCGCTCCTCCTTGGTATGCCCCTGCCAGGATGCACCGCACATCCTGTCCTCTTTCCTCCACAGAGAAGCCAAGTGCCAGTATTCTGACATGGCGACAGCAAGGCTGGTCAGTATTCACTCCATAACATGCACAGACATTCCTCCAAAAAAAATGGGGGGGGGGGGGGTGTATGTCTTATAGAGCGAAAAATAAGGTAACTTGCACGCCATGAAAAAAAGTAAAATACTTTTTGAGATGGCAGATAACAGAAAATAGCAGTCTCCGGCCTCCCTCATTTCTTATCAGAGGGACCAAGCCTGCAGACAGCCTCCGGCTGCTGAGTTTCAATGCCCATAATTGCTGCTGTCCCATTGTAAAGCCCCTCTGACCTGGCAGGGTGTGAATTGGTTACCTGCTATGAGAATTGGTGACAACTGCTACCTCTCAGTCCTCTCATATTTGGGAGGCAGTCCAGAAGCTTAATAAATATCTGAGCTGTTTGGTCAGTGCAGCTACTGCTAATTTGTTGCTCTGTGAATTATTTTCCTGGTTTTAGTGCAATACAAGACAGTAACTCAATATGAGGATTGTCCAATAACCTAAAGACACACAGACACGCAGAGACACACACACACACACACACACACACACAGACACACACACACACACACACACACACACACACACACTGAAATAAGTTTAAACATATCACGCAATCTTCACCACATGTTGGTAAAACAACTCATACATACAAAGAAACCAAAACAAATAAGTTCAGAAATTCAACTTATGTGTAATAAAATGACACAGGGAAAAATTGAACACGCTAACTGAAATGTATTTAATACTTGGTACAAAATCCTTTGTTAGTAATGACCACTTCAAGACGCCTCCTGTATGGAGAAACTAGTCGCATGCATTCCTCAGGTGTGATTTTGACGCAATCTTCCACACATAGTTTTCAAATCTTGAGGGTTTCGTTGGCCTCTTCTTCTATGAACTCAGATCTTTTAGTTGTTTCCATAGATTTTCTAATTGATTCAAGTCAGGTGTTTGGCTGGGCCATTGTAGCAGCTTTATTTTCTTTCTTTTGAAACCAATTCCCTGGCTTTGTGTTTGGGATCATTGTCTTGCTGAAATGTCCACCCTTATTTCATCTTCATCATCCTGATAGATGGCAGTAGATTTTTATCAAGATTGTCTACGTTTTTTCATTTATCCTTCCTTTTAAGGACATGAAGCTGAAAAACGGCCCCACACCATGATGTTCCCACCTCCAAACTTCACTGTTGTTATGGGGGTGTTTTTGGAGTAATGTGCCATTTGACCTTCAAACATGGCGAGTATTATGGAATCCGAAGCAGGGCTGTGGAGTCGGTAGATAAATATTTTGACTCCTCAGTTTTTTTGTACTCCCAACTCCGACTCCTCTGTATTAATATGTAAATGTATTTTATACATTCCTTGAAGGAAAGTAAGGCAACTATAAAGGGGAAGTTCGATTCCACTGGCGCCACCCTTGGGGCTGCTTTTGCTAATCTCGTGTTACCGCGTGTTACGTAAAAGTTTGGTAAGAGGCGATTTGCGTTCCTTTCCGGACTTGACGTGCCAGTTTGGACTTCCACCCTGGATGCTTTTCCGCTACTATCAGTTGCGGCATGCCTTCCGGGCCCAGTTCCGTACACCTCCTATCATCCAGGCCGATGTTGAGGATTTGCTGGCTCAGAGCTCTCTCTCTCTCTCTCTCTCCCTCTCCCTCTCTCTCCCTCTCCCTCTCTCTCCCTCTCCCTCTCTCTCCCTCTCCACCTTGTACCTGACAATTCTTATTAAGGACCCCCCCAAGATAGATTCACTATGGAGAAAGTGGGAGGGAGATATCCCATGCCTGGACAGGGAGGCGTGGGAGGAATGCTTTGAAGATAGCTACAAGTTGGTGATCTCCTCTAGGGATAAATTGATACAAACTAAGTTTTTACATAGGGTGTACTTTACACCTCGGAGACTGCATGGGATCTATCTGGACTGCCCGTGATGTTGCTCTCTGGAGGGTACTTATCAGTGAGAGGCTAGGTTACCCATGGGCGCTGCGTTCCCTGTAACAGCAGAACCCAACACTATGGAAAGTATAAGTATTGCCGCTCCTAATTGTGCGTTGCGTGCCATATAGTGAAGCACATGAAAAGCATGCTTCTTCACGGTCACTTAACGTGTTTGTTTTGCGGTTACGTGAGGCACTGCATGCATTGGTCTTTATTCTTACAGTAGAGAAATCATTAGTTATAACTTTGTGAATTGGGACATTTAAACTTGCTTTTTTTATTTTTTATTATTCCAATCTAAATTTAGTCTGAGTCGGTGCATTGTTTTCCGACTCTGACTCCAGGTACCCAAAAACTCCACGACTCCGACTCCACAGCCCTGATCGAAGAGTTCAATTTTGGTCTCATCTGACCAGACTATATTCTCCCAGTATTTCACAGGCTTGTCCTAAATGTTGTTTAGCAAGCTTAAACATGCGTTTTCTTTAGCAACTGAGTCTTGCATAGTGAGCATTCATACAGGCCATGGCGGTTGAGTGCATTATTTATTGTTTTCTTTGAAACTATTGTACCTGGTAATTCCAGGTCTTTCTGAAGAGATCCACAAGTGGTCCTTGGCTTTTGGACAACTCTTCTGATAATTATTTTAACTCCTCTGTCAGAAATCTTGTAAGGAACACCTGGTTGTGGCCGGTTTATGGTGAAATTATGTTCTTTCCACTTCCGGATTATGACCCCAGCAGTGCTCATTGGAACATTCAGAAGTTTTTTTTGTAACCAATTACCTCCCAGTATGTTTTGCAATAATAAGGTTGCAAAGGTCTTGAGAGAGCTCTTTGCTTTTACCCATCATTAGATGTTTGTATGACACCATGGTAATGAGGCACCTTTTTATAGGCCATCAGTTGAGACTGAACCAGCTGATACAATTTTCACCGACAAAGAGCAGATTGCTTTCAAATTGCTGATAGGTTTCAGCTGTTTTCTTTGCTTTCCATGCCTTTCTGCACCTCCCTGTCTTTGGGTGTTCACTCCTTTTCCCTGTGTCACTCCCTTTTATTACACATAACTTAATTTCTGAACTTATTTGTAGGGATGCACCGAAATTTTGGCCGCCAAAACACATCGGCCGAAAATTGCCTTTTCGGCAATTTGCCGAAAGAGAAAAAAAGCTGATAATGGAGCTGAAAATGGTGTGGTTGTCGTATAGCGCAGAAGAGAGGAGAGCCGTCTGGTTGAATAGAGTGCTGTGAACATAACAGATTTCATTTCAATAGCTGCGTGTTCCGCGTCATGCACTGTCACATACAGCCCCTCCTCTTTGTCCGGGCACTTTGCTAGACAGATCCCCAGTCCAATCTGTCTGTCAACCAGGCGGCGAGGACTCTCCTCTCTCTTCCCTCTATTCCCCGGCACAAACTGGCTACATTGATCTCTTGTATCATGTCTGCAGTCTCTGACCATCTCTCCTGTACCATCTCTCCTGTACCATGTCCCCTGTATCTGACCCTCTCTTGTATAAAAATATTTTTTTTTAAATTCAGTATCGATTTCTGTTTTCAGCCTAGTGTATTTTTCATTTTCAGTATCTGTTTTGGCACCAAAAAACCCATTTGGTGTAATTTTTATTTTGGTTTCTTTGTATGTATGGATTGCACGGGTTGTTACCGACACATGGTGAACATTTCATGTCAATAGCACCTTTAGAAATCTCTATAGATATATATATTAGATAGATATAGAGAGAGAGATATCTATCTATCTATTCTATCCTTTTTAAATATAAAAAGTTCTTAACCTTTCCAAAATATTCCCACCCTTTAGTTTTCAGTGGCATTGCCTTTCTGTTCTTTTATAAAACCTCTACTTTTTGGACAACCTCATGTATTATACAGATTCTTTACTGGTCTAAATGTTTGTGTGTGTGTGTGTGTGTGTGTGTTTTTTTTTTTATTAAGTTGGAGAACTTTATTAGTTTGACCCATTTGTATTCTATTCTCAAGCTTCTCTCTATGAAGTCAGCACATCAAAGGTTCAAAACGTTCTTAAAGTATTTTGGAAAAAAAAGTTGACATCTAGGTCTTTCCCGGCCTCTTCTGTCTGCATATTTCCTGAACTGACGGCAAAGTTTACCCATTTATAAATTATTCTGTTCATTAACGGTCGGAGATGTGAAGTCTTTACACCTCACTAGTTCTTGCCTGTCAGAACCTGGCAGCTCCTGAAATAAAATGTATACTTTTTTTTCCCATCAGAACTTCTAGTGTGACTTAACCCCTTCCCTACCAGCCCATAGGGGAATCACGTCATGGTGATCCCCTCGCCGATGAGACAGGACGTTGCACAACGTCCTGTCTTCACGGCGTTCTAGGGCGCGCGCGCCGCCGGCAACACCCGCGATCCCGCGCGTGCCCGACGGCCGTGATTGCCGCCGGGCACCCGCGATTTCCGGCAATCACGGCAGGAGTGTGGATCTGTGTGTGTAAACACACAGATCCACCTCCTGTCAGCGGTGAGGAGACTGATGTGTGTTCCCAGTACAGAGGAACACACATCGATCTCCTCCCCCTGTGAGTCCCCCTCCCCCTACAGTTAGAACATACTTTAGGACACATTTTAACCCCTTCAGCGCCCCCTAGTGTTAACCCCTTCCCTGCCAGTCACATTTACACAGTAATTAGTGCAGTTTTATAGCACTAATCGCTGTGTAAATGTGAACGGTCCCAAAAACGTGTCAAAAGTGTCCGATATGTCCGCCGCAACGTCACGGGCACAAAAAAAAAACGCAGATCCCCGCCATTACTAATAAAAAATAAAAATGCCATAAATCTATCACCTATTTTGTAGACGCTATAACTTTTGCGCAAACCAATCAATATACGATTATTGCGTTTTTTTTATTTTTTTACCAAAAATACGTAGAATACGTATCGGTCTAAACTGAGGGGAAAAAAGGTTTTTTTTAAAAAAATATTGTGAGATGTATTAAATAAAAAGGAAAAAATATTGTGGTTTTTTTTAAATTGTCGCTCTTCTTTTGTTTATAGCGCAAAAAATTAAAACCGCAGAGATGATCAAATACCACCAAACGAAAGCTCTATTTGTGTGGGGAAAAAAACATAATGATTTAATTTGGGTACAGTGTTGCACGACCGCGCAATTGTCATTCAAAGTGCAACAGCGCTGAAAACTAAAAATTGGTCTGGGCAGGAAGGGGGTGAAAATGCCCTGTATGGAAGGGGTTAATTGGGTTGTTGACTGTGCTTATCACAGTGTGTTTTTTTTTTTTTGAGTTTACATATAGGGAAATGCTGTCCTCCTAGATGTAAAACTGATGCAAGCTTAGGTAACAAGGACCCACTCTACCTTACTTCTGCCCTTCTTTTAGCCCATGAGGCTTTGCAAGGCTGACAGTTACAAGCATAACAGAACTTGTAGTTCCGCAACAGCTGGAGGACCATCTATTTGAGACCCCTGTTAGCCTGTCTACTCCCACAGAAACCAGCAGAGGAGTAACTTTATTTCAATGGCATCAAGTTCAGAACTGAACTTTCCAGGCAAAAAGTTAAATGCATTGAACTTGCATACACGTGACATGTCTTACCTGCCAAAGGATCTCCTAAATCCAAGGCCTGCTGAACAGGGGATTAAGCAAGGCTTCTATGAAGACGGTGACGATATGCAAATGTTGTTCACTTAGCACAGGGATACAGGGTAGGGTATATTTCTCTATAGACAACACCAATATACTGTATTTGCTTTATTGTGAGGCTACCAGCTCATAGAAATATAAAGACTTGGCTTGATCTTGCATAAACCAGAGTAGTGAAAGAACCTTGAAGGCAGAAGTTTTTTTTGTTTTATTTTTTAAAACTTAATGCAGTTGGTGCATTAAGGTAAAAATACCCCCCCCCCCCTAAATACGTACCTGAGCCCGATATCAGTCCAGCGATTTACATGAGAGCAACGTCTCTGACCCCCCCCCCCCCTCTCTCTCTCTCTCTCTCTCTCTCTCTCTCTCTCTCTCTCTCTCTCTCTCTCTCTCTCTCTCTCTCTCTCTCTCTCTCTGACCCCCCTCTCTCTCTCTCTCACCCCCTCTCTCTCTCTCTCTCTCTCTGACCCCTCTCTCTCTCTCACACCCACTCTCTCTCACACACCCACTCTCTCTCTCTCTCTCTGACACCCCCCTCTCTCTCTCTCTCTCTGACACCACCCCCCTCTCTCTGACACCACCCCCCTCTCTCTCTCCCCTATTTATTTATTTTTGCCTGCTTTGGAAACCGCTGCTTGCTATTGCATGCCATAATTAAACATATGATCTAGAACACCCAGATCATTCTCCATTATGGATTCCCCCAGTTGTAAACCCCCCCCCCCAGTATGTATGATGCATGCATATTCCTAGCCCCCAAATGCATAACTTTACATTTGATTAGTTGTGATAGTCCAGAGATTAATGCTGCTGAGACCAAGTCTTGGCAAATGGACGAGCTGTAATCTCTGGGCTGCCTACATTTAAACAACCACGGCTTATGATAATGTAATCGGCTATGAGACTTCCTGTTTACTTCCTAGTTGATAATGAAACATCTTGTTCTTGGTCTGGTAGGAAGTCATAGATATGTGCCCTGCACTGGGAAAGAACAGACACATTTCATAATGCTCTTTTATTAAGACATGGAAACGTTTTGGGTTTTGTGGTGTTCTAATGAATCCACTTTCAGTCAAACTTTATTGTCCCAACTCTGTTCTCATCTAAAATCGGATGTCTGCACATGGCTTTTATATGAGGACATGAAAGAACACATTCCCAATAGAATGATTTCACATATTAATGATTTGCCAGAAAACTAAACATGTTGCTGGGGTCTGAAGTAGGTTTGAGATGTCAAAATTAAGTAGGATTCCACCCAAAGTTGGCCTTGGTTTGGGGTGGAATGAATATTTAGTTGCAAGAATTAAAATGCTTCACTTTTCTATTAAAGGGGTTGTAAAGGTAAAAAAAATTCTCTAAATAGTTTCCTTTACCTTAGTGCAGTCCTCCTTCACTTACCTCATTTAAATGTCCTTATTTCTTCTGAGAAATCCTCACTTCCTGTTCTCCTGTCTGTAACTAAACACAGTAATGCGACACTTTCTCCCTGGTGTGGAGAAAGCCTCTTGAGAGGACGAGCAGGAGTGTCAGGACACTCGCTGCAGATAAAGGAGCTGTGTGTTAGTGGGCGTCCTGACACTCCTGCTCTCCCCCTCCCCACTCAAGAGGCTTTCTCCACACCAGGGAAAAGGCTTCGCATAACGATGTGTAGTTACAGACGGAAGAACAGGAAGTGAGGATTTCTCAGAAGAAATAAGGACATTTTAAAAGCAAAATCGAAAGGATGAGGTAAGTGAAGGAGGACTGCACTAAGGTAAAGGAAGCTATTTAGGGGAATTTTATTTTTTACCTTTACAACCCCTTTTAACACTGCAGAATGTCAAAACTGTGCATTTTAACCACTTAAAGACCCCCGCACGCACATATACGGCCACAACATGGCTCGTACAGGCACAAGGGCGTAAATTTACGTCCCCGCCTGAGTGCGGTTCGGGGGTCCCATCGGGACCCCCTCCGCGGCGTGCGGGGGTCCCCCTACCTCTGGGAGCGATCCGGGATCTGGGGGCGGATGTCGGCGAATATCCGCCCCCCCCGCGATCGCTCCCAGCCAATGGGAGCGCGCTCCCAGCCTGTCACTTCCTCCTCCTGTGTTTACACAGGAAGGAGGAAATGATGTATTCTCTCATCGCAGCGCTGTTTCCCCAGCGCTGCTGATGAGAGAAGACATGACAAGTAAGTGTGCACCAACACAACACTGACACACACTCACATAGGCATATTAACCCCTTGTGATGGCCCCCCCCCCCACCCCCCTGTCACAGTGTTACTGAATGCAGTGATTTAATCACTGCATTTAGTGTCAGTGTGACAGGCACTGTAAAAAACAGTTAGTGTTAGGTTCAGGATAGCCCCCCCACCCCCCTAATAAAGTTTTAACCCCCTGATCACCGCCCTAGTTAACCCTTTCACTCCCTATTGCCAGCGTCACTAAGCGATCATTTTTCTGATCGCTGTATTAGTGTCGCTGTTCCCGCTAGGTAGCTATTTTTTTTTATTGCGATTTTTTTTTTTTTTACTAAAGACATGTGGCTAAATAAATTTTGGCCTAAATGTTTGACTAAAATTTAGTTTATTTGATTTTTTTTTAACAAAAAGTAAAAAATAGTGGGTTTTTTTCAAAAATGTCGCTCTATTTTTGTATATAGCGCAAAAAATAAAAATCGCAGAGGTGATCAAATACCACCAAAAGAAAGCTCTATTTGTGGGAAGAAAAGGACGCAAATTTTGTTTGGGAGCCACGTCGCACGACCGCGCAATTGTCTGTTAAAGCGACGCAGTGCCGAATCGCAAAAACACCTTGGGTCATTTACCAGCGTATTGGTCCGGGTCTTAAGTGGTTAAACACTACATACATTTATAATTTATATGGTCTAATTTTAAATGTTATTGATACTGCTAAACCTAGCCAATGAATATATATATATGCCTACTTTTCTTTCAATAGCCAGGCAGCTATGATGTCTAGTATCTGACACCCATATAGTGTCACTCCTCTCCCACCTATACTATCCAATGCTAAATGACAGCTCAGATAGTGAAGTTTTTCTAGCTTTGAAAGCTTCAGCTGCATCACTTAGTGGCTTGGCTCAAACCGGCTCAGTTAGAATACACTGAGGAGAAAGACTGACCACACACAGGATCTATGAACTACATTCATGCACATGTACCTAGCAATTACATACACAGGTAGACTATAAGCAGTAAGTATTGGGATTAAATTGTGGTCACTTTATCATTATTTTCATCATTATTATTATACAGGATTTTTATAGTGCCAACAGTTTACACATCGCTTTACAACAAAAGGACAGACTGTACAATTGCAATACAATGTAATACAGTAAAGAGCTTGGTGGAATAGTCTTTACAGGAGCATGTTCTAGCCAGCTTGGGAGGTTGCTTCAAAAACGAGCTGATGTGTTTTTTATAAATGCATAAAATACTAATGTTGATTTAACCACTTCCATACCGGGCCAACTCTGGCATTCCTCTCCTTACAAGTAAAAATCATAAATTTTTTGCTAAAAAATCAATCAAAACCCCCAAACATTATACAGTAGTAAAACCTTGGATTGCGAGCATAATTTGTTCCAGAAACATGCTTGTAATTCAAAGCACTTGTATATAAAAGCAAATTTCCCTATAACAAATAATGTAAACTCAAATGATTCCTTTCACAACCATTTATTCAGAAGTCTTGCAGTTTAGAGTCCATATAAAAACATTATAGCCATGTGGTTGTGTAACCATCAAATTTCCACGCTGGGTTTAGAAGCAAAATCCAGCAGAAGGTACAACATTTAGCAACTTACACGGCGGATGAATAAAACGGGCTCATCTGAGGTTGCAGGCATCCGCGATAAAGCTGTCCACATAGACCACCCCTCGCACCTCCGGCTCTCACCACTGTTGGTCTGCAATCGTGACTGGGAATACTACCCTGCAGTAGAACGATCTAATAGCGTGGCTTGAACTGCTCGTGGAGTGCAGTGTGGAAGGGATGACATCAATGGTGGTGTGGAGGAGGGTCTATTTTGACAGCTTATCTAAATTTTTTCTGTGGGGTCCCAATCCTGCTCAGTTTTTCAGAAAAAAAAAAATGTTGATTTTATATGAAAGACCAAGCATGATTATTTACTGTATACTATGCAATTATTGCAGCCAAATGCATGCAGTGCCTCTTGATTACCACATTCCATGCACTATTACACATACCAACCCATTAAGGCAGATTATGTAAACAGATGAAAGGTTCTGTTTTGTAGTCTGTTATTTAACAATTTGTCTTACAGTGAGGGCTGGTGGATAACCACGATGCCTTGTTTATCTAACATGTGATAAGACATGGCTTTGTATGTCTGATTTCAGGAAGTAGGCTTGGTAAAATACAATAAAGCTCCTTGTCCCTCAGATTACCCTTACATAAGGATTGTTGTAACCGCTTGATGATATATAGTCAATCGCCACTTATACAGTGTATGTACGTATAGAACTGTTTGTTTGTAACTGCACCTGAACTCTTGAAATTTTAAAATTGAGTGAATAGTTACCTTGTGAAAGAATATCGGAAATTCTCATATCGGTTGCCATAAGTATAATTTTAAATATATTTTTTTATTATTTAAGACAGGAATGAAGCTGTTTATATTTAATAAACAAAACACAAAAAGACACAAGTCCATCTAGTTCAACCCAAAAAAATAATTATTATACCGAATAAATAAATCAGTTGATCCAGATGAAGGAGATATATATATATATATATATATATATATATATATATATATATATATATATATATATATATATATATATATATATATATATATATATATATATATATATATATATATATATATTGCACAGTTGTGCTCATAAGTTTACATACCGTGGCAAAATGTGTTATTCCTTGGCCATTTTTTCAGAGAATATGAATAACACAAACTTTTCTTTCACTCATGGTTCGTGTTTGGCTGAAGACATTTATCAACTGTGTTTACTCTTTTTAAATCATAATGGCAACATAACCTACCCAAATGACACTGATCAAAAGTTTACATACCCCCGTTCTTAATACCGTGTATTGGCCCTTTTAACATTGACAGCTTGAAGTCTTTTGTGGCATTTGTGGATGAGGCTTTTTATCTTAAATAATAAAGCTGCCCATTCTTGCCAAAAAGCCGCCAATTTCTGTAAATTCTTGGTTTGTTTTGCATTAATTGCACATTTTGAGATCTCCCCAGAGTGGCTCAATGATATTGAGGTCAGGAGACTGAGATGGCCACTCCAGAACCTTCACTTTATTCTGCTGTAGGCAATGACGGGTCGACTTGGCATTGTTTTGCATCAATGTCATGTTGCAATGTCCAAGTACGTCCCATGCGCAGCTTCCTGGCTGATGAATGCAAATGTTCTTCCAGTATTTTTTGATAACATACTGCATTCATCTTGCCAACAATTTTGACTAAATCTACTGTGCATTTTGTAGCTCACACATCCTCAAATCATCAGTGATCCACCTCCGTGTTTCACAGTAGAAATGGTGTACCTTTCATCATAGGCCTTGTTGATTCCTCCCCAAATGTAGCATTAATGGTCGTGGCAAAAAAGCTAAATGTTGGTCTCATCACTCCAAATGACTTTGTGCCAGAAGGTTTGAGGCTTGTCTCTGTGCTGTTTGGCGTATTGTAAGCAGGATACTTTGTGGCATTTGCGTAGTAATGTTTTTTTTCTGGTGACTCGACCATGCAGCCCGTCTTTTGTCAAGTGCCTCCTTATTGTGCATCTTGAAACAGCCACACCACATTTTCAAAGAGTCCTGTATTTCTCCTTATTTTTGTGGGTTTTTCTTTGCATCCCAAACAATTTTCCTGGCAGTTGTGGCTGAAATTTTAGTTGGTCTACCTGACTGTGGTTTGGTTTCAACAGAACTCCTAACTTTCCATTTCTTGATTAGAGTTTTAACACCGCTTTTTTTTCTCTTTCCCCATGACTCAGAATCCAGAAACGTCAGTGCAGCACTGGATGAACGATGCAAGGGTCTGTCAGGAGTGCAGAAACTCATTGACCTTTTTGCACACACGCATTACAAGCAAACATATCACAGATGAGGGTGGTTACCTTTTAATAGCCATTCAAACCCCTTTGTGTCAACTTGTGTGCATGTTATCGGGTCAAAATCACCAGGGTATGTAAATTCTTGATCTGGGTCATTTGGATAGTTTTTGTTGCCATTACGATTTAAAGAGTAAACACAGTTGATTGATAATAAATGACTTCATTCAAACACTAATCATGAGTGAAAAATGTTTGTGTTATAATTTATATTCTCTAAAAAAAAAATGGCGAAGGAATCCTTCTGCCAGGGTATGCAAACTTATGAGCACAACTGTGTGTGTAATGTATAAATAAAAAAAAATATATATAATTTATAATATCGTCATGTTTCCTAGATCCAATACAATGGGCGCATTCCGCCAATTCAGCTAAGCATCAGCATTATGTCGTAAATCTGTTTATTTGATATTCTGATGAAATGTGAGCGAGATTTTCATGGTCAGAGTCCTCCTGCTGTATAGTAATACTGTTATCCAGAAAGTATGTTTTCTATTCTATCCAACAAACGCTGGGAAATAATTGCTGAATGAGTGGGTCACTTTCTGTGTGCAATAGTATGAAAATCTGTGGCTTGTAGTAAATGAGAATGCAGTCTTTTCCTGTTTCAATAGTTTTATTAAGGTTTTCAAGTAAATTAAAGCAGAAGATGCAGGATTTTAATTTGTATGAAAGACTCTCAAATAGATCTGATATGGTCAAGTGATGTAGAATTTTTTTTTTCTTTTTTGTGTGGTTGCTCAACATCAAGTGGGATCAAACAAATATTAATAGTTTTTTGTTAAAATACTTGACCAAAATAGTCAGGTCAGTGTCATATACTAGAGCCTACTGCAAACTGAAAGCAAACAAGTTGTTCCCACTAACTCGCACTATACATAATAACTGGAAATGCGCTGTATAAAGTATTACCATTGTAATATAAATAGGCAGGGGCCAGATCAGTCTAAACAGGATACTGTGAATCAGGCCTAGCAACCAAAGTTCCAACTCCTGGAATAACAAGGAAACAAACTCTTGTAGCTGGTGTATGTGCCTGCAGACAGCCAATAAATATTGGTATCCTAAATATATTGGTAAGCGACGGCTTTCCATAAATTAGCAAAATACTAACTAGCAATATACTGTATTATAGTGGCAGCATAATATTATTTGTTTGTAATATGTTCTAAGTAATATGTTTCCCACATATCACTTTAGAAGTCCTTTTAAACAAACAAGTGTCATTCTTTGCATTAAGGTAAAAACCTTCTGGGTTTTTACCTTTACCCCCACCCCCCCCCCCAGCCAACCCTTATACTTACCAGAGCCCCAGCTTGATCCAGAGATGTGCATGAGAACAGTGGCATTCCTGGGTCTTTCTCCTCATTGGCTCCTGCTGCTGTCAATCTCTGCCAGTGAGTCAATGAGGAGAGTGCAGGGGGTGGGGCCAATCCAAACTGTGTGAATGGAAGCGTGCTATTGGGGGGCATTTGGCAGGGGGGAGGAGTCGGGACCACTGCACAGAACGTATAACATTTTTTTTTCTCTCTATCTTTTAGCATAACTTTAAATTTGGGTGGACACGGCAATCTCTCAATAAAGGGGATATACAGGGAGTGCAGAATTATTAGGCAAGTTGTATTTTTGAGGATTAATTTTATTATTGAACAACAACCATGTTCTCAATGAACCCAAAAAACTCATTAATATCAAAGCTGAATATTTTTGGAAGTAGTTTTTAGTTTGTTTTTAGTTTTAGCTATTTTAGGGGGATATCTGTGTGTGCAGGTGACTATTACTGTGCATAATTATTAGGCAACTTAACAAAAAACAAATATATACCCATTTCAATTATTTATTTTTACCAGTGAAACCAATATAACATCTCAACATTCACAAATATACATTTCTGACATTCAAAAACAAAAACAAATCAGTGACCAATATAGCCACCTTTCTTTGCAAGGACACTCATGCAGCCTGCCATCCATGGATTCTGTCAGTGTTTTGATCTGTTCACCATCAACATTGCGTGCAGCAGCAACCACAGCCTCCCAGACACTGTTCAGAGAGGTGTACTGTTTTCCCTCCTTGTAAATCTCACATTTGATGATGGACCACAGGTTCTCAATGGGGTTCAGATCAGGTGAACAAGGAGGCCATGTCATTAGTTTTTCTTCTTTTATACCCTTTCTTGCCAGCCACGCTGTGGAGTACTTGGACGCGTGTGATGGAGCATTGTCCTGCATGAAAATCATGTTTTTCTTGAAGGATGCAGACGTCTTCCTGTACCACTGCTTGAAGAAGGTGTCTTCCAGAAACTGGCAGTTGGACTGGGAGTTGAGCTTGATTCCATCCTCAACCCGAAAAGGCCCCACAAGCTCATCTTTGATGATACCAGCCCAAACCAGTACTCCACCTCCACCTTGATGGCGTCTGAGTCGGACTGGAGCTCTCTGCCCTTTACCAATCCAGCCACGGGCCCATCCATCTGGCCCATCAAGACTCACTCTCATTTCATCAGTCCATAAAACCTTCGAAAAATCAGTCTTGAGATATTTCTTGGCCCAGTCTTGACGTTTCAGCTTGTGTGTCTTGTTCAGTGGTGGTCGTCTTTCAGCCTTTCTTACCTTGGCCATGTCTCTGAGTATTGCACACCTTGTGCTTTTGGGAACTCCAGTGATGTTGCAGCTCTGAAATATGGCCAAACTGGTGGCAAGTGGCATCTTGGCAGCTGCACGCTTGACTTTTCTCAGTTCATGGGCAGTTATTTTGCGCCTTGGTTTTTCCACACGCTTCTTGCGACCCTGTTGACTATTTTGAATGAAACGCTTGATTGTTCGATGATCACGCTTCAGAAGCTTTGCAATTTTAAGAGTGCTGCATCCCTCTGCAAGATATCTCACTATTTTTGACTTTTCTGAGCCTGTCAAGTCCTTCTTTTGACCCATTTTGCCAAAGAAAAGGAAGTTGCCTAATAATTATGCACACCTGATATAGGGTGTTGATGTCATTAGACCACACCCCTTCTCATTACAGAGATGCACATCACCTAATATGCTTAATTGGTAGTAGGCTTTCGAGCCTATACAGCTTGGAGTAAGACAACATGAATAAAGAGGATGATGTGGTCAAAATACTAATTTGCCTAATAATTCTGCACTCCCTGTATATATATATACTTCAATTTTAATGGTAGGTTTATTTTAACAGTGAGAGACAGAATAACAAAAATATCGAGAAAAACGCATTTAAAAAAAAACGTATAAATTGATTTGCTTTTTAATGAGTAAAATAAGCATTTGACCCCTTCGCAAAACATGACTTGGTATTTGGTGCCAAAACCCTTGTTGGCAATCAGAGGTCGGACATTTCTTGTAGTTGGCCACCAAGTTTGCACGCATCTCAGGAGGGATTTTTTCTGAATCCTCTTTGCAGATCCTCTCCAAGTCATTAAGGTCTTGAGGCTGACGTTTGGAAACCCAAACCTTCAGCTCCCTCTACATATTTTCGATAGGATTAAGATCTTGAGATTGGCTAGGCCACTCCAGGACCTTGGCCGTGTGTTTTTGTTTCATTGTCATTCTGGAATACCCATTCACAACCCATTTTCAATGCCCTGGCTGAGGGAAGGAGTTTCTTGCCCAACATTTGATTATACATGGCCCTGTCCATCATCCCTTTTTGATGCAGTGAAGTTGTCCTGTACCCTTAGCAGAAAAAAAACAAAGCATAATGTTTCCACCTCCATGTTTGATGGTGGGGATGGTGTTTTTGGGATCATAGGCAGCATTTCTCCTCCTCCTGAGTTGAGTTGATTCCAAAAAGCTTGATTTTTGGTTTACACTTTCACACAGTTCTCCTCTGAATCATTCAGATGTTCAGCAAACTTCATGTACATGTCCTTCCTCAACAGGGGGGCCTTGTGGGTGCTACAGGATTTTAGTCCTTCACAGTGTGGTGTGTTACCAATTGTTTTCTTGGTGACTATGGTCCTAGCTGCCTTGAGATTTTCGACAAGAATCTCCTGTGTAGTTCTGAGCTAATTCCTCAGTTTTCTAGATCATTGAAACTCCACAAGGTGAGATCTTGCATGGAGCCCCAGACCGAGGGAGATAGTCAGTTATTTTGTGTTTCTTCCATTTGCAACTAATTGCACCAACTGTTGTCACCCGCTGCTTGGTGATGGTCTTGTAGCCCATTCCAGACTTGTGTAGGTCTACAGTCTTGTCCCTGACATCCTTGGACAGCTCTTTGGTCTTATTTATTGCTTCTGTGGATGGGTGTCTTTTTATACAGGTAACAAGCTGAGATTAGGAGAACATTAATCATGGTTTCCTATGGAACACGTTCTGTAGTACAAATCTGCAAAAAGCACTAAAAATGTAGAGGTGCGAATCCAGGCTAATAGTCCATACAAGGGAAAAGGGAATAGCCTAGGGCAGTGTTTTTCAACTCCAGTCCTCAAGGCACACCAACAGGTCATGTTTTCAGGCTTTCCATTATTTTGCACAGGTGGCTTGATCAGTTTCACTGCCTTAGTAATCACCACAGCCATTTCATCTGAGGGAAATCCTGAAAACTTGACCTGTTGGTGTGCCTTGAGGACTGGAGTTGAAAAACACTGGCCTAGGGAACCCAGACGAACATCCACTGTTGCAGATAACTCAGGTGCAGGCAATGCCCTTGGCCAAGCAGGAACAAAATTGTCTTTGGACAGCCACACTCTGAACTAAGCACTAGTTTCAGTGCGAAACGCGTCAGCGGTTGAGTTTTATTTTACTTTACTTTGCTGTGACTTGTAGTGCTGGCCCTCTTTCAATAAAGGCTACAATTTTTTCAGAGTGCGGCTGTCCAGAGACAATTTTTGTTCCCGTTTTAATAGCCCATACATACGATCCGAATATCAGACGAAAACTGCCGTCCAGGGAAGAATCTATGATTTTCGGATCATGTGTACACTACTTTAGAGAGCCGATCACGACCGTTCATCCAAAATTATTCGATCAGACAGCACGAAAATTTTCGTTTTAGTCAATAAAGTTGTCTTCCGAAAATACAATACAAATACATTACAACACATGACATCGCTTCCGATTTTTTTTTTTTTTTTTTTTGTACGAGAATTTTCGTGATTTTATTACCCTATTCAATTTCTACTTGCGACTATTAAGCAAAAAAAGTTGTACAATCTGTGGTATGATTTGTCGTACGATATTCGGATTGTGCGACTAATTCCAGCTCTCTGCCTGTATAGAAGAGACCCGAGAGCTAGAAATCTTGCTGATTAACCACTTGCATACTGGGCACTTACACCCCCCTCCTGCCCAGGTAAAATTTCAGCTTCCGGCACTGCGTCGCTTTAACTCACAATTGCGCGGTCGTGCGACGTGGCTCCCAAACAAAATTTACGCCCTTTTTTCCCCACAAGTAGAGCTTTCTTTTGGTGGTAATTGATCACCTGTGCGATTTTTATTTTTTGCGCTATAAACAAAAAAGAGCGACAATTTTGAAGAAAAATACAATATTTTTTACTTGTTGCTATAATAAATATCCCAATTAAAAAAAAACCACATTTTTTTTTCTCAGCTTAGGGCGATACGTATTCTTCTACATATTTTTGGTAAAAAAATCGCAATAAGCGACTGGTTTGCGCAAAAGTTATAGCGCTTACAAAATAGGGGAGAGAATTATTATTTTTTATTATTTTTTTTTTTTTTACTAGAAATGGCGGCGATCTGCGATTTTTATTGGTACTGCGACGTTATGGCGGACACATCGGACACTTTTGACACATTTTTGGCGCCATTCACATTTATACTGCGATCAGTGCTATAACTATGCACTAATTACAGTATAAATGTGACTGGCATTGAAGGGGTTAACACTAGGGGGTGAGGAAGGGGTTAAATGTGTATGCTAGGTGTGTTCTAACTGTGGGGGGAGGGGGGGGTGACTGGGGGGGTGACCGATCTGTGTCCCTATGTAGGAAGGAACACAGATCAGGCTCCTCCCCTCCAGAGACAGGACGCTGTCTCTGTGTAAAACGGCAATGAGAGATGATCTATGAGAGATCATCTCTCATTCGCCCACAGATCGCATCGCAAACGGCCACTCTGGCCGTTTGCCGCGATCTGTGATTGGCCGTGTCCAAGGGACACGGACAACACAGGGCTTCCCCGCAGCGCGCACTACAGCGCGCGCTGGGAACGCCAGAATGACATGCCGTCAAATGACGGCATGTTGGATATTCAGGCCCGCGCTGTTGCCGTCATCCGACGGTAGCGCGGGCCTGAAGTGGTTAATAGGGGAGCAAGTACTTCTTTCACTCATTAAAATGCAAATCCATTTAGAAGTTTTTTGACACGTTTTTCTAGATATTTTTGTTCTCTCTCACTGTAGCTATACGATTGCTCGTTGCAGAGCGGGGAACGAGAGCTTTGTGTGTAAACACAAAGCTCTCATGCCTGTCAGCGGGGGAAATGCTGATCTTCTGTTCATACAGTGTATGAACAGAAGATCAGTGATTTCCCCTAGTGAGTCCACCCCCCCCCCCCCCATACAGTTAGAACACACCCAAGAACATACTTGACCCCTTCACGGCCAATGGCATTTTTATAGTAATCCAATGCATTTTCATAGCACTGATCGCTATAAAAATGCCAATGGTCCCAAAAATGTGTCAGAAGTGTCCGCCATAATGTCGCAGTACTGAAAAAAAAAATATTAATAAAAAGGCAAAAAACTATCCCCTATTTTGTAAACTCTATAACTTTTGCGCAAACCAATCAATAAACGCTAATTGCGTTTTTTTGTTTTTTTTTACGAAAATATGTAGAATAATACATATAGGCCTAAACTGAGGGAAAAAAAAATATAATATTTTTGGGGATATTTATTATAGCAAAATGTAAAAAATATTGCATTTTTTTCAAAATAGTCGCTCTATTTTTGTTTATAGCGCAAAAAATAAAAACCGCAGAGATGATCAAATACCACCAAAAGAAAGCTCTATTTGTGGGAAAAAAAGACGCCAATTTTGTTTGGGAGCCGCGTCGCACAACCGCGCAATTGTCAGTTAAAGCGACGCAGTGCTAAATCACAAAAAGTGCTCTGGTCATTAGGCAGCAATATGGCCGGGGGGTTAAGTGGTTAAAGGAGTTGTAAAGGAAAAAAATTGTTGGCATTAAATTAATGTCTGCAAGGTAGACAGACAGAATAGTGTAATGATTCTGTTAAAAAATGAGTACCCATTAAATTCCTTCCTCTATCAAATCCGGCGTTCTGGTTTCTGTTTTCTAATTCACTTCCTGGTTTGCGACACACGTGCATGTAAGAACTTCATTTCCCAGTATGCATTGCGGCATGCCCAGTAATTCACACCTCCTTGAAGTCTCTAACACGTAGAGAGCGTCCTGCCACACAGATGTAGTTCCCAGGAGGGGGCGAGCATGTCACTGACCACCGCAGTAAAGCCTCCCTGCACGGTGGTGAGTATCAATCAGACAAGCGGGAAGTGAACAGAACAGAGAAGAAATAGAGCAACTTCTGAGCAAAAACGAATGATGAGGAAGTGAAAAGAGGAATGTCTGCAGGTAAAGGATGCTTATTATAAAAAAAAAAATGTCATTTACAGCCCCTTTAAAATACAATTATAGACTGATCATTTGTTTGTCAGTGGGCAAATGAACAAAAATCAGCAGGGGATCAAATTCTTTTTTTTTTTTTGTACCTTACTGTGTGTGTATGTATGTATATGTATATATATATATATATATATAATATACACACACACACCTACATATACCTCTTTGGGTGTATGCTTGGTGACTGATTAAAAGTACAGCGTGTATTTTTACACGTCGGGCATAAAAGTATGTGGTGTTTAACACTGGCAAACTCGGCTCCTAATCCACTAAATTGCCTGGGATATAGTACCACTTTGTTACCAGTTATATAAGTGCATAAAGAAATGCTTGAATATCATGTAGCTTGAGGAAGTATTCAAAGTTCATCTTTGCACAGATAACATTCTACGCATTGCACAGCTTATTAAGTGATTATGATTTGCATCAGCAGTTTGTTAAAGTTTGGCTTTTTATTTCTCTTTAACCACTTCCTTACTGGGCATGTAAACCCCCTTCCTGACCAGGTGAAATTTCAGCTTGCTGCACTGCGTTGCTTTAACTGACAATTGCGCGGTCGTGCGATGTGGCTCCCAAACAAAATTGGCGTCCTTTTTTCCCCACAAGTAGAGCTTTCTTTTGGTGGTATTTGGTCACCTCTGCGATTTTTATTTTTTGCGCTATAAACAAAAAAGGACGACAATTTTGAAAAAAAATACAATATTTTTTACTTGTTGCTATAAAAAATAGCCCAATTTAAAAAAAAAATTCAGTTTAGGCCGATACGTATTCTTCTACATATTTTTGGTTAAAAAATAAATAAAAAAAATCGCAATAAGCGACTGGTTTGCGCAAAAGTTATAGCGCCTACAAAATAAGGGACAGAATTGTTATTTTTTATTTTTTTTACTAGTAATGGCGGCGATCTGCGATTTTTATTGCGACTGCGACGTTATGGCGGACACTTTTGACACATTTTTGGCACCATTCACATTTATACTGCAATCAGTGCTATAAATATGCACTAATTACTGTATAAATGTGACTGGCAGGGAAGGGGTTAACACTAGGGGGTGAGGAAGGGGTTAATGTGTTTCCTGCATTGTGTTCTAACTGTGGGGGGAGGGGGGGTGACCGATCTGTGTCCCTATGTACTAGGAACACAGATCGGTATGCTCTCTCTATGACAGGACGCTGTCATTGTGAGAGCCGGCAATGAGAGATGATCTCATATGTTTACATATGAGATCATCTCTCATTGGCCCATCAGATCGCATCGCAAACGGCCACTCTGATTGGCCGTTCGCGGCGATCTGTGATTGGCTGTGTCCAAGGGACACGGCCAGTACACAAGTTCCCCGCTGCGCGCTCTGGAGCGCGCGCTGGGAACGAGGAAAGGGGCTGCCGTGAAAACACGGCAGCCCGGAGATTTAGAACCACCCTGCGGCCGTATATACTCGTACGGCCGTAGGGAAGTGGTTAATGAAATGTTTTTATTATCTGTAGGTCCAAGTTACATTATAAAGTACATGTTTTCATTACTCTGGACAGGCTGTATACATTGTTTGAATTCTCACCACTGTGAGGGACTTGCTAGTTTTTACCCCAAACTCTTCTTGCCTTCTGCATATAATATATACCGGCATCTAAATTTCTGATGACCTTACCCCCGTTCACACCTGAGTGCATTTCTGCTTGTTTCTCTACCCCTGAATATGCTCACCATGAAGATTCACATATTTTCTATTGGGTCCCTCTTCCCTTTTTAAGACCAATCGCTCTGTACACTAGGCTTAAACTACATGAGCTTTTTTTTTCTCTTTATTTGCATATTCAGGCATTTTTGGTAACACACTTCTATTTGGGTATCTGTAAACAGATTTTCACACATTTTGACATTGGTTTTTATGCCGTAGGAACTTTCCTCATCTATGACTGCTTTCTTCCCCTTGTACAGCCCTGGAACCAAACTTCCTCAGCTTGGTGAAAACACCTGTAGGAGTCCTGCAAAAAGCTCTGCTTGTGGGTCAGCTCAGGTGTAGATACAGACCTTATGTTTGAAATTTATAGGAAAATAGATTAGATTTAATTCATGGCATGTTGCTGTACTTGAAAACAGACCTACAGTAGTGCAAGGGTGTCAAACTCCATTTCATCGTGGGCCGCATCAGCATTATGATTGCCCTCAAAAGGGCCGGTTGTATCTGTAAGATTAGATGTCCAGTGCATCCCCTCCCCTTGCATTAGATGTCAAGAGTGACACCCCCCCCCCCATCAGAAGCTGAGCCCCCCACTTTCCCTTACATTACAGTGAACCCCCTTATATTATGCTGCTACTGGGAAGAGACTGTATGCATTGATTGAAGGTAGAAGGTAGGGGTCTGGAGGAGGGCTGGCAGTTGCAAAAGAGGTGCGAGGGCCACATGAAATGGCCTGGAGGGCCGGATTCTGCCCACAGGTCTTGTTTGACACCTGTGCACTAGGGAATCTGATTGCTTGCATAGGAGCAACAATCTTTTACAGACCTGCATAAGCACTATTTTGTGCATGTCAGGTTGTGCATCTCCAGTCAGCAGGGCTGGACAAAATCCAAGGATCATAACCAAATGCTTTTTTTAAATGGGGGGGGATTGCTTGGTTTTACAGTTGCATTTTAGGCAGGTATAAGACACATAAATGTAACGCTGTAATCTTTAATAACTTATTAAAATGGAGTTCCACTCATTTGTCAACACCCCCCCGACCTCAGTGCCACATTTGACACATTTTGGGGGAAAGGGTGGATACCGGTCTTTGACACTTCCGGGAGCCACAGCCGCAGCCATTGACGTCACCGCTCCTCCTCTCCTACTGGCCTGGCGGCATGGGAAGAGTAGCAGAGCCTTGCGAATGCGCGGTAGCGTTCTCGGTGTGACGCTGTAAGGCTACACTGCCGGGTTACCTTACCCACAACGGCGGCGACAGCACCAGACAGCTGATGGAAATGGCTGCGTTGCCGACATCGCTGGACTCCAGGACCGCAAGGGTTCTATTATTAAAAGCCAGCAGCTTCAGTATGTGTAGCTGCTGGCTTTTAATTTTTTCAGAAGTGGGCAGATTATGAATCGCGCAGGAACCACACTGCATTCCTGTACAATTTTAGTCATTCAGTGTGGGGCAATTTAAGCCTGTTCAGTTTTAATGGGCTCAAATCGCACCAAAGTCTTAGGCTCAATGTTCACAGGGACGTTTTTAAACCTCTCTTGAACGATTTAACTTGACAGATAGTTTAAAACTCCAGTTTTGCCGCATTTGCGCTTTTTTTTTAAAAAGTAGCCAAAAACGCCTGTAAACGAAACGTGGGTTACCGCGTTTAGAAGCGTTTGGCGCTTGAAATGCCTCTAATCTCGGCTTCTGAACTAATTGTTTTGCTTTCTAAAAACTCCTCAACTGCCTAGAAACGACTATAAAAGAGACCCTGTGTACATGGATAGATAAGATAACAGAGGAGAGTTCAGGAGCAGCTGAAAAAAAATGCCCAACTGCTCCTAAACTTCCGTTTACCAACATCAGTGTACATGAGGCCTTGCATGCACAGATTTTGGTGCCACACTGCAACCGGATTGCATGGTCATTTTGTACCTTACGATCTGGTGCAGGCAAATGCACTGTGTTTGCAACTTTTTAGAACGTGAGAGTAAATACAAATAAACAAACGTCCCTCTTTGGTGCCCCTCCCTCCTGTTGAGTGCCCCCACAGCTAACAGCTTTCTATATGGGCACCCAAGCCGAACCACAGCTCCCTTTGTCCATTCAGACACAGAGCCACGACCGACCACGCCCCCTGTCATTGGCTGACTGACTTTGATAGCAGCAGGATCAAATAGCGCCGCTGTCTCAGCCATTGAAGGAGGCAAGTCCCGGGGCAGCCGAGACACTCCTAGAACATTGCTGGATCTAGAGGGGGCTTGTGTAAGTATGAGGGGGGGCTACTGCACACAGTATTTTATTTTGTATCTTAATGCATTGAATGCATTAGGATAAAACTCCTTCTGCCTTTACAATCGCTTAAAGTGAAGCTGGCAATCAGACGGAGGACATTCAGCTGCAAAGAAATTTCTGTAGGCTAAAGATCTTGTCTGAGGCTAGGTTCACTCTGCCGCATGCTTTGACTCACAGAAAGAGTCTAGTGAGTCGTTCTTTACCGTTACAGGTCCGATTTTAGCTGAATTCGGACCTGAAACTGACCAAAAGACTCACAGGACTCCTGTACAATTCGCCCTGGATCTGCTGTGGAGATGTGTGAACCGGCTCCATAGAGAGCCAGTCATAATCTCCCCCTATGCGAATTGGATGTGGGGAAACCCCACATCCAAGTCGCAGCAGTGTGAACCCAGCCTGAAGGTGAATATTGCTTCAAAAGCTGCTTTTTAAAAAAAAATAAAAAATTATGGGCTATGAATTTTAATGGCGTTTTTAGTCTGTAGGGTTCAATATTGAGTTGGCCCACCCTTTGCAGCTTTTAACAGCTTTAACTGCAGCGGTGGAGAAGCGATAAACGCATCGCACCTTCAACGATCCAAAGATCCAGCTAGCAGGACTTTTGGCGCGGTCCTGCTAGCGCACCGCTCCAGTATGAAATCCCTTTCAGGAAGGAAGGGTGGTGAGTTATAAGAGCCAATAAGAGCTGCAGAGCTGGAGGTGTCGGTGTAAATCCAGGAAGTGAACAGGCAGCAGCTTCATCTGCCCACAGTTAATATGGTTGCAGCCAGACTCAGTGGAGGAATATTTCTGCAGCATATTTGGAAAGTACTGAATCACAGCTTTAGAATGGCAAAGATGTTTTTCATTACAAATTATGTGAGCAGACTGCAGTTTCTCTTTAACCACTTCCATACAGGGCATTTTCACCCCCTTCCTGCCCAGACCAATTTTTAGTTTTCAGCGCTGTCGCACTTTGAATGACAATTGCGCGGTCGTGCGACGTGACTCCCAAACAAAATTTACACCCTTTCTCCCCCACAAATAGAGCTTTCTTTTGGTGGTATTTGATCACCTCAGCGGTTTTGATTTTTTGCGCTATTAACAAAAGAATGCGTCAATTTTGAAAAAAACAATATTTTTTACTTTTTGATTTAATAAATATCAATTTTTTATTTTTTTTTACTCCTTTTTTCCCCTCAGTTTAGACACGTAGATATGTATTCTTCTACATATTTTTGGTAAAAAATCGCAATAAGCGTATTTGATCGGTTTGCGCAAAAGTGCTAGCGTCTACAAAGTAGGAAATAGAATTATGGCATTTTTTTATTTTATTTTTTTTACTAGTAATGGCGGCGATCTGCGATTTTTTTTTTTGTGACATTGCGGGGCACACATCGGACACTTTTGACAAATTTTTGGGGCCATTCACATTTACACAGCGATTTGTGCTATAAAACTGCACTGATTACTGTGTAAATGTGACTGGCAGGGAAGGGGTTAACACTAGGGGGTGCTGAAGGGGTTAAATATGCTACCTAAAGTGTGTTCTAACTGTTAGGGGGACTCACAAGGGGAGGAGATCGATGTGTGTTCCTCTGTACTGGGAACACACATCAGTCTCCTCACCGCTGACAGGACATGGATCTGTGTGTTTACACACACAGATCCATGCTGCTGCCGTGATTGCGTGAGATCGCGGGTGCCCGGCGGTCATCGTGACTGCCGGGCACGTGCACCGGGTCCCGAGGAATGCAGCGGGGTCGGCGGCGCGCGCGCCCCCCAGTGGCCGGAAAATGCAAGGACGTCATATGACGTCCAGTCTGAAGGACTAAGGGTCCCCACCGACGTCATTTTACTATGGCTCGGTGGGGAAGTGGTTAAGAGTGTGCACAGCTTTTTGTTTTATTGCAACAAGAATTTATTTAGTTCATTAAAACGGAAAGTTGATTTTTAAATATGTAGTTGTGAAAGAAAATATAAACCAATTATTTTATATGAGAGAAGGCGTGGTAATACAGTGCACTTTGCAAGCACCCCAAGGCCCATAAATGGCCATATGAATATCAATTCCTTATAGTGGGATCTGAGGTTCTTGGTCCCCAGACAATGCAATGCTCTGCCTATTTTTTGGCCTTCAAAGAGTTCTGGATTTGCATAGGTGTTTAGAGGTGGGAGTGGGGTATTTGAAGTGACATTTGATAAATTTAAAGGTGTGTCATGACATCCAATGGTGTCTTCTGTCATTTTAATGTTTTATTTTCTTTTACTACCTGCACTTTCCTTTTCCTTCATGCTTGGATGCAATTACTTGCATATTCACTTCAGCCATGTTGGTTACGTCATAAATGCTGATGGGATACCTGCTTTTTTTATTCTTTCTGTTACTAATGCCCATCTTTTAATCTTGTAATCATACTGAGAACTTCCAGTAGTTATGATCAAGATGTTTTGCTTCCCAATTTGATAACCTAACCACCCATACATTCCTTGGCCACTTTTCTAATAGGAGTTAAACAAGGGAGGAAACATGCTGGGAAATCACTTGTGACTGCCTGCTGAACAGGAAGGGTCCTTCACAAAGATGAATGGTCCCACTGATGGGAAAACCTGTGCATTGGATTGCAACTCATTCATACATTCAGAGCAAAATATTGTACTTTCCCATTTTTATGAAAAGATTTATATTTTTGCTCTTTATCTTTGTTCCATGACGCTCAGTGTTTCCAGATCAATGGTTAGTTTGCTCTGTTAAAGCAGCGTGAACAAAACAAATAGAAGCTAGAATGTTGCTGTGATTAGTTTATTTTAATTATTATTTTTTTATATTGTTTTGCAAATATAGTGCAAGTGGAAGCTTTCACAATCAGAGTTAGGTGTACTTCAAAACCAAATGCAATTCTCCTTTTTTAGCATTCCTTCTCGAAGGGATTCCAGATCTCAGCAATGCTTGTTTGGGTACCATTATTATCACCCCAAGTGTGCTTTTCTGCCACAATAACCGCACAGCAATTGAGGAAAAATATGCATTTAACCACTTGCTCACTGGGCACCTAAACCCCCTGTAACGGAACGTCCCACACTCCGATTGAGTGCTTCCGTCATATACCGCTTCCTATCAGTCTGGATATAGATATCAGATATTCCAGCTGCCCCCAACACACAATGAGATGAGACTTGTTTGTGTGCTAAACATGGAGTGTTTAATAGAACCAAGAATACAGCCTTATATACAGTTTAAAGAGGTAACCAGAACATAAATTAACATGAGCTAATTAACTAATCCATTTACCTAGGCGAGGTGACTCTGAGATACGACCTTTCAAGGTAGACATCTTGTCTCTCACCTGCTATACAATACACATTATCATAATTGTAAACACAGGACATCTTCACAAAATTAGCACAGAGAACAGAGATGGCTGGAAGCGAGGACATTAGCATCTATGAATGAGTCACTCTTACAACCAACCCTTTGAGTTCAGAATCGACAACCAGCAAATAGTTCTCACAGATATCCTGGAATATATTGTGGATAATAATTACAATTAATTGACAATCATACAAAGCTGTACCCAAATTACATTTTTATCATTTTTTTCCCATAAATAGAGCTGCCTGCAGGACTTTATTTTTTACTCCCTGCCAGCACAGTGCCTCAGTGTGAAAGCATTCAGGCCTTCACATTGGGATTGCAGATGAGGCTTCTTTCGGGCATTTTTTTTTTTTTTTTTTTTGCGCTGAAGCGCCTTAAAAACGCCACAGTGTGAAAGGGGTCTAAGGGCTACAGCAAGGGGCTGAGATCCCCCCTCTGACGTCGGCCAGAGAGGTCACATGACAGCTGTGCTGGCCTCTCAGCCCCTCCCGCTGTAGCCCCCTTAGATTGGAGGAGAGCGGCTGGAGCTCACGTGACCGCCTATAAAAGATCTAAGATGAGGTATTTACAGGCAACGTATTATACAAACATTTACACAGTGCAGAATGGATCGATAGAACAGTGTGGCTGGCAGTAATATTTACCTCTACTGCCAGCTACTAATAGCGGCCTGGAGTCTCGCACACACAGGAGCTGACAGGCAGGGGAGAGGGGTGGGAAGGAGAACGAGGCACATAACCTGATCACGGTAGCCATGATTACTGTGGTCAGCACACTAAGACCCCTTTCATACTGAAGCGTTTTTTAGTCCTTTTAATGCTAAAAATTGCGCCTGAAAAGCGCCTTTTGAGCCAACACAGTGTGAAAGTCTGAGTACTTTCACACTCAGGCTGTGTGCTTGCAGGAGAGGAAAAAAGTCTTGCAAGCAGTATCTTTGGGGCGGTGGAGGAGTAGTGTATACATCACTCCTCCACCGCCCCTGCCCATTGAAATGAATGGGCAGCGCTGCAAAAGCCCCTGGTAAACGCAGCGACTCAACATGGGCGCTATCAACCCTTTCTTCGCTAGCGGGGGTTAAAAGTGCTGATAAAACTAGCGGCGCTTTAACCACTTAAGACCCGGACCAAAATGCTGCTAAATGACCATGCCCCTTTTTGCGATTCGGCACTGCGTCGCTTTAAATGACAGTTGCGCGGTCGTGCGACGTGGCTCCCAAACAAAATCCTTTTCTTCCCACAAATAGAGCTTTCTTTTGGTGGTATTTGATCGCCTCTGCGATTTTTAATTTTTTGTGCTGTATACAAAAATAGAGCGACATTTTTGAAAAAAAAACAATATTTTTTTACTTTTTGTTATAAGAAAAATCAAATAAACTAAATTTTAGTCAATCATTTAGGCCAAAATTTATTTAGCCATATGTCTTTAGTAAAAAAAAATCGCAATAAAAAAAAAATTTGCTACCTAGCGGGAACAGCGACACTAATACAGCGATCAGAAAAATGATCGCTTAGTGACACTGGCAATAGGGAGTGAAAGGGTTAACTAGGGCGGTGATCAAGGGGTTAAAACTGTATTAAGGGGGGGGTACGGGGGCTACCCTGAACCTAACACTAACTGACTGTCACACTGCCTGTCACACTGACACTAAATACAGTAATCATACATGTATGATTACTGCATTCAGTGACACTGTGACAGGGTGGATGGGGGGGGGGGGGGGGGGGTTAATGTGACTATGTGACTATGTGTAGTGTGTGTCAGTGTAGTGTTAGTGCAGACTTACTGTGCGATGTGATCTCTCCTCAGCGGTGGTTGAAAAAAACTCTGAAGGAGAGATCACATCGCTTCCTCCTTCCTGTGCTTACACAGGGGGAGGAAGTGACAGGGCGGGGGGGGGCGCGCGGATTGGCTGAGAGCGGACAAAAACGAATAGCCGCCCCCTCATCCGGGATTGCTCGGCCAGCAAAACGGACTGCCGTATGCACGGGGGGGGTCCGATCGGACCCCCGAACCCCCTCAAGGCACCAACGTATATATACATTGATGTGCCTGTCGGTGCTATTCTGCCGACGTAAATGTACATGCGCCGGTCCTTAACTGATTAAAGCCAACGCCAGTACCACCTAAGTGTGAAGGGGTCTAAGGGGGACATAGGAACAGTCGGGATCAATCAGGCTTTTACAGCTCGGACCCCTTTCACACTGGGACCGCCGTGCGTCAGTAGGAAAGCGTAGGTAGTTTTTATTGGCGCTTATCAGTCGATAGCAGGGAGCTTTTAACCCCCGCTAGCAGACGAAGAACGGGGTTTAAAGCGCCCGTGTTGCGGTGCTTCCAAAGCACTTTTCAGGCGAGTTGAAAGCACTGGCTATTCATTTGAATGGGCACTTTGGGAGCTCTGTATACAGCACCCCCAAACCAACCTAAAGATGCTGCTTGCAGGACTTTTCCTAAGGTCCCAAGCGCACCGCCCCAGTGTGAAAGTCGCACTGAAATTTATGGGAGGCGGTTTTCGGGTGCTATTTAGAGGCTATGTTTAGCGCTAAAACTCCTGAAAACCCCCTCTGTGAAAGGGGTCTTGGAGAGGGGCAGAATAGATGGCACAAGCACTGTGCTGTTTAATCCGCTATAAGGGAACATGGTCTTTGCCCCTTTCTACGTTGTGTCACGGTTAGTACAAAAAGCGTAATATTACCCACATATAGGGGGGAAATGGGAGGACTGTCCTCCTTTGTGTAGAATTGGAGGTCGCGGGTCTATAACAATGGAGCTAAAAATTCTATAGCAGTGCAGATGAATGATCCAGAAAATGTTTGCATAGAAGAGGCCTATTTACAGACAGGCAGTTATTACAGCTGCTTGGAAAGTGTTTTTAATGGAGTATCTCTTTAAGAAGGGAAGAGTGCTGGAATTTATCAACTATTCTCATGGCTGCAAGATATGTTCCCTGCTGTAATTGTCTTCAATTACCAGAAAATGTGAAACGCTAAGGATTAAAGGTTGAAAAAGCCCAGGCACTGTATTTATTGTCACAAAGTGACCGAGTGCAAAAACATTTCACAATGGATTTTCACAGAGCTGACTACATCAATATCTGGATAGGATACTGCTGACACATTTTCTCAATAACAGAGCTTTCATTTATATAGGTAGATTATATTGCACAAGGTATACTTAAAGTACATCTAAATGCCTATAGTGTAATTGTTTGCTAAGGCGCTGTACGCCAAAAATTGGTTGTTTAAAGTGATACTAAATGTTCATTTTATTTTCTAACAAACCATGTTCTACTTACCTGGTCGGTGCAATGCTTTTGCACACAAGAGCCCCAATCCTCCTCCTAAGTTCCCCTGCTAAGTTCCCCCATAGCAAGCCACCTTCTATGGGGGACACTTGTGTGCTCACTACTGAGACAACCCTGTGTTATTTATGGACAGCTCGGCCAAAGGCTCCCACTGCAGCATCTAAGCCAGTGAGGAGTGAGAGACCCAAGAGAACCTCTGCTCTCGTGCACATCACTGGATCGAAAATGGGCTGAGGAAAGAAAGAGGCGTGCTGTTTAAATATAAACATACAACGCTTATACAGTTGTATAAGGTTGCACACCCTTCATATGGTTGCACATCCTAAAAGGGGTTGTAATGGTAAAAAAAAATTTCCCTAAATAGCTTCCTTTACCTTAGTGCAGTCCTCCTTCACTTACCTCATCCTTCCATTTTGCTTTTAGGCCGGGTTCACACCTATGCGAATTGAGTGCGGCTTAAACCGCATCCAATACACAGAACATTTCTAAATGCATTGTTTTCAAAGAGGCTAGTTCACATATGTGCGATGCATTCGCACTGCCGGAAAAACGCGTGCGTATTTTATGACTTGCGGTGCGGCTCAGGTGTGAGTTCAGGCCCATTATCTTCTATGGGTACGCAGCTGTGTTCATTTCTCTTCAGGATTTCTTCTCTTTCAGCTCAATACACTTCCCCCCCTTCCCCTCCCCTCTCCCAGGTCTCCAAATTCGCAGCTAATCTGTAGCTAAAACGCAGTGGATCTGCTGAACAGTTCTCTTATCTGTCTGCAGAGATAAGAGAGATGAAATTCGCACCGCACAAGTGTGAATCCAGCCTCAAATGTCCTTATTTCTTTTGAGAAATCCTCACTTCCTTTTCTTCTGTCTGTAACTACACACAGTAATGCGACACTTTCTCCCTGGTGTGGAGAAAGCCTCTTGAGGGGGGAGGGGGCAAGCGAGCAGGAGTGTCAGGACGCCCACTAACGCACAGCTCCTTTCTCCATCTGCAAAGTAGATAGCGTCCTGACCCTCCTGCTCCCCCCTCAAGAGGCTTTCTCCACACCAGGGAGAAAGCCTTGCATTACTGTGTGGAGTTACAGACAGAAGAACAGGGAGTGAGGATTTCTCAGAAGAAATGAGGACATTTAAAAGCAAAATCGAAGCATGAGGTAAGTGAAGGAGGACTGCACTAAGGTAAAGGAAGCCATTTAGGGAAAAAATGTTTTACCTTTTACAACCCCTTTAAACTAATACTTTGTTGAAGCCCCTTTTGATTTTATTACAGCACTCAGTCTTTTTGGGTAGGAGTCTATCGGCATTGCACATCTTGACTTGGCAATATTTGCCCACTCTTCTTTGCAAAAACACTCCAAATCTTTCAGATTGCAAGGGCATCTCCTGTGCACTGCCCTCTTCAGATCACCCCACAGATTTTCAATCAGATTCAAGTCTGGGCTCTTGCTGGGCCATTCCAAAACGTTAATCTTCTTCTGGTGAAGCCATTTCTTTGTTTGGATGTATGCTTTGGGTTGTTGTCATGCTGAAAGATGAAGTTCCTCTTCATGGTCAGCTTTCTAGCAGAAGCCTGAAGGTTTTGTGCCAATATTGACTGGTATTTGGAACGGTTCATAATTCTCTCTACCTTGACTAAGGCCTCTGTTCCAACTGAAGAAAAACATGCCCCAAAGCACATGATGCTGCCACCACCATGCTTCACGATGGGCATGGTGTTCTTTTGGCGATGTGCAGTGTTTTTTTGTGCCAAACATATCTTTTGAAATTGTGACCTAAAAGTTCAACCTTGGTTTCATCGGACCATAACACATTTTCCCACATGCTTTTGGGAGATTTCAGATGTGCTTTTGCAAAGTTTAGCCGGGCTTGGATGTTTTTTTCTACGTAAGAAAAGGCTTAAACTGTATGGCTGAACACGCATCGCACAGACATCGCATGTGATGTCTGAGATTGCATGTGTGACCCTAGGCTAAAGGTGTAAAAAAAAATCAGATATATAATTTCAAAACTTTTTCTATCACAGATACCCGAAATTTTAACAGACTTTATATCCACTGTATAGAAGCTGTTTTACCTGTGAAAATATTTGTCCATCCAGTCCTAGGTTTCATACAGTTTTGCTCTACTGCACAGTTCTCTGCCTGTAGCAGGTGTAAGCATTTTATCCTTTGCTGCTATTTTACAGGTCCCTTTCTTGTGAGTAGACCGTGAAAGGAGGAGGAGTATTCTAATGAGCTTCCCTCTTTATCACTCTACCCCTATCAGCATGCTCCTTTCACTGCAGTTCAAGTGATTGGCTTCTTATGCTGCTCCTCCCTCCCCCTCTCTGAGCTTTGCTATACAGGGACTGCAGCAGGGCTAATAACAATACCAAGTCAAATTTGGATGCTTGTACTGTTTTAATTTAATGGTGTATTAATAATTACCACGCTGCATTTATTTTTGCCTTTTTATATCCGTATGCATTTCAGCTTTAAAGTTGAACTATGGCCACTCATTAAAACATTTATACAGTGTATGCTGTAGTACTTAATTGTAAGTGCATCTGCTCATGTAATATGCTGCACAAATTGTCGGCACTATATTAGTACCTGTAATAAAATTCTGTTTCCCTTTAGCCCACTTGGCAACTTTCAATCTATAGTGTACATTTGTGTATGCCTGCGCTAAGGAAAATAGACTGTCAGCTCTTTTGGTTCGGTGGCAGGGATGGATGCAAATTGTAATTTGTGAAAAGCAGCAGAATTTGTCAGCACTTAAATGACTACAATGCGTAAGCATTAATAATGAACATTTCACAGCGGCCATGTGTCATATATATAGCAGTATTTTGGAAAGTTATTTTAGGTAAATGTACTCTGAATAATGTCTCCATGGTAACTAGTAATGGGAACTATCTGGTCACATTAAAATAATCTTTAGCTACTGGAGCTATATAACTTGGTAAAAGCCTGAAGCGAAAAGCTGGGAATAATTGTTTGTGTCAGATATTGCACCAAAGACATCTAGTCATTTGGAGGGTAACTGATTTTAATTTTTTTGGTACAGACCCTGTTGCTGTAAAGTGTTACTAAACCCACAACCATAAAATCAGTCTATATGCAGTAAAGCATGCTTGTCATACTCACTATGGAACCTAAGGGGTTAGCCCTCCAGAGTGTGTAAAAAGTCTGTTTAATCTTGTATTCTCCGATTCTCCCCTTCTACCACTGTCCCCAATCTATCTCCAGATAACACAGAGCCTTTGGAGTCACTCTGCACATGCTCAGTTTGGTGTGTATTGCTAGAGCATTTTTTTTTCTTGGGAGGGTGCATGTGATCGGCACAGGGCTAATCGGCACTGTCCAGACAGAGAGTCAGGGGTCCTGCAGCCTCATAGGACTGTCGGAGGAGAATGAAAACTCCTACAAGCTTTAACTAGACACTGATAGACATCACACGACTGCTACATACTGCTGATAAGAAAAGGTATGCGTTTGTTCTGGACAAAAATTGATTATACCAGGATCATGGCTGTAGCCGTAGCCATGATGCTGGTATCACATTTTTCATCTAGAGATGGCTTTTACGTAAGTGATTCAGCAGCTATACAGCCACCTGATAACTTTTACGGGGCTCAAAAAATTTCCCTCCCCTTCTCCCATCACCATTCCTGGGTTCTCCCAGGATCGGGGGGTTATGTTTCGTGTCTATTTGATGCAACATAATCTTTTATATTTCACAAAAACTAAATCGGGTTTTCTGTTCTATTATAGTGTGTACTAATATGCATTTAAGTATATTTGTCCTGAAAATTTGCATTTGATAAATAACCAGGCAAAATGTCAAGCGACATAAAAAATTGCAATTGGTTTTATTCTCCAGGACCTCTGCTTTCAGAAAATATATAATAGTTGGGTGTGCTAAATACTTTTAATGCAAACAATGTCAATTCACCATCCGTTTTATGGTATTTGCCTCAAAATGCACGGTAAATACTGTTTAAAACAACGTTAATGTTAATTCACTAAAGTAAATAAATGCATTAAATGGTGGTCCTGGCATGCAATATTTAAAGTGGTTTTAAACCTTTAGAAATATGAACAAAGCTTATCCTTCTGTAGTGTGTACTTGTCTCAATCCAGAGCATTAGGTGGGAGATTTACTAAACTTGATGCACATAGAATCTGGTGCAGCTGTGCATTGGCTTCTAATTTCAACTTGTTCAATTAAGCTGTAACGATAAAACATAGAAACGAATTGGATGTTATGCACAGCTGCACCAGATTCTGTGTGCACCAGTTTTAGTAAATCCCCCATTAAGTTTCATTTCTGTCTGCTGCCTTGTTCTTCTGCTGTTGACATTAATCCCTTCTGACATGTTTTCCTGACACCAAGAAAAAAAAGATGACCAGAATGAAGTTCCAGCTGATTGACAGCTCTGTTCCTGTGTGTAGGGGGTGTGTCCCTTCCCTCCAATGAGCTCTCTTCAATGAGATTCCACAGAGTGTGACCTCATGTTTCTGCCCCCCTTTTTTCTGAACTCTAAAAAGATATATACAGACATACCCCACTTTTAAGTACACAATGGGGTTTATTAACTAACGCTGGAAAGCGCAACATCAGGCTCACTTCTGCATAGAAACCAATGAGCTTCTAACCCCAGCTTGTTCAATTAAAGTGGTTGTAAACCCTGTTTAAACTTTTTTTTTTATTAATAAAAAAAAAAACCTGAAAGACAAAGCCATAATGAGCTAGTATGACTAGCATACTAGCTTATTATGCCTGTATTAACTTAGAACAAAGCACCAGAAGCCGTCCTTGTGTCCCCCTCCGCCGCATCCATCGCTCCTGGAGGTTACTTCCGGGTATCAGCGCTGTGATTGGCCGGAGAGACGATGACGTCACTTCGCGCACGGGAGCCGTCAAATTTGTGCCTGTAATTGGCGAATATCTCTTAAACCGTGCAGGTTTAGGAGATATTGCTAACACCTACAGGTAGGCCTTAATGTAGGTTTACCTGTTGGTGTAAATGACAAAGGTGGGTTTACAACCACTTTAAGCGTGGTAATAAAATCTGGAAGCTCATTGGTTTCTATGCAGATGTGAGTCTGATTTTGCGCTTTCCAGTTTTATTAAATAAACCCCGTTGAGTACTTAAAAGTGGGGTATGCCTGTATATTCTGTACTTTGAATGAAGAGAAGAGAAGACTACAGATGGAAAGGTACAAGTTATGTAGGAGGATTTGTTTAACCACTTCAATACCAGGCACTTGCACCCCCTTTCAGCCCAAGCCAATTTTCAGCTTTCAGTGCAGTCGCTGTTTAAATGGCAATTGCGCGGTCATGCTACACTGTACCCAAAACAGAATTTTTATAATTTTGTTACCACAAATAGAGCTTTCTTTTGGTGTTATTTGATAACCCCTGTGGTTTTTATTTTTTGCTATTTTTATTTTTTATTTTGTTTCTTTTATAAAAAGAGCAAGTTTTCTTATTCACTTATGGGTACTGATGAAGTGGCACTGGGCACTGACGATGGTCACTGAAATGCAGCACTGATGGGCATTGATAGGCGACCCTGATGGGCACTCATGGGTAGAGCTGCACGATTCTGGCTTAACCACTTAAGGACCGCCTCCTGCACATATACGTCGGCAGAATGGCACGGCTGGGCAGATCCACGTACAGGTATGTCCTGTACTCCCATGACCCGGTCCGATGCTCCGGGACCGCGGGACTCGTGGACCCGATCGCCGCTGGAGTGCGGTGATCGGTCCCCGGAGCTGAAGAACTGGGAGAGCCATGTGTGAACACTGCTTCCCCGTGCTTCACTGTGGCGGCAGCATCGATCGCATCATCCCTTTTATAGGGGGGATGCGATCAATGATGTCACACCTACAGCCACACCCCCCTACAGTTGTAAACACACATTGGGGAACACATAACCCCATCAGCGCCCCCTGTGGTTAACTCCCAAACTGCAACTGTCATTTCCACAATAAACCATGCAATGCATTTTTTGCTGTGAAAATGACAATTGTCCCACAAATGTGTCAAAATTGTCCGAAGTGTCTGCCATAATGTTGCAGTCACGAAAAAAATCGCTGATCGCCGCCATTAGTAGTAAAAAAAAAAATAATAAATAATAAAAATGCCATAAAACTATCCTCTATTTTATAAACGCTATAAATTTTGCGCAAACAAACTGATAAACGCTTATTGCATTTTTCTTTTTGTTTTGTTTTTGTTTTTTTACCAAAAATAGGTAGAAGAATACATATCGGCCTAAACTGAGGATTTTTTTTTTTTTTCTAGATATTTTTGAGGGATATTTATTGTAGCAAAAAGTAAAAAACATTGCATTTTTTTCAAAATTGTGGCTCTATTTTTGTATATAGCGCAAAAAATAAAAACCACCAAAAGAAAGCTCTATTTGTGGGAAAAAGGATGCCAATTTTGTTTGGGAGCCACATTGCACGACTGCGCAATTGTCAGTTAAAGCGACGCAGTGCCAATTTGCAAAAAGGGGCCTGGTCCTTTAGCTGCATTTTGGTCCGGGGCTTAAGTGGTTAAATGAGAATCACATTTTTTTTTTTCTTAGAATAAAGCTCACGTTTTTTAAGATTCTCGCGGTGTAACTTTTACTTTCTCTTTCACATTATACAAAAAAATTGGGCTAACTTTACGGTTTAATTTTAATTTTATTTTTTTAAAGAAATTGCATTTGAAAAACTGCTGTGCAAATATGGTGTGACATAAAGTATTGCAACAACCACCATTTTATTCTCTAGGGTTTCTGCTAAAAAATATTAATATCTTGTTTGGGTGTTCCAGGTAATTTTCTAGCAGAAAATAATGATTTTTTACTTGTAAGCAACAAATGTCAGAAAAGGTTTGGTCTTTAAATGGTTAAACTTCCTTCATCTTCATGCAGAGTTCTTTCCGTTTGATAAAAGAACGAAAAGATACATTGTTTATACCTATTCATGTATTGTGATTAAACTTGGCAGGCTGCCTGGATTTTGTTTTTCAAACTGTGAGAACTCTGCATTTGTTATAAAGATCGTGACATGCTTTTTTGAAGATTGGGAAGGGAAAAAGATTGTGATTTCCATTCTTTACGATTAATCGTGCAGCTTTACTCACGGATGGCACTGGTGGGTGAAAAATAAAATAAACTTGGCCTGTGAAAGAATGTGCAAAAATGGAAAATTGTATCAAATACTTACCGTAATTTTCCTTTCCTGATGCCAAGACATGGCAGCATACCTATGATATAGCCCTGCCTCTATATCCGCCCACAGGACACGTGACAACTCTCTATAAATCTCTGACTGAGAGCTACCTCCCCCATTCTCCGTATGAAGTACAAATATCAGAGGGAGGGTTCGTATGCTGCCATGTCTTGGCATCAGGAAAGGAAAATTACGATAAGTATATGATACAATTTTCCATTTTCCTGACGCCAGACATGGCAGCATACCTATGATACATGAAGAGCTTTCTAGAGGGAGGGTTTAATGCTGTAACTTAAAAAAGACAAAGAAGCTTGGATAAACTTCCTCCCAAACTCTACCGTAGTAAGAGCTGCCAGATCCACTCTGTGGTGTATTAAGAACATATAATGTGATGACCAGCTAGCCTCTTTGCAGACTGTCTACAGAGACAACCCTGCCTGTGCTATCCAAGAAGATGACATCACCCTGGTTGAGCGATGAGCTCTAACCATCTCTGGAGGATCCTTACCGCCTCCACATGCCCAGTGAGTATTTTCACGATTCAGGCCGAGATGGTTTGGGCCGAAGCCACTTACTCTTTAAATCTTAATCATTCTGAATGTAGAAGTAGCCTGAGATTCCAAAGTCCTCAAAGCCTAACTTGAGCAGATCGGCATCTGATTGCACTGGGAAGGCTAGAAGCACCCATTCACTGAAAAGACAAAACATGGATGTCACGGTTTGGAACAAAAAGACTTCAGCCCAACCCTGTCTCGGAAGAACATGGAATGAGGCTCTGTCGCCCCAAACTTTGGAGTCGACGCACTCTCCCCCGAAATCAAGGCTAATAAAAGGCCGATTTTAAAGGAGATCTCCCATAAAGAGCAGTCTTCTGTCAAGAGTACAATGAGGGTTTGCTAGAAAATTGAGGACTACTGCCAGGTTCCATTAAAGGAAACCTATTTCTCTTGGGAAGGCATAGTCCAAGTACCTCCCATGAAGTGATCCATCGGCAGGTTTGCTGGCCATTTTTTTTTTTTGGGGAAAAACCAAGATGGCAGAAATCTTCACCCTACGCAAACTGAGCTCCAAATCCAATTTAGATTGTAGAAAAGACAGGATTTGAGATAAATTTGGGTCACAAGAGTCAAACTGATGCCCAGCTGCAAAGCTTGTGGGCCTAATCCATACTCTGGAGTGGATAGCATCGATTGATCCCTTCAAAGAACTCTGCAGAGTTCTAATCCCCTCTGGAAAACATCTGGAAAACTTTTGTAACCTCTGCCTTACAATTTCCAGGCTGCTAAATTTAGACGTGATGGTTGCCGATGTAGTGCATCTCCCTCAGATAAGAGGAGATGAGGAGTCACAGGCAGAATTATCGGTGTGCACACGGTGATACCCATTGCCAGAGAGACCCAAGATCTGTGAGGCCAGTAAGGAAAACCTGTGATGACTGTCAGGCTCAACAATTTCTTTAATCCTAAAATTCCTGGAGGGAAGGTATAGGTCAGTTGCCCAACCCAAGGCTTGGTAAAGGCATCTGTCCCCTCCACTAATGGATGAGGGTAGCGTGAGAGGAACCGGTTCCCCTTGTAGCAGGCCGATGAGGCAAAACAGATCCAGTTGAGCGAACCTCCACTCGTGGATGATCCCTTGGAACACTTCAGGGTGAAGGGACCATTCGTTGGGATCCCTGAATTGACCGGATAGACAATCCGCTTCCAAATTCTGATAGGCTGGAAGATATATGGCCCTCAAATCTGGGAGATATTGCTGGGCCAAAGCCAGGATTGGTTCCACCTCTCCCAGGAGGGACTGGCTGTGCATGTAGCCTTGTCGCTGTATATGGGACTGCTGCCATGTGGACCAGACAGAGTAGGACTGGCAGACCCTATGTGTGTGGCAGTAAAGTGTTCAATGTCAATGCTGGTAGGAGTTCCAGAATATGGAAACTAGGCCCTGAGTGGGAAATTCCCACCTGCCCTGAATCCTGAGATGCTCGCAGGTGGTGTCCCACCCTGCTGTGCTGGTATCTGTAGCAATAATGATCCATGGCTACAGCCCTAATAGACTAAGCCATTTAGTAGTTTATCTTTTTTTTTTTTTTTTTTAATCACCAGAACTCTGGTGCCTCTGGCTAGACAAAATGCTTCCATTGCGTCAGGAAGCCTTGTTGGAAAACTGAGTTTCCAGTGAGCCCAGAGGATCCTCGGAATACAAAAGCCATTGTCCCGAGAGGATTCATGCACTGGGATGCTGACATCACTGGTGCAGCCAACGCCTGTTGGAACATCTCCCTGACTTTAGGGAGTTTGAGGTGGCAAAGAAACTGAGGCTGCCTGAGTACTAAACCAGGCCCCTAGGTAGAGCATATTCCGCATAGGCACCAACTAGTTTTGGCAATGCTTGCCCCCCCCCCCCCCGACTCAAACCGGTTGGTATGACTGAAGGACCAGGACATGCTGATAGGTATACTGCAGGTCCACTGAAATCCTCCAGTAACCTTGTTGAATGACCTAGATTTATGGTATGGAGAGACTCAAGATGGAGTCTATCTGTATAGATTGATTCAGCCTCTTGAGGTAGTTCTGGAGGCTGCCGATTTAAATAACCAATAATGGCCTTGCCATTGGAAATGATTAAGCACAAAATGAATGTGTGAAAAGCGTCTATGTGACCTTGTGTTGGTGTTTTTGGGGTCATCACTTTAGACAATAAAAGGAATATTGAACTTCCTGGATGCGCAGCCATTTCTTCTCTTACATGGCCTGAAACCGACATTCTTCGGTAGTGGTCTTACCGGAACTGGGTCACTTTAAGCCACTTGGCTCCAACTGCCTCCTGGGCAGGCCTGGCGTTAAAAGGACTTCTGAGTATCTTGGGGAGCCGCATGGGTCTTCTGACGCCCTTGGATGGGCGAAAGCCTCCAAAATCGCAGTACCTGTTTGGTGTTCCTTTGAATGGTTGCCCCCTCTGGCTCTTCGATCCTGGGGCAGAAGATCTGATCTTCCTCCTATAAGCCTGGAGAAGATAGTTTCCAGTATTTTGACAAAACAGCGCCTTCCCATCAGAAGGCAGCTTACAGCAATTCAGCTTGAGGATGAGCCAGCCGCCCAGGATTTTGCCCCAGTGCACCTTTTGGCTGCGACTGAGCCAAGGATGGCTCTGGGTGACCATCGAATGATGTCTATAGCTGCCTCACCTGTAGGGTCTGCTGAAAGTTATCTCGTCAAGAGCCTTGATGACTCTTCTCTTTGGCAGCTGGGTTTAATCGCATACTCCAAGTTCTGCGCCAACATACTCACATAGCACTTGCTATGGATGTTGAAGCAATGCGTCTCACAAGGATCTTGTGAAAGTAGGAAGGGCCTTCCATCGGAAGTGTCACATTCTTGGTCAGTCTGGCGACTGCCGCATCCACTGTTGGAGGGTAGATAAAGGAGTCGCATCCTTCCCCATTAGTGGAAACAACTTCTGCAACCTACTGGTTGAGGAGGATTTTCTCTCTCCCTTTCTCAGTCCTCTCTGAAAACAGGCTTCCTATTTCCGTCATAAGAGAAGAAAGGTAGCTTACCTGCTTCTTTAGATTCCTCCTATGGAACCCAAAGGCTTGCACACACTTGCAGCATGATCTGCCATTGCCCTAAAAGGCAATCTGTGCTTAGGTCACCTTTTAGAGGTATCTGAATTTGTCACTTAGAGTAGACCAATGTATATGCAATGCGATTTTCAAAGAGCGATTTGTACACAATGTTGCAAATCGCATGGGTGCGGCCCATTCACTTGGTTGCCCTATGTGCGCAAATAGAAGCCCCTGCTCCTATTTGAGGACGACCAACTTTGCACAATGTTTTGAAAGGTGCGTTCTCCAATGTGACCTATCACAGCAGAATCGCATGGCATTTGGGGTGCCCTGAAAGAATAACGGTACCTAATGCAATATTGTACAGCGATTGTCACACAATTTTATATCAGATTATACGGTGTGTAATAACTGGTTTTCTCCTTCCTTGGAGGAGGTACCGGATCCACCCATTACAGTGCAGCTTTACTGCAATAACAAATGAGGATATTAGCATAAAACAAAGCCTCAACCTTCAGGGTCTTCTGTTGAGGAGGAGGCAATATCATCTCCCTCTGCCTGAAAGGTTGGCTATAATACTGGGTTTGGGGATCTAGCCTGCTTAATCTGCTGGGCTGGAGTCACCCACGAAGTGCCTGGTACCCCTCCAGTTAGAGAGAGTTGAATGGCTTGGTTTTGACCTGGTGTAGTGCCCATACTGTCCATCCACTTCTGTCCTTGGCTGCCTGAGATGACTGGAAAATTCAGCCAGGGGGTTGGGGACTATTTTGCTGAGCAAGGTGACGCCTGCTGGCTCCCAAACTCCTCTCTGGCAAGCTGCCTGAAGCAGTCGCTGCAAAGTAGCATTCCAGGCATAGGGTCATCTCCACATGACCAACACTCGCCTTTCGGGCGCTGAGCCCTCAGAGGAGAAGCTGTGTGCGTTCTCTTAAGCGTACATTTGCACCCTTTGTACTGGGGTCTGCCAGGACTGGAGGAGACATCTTCCGCCCTAAAAATCCTGATGACCCAGAGAGGGTCTCTGAATCTCCTTGAGCGGGTGTGAGCGGCCGGGGTTGCAACAGATAAGAAGGCACGCTCGTCAGGGCTCAATGCACTCTTTTCCGCGTCTTCTTACTTACCAAAAGTTGGCCCTCTACCTGATAGTGGGGGTGGTCTTTGTTATGTGGCAGTAGGCTCATGCTGATGGGAGTTACTGAAAGGTGCATGGGGGACTGCATGACCACAGAAATAAGGGAAGTGAAAGAGAAAAATATACATATATCTCAGCATTTTTTTTTTTTTTTTACAAATAGTAAAAATAATCTGGCAGAACCCCCATCCCCCTAGTAAAACATTGCTCCTTACTCCTCTCTCCCCCATATATCCCTATTACTAGGATAGATAAGACTTACCTCAGAAGGAGATGTTTTAAAGCAAAGGCATTCATTAGCTGTTTAACTGCTCCCTGCAATTGGATCACCTGAGACTCAGTCCTCTCCTACCTCTACTCTAATACAATTAGGAAGGCCAACACCCATCCACACAAAAGGACACCTTAAGCTGGCTACACACCATACAATCTTCAGCAGATTTTACCCTTCAGATTTATCAAAACCACACAACATGAAGCCAAAACCTAAAGCCTCAACCTGTATGCAATCAGGCAGGCACCACATGGTCCTGGCAATTCTAAAGGAAAACAGACAACAAAAGTTGCAGTGTGTATGGGGCCTTTAAAGACATGAGAACAAGAAGGAAAACTGACAGACCTGGAAAAGGGCTTCCATAGGAAAGAAGTCATCATGCAGTCCCAGCTTTCTCAAATCAGACTCCATCGCCGGCAATGCCAAAGGAGGACTGTCGTCTCTGATTAGAGAACACCTCAACCCCAGAAGACCACCAGAAGGGGTTCCCCACCTTGTTGGTGAATTTAGCGTGCCTAAGATGTGGGACCTCGAACTGGGAGAGGCTGAACCCAGCCGGAACTTCGACAATAGTCGGCAGGTAAGAGCGTATCCTGAACGAAACTGTCTGTAGGCTGATATTAAGGACAAAAAAGGAGAATGGGGGAGTTAGCTCTCAGTCAGAGATTTATAGAGAGTTGTCACGTGTCCTGTGGGCGGATATAGAGGCAGGGCTATATCATAGGTATGCTGCCATGTCTGGCGTCAGGAAATTAGTTTGATAAGGTGACTCCACACCTCAATGGGCGGGGGCATGAAAAAAAATCTAAAATAACACCATTTGCTCTTCAAGATGGCGGACATTGAGCTTTTCCTCCAGACTCTGTCATCATTTCTCCTTCTGTAAGCTCTCTCAGAGGTGTCCACCAGAAAAGCAGGCCTGCTGGATATGAGGTCATGCGATTTAAAATACTTATCTATTTCATGAGAAAAATATTGTGCATTTTTTTGAAGGAATAATGCATGACTTATTTTGCAAGTGTTTTCATGAATGGCATTATACCTGATTCAAGGGGGTTTTGCATCATCATAGACTTAGTAATTGAAGTGAAAAAAAGCCCGTTGATACAGGCAATTAAAGGGGTTGTAAAGGTACATAATTTTTTTTTTACCTTAGTGCAGTCGTCCTTCACTTACCTCATCCTTCCATTTTGCTTTTAAATGTCCTTATTTCTTCTGAGAAATCCTGACTTCCTGTTCTTCTGTTTGTAACTTCACACAGTAATGCAAGGCTTTCTCCCCGGTGTGAAGTGTTGTGCTCGCCCCCTGCCTAGACTACAGGAGAGTCAGGACGCTCTCTACGTTGCAGATAGAGAAATGAGCTGTGTGTTAGTGGGCGTCCTGACTCTCCTGTAGTCCAAGGGAGGGGGCGAACACGACACTCTACACCAGGGAGAAAGCCTCGCATTACTGTGTGGAGTTAGACAGAAGAACAGGAATTGAGGAGTTCTCCGAAGAAATAAGCACATTTAAAAGCAAAATGGAAGCATGAGGTAAGTGAAGGACGACTGCACTAAGGTAAAGAAAGCTATTTAGGGGAACAATTGTACCTTTTACAGCCCCTTTAATTTTAATGAGAAATTATAAATTTTCACTCATTTTGTCTTTTAGTTATATTTTCTCTTTACATATTTATGTATCGTAACACAGCACAGTGACAGTCAATGGCTGTCCATGAACAGACCATGTGCTAAATATTTTTCCAGCTTTTAAAGTGGAACTAATTTCCGCTATACTTCCATTTGCATCAACTGGCGTCCACAAAGTCCTTTGTCAAAGTCAGCATCTTTTCAACTTCAGCCATCTTGATTGGCTGGTGAGGGATGACGTCACTCCCATGCATGCACAGGCACTGTGCTGGAATTTAAACTGAGCTGTGCATGCACAGTTCAGTGTACATTATACCGAAGACTGTAAACAGGCAGGTAGGTTTATCTATTTATTGCAGAAGCAACATGCATTTTTTTTATTTTTATCGGACTTTAGTTTCCACTTTCAGTTGTTCAAGTGCTGACATTACTTTAGAAAGTGTAGTTCATGCAGATACAAACTAGCTGATATAGCTGGTCCTGCTGCACCCACGTGTAATACTTGGGCATTATGTATAAAATGTCCAACATGGAGATTATGGTTTCTTGTGGTGGACATGGATAGAAGTACTCCCTGACATGTTTTTTTATTGATGGATGAACATAAAATGAAGCATTCAATATTGAGCTGGAGGTTCGGTGCAGATGTCAGCATGGTGTCAATGAGAATTGGCACATGTATTCATCATAGCAGACAAGTAAATCCTAGGCCCTATGAGTAGCATGTTTTCTAGCAAAATTGGGTTTACGTAACTGCAGACTAAACAGGATTTACCAAAGACTGCATTTCCAGTTATTAAACCTTATGGAAGAAAGGATCTGGGGGTGGTAAATAGTCATTCTACTGTAGGTCCTTATGACACTCAAAACTATATCATTACTGAAACAATGCGAATACTGCCACAGATGACGTTCAAAAAATGCTACTTGGCTGTTTTGCTGATCCTTTGCATGCAATACTATCGGTTTCCTTGATTGATGGCAATGCTTCAGATCAGGGTCATTGAACGAGTCTGCTAATGTCATTCATTATGAACACAGGTATTGTCTATATACACGTACCCTTACAGTGTCATGGTTTCCAAAGTAATGCGGCACAGTACTGTGTCTGGTAAAATAGACTTCAGAATCTGTTTATTCAGATTTCCTGTTCCAAGTTACTTTAATTTACACTTACCATTGTTTCAGAATTGTCCCGCACAGCAAGAAAATGATTTGTCATGTGTTTTGGAAAGTTGTACCAGACATAAAGTCGGCGTATAAAAGAATTCGGGTCGGGAAAAGAAGAAGTTTGCTATTTTTGGTGGTCTGTGTTCTCTCCATCATTTCCCAAAGATGATTAGCATGGATAAAGAACAGGTTAGGAAGTATGACTAACTCTGTCCATGGAATGAAAACAAACCTCAAATCCCAAGAGATTGTCTCCTTCTGACTTGGGTTCATCTGAAGCTTTTTGTAATCTGGTTAGCTGTGCATTGAATGTTTGTGTCACCATCCAGACAGATATAACTGGTCCCTTCATTGTACTAACCTATTATTCTGAATGAATAACAAATTCGAAGCCCATTCTTCTGCTTCCAGGACATTTTGGGATTTCTAAACAGGTTTAAATAAAATAGAATACCATCAGATGGTCTCCACTGCTCAAAGTGTTTAATTAGGTAGGTGTGTTTTTAAAATGCCCGGTACGCACAATCTGATTATCGGACGAATGATCATCCGTTTCTTTTTTTTTTTTATTGCATGCTAATCTCATATCGAATCTGATGAGTTTACCAAAGTCACATTCTCATACGACAGAATAAAAATTCAGAAGTGATGTCATGTGTTGTAATGCATTTGTATTGCATTTTCCAACAATGGCTGTACTGATTAAACAAAAATCGCACGATTTGGCATCCTACGAAAAAAAAATTCCCTGCTTGTCCGATAGAATTAGAATTATATCAGATTAACTGTCCTGATCAGCTCTTGAAAGCTCTGTACTAACGTTCCGATTATCCTACGATCGTAGGGAAAAAAAAAATCTGCTTTTGTATCGATTTTTCGGATCGTGTGTATGGGGCTTAAGTATTTGCAGGACAGGTGCATTTCAAGTACGTTTTTTTTTTTTCCCCACTGAACTGACAGTTTATCAGTCTTAACCACTTCGGCCTCAGAAGGTTTTACCCCCTTAATGACCAGGTAATTTTTTGCAATACGGCACTGCGTTACTTTAACAGACAATTGCACAGACATGGGACACTTTACCCAAATATAAAAGTGATGTAATTTTTCCCCCTCACAATTACAAAACGACATACAGGTACATCGTTAAGGGCAATAGAGCCACACTGCCGCAGTATATCTGCTGCGGGCGGTCCTTAATTGGTTACCACTGCGCCATTGGCTCCCACTGCTGTCAATCAAAGTTAGCTAGCCAATTGGGGGAGAGGGGACGAGTCAGGGCGTTGTGTCTGAATGGACACATGGAGCTATGACTTGGCTTGGTTGCCCCCATAGAGAGCTGCTTGCTGTGGGGACACTGAACATGAGGGAGGGGCCAGGAGCATTGAAGAGGAGGATCCAGGCTGCTCTGTGCAAAGCCACTGCACAGAGCAGGTAAGTATAACATGTTTATTATTTTTATAGGGGGGCCTAAGCACTTGCAAACATCCAGAAGTAACACAGCATATCGTATGATGCAACAAATTCCATTTTCAAAGATGGCCACTGTTCCTGCAGTAGCGTGTATCCACCTCCACGCTGTTTCATCACAAATTATGTCATCAGTGGCTTGTGCTATTGCATTTCTGACAGCAGAGAGACTTCCCTGCCATCAGAATACACTGATCAGTGCTGACGGCAATAGCCAGTGTCCCTGAACGTTCACAAAAAAAAAAACAGGCTAGTTGTACAAAAGTCGATCAATAGATTGACCTGTGTACAACCAACCTGCCCCTTCATGGATCAAAAGTCGGCCAGTCCCTGCTAAACCGGACGAATCTCGATCCATGCATGATCACCCTCAGGCTGGTTATACACATACCAAAATGATTTACTAAAACTGGAGCAAGCAGAATCTGGTTCAGCTCTGCATGAAAACCAATCCACAGTTTATTGTCCAGGCTTAATTTGAACAAGCTATAGTTAGCTGATTGGCTACCATGCAAATTTGCATCAGACTCTTAAGAGCTCCAGTTTTAGTAATGCTGGCCATACACTATACGAAAATTTGCCCGAACAAACTTTCGAAAAACGAACGTTTGGCCGTGAGCGCAAACGATCATGTAAGGACCGATAAATCTTTTAGTTCAAATTTGGTTCTTCTTTTTTTTTTTTTTTTTACATATACCTAGTGCAGAAAGTTCGGACGGGAAACACATTAACCTTTCAAATTATCGTTCGTTCGACAGAAAATTTCCTAACGTCCCAATGCTTATCGATTTTGTGCCCATTAAATGTTCGAAAAACTAACGAACTGTCTGAACGACCGATTGTCGTACGATTTTTCGTATAGTGTATGGCCAGCATAAGACTCCAGCAGACCCTTTTTTAAGAGTAGTCCGTTTTATATATTTATGTTTTGTTTTTATTTAATATGAGGGGCTTTTTTTAACCACTTCCCGACGGCCGTACGACTTTGTACGGCCGCAGGGTGGTTCTAATTTTACGGCCTCCGCCCCTCCAGGCCACTGGGGGGCGCGCGTGCCCGCCGCATCACTGAGATGCCGATGCACGTGCCTGGCAGGCCATGATGACCGCCAGGCACTCGTGATCGGCGGTTACAGAGACGAGGACGTGGATCTGTGTGTGTAAACACACAGATCCATGTCCTGTCAGGGAGAGAGGAGACCGATCTGTGTCCCTTGTACATAGGGACATAGATCGGTCTACTCCCCCAGTCACCCCCCTCCCCCCACAGTTAGAACACAATGCAGCATATACATTTAACCCCTTCCTCACCCCCTAGTGTTAACCCCTTCAATGCCAGTCACATTTATACAGTAATTCGTCCATATTTATAGCACTGTTCGCTGTATAAATGTGAATGGCCGCCAAAAATGTGTCAAAAGTGTCCGATGTGTCCGCCATAATGTTGCAGTCCCAATAAAAATCGCAGATCGCCGCCATTACTAGTAAAAAAAAATAATAATACAAATTAATAATAATTCTGTCCCCTTTTTTTGATTTTTTTTTTTACCAAAAATATGTAGAATACGTATCGGCCTAAACTGAGATTTTTTTTTTTTTTTTTTAATTGGCTATTTATTATAGCAACAAGTAAAACATTTTTTTTTTTTTTATCAAAATTGTCGCTCTATTTGTGGGGGAAAAAAGGACATCAATTTTGTTTGGGAACCACGTCGCACAAACGCGCAATTGTCAGTTAAAGCGACGCAGTGCCGGAAGCTGAAATTTCACCTGGTCAGGAAGGGGGTATACGTGCCCAGTAAGCAAGCGGTTAAATAAGGCAATTCTTTTTATTTTTTACAATGCCTGATCATTGTCACCTGGAGGTAAATCCTCCTCCAAGAGAAGCACAAATTGCTGTATAAACCCCTGAGATTCTTTCTTATTCAAAAGCAAAAACTAGCATTCCACTTTGAAGCCTACATTTACACATTGTACAATTTTAACGTAAAATATATCTTTCTACATTGTAGTCACTGGCAGTTAATGCAACACACAGCAGCTGTGATAAAGAAGCAGTGCATGCATGCATGCAAAAAAATAAATGGATAACCAACTTTAAAGCGGAGCTGCGCTGTAAAAAAAAATATTAAAAGCCAGCAGCTACAAATACTGCAGCTGCTGACCTTTAATATAAGGACACTTACCTGTCCTGGAGTCCAGCAACGTCTGCAGCAGAAGACGTATCTGCTGCTCCCACCGCCATCCTCGGTGAGGGAATCAGGAAGTTAAGCGCTCCGGCTTCACTGCCATATTCCCTATGGCGCGAGTCGCTCAGCACCGTCCTCACTGGTCCCTGTTGTGTTCTGGGAGCCGAGTGTTTCCCAGAACACATACCTGACTGACCTACACAGTTGCGTAACTTCTTGCACCAGGGCTGAAGAATACTGAGGCAAGGTTATGTGATGTTTCAGGAGACAATGTTCAACACCCTGCTGGCGTTTCCCACCAAACACGATTTGTACTGGGACTCCTTTTGAGACGAAAAATATGTCATGAAAATAATTTTTATTGTTTCATTAGCATATTGATAAGTGGGGAGGAACTAGGGAAGGAAAAGGATTAAGGGGATTCAATTTTAACTTTTTAAGTTTGCAAAACATCCAGTATTAATATTTGTTGATGTGACTGTTTATCCAGCAAGGAAATAGGTTTGTTAACATGACATTTCAATGCCAGTCAGTTCACTGCAGCTCCCATCAAATGGGGGGGGGGGGGGCGGTGAATAAAAGTAACACTAATGCCAGTAGCAGATTTGGATTTAGGCCCCATTCACACTTGTAAAAGGGGCCGTTTGCAGCCAACGGCAGGAGACCCTGTAGAGGTGTCCCTGTGATTAGCTGCAGATAGGAAGTCATATTCAAAGCAATGGGAGGTTGACGGCAGGGCCGAAACAACTAATCGATTATGAAATTAATCAATTACAATTTTCATAATTAATCGGCCAGTAACATAATGTTAAAAAAAAAAAAAAATTTGCTCCTTATAGTACAAAATAAGCAAATCGCTACTGTAAATATCACTTTCACTGTCCAATAGTAAAAAAAAGTAAACCCCTTACAATAGCGATTATTTCCTCTTTTTGTACTTATTTTTGTTTTTTTAACCCCATTATGTTACTAAACATCTCAGGCCTGGGTGTTCACACCTCCTGTTTTTTAATGTTTTTTTGCAGAAACACACTACAGTTCATTTGCATGGTTTCCTATGGGACACGTTCACATCCATGCTTTTTTTTTTTTTTTTTCAGCTGCTGCGTATTTGGAAAGGCCAAGGACTTTTTAACGCAAAGCCTTGCTATTTTGTTTTTTTGGTTCAATATACTTCAATGGAGAAGCTGCAGAAAAGCATGTAATGTGTTTTTGCAGCAATTTGTGTTTTGTAATCTGCCCAACAACAAATTGTCCCCAAAAAATGTAAAAATGCATTTTCTTTTTTTTAGGCTATTATCCGATTAATCAAAACAATCGGCCAACTAATCGATTATGAAAATAATCATTAGTTGCACCCCTAGTTGACGGCTCCTGAAGCAGTTCACGGCCAATCACATATAATCGCTCGTACAGCAATTATCTGCTGGTGATCACCCCTGAATACAGTCTGCATCCAGGGCTGACCATTCAAATTTAATTGTTGCATGAACGATTAAATGTGATTGGCCACGAACAGTTGTGGGAGTGGTAAGCCTTTCAGTGGTGCGCCCCACCTGCAAATAATATCAGGGAACCCCTTTGCGTCTCCCGCCGTTAATCGCACACAGCCTCATTTCTAAGGCCGTGTACACACGATCGAATCTATCTGCTGGAAACGGTCTGACAGACCTTTACTTTCCACCATCCTGCCCAAACTGTCTTACATGCACAGCCCACCCTAGTGGCTCAGAATTCTCATAAACTTACTATAGATATGTGGGCTGTGGACAAGGCAAAGGTGCCTCAGGAGGAGTGAGAGGGGGAATGAATGTATACGGTATGCGTGTGAATGTTGGTGTTAAGTTTGCCAATCAAAAGGTTTTACTTTTAAAGATAATTTAATAGAAAATAAATATCCATGGTAAAAAAAGTATTAAATTGCTGTCGATGCACAGTTCCCTATGCCACTACAACAAAACTGTGTTGGCAGCCCAGGGTAGTGGCAATGATTATCCGTCCAGATGGTACTTGGGCACAGTGTAGCATGCCCAGGCCCTTTATTGTACATGTCTCTTATTGTCAGTAGTAGGGTTGTCCCGATGCGGATACCAGTATCAGTATCGGGACCGATACCGAGTATTTGCGGGAGTACTTGTACTCCCGCAAATACCCCCGATACCTGAATAGAATACTTGTGGCTGGAGGGACATGGCTGCATATGTGGGGGACATGGCTGCATATGTGGGGGACATGGCTGCATATGTGGGGGACATGGCTGCATATGTGGGAGACATGGCTGCATATGTGGGAGACATGGCTGCATATGTGGGGGACATGGCTGGGGGGAAATGGCTTCATATGTGGGGGACATGGCTGCATATGTGGGGGACATGGCTAGGGGGACATGGCTGCATATGTGGGGGACATGGCTGGGGGGAAATGGCTGCATATGTGGGGGACATGGCTGGAGGGACATGGCTGCATATGTGAGGGACATGGCTGCATATGTGGGGGACATGGCTGGGGGGAAATGGCTGCATATGTGGGGGACATGGCTGCATATGTGGGGGACATGGCTGGAGGGATATGCCTGCATATGTGGGGGACATGGCTGGAGGGACATGGCTGCATATGTGGGGGACATGGCTGGTGGGACATGGCTGCATATGTGGGGGACATGGCTGGAGGGACATGGCTGCGTATGTGGGGGACATGACTGCGTATGTGGGAGACATGGCTGCATTTGTAGGGGGAACCTGGCTGCATTTGGGGACACATTTAAAAAAAGTATCGGTATTCGGTATCAGCGAGTACTTGAAAAAAAGTATCAGTACTTGTACTCGGTCCTAAAAAAGGGGTATCGGGACAACCCTAGTCAGTAGTATGATGTGAGACCGCTGAGCATATGTATTGCTTATGCAAAAAACTGACACTGCCCAGCAGGATGAAAATCTTCCCATTCCACTCTCATGTAAACTAACTGCAACCTTTTTTTTTCTGGGGGCTCGAGTCTCCTTCGTTGTTGTTCAGATAGATGGGGGAACCTGGAACACTAGTGCAAGAGCCTTACAGCCAAACTTCCCAACAGACATGAAGCAAGGGGAAAATAACTCTATTGACAATTTCTCAAAAATATCAGCTTTGATTAAACTGACTTTGTCATCATAAAATTATTTTTTATTGCATAAAATGTTTTAATTACTGTGGATCTTACCGCATCATTGCGGAAAGCGCAGGAATTTAGTTAACTCCCTTATCTTTACCATGATCTATTTATAGGACTTGCATGACAATGTGTTATATTTTTAGCAAGCCAAAAAAAAAAAAAAAACCCCATAGGTTATCTCTTGGTCAGTTTTTTGCCATAGTTAAGTCATTTTCTGGAATTTTCCAGGATAGCTGTGAACAGAGTTGATTGTGAGTGAACAGTGTTTTCATTGAATGTATATTACAAGAAAGTATTAGTCATTCATGGCTCTTTATCTTCTGCCTGACATGTAGTACATGTCTATTTTCTCTACTTTAACCCATTTGTGTCTGGCACTTCCTGCAGTCCATATTTTTTCTCCATTCTCAATGTGATGCAGTCCTGTGCTGGTTAAGTAATCAAGAAAGTCGTGCGTAGGGGGGATACGGGGGAGGGAGACTGAGTTGATGAATACATAAAGGCTGCTGCTCTGTTTCATTGGTTAGATATGCGCTTATTGTGGCCAGTCTAAAACGGCATGACTGCAAAGCCCACTCAGTCCCCCCTCCCCACCTCTTCACTCACTAAGCCGATACCTCAGACTTAGAGCATCCTTCTGATCAACAATTCTCACTCCCTGGCTGGGCTTTAAACCATCTGGATGCTGGGTCCAGATCTTTTTACAGATATTTTCTTAAATGGATGGAAAGAAAAATCCACTTCCAAATGCACACTCCAAGTACTCCAGTCATCATAACCAATTGGTTTTCAATAGGCAACTTAATAGCCAGCACTGATTTAAACCACAGTATATTAATGTCCAGGATGTTCGTCTCTGCATCGTAAAAAGATTTTATATATTTTGTTTTTGTTGGTCGTTGCACTGGGGCTTTTTACTGTATTTATTTAGATTTTTTATTTTTTTTTCCAAGTTGAAGAAAACTTAATTTTTTGTTCGAAAATGCCTTCAGGAGAATCGCAGCTAAAATATGTCAAAACTGCTCATCCCAGAAAGCACGAAAGCCACCAGCCGGATCTGTTGGCCACTGCTCTGGGGAGGAAACTAAACTCTCAAAAGACTTCTGCAACCTTCTGGCAACCACTGAAACTTTTTGCTTATTCACAGTTAACGTCCCTCGTGAGAAGAGCAACGTTAAAGGAAAATGAACAGGTTACCAAGTACGAAAAAGTCCACAATTTTAAGGTAAGATTTTGTTGCATGCTGTACGGAGTTTCTTCCTATTGTACCTTTCTATGACATCAAAATGCATTGGTTTATGTTGGTCTGCTGTTTTATCAGGTTGTGTTATATGGTATATTCTCTTTGTCTGGCGAATAGAGGTACATGATTGCCAGTTTTCCCTACACTCACTGTGAAAGTTCTGGCTTCGATATTGGCATGTATGGAATTCTCTCTGAAATCTTCTTTTTTAGTAAAACCGCAAATCTGACCTGCAACATTCTGGCTGGGGGTCTGAAAAAAGGTCTTTTGTCATATATGAAGATACACCTGGCAGTGTATTTTCAGCTGTAGTATTTAAGGAGAGACAATATCAAATTTAGAAAAGTTAGTTACAAGTTGGTGTTCTTTAAACAAATGTGGGTGGTCAGAGATAATTGTGTTTAAAACGCAAAATGTTGGAAGTCTGATTTTTTTTTTTATATCAGACATGGGCACTTTAATGTGTCAGATTTATGAGGAGCTTCAGGTGCCAGTATGATTGACCAGCCACTGGCTAGTATGGCATGCTGGCAGTTACACCTAGAGAGCGATAGACTACACATGTTCTTTTAACTGCTTCCCCGTCTTACAAAGTTGATGTTTTAAAGGTATGACAGAGAGCAGTGTAAAATTCAGTCTTTGTTATGTTTTCTCCAGAGTCGTGTACTATTAACTATAAAAAGTCCACGTGAACACACTATTTCATGTGTCTGTTTCTCCATAGCAACAAGCAAGAACGCCAATGTTTACTTTGGATACCTACAAACATTTACAAATTTGATAAAAAGTAGAATTTAACTAGAAAAAAATTAAGTTGATAACTGTAAGAAAAATGTGTGATGTGCAGCTGAGCTTTGGAGGCGGTGCTGTTTTTTTTTTTTTTTCACATTTGAGCTAGTACTTCTACTTTTAAGAGTCAGTCCATATAAAACTGGTTTCTTAATAGTGGGGGTAGATGCCAGCCACCCGTACCTGAGTTTTATACATTTCTGGTACTTTGTTTTAAAATATTTTCTTCAAATATTTAAAACTCCCTCACTACTTAGAGGTGTACTAGCAAGCCTCTCTCTGCTATAGTTATTAATTATATTAAACCACAGAATGCAGCAGAATATTGACCCCAAATTCATAACTAATTTCTGATATATTAGCATTTGTTCCCATTATCCAGCACTGGTAGTTCTCAGCATGGGGCTTTCAGCACTGTTGACTGACAAGTTGGTGTATCCTCCACATATCCTGACCCTTAACCTGAACTTCAAGGGCCATAGTCATAAAGATGTGAAGGTGTTTTTAGTTTTGGATAGAATGGCGACGGGTAAGGACCCTGTGCCCTCTAGGAAGATGAACTCTCTGGTTCTCCTGATGGCCACTGTCATTAGGACTAAAAGGGTAAGTCCCAAATCTTTACCAGACAAGAAATAGAGGGGAAATGTCCCCAAAAAGGCACAGATGGCAAAATAACATGAAAGGTCTATCCTATTAAGTGCCAGGGAAGAACATGGCACTTGATGCTCTCCTCACCTGAGCCCCCAAATTGTATTTAATTCCTCAATTATCACCAATCCCCCAATTAACACTTAACTTCTCCCCGGACTCTTAAAGGAACACTTTAAAACCTAACATTTGATTCTATAAAGCCTAACCTTTACCTACTGGGTCAGCACCAGGATAAGTGCCAAAACCTTACTGTTCTGAACCAAGAACTGTATAACTTTCAGCTGACACATTTTACATGCCCACATTATGCGAAACATACACCAGATCGTAATCCTAAGCTATTTGTTAGCTTTATGCTTTCCATACAAGTTTAAATGGGAAGCTCATCCTACCTCAAGCAAGCTGGTATTCTTCCATCCTTGCTTCCCCCATTTCATTCTTTGGAAGAGTCATCACACTAAATGTAGATGTTCCTTGAGACCAATATTGACTCACATGAGACCTTCATGGAACATTTATCCCCGTTAATGTTTTAATCAATAAATGCTTTTGTTCTGCCCCACAAACTTCAAGAGTGACTATATTTTCCACAGACCACTCAATAAAAAAAGATGCTTTCAGCCAGTTTGTGGCTTTTATTTTTTTTAATACGTAGAGCAGCCATGCTGAATAAACATATGCTTTGCTATGCAGATCAGCCAGATGGTCTTGTGCTCTTGTCTGGCTTTACTGTAGGATTAATGAAGTGGCCTCACTAGCTAACAAGTGTCTGTTAAACACAATGACTCTGGCAGATCCTCCCTTCAGTATTATTTAGGTGATTATTTCTCACGATCCCTGAATTCTAATCCAAATTTGCCTGCGCCTACTCTGAATCTCTGTGGCACATTTCCATGCTGCGCCTTCATACATCGGCCTCTTCCATGTGATAAGGGCTAATGCCGTAGACAGCTGCCAATTTGTGGAATATGAAGGTCCCCCTGGAGTCTTAATACACATTGGCACAGCTATTCTAGGACAAATTCAACGTTTCACTGTATGTAATTACTGTATTTATTGGCATATAACACTCACTTTTTTGCCCTGAAAATGGAGGGTAAACTGTGCCTGCGTGTTATACGCAGGGGCTGTGGAAAGTTGTTTACCTGAAACTTCCCTCTTAAAGTTAGGGTGCGTGTTTATACGCCAATAAATACAGTATATGGTTAGAAAATGATTTTGCCATACACATCATCTAAATTGGCCTTCTAAAACAATTCACTGGAGTTAGAGCTACCACACCTGGGGGAAAAACAGTTTAAGATTCCCAGATCTCCCAACAATCAGGCACATGTGGGGAAAAAGGAGTCAACCTATGGACAGTCCTGACTCCTTACCTCATAGGTAAAGGTGTTGGTTTCATTTAGTAATTTTTAGTGTCTACTCTGTTGAGCTTCCTTTGCCCATAGATTTTAAATTACATTCTTCCAATTAGGCTTAACAACCCCTTGTTTGGGACATTGCATGACACCTACTAAGCATCATGAAACTGGGATCTTGGAAGATAAAATGGCACTGAGGGTGTTATTTACTAAAGAAAATCCCCTTTGCACTGCAAGTGCACTTGGAAGTGCAGTCACTGTAGATCCGAGGGGGACATGCTAGGAAAATAAAAAAAACAGCACTTTAGCTTGCACATGATTAGATGATAAAATCAGCAGAGCTTCCCCCCGTTTTTTCCCCCTCTTCTATTACCCTACACAGAAGCACTTTGTATGACTAGAGGTGAAACAGGCCCAGGAGGCTTCACGAGAAAGTTGGATTGTGCTGCATGCTTGCTGGACTGTTCACCTAAATTTTTGGGCCAGCATTTTATTTTAAAACACTCCTGATTTTTAAAATCTGTATTGAAAATTTCTAGATGATTGATTAAGCTATTTGTTCTTGGGCTGGTTGTTTTTCCTTATGTTTTGCTTACACCTACACCGTCTGTATTGCATCTTTTAATGGAAAGCGTGTCCTGTGATAGGCTAAAGTTTTGTCATTTTTATGGATCTGACAGCCAGAGGGTTTCATGGGGCAATGAATATAAATGCACTCCCATTCCCTCCGGCAGTAAGAAGATTGAAAATATGCTGATTGTTGACACACTGCATTAGAAATCCTCTATACAATAGTGTTTTATGCTTCCCTGTGTTTTTGAGTAATGCATTGATTTCCATTATATTCTCATACATACATAAAGTGAAGCTACTGGAGATTGCTCTGGTAGAAACTCTTCAGTCTTCTGTTCAGAAACACTTCATCCTCTTTGTGAAAGATGTTTCAAATACATGTTACTGACCGCAGCATAGACATGTCAGACTGACGTTGAAGAGCACTGCTTACACCCTTGTCAGTATATTCCAGAGAGCTAAGCATTACAGTGCATGAGCTGGCTCATTGATCATTTAAATTGGACCATGTTGTTTACGGACACCATTTAAGTCTGAAACCCAGAAAAAAAAAGATTTTTTATTTCACCACACGTGTGATCCAGCTACTCCTACCTGACAGCACAGTGGGATTCTTTCCTGGACGAGACCCCTCTGTGGGCTATAATACAGTTGAGAAATATGCATATCTAGCACCCACCGCAGCTTGCAACTGAAATGGGGGGGGGCGGGGGACGACAGATTGAATGAAATAATTGGAGTATAGGTACGAATATATTCGAACCTATAAATATATTTTTGGTAAGCCTTGTATAGTGTAGCACCCAAATGCTTCATTGACTAACCGTAGCAAAAGGTAAACTGCAGAAAAATACTTATAAAATGTATGCTTGATAAACTGAACAACTGAAAGTCTGGCTTTGTGGGGGCAACAATGTTCTATTCTGTCTAATGGTCCCTTGTGTGTCTGTTTTTAGGTGCACACCTTCAGAGGTCCTCACTGGTGTGAATACTGTGCCAACTTCATGTGGGGACTGATCGCTCAGGGAGTAAAATGTGCAGGTATGCGTTATCCATTCTTCCATTGAAACACCTTAAACATTTTCTTCTGTGATTTGTTTCAATCAAGGATCTTTATTCAAGGATTACAATGGAGTGTTTTCCCACATTGCCATTAACCCCTTTGAAACCAAATCCTGAAACAGAACTAAAGCCCCATACACATAAGCAGAATGATGGGAGACATTTCCCAGTACAAAAATAACCGTCCGACATTCTGCTTGTGTGAATGTTGGTCTGTCGGACACGCATGCTGGAAAATCGGCAGTCGACAGACTTCCGATCAGAGCTCTCAGCCAATGGCAGAGGATGCTGATTCGTGTGTGGGTGGGGGGGGGGGGGGGACTTATCATAGCACAAATAAACAGTATTTACTAAAGACTTCACACATAACTGCAGTGTAGGACAGGTAACATTTGCCTTAAGGCCCCATACACATGAGCAGACATATTTGTTCAAATCGGTCAGGCAGACCGATTTGAACAAATCTGTCTGCTGGGGACATATTGGTTTGATCGTGTACACACGATCAAACCAAAATCTCCGCACCAGGAAGTAAAACACTTCCGCGCATGCGTCGAAACCATTCGGCTCGTGTGCGAGAAGACATGTCTGCTTGTTAGCGTACTAACCAGCAGACATGTCGGGCGGATGGGTTCCCAGCCGACAGATTTCAAAGCATGCTTTGTAAATCTGTCGGGTGGCCAAATCCGTCCGCTTGCCAGTGCACACGGTCGAATCTGTCTGCTGGGACGGTCGGGCCGACCGTTTCCAGCAGATAGATTTGATCGTGTGTACGCGGCCTAAGGCCCCACATGGTAGTGAATTCACTATTTGAAAGTTTTTTTTTTTTTTTCCAGATGATAAAAAAAACTGCCAAACTCTACTTTACCTCCTAGATGTATCCATTTCTATTTTGATTGTCTTGATTGAAAATGAATAGGTCAGTTTGCCATCACTTTTGAGTCATTGGAGTGACTCCAGAACATGCTGCCTGAGTAGGCCATGTGGAATTGAAATGGATAGATCCAAGGGAATTGATAACAATAGAAGTAGGTTATTGGTTTTTATTCTGTGTAGCATCATATTGCCATTTAGTTCAAGTGGAATTATAAGCAAAACTCTACCTAAAATGGGTTGGAGAGGGTTGATACTCCCCCTTTTTTTTTAAATGAAACTTTTTTTTTTTTTCTTCAGCCAGCTGCTCTGCACCTTTTAAAGCCCATAGTGCCCATATAGTGTTTTAATTTGAAGACTTAAGCATGGACTTGTTTATTGAGTCATATTGCTGACTAGCTAATGCTAGTGTGTGGCTATGGATAGGATTTTCTCCAGTTTTAGTAGATGTATGTAAATGTATTGCACAACAAATCCTGGATTTTTTTTTAAACCAGCTGAAAGATTAGTGATATTTATCAGGACAGGTTACATTTGCGGCATTACCGTACTTATTTTCTGGCCAGGCATTCAATTTATGCAAATGATAAAATGAAAGCAGGATCACTAACCATAAGAGCTGCCATTTTGTATATAAAACCAATGTCCATCTAATGACTAATAGAGTAGAACATGACTTTTTTCATTTACAATTAAAGAACTTCAGGAAATTTAAGAGACGTGCTTTGAAACTGATTTTAACGCATTAAAGTGTCGCTTGGGAATACCCAAAAAATCATACTCATTTAGATGGCTGTAGCACTGATCCCAGGTGTATTTCCTCCTGCCGCCTCTAAGAACAAGAACTTGGCAATCAAACATCGCTAATCGCTAAGCTCTTGGTCCTCAACCTGCAGAGGGACAGGGACTTCAGTCACTGGCTCTCTGCTTTGCCCTTGCAGCGCTAACTCACTGAGAGGCTGAGCCAGCTGTCGGTCCAGGCTTCTGGGTGGATCCCAACCATATGGTCCGGATCTTTTCAGAGACTGGCTCTGTGATGTAAGCCGACAACAGGCTTTAGCCCACAGTCGGCTGAAAACAGATCACAGGAATGCAGAACTAACTGCACTTCTATGACCCACAGGAGAAGAACATCCAAAAAAGCTTTGGCTATACCTCTCCTTAAACTATGCCAATATAGTAAATAAGAGGTGCATTAATGTATGGGCACCTTGTACAAGTAAGATGTTAAAATAAATAAGTAATCTTGAAAGTTCTAGGGGTAGCTGTATAGATGTGGTACTATGAGAACAAAATAACATATTGCCATATGCTTCAGATTAAGGGATAATGTTAATAATCAATTTTATGTCAGTGCACTATCTGTGTTTCGATTCAGCCTGTACATGTACTGTACCCTGGAACAGTCTTAAATGTTCCAAGTTTGACTGACTGAAAAGGAACACATTCATAAAACCCATTCAGGGCATCATTTATATTTAGACTCCACATGGTTTAACACATGGATAGGTTTCATGTAATTTACTCTGTTGATCTTGGAACATTATAATTACATTTTAGAGAATCCTGTACATGGCAGAGAATTTTCTAGACAGAAAGTTTGGATATCTGCAGGGGGCCTTTTTCCACCGAATAAAGTTGGATGTATTTTGAACCTCACCCCAACTGCATAGACAGTCCAAAATCAAGGTAATCCTATGGGCATAGTTTACATCTACTTAGAAAAATGTGTAAATAAGTGTAGCATAAGTGTAGCATAACAGGTATGTGAGTAAATACACACAAATGAAAATATAAAAAAAAAAAATGAAAATACAACTTAAAACAATGGAGTGTACCACATAATACTAAAAACTCTAGTGTAACTGCACACGATTATAATCACAAACGCCTTCAATTGATGTGAACGAATAAAACAAAAATAGCAATAGTTTCATAAAGTCTGTTAAAAACCACTTGTGTACTACTATGACAATTCTTCTGTCTTCACAGTGCTTTTAGTGACCCGCCACCAACCTGGGAAGTGCTCGCTCACCTCTCAATATCTGAGCCTATTACAGTGTCACATATGCCTTTAACACACTCCGTCTATAGAAAATGCAGCTAGATCGCCTTATCTTCCCATCCAGGGGTATATCTGCCTCCTTTCTCTCTTCGGTCCTCAGTATGTTATATCATGAAACAAATTAGAAACACCATAGTGCCCGCTATTCTCCCACGTTTATTGAAGAATAAGTTTTAAAAACCCTCAAGAACATCAGGATAACAGGCATGTAAAAACCATCAGCTCTCCACGCTGACATGGGTAATTTATGCTGTCGCAGGTATCGGCTCCTCCCATTCCTGTTGCTCCCTTTGACTGGGCTTTCTCAGTAGGCCTGTAATATGTGGTACTATGAGAACAAAAGAGCATATTGCCATGTGCTGCAGATTAAGGGATAATGTTAATCTATTTTATGTCAGTGCACCATCTGTGTTTGTGTTTAGCCATACAACACATGTACTTTACCCTGGTACAGTCTTAAATGTTCCACGTTTGACTGAATAACACGTTTGCCTGAAAACAATCAAGGCATTTATATTTAGATTCCACATGGTGTAACACATAGGTTTAGGTAATGTATCCTGATCTTGGAACAGTAGAATTGCATTTTAGAGAATCCTGTACAGGGCAGAGAATTTCCTTGACGGAAACGTTTGGATGTCTACAGAGGGTCCTTTCCCACCAAACGCAGTTGGATGCATTTTGAACTAACTGCATAGACAGCCCAAAATCAAGGTAATCATATGGGCATAGTTAACATCATTGCAGTGTAGTTCTGCACAACTTAAAAAAAAAGTAGAGCATGCTGCATTTTTTCGCACCGCAAATGCAGGGAATGCGCTTCAAACGCACCACGCCCCTTTAAGCCAAACCCAAAAACTTGTAGAAAGATGCACTGCAAACGCAGCACAAATCGCATTCAAGCGTGCGTCAAGGGCATGTTAAGCATGCTTTAAATACATGTAAATATGCAGTCAACAATGCTCGGTTATGTGCAGTTTCTGGTGTGAAATGGACCCTTAGATTTATAGAGTGCTATACCTACCATCTGTTCTAAAAGTACAATTATGGACGCATAAATAGGGGGTGGCAGCAGCGATGGGGAGGCGGTGCCCGTGCTTCCTTAATGGACGGGCCGCCCCTGGACAAATGTCTCCCGACATTCAGCCAGTGTGTACCAGCTTAAGCTGCAGTCGTGTGTGTATGTGTGTGCTGCTCTATGCACACTACAAATCCCATAATCTGCAATCCATCTTGGGCGTGCGGAAGAGGGGGTGGCTACATTCCTACATAGCGTGGGACCATAGAGAATGAACATAGCTACCCTCTAACAGGATCACAGCAGCAAAAACAAATGCATTTGTTGAATATTTGGAGAGGCCAATGAGCAGTAGTTTTTTTTTTTTTTTTTTTTACACGTTAATAGAAAAGTGCATATCTTTTTGCATTTATTAATTATTTACACTGGATCTTGTAAAAAAAAATTGCACCCGCGCTCAGATCATTGGTGCAATGCAAGGATCCTGCAGACTCTCGGTACACTGTCTGCCTGTACCTCTGATATGGGCAGGCAGTTATTGAATTGCAGGAAGAATCCATGAACTATCAGAGTGCTTACCAGTTCGTTGAGAGCTACAAGCCATTGGCCACGGTGAATGATGGTACTTGTAGTTCGTTCATTCACAGAACTCTAAATAAAGGGGGTGCGTGAGTGCAGCCCACACAGCTGTGCTGTTTTATTTGCGATAGCCGGTGCAGGTAGAAGATCCCCTGCCCGCTCTCACAGACAGGCAAGCAAATGCTGAAAAAGTGTCAAGTTACACCCTAAATATGGGTGTAACATGTTCACAAAGGTGCACCTATCCTTTAAATTATTATAATCTCTTCTGATATGTTTTACTCCCCAGACTGTTCACCATTTTCGTTGCCCATCTCTGGACTTGTTCAGTCTTATTAATATCTTCTTGTAAGTGAGGTCTCCAGCAATGGACACAATGAAATCTAAAAATCTATATGAGGGATTCAGGACCTCCTCCCCATGCTGGGTGAAACATCCAATTTACTCTTTCCTGCCACTGCCTGTTAACACTGTTTGCTCACTTTGCAATCATCTGAAATAAGTACCCCCATATGTATTTTTTTTCTCTCTGTAGTGCACCCCCAATGTATTCTGTCAAGGGATTCTTTTTCATGTTTGCATTATTTTACATTTAGAAGCATTGAACAGCAGTTTCCATGGCTTTTACCAATTTCCCAGCAATGCAAAATCCTGTTTCATATTGGACATCTTCAGTGATATCCACCCTATTGTGCACCTTTTGACATCAGCAAAATAATATACTTTACCCACCAAACCTTTAATGATATCACTTAAAAATAGATTAAATAGAACAGAACCTAGTACAGATCCTTGTGGTACACCACAGTGACTGGTCTCTGTTCCTAATGTACCCCATATACAACTACACTCCATCCTTTAGCCAACTGATTATCCACTGAACCACCCAAGGGTTAAGCCCTAGCTTATACATATTTTGTATTGGATTATTACGTGGCACTGTATCAAATGCTTTGCTAAAATCAAGATATGCTATGTCCACAGCACCAGCTTGGTCAAAAACATTTGTGCGATCTAGGTAAAAAATCAGCTGACATGATCTCCCTTCAGTTTCAACTCTTTTCACCTGAAGTTTTTTTTTTATTTTGGATTGAGTTTTGTCATCTGTCGCCATTGACTTCCTGTCCCATAGCCAAAACAGAAAGTGAGCGGAAATCCCTCGAAAATAAGGGACAACGATAAACATGACACATAGATGGGGTGAACCTCCATAATGAGGACTCAGACAGCAATAAAAGCATGACAGGTGTTCTCTATCCACTTTGTCTAAAACTAAAAAGGAGGAAAAAAGAAAATAGTTTTGCATTTTTAGTTGAACTTTAAACTTGCAAAAGACACACATTGACAGAGGGGTGACTATTCCTCCTCCTGGATCTGTACAGATTTCCAGAGATGAGCAAGTTTTAAATCAATTCTGTGCTCTTCAGTGCTCCACAAATCCTGTGTAGAGCATTTATCTTGTGTTGAATGCTTATATGTAAAATGTAAGCTTGTGTGTAAATAGTTAAATAAAAATTGTATACAGATCTAAAAATAATAAAAGTTGAAGTGTTAAAAATAATATATTTAAAAAAATGAATACAGTGAACTCCGAACACAACAGTTGTGCCCAGCAATGCATTTAGGCGCGCACATTCTATGGTTAAGACACCATACACTATGCTAACCTGTGCCTAATGAAGCATTCCCATGAAATCTGTCAAGTTTGTGGACCTTCAGGCAACCTGGATGTTTAGAGCCTATTCCAGCGTATAAATGAAGATCCTTTTCCTAGTCCTTATAGGGAATGGGCCATCTGCAGTTAACGGTTCAGTAGTAATGTCAGGTGAGGTGGAATCATTAATTCCTAAGTTTACTCATGTATGCAACAAAAATGTGTTCACATTTTATTCAGTTCATGCCATTGTAGGTCATATTTTCAATGTTGCATATAAATTGCTTACACACGTTAAACAGGAGTGCATTTTTGCCAGCTGCATATTGGAATATATATACACTAATAGCCTCCAGTGGACAAGATGCAAATCCTTTTACACGGCATTGTAACTTCTTCTTGCTGTTCAAGGCTTTAACATTTGGACATGAGAAGTGTAGAAAGCATATTTGAGAGTATCGAGAGAAGAAGTCTGTTTAAAAGGAAGAGTAGCTTTTGCAAAAAAAAAAAAGTATTCATGCTTGCCTCCATGCTGTAGCATTTGTCCCATGCTGATTCTAACACTGAATGATCACAAGACCACTGATTGCTCAGTTCTCAGTTTGCTTAACGTGAAGAGCTGTGAGTGTCGGTCACCGCTCTCTGCTTCTCTAGCACTCACTGGAATGCCAGGCTGGGTAGGAGGTGGGCGTGTCTGGGTAAGGCTCTCAGCAGGGCTAGCTGTCACTCGGGCAGAGGGGTGGATCCTGACCATATGCTTAGGATCCTACCTGAGCCTGCGTCTGCCATCATTAGCTATAAGCTTTCTGTAAGTCAAAGGAGTACAAAAGTACATGTATTTCTGTTACCCACAAAAGAAATATGGACAACAAAAAGACCTTTAGCCATACTTCTTTTGATTGCCAAGATTAACTGCAGTTCATTTCTTTTTGTACCTTACTATTAGGCTACTCATTTAAGTAAATTCGAGAATTATGCATTCACCTTGCTGTACCTTACCTTTTAGGACGCGTACACACGATCGGTCAAAACCGTTGATAACTGACTGAAGGTCCGTCTCATTGGTCCAAACCGATTGTGTGTGGGCCCCATCGGTCAGTTATTCTTCGGTCAAAAAAAAGAGAACTTGCTTTAAAATTTGACCGATGGACGCCTCACCGATGGGTCAAAACCGAACTTTGGTATGCAAACGCATCGGTTAAAAGGCCGCGCATGCTCAGAATTAAGTCGACGCATGCTTGGAAGCATTGAACTTTGTTTTTTTCAGCACGTCGTCGTGTTAAAATATGTAAACTGGTGTGTAGGCACATCAGACCATCAGTGGGCTTCATCGGTTGACCGATGAAACCGGTCCTTCGGAGCGTTCTCATCAGATGGACTGATCATGTGTACACAGCCTTAGGGGTTCATGGGCATGTAAAACACTGTGTTCAGATCCACAGTTTATACTAATCTTAATGCCACAATATTGTAGACTATGTGCCCATTGTGGTTAGTACTGTAGCATTGAGCAGTAAGCCTAAGGCTACTTTCACACCGAGGTGCTTTACAGGTGATATGGCGCTAAAAATAGCGCCTGTAAAGCACTCCTCCTGTCCGAGCAGTGCGCTTGCGGGACGTTAAAGTCTCTGCAGCGCATTAGGGGAGGTGTTTACACTGCTCTTTTAAGTGCCACTGACCATTGAAATCGATGAGGAGCGGCGATTTGCAGACACTTTTAACCCTTTATTCGGTTGATATTGGGGTGAAAAACAACTCTAAAACAATGGTAAAACACAGCTAAAACTAGTGGCGCTTTACCACCGACACCCCCGCGTCTCAGTGTGAAAGTGCTCTTAAGCTAGGTACTCTGAACCTATGTGCTTTTCTTAAGCGTTTCCCAGCAATATATGATGAGATTCATTCAAATAAATTGCAAATTGCTAGTTCCTGGTGGTATTTTTTTTTTTTCGTACCGCTGTGTAACCATTTTTTGTTAAACTTGGTTGCAAAGCGTGGCTGCTTGTTGCCATAGACCTCAGCTTTCACCATATGTATGGCATTTAATACATACGTATTTTGTTGAATATTGAATTTGTGCAATACACGGTTACCTCCTAATATATGTGTGAAGTTTCTGATGTGACCATTCCATTCTAATGACTGTTTAAATGAGTGCCAATGTATATGGTGATAATGGCTTTCTTTCATAAAGTGTCCAAGCTAAATTTGCATCAACATGAAATGGTTTGGACTAATTTATGGAAAGCTGAATGAAAGTGCAGTTGTTGCCCATAACAACTATTTACAAACAATATTTAAATGCTTTAGAGAATGGCAAAACATGAGCTCCCAATTGCTTTTTTTTTTGTGTGTTTTTTGGAGGTCAGGACTGAAAGTTGTATAGTAACATTGGAAACTTTTTTTTTTTTTTTTTCAAAAAATAATTGGTTTCCCAAAACAAAATTTGCAGACAGAGTAATTTTGACACTCCTAGTAATGCAGGTTCTCTCGTCACTTATGTCATGGAAAATGTAGTGTGTTCAAGCAGTGTATCTAGTTTAGTCTTGTATGAAATGTTAAGTGTTCATGATTACGTGTTGTCATCCTTCAGTTCTTCGCACTGTGACAACCTTCTATGTTTGGCTCTATGTTCCTTCTGACTAGGGCGTGCCACTTCAGAATATGGCTAACGACCAGAATTTAAATTTGAAGCCTCCAAATTGCCATTGTACCTGAATGTTATAAAGCTGTCATTTTGTACACTTTGGCATTGTTAAGTTCAGACTAAATGCACATTTTTCTATTGCAAACTTTCAGCGTGAATAGCTGTGATTGCCTTTCATTTTTAAGAGAGTTGTTTGGCAGCAAAAGTATTGTTCCTTGAAAGGTTAGCTGTATACTGGCAATAAAAACCTATGTACACCTACATTTTCAATATGCATGTGTTGGGCACATAACTAGTCATCGCACTTAATATACTCTAATTTGGTAGATGGGCTTTTCCATTTTAACTCTAACGCAACAGAAGAAAAATAAATGAATGATACTTACAAGGCAAATTCCTTAAAGTAAATCTTCATTAAATCTGCGCTTTTACAATCCAAGTACACTACTTAATTGATTTAAAATGTTCAAAGCAAACTCTCCCACCCATCCATGTCTCCATGCTGTAATTTGTTGAAAAAAAATAAGTTTAAAACATTTCTGCCAGTGAATACCTTATACATCCCACTTCTTGTTTCTTGTCTGGTAAAAAGCCTAGGCTTATGACATCATGTCCCTCTCTCCCCTTCTCTCTCTCTCTCTCTCTCTCTCTCACACACTCACTCTCTCTCCCCTGAGAGTTTACCAGGAAAGGAGGGGGATGAGTCATAAGAGGGCCAATGAGAACTGCAGAGCTGGAGGTGTGCCTCGGTGTAAATCCAGGAAGTGAACAGGCAGCAGCTTCAGCTGCCCACAGTTAAAATAGATGCAGCCAGACTCAATGGAGGGAGATTTCTGCAGCATATTTTATAGTACAGAATCACAGTATATATAAAAATAATATGCAAAGTGGTCGGAGGGAAGCCTCAGAATAGCAAAGATGTTTTTATTACAAATTATGTGAGCAGCCTGCAGTTCCTATTTAAGAACAATTGTAGAGATTACGTTCACTAGTACCAGTGAGTGGTTACTACCAATACATTTTATCTTGGCTGCCATCTGGTATCAGGAATTTGCTTTTTAAATTACTCATTAGATCATGTAGGTAAGATCAAATATATATTAATATATTTATTTTTGTATTACGTGATGTACAAGTGGACTTTAATTTTTTAATTTTTTTTCCAAAATATGTTTTTATCTTTTAATGTTTTTATGGTTGCAAAATGTTTTTCCTTACAGTAGATTTGTATTTCCGTTCTAGATTGTGGTTTAAATGTTCACAAACAGTGTTCTAAGATGGTTCCTAACGACTGCAAGCCGGACTTGAAACATGTCAAGAAAGTTTACAGCTGTGACCTCACCACATTGGTTAAAGCACACAACACGAAGAGGCCGATGGTGGTGGACATGTGTATTCGAGAGATCGAGTCCAGAGGTGAGATATTATGGAATTCTATCTGTGGGGTAGCGTAGCGTGACAAGGCCCTGGGTGTTCACTCCTTCCAGCAGCACACAACATAAAGTTTATGTTTTTGTTTGTTTGTACTCGTTTCATTCAGGTGCCTTGATGTTTTGCCTTTAGATGTACAATATCGCACACATTTAGATTTTTAATTTCTTATATAAAAGCCACTGAAGAATGTTAGAATACATTTAGTACAAATCTGTACTTTGCACAAACACATAAAAAAAAAAAGTTTATTTCTTGCAAACTATGAATTTCTGTATATCTCTTTATTTTCTATGACAGGCTTGAATTCAGAAGGACTGTATAGAATATCAGGTTTCACTGATCTCATTGAAGATGCCAAAATGGCCTTCGACCGAGGTAGAATATAAATTACATTTTTAAAAATGTATGTGTGCGTGTCGTCGTGTCATGTTCATTGTAAATTGTTGTCCATACTGGTATCAGTTCTGTTTGCCGAAGGCCTGGTCTGCTTGTATTATTGGCCTGGGTTGGTCTCCTCCTGAGGGATGATCAGCCACAGTCAAACCAGTCTAAAGTTATCCTGCAACCTGCACATGGGCCACAGATAGTTCTGAGCTGTAGTGGTGCTTATGCATGTTAATGGTAGCTTAAAGTGGAGTTTCACCCAAAAAATTTGAACTTCCGCTTTTTGTCTAATACTGGTATTTACTCCCACTTCCGGGCATAGATCGCCACAGTATCTGTGGTGATCCACGAACTTGTCCGCCTCCCCGCTGTCTTCTGGGAGACACACAGGTCCCAGAAGACAGTGCGACATGCGCAGTAGTGAACCAGGAAGTGAAGCCGCAAGGTTTCAGTATAGTAAAAAGTAATAATTCGCAGATACCCTCTAAAACAGAGGTGGGCAAAGTACGGCCTGCGGGCCGTATACGGCCCGGCGGACCTTTTAATCCGGCCCCCGGATAGCTGCGGCCTGTCGCAACAGGACAGGCAAACCAGACCAGAAAGGGGCCCCCAAGCTGGCTCGTTTGTCTGCCTGTTGCTATGTTCACAGGCCTCCCTCCTCCCCCCGCGGGCCGGCGGGGGGAGGAGGGGTGTTCACAGGGGGGGACGCTTTTTCGCGGCCCCCGCAAAGTGGCACGGTTACCCGGGACATCTGCCGCCCGGGGTCCCGCAGCGTCGTTCGGCTACAGTGCAGCCGTCCCTCTCTCTCCGCTGACTGCAACACACAGTCACACGCCGACTCCTCCCCCCCCCCTCTTGGCTCAATGTGTACAGGAGGAGGAGCCGAGAAGAGACACTACTGAGAGAGCCATGCTGCACAGTAACCAGGAGGTAAGGGGGGGGGGAGCAGATACGAGGTGAACGTATGAAGTGATAGGAGAGGAGAGGGTGGTATGTGGATATGGGCTGGGGAGTGATTTGAGAGGGAAGATGATATGTGCTAGTGGGGGGGTCCCCCCCCCCCCACTAGCACATATCATCTTCCCTCTCAAATCACTCCCCAGCCCATATCCACATACCACCCTCTCCCCCCAAAAGATGCTCTGTCCCCCTGTACTCCTCATCCCACCCTGTACTCCTCATCCCACCCTGTACTCCTCATCCCACCCTGTGCTCCTCATCCCACCCTGTGCTCCTCATCCCACCCTGTGCTCCTCATCCCACCCTGTGCTCCTCATCCCACCCTGTGCTCCTCATCCCACCCTGTACTCCTCATCCCAGATTCCCACCCTGTGCTCCTCATCCCACCCTGTGCTCCTCATCCCACCCTGTGCTACTCATCCCACCCTGTGCTACTCATCCCACCCTGTGCTACTCATCCCACCCTGTGCTCATCCCACTCTGTACTACTCAGTCTGCGGGAGCGATGTCCAAAAATTAAAAAAAAATTCTTGTAAGGCAACCTCACTTGTTCTTTGCTGCATGCTTTGGTTTCTCCTGCCCGTCTCTATCACTACTTTGTCCTGTAGTGATGCAGCAGCTGGAAGAACCACAGTGTCTAGGAACCTGAATATTGAAGAAAGCCCCCCAAAATATATCATTTCTGAAAACAGACACCATAGAGCATAAAATAGGTGGTGGTTACAATTTGTTATGTTGTACAATATTAACACAAACGTTTAGGAAATGCAAAGTTTCAGTAAAAATACACGAACGGTCATTTTAGGGGCCCACAAACACAATAAAGTACCCAATGTTTTGGTAACATCTAAGGTTGTGCCGGGTAAATGGAGATCCAGCATTTCAAACCTTTAAATTGCATATGTCCGTGAAATAGTGACAAACTACAGTACCCCATATTTTCCATAGGTGCTCATTTAAAACCCCTACAGGTCATCAGTTTAGTGTTACTTGAGAGTGCTAAAAAAATATTTCTATCACTTTGACATGTGCGACAACATGTAACATCTGTATCACAATCGATGTATTTTTGGGTGGGATTTTATGTGCTTTGGTGTAACCTTATAATATATATATATTTTTTTTTGCCAAAACATTTTTTTCATCATTTTGGGGACAAAAAGTTGGAAGCAATTGGGAAGCTGCGTAGCGAACCAATCGCTTCCATCTGACCACCAGCAGTCGGTTTGTCAGATATACACACACTCAGCTGCAGCCCCTGGGAGTGTGTGTAAAACTCCCCACTGTCGGGTACATACGGCCCTGGCAATGAAAGGGAAAACATCACCTTTTACGGGGGTGTCTATAAATTGGTTCACCTACTGCAAAAAAAGTCACAATATCTCTTCTGTTGAATTGCTTGCACAGCATTAAACTTGATTTAAGGTGGTCTCACAATAGTATATGATGACTGCTTTTCTGTTTTAGATGGTGAGAAAGCTGACATATCTGTAAATGCCTATGAAGACATTAACATTATAACTGGTGCATTGAAACTGTACTTCAGGGAACTTCCAATCCCACTGATTACATATGACGCATATCCTAAGTTCCTCGAGTCGGCAAGTAAGTAAAGACAACTGCGTTCAACAGTGGTCTAATTTTTAACCTATTTATTGGCATTTCCAGAGAAGCTGTAGGTCAGATATTTCCTTCTAATACAGTATGATGAATGCTGCACTTAGAAATGCAGTATCTCAATAATATAAGGCTGGCCGTACATTACTCAATGCTCTTGTACAATTTTGCCCAAACTGTCTAAATATGAGGTAAAACCTAAAAACGTTCAATTTGTATGCAATCAGACAGGCCCTTGCACTAAATAGTTGAGGGTAAATCTAAAGGAAATGAAATAAGAGCATTGTATAATGTATGGCAAGCTTAAAGCAGATGGTTCAGCAAAAAAAAAGTATTAAAAGCCAGCAGCAACAAATACTGCAGCTGCTGACTTTTAATATTAGGACACTTACCTGTCCTGGAGTCCAGCGGCGTCCGCAGCAGAGGACGAGCGATCGCTCGTCACCCTGCTGCTCCCCCCTCCATCCACGGTGAGGGAACCAGGAAGTGAAGTGCTGCGGCTTCACTGCCCAGTTCCCTACAGCGCATGCGCGAGTCGCGCTGCGCCTGCCGATTGGCTCCCGCTGTGTGCTGGGAGCCGAGAGTTCCCAGCACACAACGGGGGGGCGACGGGATGTCGCCAAAAAACCCGACTTTTGCCCGAGACTGCGGGCCGGAAGTGGTTGCAGATACCTGTCTTTAGACAGGTATCTGCACCCCCCTCCCCCCTGAAAGGTGTCAATTCTGACACCGGAGGGGGGGAGGGTTCTGATCAGCGGATCTTCACTTTAGGGTGGAGATCCGCTTTAAGACTCTCAAAAACAAAGTACATATAGTACATTAAACAAGTGGTAAAAAATGTGAAACGCAAACATTCCAGCGATTTAGTGACCAAATTTACATAAATTTGTATACATTTCAATGCCTTATGATAAATCAGTCCAAAACTGAAAATAAATCAATGAAGAAATCCTTATGTATAACACCTTTGGTGTTTGACCCTCACTATAAGGATCTTAAACGTGTATTCCTTTAAATCCAGGGTCGGGTTTAAGTATCCATTGTTCGATCCTATCAGTCGGGCATATACTGAGCTTGTATGCTCCAAAATATATAAAGGGAAACCTTTAGTTCTCTCCGCAAATTCATTTATTAACATAATCAAAATAGAAAGAATACACTTACATGAAGGAAAAGTAATGACTTCCTTATAAAGTGCAAAGTATAGGGAAGAAGTACTGCTGCCTTTGTGTCTTACTCTGCAAAGTCACTGGCTAATCTTTCACCTCGTCCAGCCCCAACACAGTGAACCTCCCTTCCACTGTGATTGCTAGACTCCGCCCAACAAGTTTCATCAGTGTTGACGTCATCAGGGGATTCTTTGTGTTGTGCAGGCTGGAGGAGGCCTTGCACTTTATCAGGATGTTGTTACTTTGCATTCATGTTAGTTGATGATCATAAATGGTTCCCTTTTTGTGTTTTTAAGCCCAGTATTATCCCTGACTAGTTCAACACATTAATGAATGCTTCAACCTGGATATGCACTTGAGACCTTTGTAGGGCATGTCAAGGTGGTTTGCATATTATTACTTTATGCATAAGAATTTCTGGGTTCCTTTTTAGTATTGGACTAAAATGTTATATTTCTGAAAAAAAAATCAGCTCCAGCATTTTTTAAAACCAGTTTTCTTTCACCACGTTGTGTCTTGGGCAGTTTTTTATTTTATTTTTTCAAACACATATTAAAGGATAAGTTCACCTTTGAGAAAATTTCAAGTTTCATCTGTTTTTAGGGTGAACATGTAACATGTTCCCACTGCTGCAATCGTTCCCCAACCTGCCACCTCTAGTGACAGCGGCCAGGATTATTTTCCCTTTTAATAATAAATGGCCGAGCTGGGCTCTGCCCACCCGGCCGAGTCATTTATTCAGAGGGGAGAACTACAAGTACCCAAAATCCTTTGGGGCTGTTTTCTTATAGTTCTCAATTAACTACCAGGGCGCTGTTGAGTGCTCTAGGTAGTAAAACCTTTTACAGGTTACTGTAAAAGTGTTCACGTAGCTGTAGAGCTATTCAGATGACTTTTACTGAACTGCTGTTTGTTTTTACCACTTCAAGTCCAGGACACTTCAAGTCCAGGAAACTGTTAATATACATGCATGCTTTTTCAAATGTGGAGTGAAACCAGAGCTTTCAAAATATGAGGAAAATGTATAAACTGCATGCTTACAGGATTTGATATTATTGCTACTGTAGCAGCCAGTCTACCATTGCTGCATTTGATACGTTTTGTGACCAGCTCCTTCAAGTGTATCTTTTGATGGGGAAAATGGAAAAAAAAAACTCTTGATGGCTTGTAGAAGAATCAAAAGCTCTTAAGTTTTTTCTCTTCTATATCCCCGTCAAAAAGATTTTCCTCCATGTTTTGCCAGAGACATGATAGGAAATTGGTGGCATGAGCCTTCTGAAAGAGTTATTGAAAGTCTTTCTTCATTTTTCTAGAGGCCATGGACAATGACACACAGTTAGAAGTTCTTCTCGAAGCTTTGAAGCTGCTACCTCCTGCACACTGTGAAACACTGAGATATCTCATGGCCCATCTGAAAAGGTAAATCGCTCAGAAAGCTTTGAATTCTGCAGTCAATTTGACATTCTACTTTAAAAGAAAAGCTATTGTTGAGCTCTTTCCAGTTCTTCCACAGCAGTAAGAGATGATGCCATGCCCACTGGCAGTGAAGCTGGTTTTCTCATTGCCAGGCTCCCCGGTCTCTTCAAACATTAGATTCCAATTGGTCACACTGTGCTACATGATACATCCACCGTAATCCCTTTTCTTTATCGTTTATAGCAGACCCACTCTAGAGGATGTGCCACAGACAAGATAACAGAATTAGCCAATGCAATTTATGAAATAAAATTACCTATTTTACACTACACATCTACAAATACATTTCTTACACAAGCCCAGCTTACCTTGGTAGTTCAATTCCCAGGACTGAAAGTGTTTTGATGATTAGCAAAGACAGAAATTTACATCAGTCTATGTCCATCCCAGCCAAAAATAATTTCTGGCATGAATAAACTCCACTATTATGCACTTTCATGTAATAAGGGATATCATGTTTGTAAATTCTTAACTAAAAATACACAAATGTTAATTTAGATGCACCGATTTTGATGCAAGTTTGGAGCACTGATAGTTTGGCACTTTTATAGCTAGGTGCTGAAGTTTTTTTTATTATAGCATTCCATTTTTTCTTTTATTGATATTTGTATTATAATGTCATCAATTCAAAAGCCCCTAGAGGGTTTAGGGTTATTGTTTAGGGGTTAGGTTGAGGTTAAGGGTCAAGGTCAAGTTAGGTGCTTGGTTGTGTGATAAAATTTTTAGATTGCAAAAATGACCATCACTTTCCTGCTTCTGTGGCTTACTCTCTTGCTAAAGCAATGAAGAACTTGCTTTCCAAGAGGGACCAGGTTCATAGAGGCATCCCGCTTTTTTGGCTAAATCGGGAGCGATGCCATGGGAGTAGATGAGTGACCTCTTGGTGAAACGAATGCTGGCATGTTGCCAGCATCAGGACCATGTAACACCAGCAATCCTAGGTGTAAATACTATTCATGTTGGAAATGTAGGCACACAGGTTTCTATGCCCAAATCTACCAAGCCAGTTAGGCCCCTTGCACATGGGATTCATAATTTAATGATGTTTACTCAGGAACATGTGACGTCCATGTGCAAGGGACCAAAATCTGTGTGTAAATTCCTGAGTAATGTTGAGTAAAGGTGCGTAAGCCTATAGACGAGTATAATTCTTAATTTCCAGTATTGTAATATACAGGCATACCCCACTTCTAAGTACTCAATGGAACCAGAGGATGCATGTCAAACAAAAATGTACTTAAAGTAAAGAAATATATGGATTTGTGAAAAAAACATGCAACAATGTCTTTAACGAAAAAAAATGGACTTTGTAGGCACAACCCAATAAAATTGTATGATACTTTTGATAGAAAAATACAAAATACATAGCAATTGCACTATAATAAACAATAAAACAAGAGAAGGACCCCATTCTTATGACTCTAAAAATGAACGCTCGATAGTCACAGGGCTATATGTAGATTGTGCAGTTATTGCTCTGGGTGTAGTGATGATTTCAGAGGATGATACAGAATGGATCCTTAAGGAAATAAAATTCAGCTCGACATGTTTTGAAAATGACTGATAATGTATGTATCTGCAACTATAGTACTCACCGGTAAATGGTGCTTATTTGGTTTGAGAAAGACAGCTAACACAATGTGTTCCAATTACGAAAACCTGCTGGTGGTCAACCACACCCAACCCCACGAAGGTGTAATGGGGGGGGGGGGGGGCGGGGGAGAACAGAGGGTGGGGACTGATGCGTACCACTCCTAAATGTCACCATGCACCATTGAGCAATGTGGGAACAAGTTGAGGTATCTCTGATTGTTCTAAATAAAAATAGAAGAAAGGTACACATAAAAATACAACAATTCGATAGGCGCACCTAGTAAGACTTTGCCAAACGTCTAGTGATACTAAAAAGATCACTATATTCATTAATGAATTGGATACCTTTACAAATTTGAAACCAGGCTTGGATAGGCAAAACAAGCGGAAGACGTCCTAAAAACATCCACAATGGAATTCCCCCAAGAAAACAGCCAAAATCTATAATAAAGATATATGGCATTAATGGTAAAATTTAGGACGTCTTATCCAAGCCTGGTTTTTACATTTGTAAAGGTATCCAATTCATTAATGAATATAGTGATCTTTTTAGTATCACTAGACGTTTGGCAAAGTCTTACTAGGTGCGCCTAGCAAATTGTTGTATTTTTATGTGTACCTTTCTTCCATTTTTATTTAGAACAATCAGAGATACCCCAACTTGTTCCCACATTGCTCTTTGGTGCATGGTGACATTTAGGACTGGTACGCATCAGTCCCCACCCTCTGTTCTTTCTCCCCCCCCCCCCCCTTTATTACACCTTCGTGGGGTTGGGTGTGGTTGACCACCAGCAGGTTTTCGTAATTGGAACGCATTGTGTTAGCTGTCTTTCTCAAACCAAATAAGCATCGTTTACCGGTGAGTACAGTATTTACAGACACCTACATTATCAGTCATTTTTATGCCTACATAGTTGGTTTTTCAGTAGTATATACTTACTGTATTTATCTTTTTCTAATGGAAATATTATATATTTTTAATATCTAGAAGCTCCCGAAGAAGCGACGTATGCTAAGTCGCGAAACATGTCGAGCTGAATTTTATTTCCTTAACCACTTAAGACCCGGACCAAAATGCTGCTAAAGGACCTTGCCCCTTTTTGTGATCCAGCACTGCGTCGTTTTAACTGACAATTGCGCGGTCGTGCGACGTGGCTCCCAAACAAAATTGGCGTCCCTTTTTCCACAAATAGAGTTTTTTTTTGGTGGTATTTGACCACCTCTGCGGTTTTTATTTTTTGCGCTATAAACAAAAATAGAGCGACAATTTTGAAAAAAATGCAATATTTTTAACTTTTTGCTATAATAAATATCCCCCCAAAATATATATAATTTTTTTTTTTTCCTCAGTTTAGGCCGATACGTATTTTTCTACCTATTTTTGGTAAAAAAATATCGCAATAAGCGTTTATCGGTTGGTTTTCGCAAAATTTATAGCGTTTACAAAATAAGGGATAGTTTTATTGCATTTTTATTAATTTTTTTTTTTCTTACTACTAATAGCGGCGATCAGCGATTTTTTTTTTTTCATGACTGCGACATTATGGCGGACACTTCGGACAATTTTGACACATTTTTGGGACAATTGTAATTTTCACAGCAAAAAATGCATTTAAATTGCATTGTTTACTGTGAAAATGACAGTTGCAGTTTGGGAGTTAACCACAAGGGGGCGCTGTAGGATATGTGTGTTCACAGGGTCTGTTTACAACTGTAGGGGGGTGTGGCTGTAGGTGTGACGTCATCGATCATGTCCCCCTATAACAGGGATGACGTGATCGATGCTGCGGCCACAGTGAAGCACGGGGAAGCCGTGTTTACACACGGCTCTCCCCATTCTTTAGCTCCGGGGAGACCGATCGGCGCACTCCAGCGGCGATCGGGTCCGCGAGTCCCGCGGTCCCGGAGCTTCGGACCGGGTCACGGGATCGCGCCGCAGGCGCGCGCCCGTGACCCAACGGCTGGGTACTAGGAACCAAAGTATATATACGTTGATGTGCCCAGCCGTGCCATTCTGCTGACATAAGGTTCAGTAGGCGGTCCTTAAGTGGTTAAGGAGCCATTCGATATCATCCTCTGAAATCATCACTCCACCCAGCGCAATAACTGTACAATCTACATATAACCCTGTGGCTAGCGAGCGTTCATTTTTAGAGTGATAAGAATGGGGTCCTTCTCTTTTTTTTGTTTTATTGTTTATTATAGTGCAATTGCTATGTATTTTGTTTTTTTCTATTCAAAGTATCATAACATTTTATTGGGTTGTGCCTACAAAGTCCATTTTTTTTTTCGTTAGACATGGTTGCATGTTTTTTTCACAAATCCATATATTGAAGGATGTGGTACATATCTATTAGTGGGTGAGTGATTACCACCCCAGGGCAATTGTAATCACAACAACACTATAAAGTGAAGCAATACCTTTTTTAACTTTTGGTGTGTCAGGCACTGTAGTGGGGGGGGGGGGGGGCAGGGAGTCCGAACTATTTTATCTGTTCACAAATTACTGATGTGCAGCTTTAGCTTGAGAGCCAAATTACGTACACTCGCGGGTATGTCTGTACTCATTTATTAGACTCCTTTCACACTGGGGCATTTTTCAGGCTCTTTAGCGTTAAAAAAAAAAGCGCATGAAAGAAGCTGCATCTGCAATCCCAATGTGAAAGCCCGAGTGCTTTCACACTGCTGCGCTGGCAGGATGTCAAAAAAAAGTCCTGCAAATAGCTTCTTTGCAGCGCTTTAGGAGCGCCCATTAAGGGGGCTTTTTTTAACACTAAAGCGCCTGAAAAATGCCCAGTGTGAAAGGGGTCTTAGTGGCACTTTACCAGCGTTTTTCGGGCGCTGGCAGTGTGAAAGGGCTTTGAAAGCACTCAGGCTTTCACATTGGGATTCCAGATTGAGACTTCTTTCAGGCGTACTGCGATATGCAAACTGATTTGGGGTGTCATTAACTTTTAACTGACACGCCCAGCAGTTCGCATAGAGCAGTGTGAACTGCTGCCGGGAAACATGCGATGCGGGAACCCCCGCAATGGATTTGCAGGGTTCCCACATCACAGCAGTGTGAACCGGCCCTTACAGTCACATACAGCTTCACTTCAATTGTAACTGGTTACATGTTTGTTATAATGATGATTTATTGAAGGTTATAAAATATAAGCAAGATGTAAGTAAAAATGTATTTAAGAAAATACAAATTGTATAGTATAAAGGCAAGGACATCACTAATCGTATGTTTTATTTCTTTCACACAATATTGTACAGTTTTTATTTTTGCCTATGTCTAGGAATTTCATGATATATGCCTGCTTTTCACTGTTCATTATGTTATACAGTATAATTCAGTTATACTGTTTGCCTACAGGATTAACGCTGAGTTTTGAAAACTTTACTGCAATTCAGCATTTTAACTTGCTAGAAATGTTTTAGTTGGTACATGTTCAAATTCACAGATCAAGAGACCATACCTTACAGGAAAACCTGCATTATGCTGAATTACTGCCATTCATTAGTGGCTGATGCTTTGCCTAATTTCAATGAATAAGTTATACAAATAACTAAGTAGGTTAAAGATCACATTGAGCTTAAAAAACAGTTGATAAATGATTTGGGTCATTTTTTTATGGTGTATAACGTAGGTTGGGAGCTTATTATTTTATTTTTATCTTCACAATGCAAGATTTTGTTTGCAAAGCTGTTGTATTTTGTATGTTGTGGGCACCTAATTTTACCACAAAAAAATGGAAAAACATTTTGACTTGAGTATAAGCATAGGGTGTTCATCTGCTTGTCTCACTGCCCATGCCTCACACTGCCCATGCCTAAACTGACGTTCAACATGGGAGTCTATGGAAGGGGTGCCCGGCTTTGAAAAATCGTTGCTCCCCAGCCGTAGGTCTCCCGGACAACAAACTTTGCACACTTATAGAGGAAGAGTGGGGCTACATGTGTGCCAAGTCCCCAAAATCCGGGAGAGCAGGCGCAAAAAGGTGACTTGAGTATAAGCCGAGTGAACCAGTTCCAGCACAAAAAAATGTGCTGAAAACCTCGGCTTATACTCTAGTACATATGGTATCTAAATTTAGAAGAAATAAAAACTTGCCCCAAATCGTTCCTTAGACTCACACCTGCATTCTGTCTCCAGAGAAGTAGTTGTTGAAAGCTACAGAACAAGCACGTTAGTAACTATGGCATTCAAGGCCGACAATTATTTGTTAAAGTACAAAATATAGACTTTAAGTAGTACGGTAGCGGCACTCTTGCATTTCAGCATGACACATCTAATTAACACAAGCTCGTCATACAAAATGAGCTCTCTGTCTCTTGCTGTCAGACAGCCTCTGCTTCCTGCGCTCACAAGTCCTTTGGCCATAACTTAGACAAAAATGAGGCAGTGTCCTAGCAACACATAATAGGACCTTCCCATTGAATAATGTCACAGCCTGCGATAAACTCAAACTGAAAAGTACACAATGCTTTGGGGGGCACAAGGGGGGTTATTTGCATGTTCTGGTTTGCTTGCAATGTCCTACAGATAACCCTTCATTTAGATGCACAGCAAGTATAATGAGATGTAATTTTGTATTCCCTGCAGGGTAACTCTTCATGAGAAGGACAATTTAATGAACGCAGAAAACCTTGGCATAGTGTTTGGACCAACTCTCATGCGGGCACCAGAGCTAGATGCCATGGCAGCACTAAATGACATTCGTTATCAAAGACTGGTGGTGGAAATGTTAATCAAAAATGAGGACATTTTATTTTGAATAAGGAAAAAAAACATGAACTGTACTCCGGAATATGAAGGATTTTTTTTTGCCGCAAAGATGAGCAAACTTTTCTGGCCAACTCCCTTATTTGAATTGTGCCTAGTTGAAGTTGCAGCCATTTTGTGACTGAGAGATAGTTTGACACACACTGCTCCTTGTAACTGGAAGAATGGAAGTCTGCTTCACCTATGGCAGCCAATCAGCTTCTCTTTTACTTTCTAATCTGTGCTCACAGCATGCGTATTAGCTACCTAAAATAGTGTTCCTGTACTTTTGGAGTCTGATTTGATCAGCAAAGTTGGTTATCCTACTTGGTTTTATAAAGAAGCCTCTAGGGTTTTCATAGAACAGTTAGGTTCTCTTTTTAAAAATGTATTACATGGAAAAGCAAATTATTGGTTGCTATGGACAACCTCACCGTGTCTGGGTATATTTGCTTGTTGGTGAAACATTTTGGAAGATGGTGTTCCAAGTAATATTTGCCTACATAAAAAAAACTGCTGATCCACAGCAGTGACAATGTTTCCCCCCGATTAAAAATGGGATTGATTTTAAAAGGGCTCACTCACATGGCACAGGAGACCTGTATATCACCCAGGTTTCTGATGTCTGCCAGCATAGTTGGCAGTCTGCACTCATTTTCCAATATTTGGTGGCGTCGCATATGCACAATTTGATTCTGATTTGGACTTTGGTTGGTCAAGAATGAACTTCTGTCCATTTTTGTCAGTTGTGGTGCATGTGAAATACCACAGATTCATCACAGAGATGAACAAAGGTTTTTTAACGTGCATATCTAGTGATCTGCATCACTCTGGTATAGTTTACTATTTGTCTAAGTGAGCCCTAACTATCATTGATACAGTATGACCAATTCATGGATGAGGTACAAAATACCTCCATTATGGTCCTGACATAACCAACGTAACTGAAAGCATGGCATTTAAAACGCAACACTTGCTCTTAGTTTTCAAAATGTAATCAGATCCATGCTTGTTGGGTGAGTGCTGCAACAGAGCACATGTCAATGAACACAAGCTGCTGAGAAAGCTGCCCTGTATTGAAGTTGTTAGATCCTTGGTACTGTCATACAGGAAAAACACCAAGCCACTTTAAAGTAGCAAGACACCAGAACTTGGGCACTTTTCGTACTCCTAATCTTTAAAAAAATATATAATTCTTTCCCCTCCACACTCGGACAGCTGCCATCTGCGCTGAAGCGAAGGGTATAATTTTACCATTGCTTTTTGTGTACACAGACCAGAATAAGTTTTTATATTGTTTTAACTGTGGCAATCAATTATATGGTAAAAGCAGTGATGTCCATTCTGTGCCATTACTGCTCAGTGTTTACAGTGTAACCAGACTTGTAAATGACTGCATGTAGGTCTCCGTTTTTGTCGGAGATTTCTTCTAGCTAAACGGGTCGTGACTGTAAATCAGCATGTTTTTCCTCCTGGAGTGAAATTGTGATTCTGCCTTTTATGTTCTGGATAATCCGATTTAGGATAATGATTTTGTGAAACGGTTCTTATTCCTCATAATATTTGTATTGCACACTTTATTTTTCCTTTTTTAATTTTGTTTTTGTTTTAGTGTTGTCCATTTTTTGTTGCATTATTTGCATTTTTTTTCTGAAATCAAGAACGTGAGTTTTTATAATGTTTACTGACACTTTGGCATGGTGACAGCAGCTGCTGCTGCAATTTATTTTTTTAAATGTGTTTTTCATCAGGCATGCACCTATTAATTTATTAAACCTAGGTTTTAGGAAACCGTCTGGCTTGTGTTCTTTTTTTACTCTTTGTATTTGTAGGACAGAACATTTCTATGTTGATGTGTCATATGAAAAAGGATGTAATTAGAATACTTAATGAGTTTAAAGCGGATGTCCGATGAACAAAAAAAAAGCAGCTACAAATACTGCAGCTGCTGACTTTTAATATCGGCACACTTGCCTGTCCTGGAGTCCAGCGCTGTCCACAGCAGAGGACGAACGATCGCTCATCACTCTGCTGCCCCCCCTGCCATCCTCAGTGAGGGAACCAGGAAGTGAAGCGCTCCAGCTTTACTGCCCAGTTCCCTACGGCGCATGCGCGAGTCGTTCCCAGAATACAACGGGGGGGGGGGACAGGAGGCGACATCCTGCCTGCAGTCTTCCCGCTACAGCTGATCATTTGCAAAGGCAGCTCGTCCTTCACCCCGAGATGCCAATCGGAACTCCTGGACCTGTTCACTTTCCTGGCTATGGAGCCGATCACACTCCCATACTGGCTGAGCCCTCTACCTCCACCAGATGTAGGAGAGGGGACCAAACACACCGGCTTGGGCGCAGGATCCCAAAATGTGAGCGACTCATATATTATATATAAATATATTTTTAGCTGCACACAGAAGGGACATGATGTTCGCTTTGTCCGATACAGCGGGGGTGTCTCAAAATTTCCTCATCCAGTGGCTTCCTTTCCCCTGACTCTGTTATAGATTACTTTGTGGACAGTATCCCCTGGAACTTGTGATGGTGGGGGACACAGTGAGACTGGCTCTGGTGGTCGTGGGTGCTTGGTCTCTCTTGTACTGGTCATGTTCAGCTAAGTGAAACACTCGCCATCCGGCCTGCGACCATCCAGATATCCCTGTGTTTTTGGTTCGGTCCCTCCCCTTGGGCTCTCCAGGGCCCAATCTTCTTGTCTGCCCTCCAAGCCTTGCCCCCCATCCCTTCCTCTTCTGAAGCTGAGCAGGGTCTCTAATGCCCGAGGACCGCGCCACAGAACCGGAGAGACTGCAAAGAACTTTACATGGGCCCCATCTAGTTCCAGGCATATCGTGGTGGGGGTTCTGGCTTGGATCCGGTGATTGCAGGTGCTGAGCTCCTCTCCTTCCCCTCTCTCTCTCTCTCCCCCCTCCTTCCCCTCTCTCTCTCTCTCCCCCCTCCTTCCCCTCTCTCTCTCTCTCCTTCCCCTCTCTCTCTCTCTCTCTCTCTCTCTCTCTCTCCCCCCTCCTCCCCTCTCTCTCTCTCTCTCTCTCTCTCTCTCTCTCTCTCTCTCTCCCCCCTCTCCCCTCTCTCTCTCTCCCCCTCCTTCCCCTCTCTCTCTCCCCCCTCCTTCCCCTCTCTCTCTCTCCCCCCCCCTCCTTCCCCTCTCTCTCTCTCATCCCCCTCCTTCCCCTCTCTCTCCTCCTCCTTCCCACCCTTTTTCCCCCCTTATGCCCCAGGTGTGCATCCAGGTTAGGGTAACCTGTATGCAAGACATGTCTTTCCCTCGCTTAGCCCTTGATGCAGGGGCCCACCTGCCAAAGCTATGGAGGGGCGATATCGGCTCCTGCTGCTTTCCCCTGGTGACCGTGATTTGGTGTGAGCAGTAGGCCGGGCTGTCTGATCAGCCATTAATGTGTTGAATTTTTTGGCATTTCAGCTACTTATAAGTTTAGTTTTTTGTGTCATTGCACTCAGAGCGGGTTGGGATAGGGAGCTTCGGCCCCCTGCTGTGCACAACTGCTTCCCCCACATAGGGTGACACCCGATCAGCGGCCCCGTTTTGGGAGTCACTGGGGTGCATTGACACTAGGCGACACTAATACACCTATGGCGTATTAGTTGGTTTTTCTGCTTTCATTTGCTTGCCCTTTAACCCTTGGGTCTTTGGTATTTCTTCTCTCTTCTACCTATACCTACCCCCCCCCCCTTTTTTAAGTTTGGTGTTTTTTGTCTGGTCTTCAGTGTTACCGTGCCTCCACCACTCACCACCATACTCACGAGTGAAACAGAGCCTGTTCGTCTGGTCTCTAATAATGTGAAAGTGTTCAACACCCTGGAAAAACGCTCCATAGTGTTGGCTAATTTGAAACATACAAAAGCTCAAGTGTGTTTTCTCCAAGAAACATGTTTCTGCGTTGATAAATTACCAAGGTTCCGGGACAGCTTTTTCCCGACTGCATACCATGGGTGCTCACCGGATTCCAAGGCACAGGGAGGTGAGTATTCATATTCGGGGCACGACCCCATGGGTGGAGAAGGCAGGGCACTGTTTAAGGGGACGTTGGGGAACTCCGTGGTCACTCTAGCAAACCTATACCTCCCAAATTCAAACCAAATCACTTTTCTGGATCCCATCTTAACCAAACTTGGTGAGTTTTCTGAGGGAGAGGTGATCCTGGGGTGGTGACATGAACTTCATCCTGGATTCCTCCAGAAAAATTTCCTAGCTCCTTTGCAGCACTGAAACGCCTGAAAGGTTTCCACGCTTTCCACCTTGTGGCGGAATCTCCACCCAAATTGTAGAGATTACATGTTTTACTCCCACCCCCATGATTCCTACACCCACATCGATTTGTTCCTACTGCCTCAATCCCTCTTGGGCAGGGTCACTTCGGCCTTGATCGGCTCCATAACATTTTTGGTCCATGCGCCAATCTTCGTGGACATTGACCTCCTGCAGTCCTCCCCCAAACAGTGGACATGGAAGCTAAACGACTCCCTGATCCGATTGCGGGAGGTCGTCGAGGAGATATATGGGGAACTGAGGCAGTACTTTTCTGCTAATGCGAACCAAGAGGTCGCCCCACCTATGGTTTGGAAGACTCATAAGAGCTACATCAGGGGTCTTCTAATAAGTATAGGATCCTGCCTTAAGAAAGCTAGAGGGGCAACAGGTTGTCGAAATACTGGATAAGATCAGGTCACTAGAGGCAGTGCATAAACAATTGTTAGCTGCCTAGGTTCTTGTGGATCTGACTGCCTTACGGCGTTCCCTGGCTCTTTACAGGGCAAAAGAGGTGATCGCTAAGTGTAGAAAAACATTTTATGAACACAGCAACAAATGTGGGAAGTTGCTGGCATGTACTTTTATTCCGGAACTTCTCACCACCACCCAAACTGAGGTCCATACCACAGAGGACATAGCGGACCAGTTCTTAAAATGATTACACTTTTCTATATAATCTTTCAGGCCTGGCCACCATAGGGGAGCGAACCGTTGACCAGATAAACATTCAGGACTTCTTACAAAGGTCGGGACTCCCTTGTCTTTCAGACGAGGAAATAACTGAATTGGAACAACCCATCTCCGCAGATGAAGAGGCTCTTGCAATAACATGCATGCAAAGGGGAAAAGCTCCGGGACCGGATGGATATTCCCTTCTATATTATAAGACCTTTGGGGACCTTTTGACCTCACATTTCCTAGCGGCATATAATGCGGCGGGGGAAGGGACAGCCCTCCCAAGGGGCACACTGCACACACATCACAGTGATCCCGAAGGAGGGTAAGGACCCTCTCCTTTGCCAGAATTATCGGCCAATCTCCCTGTTGAATGTGGATCTAAAGATTTTGGTGAACTTGTTTCCACAATTGATCCACTTTGGTCAAGTGGGCTTTGTACTCTAGAGGCGCATGACAACACTACCAAGGCAATCAACTTGATTCACGCTGTGCGCACACGAAAGACCCCAATGGTGATCCTATCGACAGGCGCCGAAAAGGCGTTCAACTGGATGAGCTGGCCCTTTCTCGAGACCGAGTTGCACCTGATTTTTTTTTTTCTGACTCTCAAACCCTTTTGAGATTAATGGGGGATAACGGGAACATCTCGGGCTTACGATTAGGGGCCACCATTTCCCCCAAAATTGCAGCGTTTGCTGATGACCTGCTGTTTTTCTGCCCGACCCCCTGGTGTAAATCCCAAATCGGATTGCGGAACTGAAGACCTACGGAGAGCTATCTCTATTCCGCATAAGCTACCAGAAATCCGCGGCATTGCAGGTTGCCCTGCCGCCCTCCTTGGCTGAACTAGTCTGAGTAGATTTCCCCTTCAAATGGGCTTAGTCTGGCATTAAATACTTTCCTCTTAATCCCCCCCCCCAACTGCCATAAAAAAGGACCTTTAGAACTGGCAACACTGATTCTTATGGTTTGGGCGCTGTGGCATAGTGAAAATTTAACAATATGCCCCGGTTGCTATACCACCTCCAGGCCCTCTCCATACTGATCCCTGCCTCTTTCCTCCGGGCGGTGAATAGGACTTTGGTCGCATTTGTGTGGGCCCAGAAGCCCTCCCGGCTGGCACAGTCTATACTTCGGCTCCTTAAATTGAGAGGGGGTATCGCATTGCTGGATGCTGCCCTGTATCACACGGCATGTCACTTAACTAGAATTTTTGGACTGGTGCTGCCATGGCGATCTAAAGCAGTGGGTGCAAATTGAGCAAAAACAGCGAGCTGGTTAGAGGCGCTGTCCTGGTGCCAGAAACCCCTACCAAACCAGATTCTACACCATCCCACGGTGGGAGAAACGTGGAGGATTGCCCGCAAGGCCTTTTGCGACTCCCCGGTCATACTGACCCCCATTGTTGGCAACCTGGCCTTTACTCCTGGTCTCACGGACTCCAGATTTAGGGACTTGACAGAGGTCGACAGATCGCAGGCCTGTCATTTTCTGGTAAATGGAAAAACGGACAACAAATTTATGGATGATCCTGCCCTGTTGGGGCTTTCTTTTTGGCAAAAGGTGCAGCTTACTCATTTTATCGAATCCTTGCTTTCTTCTGGGCCATATGTGAGACAATTAACTGCTTTTCAGCTGTTAAGCTTGGAACAATCTCCACTGAGACATGCTATCTCCCTGACCTACCAGATCCTGCTAACCCAATCCCTGGACTCTCTACCTTCCTACATTTCAAAATGGGAGCAAGACCTGGGAGTGCAATTTACAGAGAAACAAATTGACCACCTTTTCTTTTTCTCTCACAAGACATCTATATGTGCTGGACATTGGGAAAATGGCTTTAAAATACTGTTTCAGTGGTATTACACTCCAGAGAAAATCCACAAGATGTTCGAGCAGAGTACGGGTCTTTGCTGGAGATGTGGGGCGGAAACTGGATCACTCCTTCACATCTTTTGGTCTTGTCGTATTCTCCAGCCATTTTGGTCAGAAATACATTGCATAGTGCAAAAATTCACTGACCGAGAGGCGCCGGCTACCCCTGAGTTCTTTCTCCTACATCACCACGGGATCCATAGTAAGATCTACAGGAAATCCATTCTCCCTCTACTAGGGTTGTCCCGATACTAGTATCGGTATTGGGACCAATACCAAGTATTTGCGGGGAGTACTTGTACTCGCGCAAATGCTCCTGATGCCTGGTCGAATACTTTTTTTGTATTTATCAACATGTTCTGTGAAAATTCTTTGAGTTTTTTACTACTGCGTGACAAGCAAATAAAACATTTTTATTCTTTTATGTCTTGAGTTAGAGTTCTTCATAATTCTAAAGAAAATGGTCTGTATTGTGGTTTGAAAACTGTCACATGACATTTAAAAAAAGTATCGGTATTCGGTATCGGCGAGTACATGAAAAAAAGTATCGGTACTTGTACTCGGTCCTAAAAAAGTGGTATCGGGACAACCCTAGCCTCTACTCACAGCGGTGAAAATCTGCATCCCCCTGCTTTGGAAGCAGTCCCAACCCCCGTCTGTGGCCGTCGGGTTGAAAAAGGTCTCTGAGCTCTAAGCAATGAAGGACTTGTGAGCAATTTTCAAAAAAATTGTACTTTTGGCATGAATTCATCTACTCTGATGAATATAGGGGGCTCATGGCTTAGGTGCCTGATGGTCTGACGAATCTGAGTACTCCACAGATGGGGAGGGTGGGTCTGGCTGGAGGTAGTTGCGCTATTTACCTCCCCCTTCTGTGGGGGACTAATGATAATCCCCCCCTTTTTTTGGGGTTGTCGCTTTGCCCCTCTCCCTTCCCCTCCCTAATCCTTTCTTCTCTAACTTTGTGGATATTTCTCCATGGTTGTCGTGACGGTGGGGGTCTATGCGGGGTTAGTCCGAGTCCTCTTCTCTTTAATATAAAAGTGTTTTGCCATAGAAAATTGGTTGTGCGGGGTGCAGAGCCTCCCTTTTATCCTCAGTGGATTGCTGATACTCCCTAATGACAAGTAGACCTATACTACATTAAAGTGAAGTTTGTACTCTTGACTGTACTAGGAGGATGCTCAATGTGTCTTCGACCTGTATTATGGTGGTTTTCTGTATATCCGCATGCTCGCTCTTCCTAAATAAAGAATTTATAAGAAAAATTACACCAGCGCCTCTGGGCAGTCCTAAATAGTCTAAACACTGTCTCTGCTATAGTTAAGGCAGTTATTTCTGCCTAGTGTTTCAAGAGTAAGCGTCTTCTTTTCTTCTGGGACTTGTGGTCCACATGCTTTCTGTCTTTTAATTTTAAAAAAAATCCTACAGAGAGCTTCAATCAACAGCCATGCTGGGCGATGGTCTGGATAATCTAGATGCAATGGGTCATTCCAGTCTGGCCATCGCATGCATGCAGACATTTAGCTATGCAATGGGTTAGCTGCGACAAGCCCCATCCTTGGACCAGGGTGGCCAGTGAGTTAAACGGGGACACATACAGTGGAGAAAATAATTTGATCCGTTGCAGATTTTATAAGTTTGCCCACTTACAAAAATGATCGGTCCTATAAATTTTATCATATGTGTAATTTAAATGATAGAGGCAGAATATCAAACAAAAATCCAGAAAACACATACAAACGTTATAAACTGAGTTGCAGTTCAGTGGGCAAATTTAAGTATTTGATCCCCTATCAACGTGACTCCATAGGACCTGAGTCTGGTTCTCTTTGCTTCCGAAACCACTATTTGAACACGTTATTACTCGCCCACAAAATGCTTTTCACTGTAGAAATCACATTTTTGGTAGGTGAATGTGTGTATTGACTTGCTAAAAACTTTGTTTTACATTGGGACCATGTCTTCTTTCATGCTGGTAGTTTCTGCTTTTCATCACAACCAGGACATTGTTTTCCTGGTCTTTTATTAAGCTTCTGTTCACCAAAAGGACATTTACATTATTTTCTGGATATAGTTCAGGCTGTGCACATCTATTTCTCAATAAATATAAACATATGTGATTGTGCTCCCTCAATACCCAAATATGGTTACAACTGCAAAGTGACAATACATAACTAAAAATATAAACTTTTCTAATGGTTAAAGTGCCAGTGCAAACAATATATTAGTAAACAGGTATATAAGAAAAAAAAAGTCTGCTTAAAAAATGAGTGAATCATTTTAGTATTAATTGTGCAATTGAGAGTCTCTTTTCAATAAAGTGCTTTACAAAAAAAAAAAAATACACTGTTTGTTTCTGAACAATTTCCAACTTGTGCTCTTTTCACCAGGTCAAGTGCAAACTCGCCTTCATTTAAACATGTAAGCAGATCAGTCTAAAGCAGGGGTCTCCAAACTTTTTAGGCCGAGGGCCACATTGTAGATTTTACAAATATTCGCGGGCCGAAAAAAAATGTGTTATTTATAAATAAATGCATAAAATGTAAATAATCTCCTCATAGCCTTTCCACATGTCTGTGTCCCCCTCTGAGTCTCCTTGCACATTGTGTCCATATCAGAGCCTTTCCGCATGTCTGTGTCCCCACCAGACCCCTCCACACATCTGTGTCCTCATTAGAGCCTTTCCCCACCTCTGTGTCCCCATCAGAGTCTCCCCCAATACCGTGTCCCCCATATCTATGTCCTCCATCCATCAGCAATGTCCCCATCAGCAGTGTCCGCAGTATCAGCAATGTCCCAATCATTAGTGTCCTCAGCAGCAATGTCCCCATCAGCAGTGTCCCCAGTATCAGTGATGTCCCCACCATCAGCGTCCCCAAAAACAATGTCCCCATCATCAGCAATGTCCCCATCGTCAGTGTCCCGATCATCAGAGTCCCCAGCAGCAATATCATCATCGGAGTCCCCAGCAGCAATATCACCATCAGAGTCCCCAGCAGCAATGTCCCCATCATCAGAGTCCCCAGCAGCAATGTCCCCATCATCAGAGTCCCCAGCAGCAATGTCCCCATCATCAGAGTCCCCAGCAGCAGTGTCACCATCATCAGTGTCCCCAACAGCAATATCCTCATCATCAGTGTCCCCAAAAGCAATGTCCCCATCATCAATGGCCCCAGCAGCAATGTCCCCATCATCAATGGCCCCAGCAGCAATGTCCCCATCATCAATGGCCCCAGCAGCAATGTCCCCATCATCAGAGTCCCCAGCAGCAATGTCCCCATCATCAATGACCCCAGGAGCAGTGTCACCATCATCAGTGTCCCCAACAGCAATGTCCCCATCATCAGAGTCCCCAGCAGCAATGTCACCATCATCAATGGCCCCAGCAGCAATGTCACCATCATCAATGGCCCCAGCAGCAATGTCCCCATCATCAGAGTCCCCAGCAGCAATGTCCCCATCATCAATGGCCCCAGCAGCAATGTCCCCATCATCAGAGTCCCCAGCAGCAATGGCCCCAGCAGCAATGTCACCATCATTAATAGCCCCAGCAGCAATGTCCCCATCATCAATGTCACCATCATCAATGGCCCCAGCAGAAATGTCCCCAGGATCAGTCTCCCCATCATGAGTGTCACCAGGATCAGTCTCCCCATCATCAGCAATGTCCCCATCATCAGAGTCCCCAGCAGCAATGTCACCATCATCAATGGCCCCAGCAGCAATGTCACCATCATCAATGGCCCCAGCAGCAATGTCCCCATCATCAGAGTCCCCAGCAGCAATGTCCCCATCATCAATGGCCCCAGCAGCAATGTCCCCATCATCAGAGTCCGCAGCAGCAATGTCACCATCATCAATGGCCCCAGAAGCAATGTCCCCATCATCAGAGTCCCCATCAGCAATGTCCCCATCATCAATGTCACCATCATCAATGGCCCCAGCAGAAATGTCCCCAGGATCAGTCTCCCCATCATGAGTGTCACCAGGATCAGTCTCCCCATCATCAGTGTCACCATCACCAGTGTCCCCAGCAGCAATGTCACCATCATCAGAGTCCCCAGCAGCAATGTCACCATCATCAGAGTCCCCAGCATCAATATCCCCATCATCAGTGTCCCCAGCAGCAATATCACCATCATCAGTGTCCCCAGCATCAATATCCCCATCATCAGTGTCCCCAGCATCAATATCCCCATCATCAGTGTCCCCAGCATCAATATCCCCATCATCAGTGTCCCCAGCAGCAATATCACCATCATCAGAGTCCCCAGCAGAGTGTCCAAATCATCAGTGTTCCCATCAGAGTCCCCAGCATTAGAGTCCCCAGCAGCAATGTCATTATCATCAGTGTCCCCAGCAGAGTGTCCAAATCATCAGTGTCCCCATTAGCATGTCCCCAGCATCAGAGTCCCCAGCAGAAATGTCCCCAGCCGCAATGTCCTCATCATCAATGTCCCCAGGATCACTCTCCCCATCATCAGTGTCCCCACAGAGTGTCCAAATCATCATCAGAGTCCCCAGCATTTACCTGCACATTTTACATTTGGCCTCTTGCCTCGAGACAGCTCTCCTGCACCTCCCGACTCCCTCCCGCTGCGATACACGTGGAAGGATCTCTAATACAAACAGCGGGCGGGACGCCGGGAGATGCCGCGCTGATGATGTCATTGGTTGCTAGGACAGGCGGTCCCAATAGCCAATCCTCAGCACAGTGTGGCAGCATGGGAGGGTGTGGGGGAGCGGCTTTGCATGATGGACCTGCCAGTCATACTGCCGATTTGCTGCTGCTAACCCTAGCCAGCAGATCGGCAATGCTTTAAGTCTGGATGAGCCGCGGGCCAGGGAAAAGGCACACGCGGGCCGGATGTGGCCCGCGAGCCGGGGTTTGGAGACCCCTGGTCTAAAGGATAAGATCCTGGTGTTGAGGTTCCTTTAAGAGCAAAAGAGTTCCCTCTCCAAGATGGTTCCACACAGGTCATAGGCAACAAAATTGAAAAGAACAGCCTCCCAGTAGTTCAGTACCTGGGTTACTACATTCAACAAACTGCACAGACCCCACTCCTTAAAATACTTTCACATTTATTTGGTAAAAACAAGCAAGTAATGACACCCAACATCTTGCATGATCCTTTGAATACTCCCGCTGCCAGGCTCAACCTCTACACGTTACGCCACCAATGCACATGGCTTCATCTTAATATCATAAAATGAAAAATGTATTGTTGGAATTTGCATACACTTTAAACAATTGTACCAAATGGATGTAAATGATCCAACAAGATAATGTGTAAAATAAAGTATGTTGTGCGATCATTAAATTAAACAAAACTGGGTATTTAAGAGGAGTGTAACTGGGTTAGCATAATCCCAATAAGTGTATATAGATTGGTTTTTGCAAAAGTAATCGCATCCATAAACTATGGGATATATTTCATCTGTGCGTCCAAATGGTTAACTGTATGCCTAGCCAGTGTTTACTGTATGGGAAGGCATGGATTCATGTCCTTGCTTTGCAGGAGCACAGGATCCATGCCTTCCCTACTGACAATCTGCATTGTTTACATAGGCAGACTGCCATTCTGCCTTTGTACCGAACAATCAGCGGGTGCCAGTGGACATCGAGTCTGCGGTACCCGCCCCTGGGCTCCTGCTTTGTGTAATCACAATGGTAGTGAGCAGCACGCATGTGCACTCCCTACCCAGAAGAGCCAAATCGCGTATATATACATGATGCAATGCAGATATTTGCCAACACACCATGGATCAACAAGATGGCTTCCAAACAGATTTTTTTTTTTATCACATGATCACATCAAAATGTATTTATGAAGCTGCGCAGGGCCCCTTCGTCAGGCATGTGGATGGTATCATGCAATAAAAATCTGTTTGGAGGCCATCTTGTTGATCCATGATGTGCTGGCAAATATCTGCATTGTGACTTTTTGAACCAGTTTCCAGCTGGTCATTGCTGCAGCACCCAAATCCTTTTTGGCTTTATCCAAGAACGTGTGCAAAAGGAATATGGATTATCACTAGTATTTTATATATGTGATCTGGTGCACAGGTGCTGCCCTGTTGCAGTAAAAATTATTGGCTGTAGGTTTTATTTTTTTAAGTTGGATGCAGCTATAAACAACTTTTTAGCTGACTTTTGCAATGGTCAAGCATTGCTGAATCTTGGTAAGCTTGCTTGGGTAGAGTAAAGCCTCGTATACACGATCTGATTGTTGGCCAACTGAGCGTCGGATTTTTGTCTTCAGGGTGTGCGCCTGAATTTTGTCTTGCATACCAACGGTACACAGTTGTTAGCCAACAAACACGAACATAGTGACGCACTACGAGGAATTTCAGCTCTTGATCACCACCCTTTAGGCCCCTTCTGCTAATTCTGTGTTTGAGCATTGATTCTAAACATGCGTGTTTGTACTTTCGGCTTTTGTGTGATGGACTTGTGTACTGACGATATGAAAATCAGACCTCAGACCGTTGTCCCCGAAAATTTACTAGCCTGCCATCTTAACATTTGTTGGCCAAAAGTTGGACAACAATTGTCAAAAGGAGCGTACCAACGGTCAGATAATCCCCTGTCAACAATCGGATCGTGTGTACGAGGCTTAAGAAAGAGTTAAAAATGTATGTTTGTTTCTTTACTGGCACCATTAAAAAGATGTTTCCTTGCTTTCTGTCCTCATAATGTGAAAGGGGAAGAATGTCCCTAGCAGGGACCTGCAGAAGTCATATCACTCTATACAAAAAACGGCTGTATTTGCACTATATAAAGAATTGAAATGTTAGGTAATTTTATGGTTTCAAATGAAAAAGATCAGCTTGTAGTCTATTACCCCAAGTACAGTACCGGGCCACTTAGCATTTGCTGTAATAATTACACCTTCTGGATTTATTCCAAACTGAATTGTGCAATAGGGTGGACAGGACAAAACCTTCCAGATATTATTTTTCTTTTTTGTGTAGTTACAAGCTGGACCTACATTGCATATTCCATATCTGGCTGATTCCTGTGGAAGCCGTCGCTACTACAGTGATCTTTCTGTCTTCCGGGTCCCGAAGGGCTACCTTGCTGCCTAGTGACCACAATGGGTCTCTTGCTTGAAATGGATGCCATTTATAGAAGACATTTTTCTCAAAACATACAAGTCATTCTTTAATTTTACAAATTAAAGATTCATGACATCACTTCCCCACCTCATCCAATCAAAGAATACTTTGCATTCACTGGGAAAATGCAAAGTCTTCTTTAAAAATGGTAGCTGTGCCAAATGGGCCACCCTCTATGGTTACTGTGAGGATCACTGCAGTGATTCTCTGCTTCCACAGGGATCTGCCAGGTATGGAATATACTGTACATACTTTGGGCCAAGTTGGACCAATTTACTGTCTCTTCCGTGCCGTGAACGACGGCTCCCGCGTGCTTGCATGGGAGTGATGTCATCATGGCCCCGGCCAATCACAGCCCGCAAATCCAGAAGAAACTCCGGGGGGAAATTACGGCTGTCTCAGCGGTGTGTGGGTGCTGCTGCAACAGCTTTGTTCTAGGGTAAGTATTTCATAACGAGCTAGTATGCAATACCTTTGTCTTACGTTTTTTTTTTTCTTTCTGAGTTTACAACCTCTTTGAGCACAATGCTGCCATCTTCTGGTCAATGATCATAGCTACAACTGTTACTGAACATTTGGATAATGAAAAATATATCCTTTGTGCTAGATCAGTGATGGCTAACCTTTCTGAGCCCGAGTGCCCAATCAGTGACACAAAACCAACTTATTTATTTCAAAGTGCCAACACAGAATTAAACCTACCAGCGGCTCTGTACAGAGGATGGGACTGATCATCCCTCTGAATGAGCCCTAAGGGACCAAAAACCTACGATTATGCCAGATTCGCTCAGAATGCTGGGTTCAGGAATGCATTGTACTCAGAACGCAACATACATTGACCTACCCAACACATACGTCCCCCCACACACAGTACAATGTAGATCGGAGGATCCTATATCCTCCATAACTCTCCATGACCTTATCGTCCAGCTCTCCCAAGCACCGAGCGGGCAGCATTGCAGGAGTCCCCACCATCCAACCGCTCTTTGGTATCCCCACTGCCGGGAAGTCAGCTAGCAGCGACTGCACCTCCACATGGCCATGGTCTGCTCCAAAAAATGCCCCTCCCCTCCTCTGTTCCACAGGTTGCAGTGGCAGAAGGACAGGCTGGACCAAAGTAGTCCTGGGGCAGGGGGAGCTGGAATAGGGTGCCGCAGAGGGGTATGTCCGGAATGCCTCACAGGAAAATAAGCTGTAGCACAGACCCTTGGGATGGCGGAGGAATAACTTTACAACCCCTAAATGTCCCACTTTGGGCAAGATGACTGGCTGCCCACCGCCCCTGGCACTGATGCAAGGAAGGGAGCCGGCTCACCAGTGCAATTGACTGCCTGGCTGGGGGTTTTCCCCCTATTCTGGCAGTGCTGGCTCAGTAAGCTGGCGTGCCCACAGAGAGGGCTCTGAGTGCCAGCTGTGGCACGCGTGCCATAGGTTCGCCATCACTGTGCTAGATAAAACCCACAGTAAACCTGTGTTCACATTAAACCCTGTGTAACCAGCATAAAAACCCAGATACGGTCACAAGGCTTTTTTGTTACACTTCCTGTGCATATTGGAAGCCTCCAAACCCACCCTTGTATCATCCCTTTCAAATACACCAGTTCTTCTGCAGGGGGCAAGGGTGTGAAGCTCCAACGATACATTTATACAAATTGAGTTTCTGAAATGTGGTGTGCTCAGACAGGCACTCTGGGCTTATTAATACCTACACATGCATTTTTATTTGTTGCAGTAAGGCTGCCCATTTTTTTAATTATTTGAATTCCCGGGGAAGATGGTACAGATAATGAGGAGAAGCTGTAGTTGCCTGCAAGACCCTGGATGCCTGCACAGAGTCCTTCTATTTGATTAGTGGTAGAAGCCTGTGAATGAGTGTATTATCTGGGAGTTTTCCCAGCTGTGTAGAGCTATAGAAGGGATATTGAAAAGAGTCTGGTATACTAATGGAAGCATCTTGCTCCCCCCTGAGAGATCTAGGTTTTAATAGACCCCAATTAAATAAAAAAAAAGAGTACCTGTCAATACCTATTGCTATCCTAGGGGATGTCCCTAAAATAACAATAAAAAAAAAAAAAAAAGTTTAAAAATAAAATAAAAAAGCAAAATAAAAAGTGGTTACAAAAATCCTATTTTCTATTTCGTACATCACAGGACACAGAGCCTTAGTAATAACTAGATGGGAATGTCCCTTGAGCGGAAGGAGACGCCAAATAAAGCAGGGCGACACCAGACATGAGGACCTATACCCAGGGCCAGATTAGGAACATCATGGGCCTGGTGCTGAGGATTTTGGTGGGGCCTTTTATAAATAATAAATAAATGCGTGGGAATCACAGCGCAGCAATGGAGGGCCCAGTCTGAAAATTTAAGTGTACCCTAATGTGCTAATATGCTGTGCATACTTGTACATTGTGGCATAACCTACCCCAGGGCCTCTAAAAAGTAGTAATGTCAGGAAAGTTTACTACCGCTTTAATATCACAGGATCCCAGAAACCTCTCATGGGGCCCCCTACTGACCCAGTGGCCCTTGGGCAGTGCATAGTTGGCAACATTTAAAAAATATTTTCAGGGACACTTTTTCACAAGTGCTATATTTAGAGTAGCTGAGATCCCCGATGTTCCTCTGTACATCACAGTAGTAATCACAAAATTAAAAAAGTTATAATAATGGGACAGAACAAATATGAGAACTGAGATTTCCTTTAGTTGAACTAACAAAAGTGTGTCCATTCTAGAGCTGGTAACATTGAGGGTATTCAGTATCATTTTAAAGAACTGTTTTTGCGGGTAAGCGACATAGGGGAGGAGTATGGATGGTATATAAGTGGGAAGTGTGTGCAGGTGAAGGAGAGGAATGTGGAGAGTCTAACATTGGGCACTATGTACAGGAGAAGATTGCAAAGGGTACGGCAAAAGGCACAATGTACAGGAGAGTAGTGTGGAGGGTATGATGATGGGCACTATGTATAAGAGAGAAGTGTGGAGGGGATGACAGTGAGCAGTATGTACATGAGAGAAGCGTGGAGGGTACAACAGTGGGCAGTATGTACAGGAGAGAAGTGTATGACAGCAGACACTATGTACAGGAGAGGAGTGTGGAGGGTATGACAGTGGGCAGTATGTACAGGAGAGGAGTGTGGATGGTATGATAGTGGGCACTATGTATAGGAAAGGAGTTTGGAGGGTATGACAGTGGGCAGTATGTACAGGAGAGGAGTGTGGATGGTATGATAGTGGGCACTATGTATAGGAGAGGAGTGTGGAGGGTATGACAGTGAGCACTATGTATAGTAGAGGAGTGTGGAGGGTATGACAGTGAGCAGTATGTACAGGAGAGGAGTGTGGAGGGTGCGACAGTGGGCACTATGTACAGGAGAGGAATGTGGAGGGTCTAACAGTGGGCACTATGTACAGGAGAGGAGTGTGGAGGGTATGACAGTGGGCAGTATGTACAGGAGAGAAGTGTGGAGGGTATGACAGTGGGCGGTATGTACAGGAGAGAAGTGTATGACAGCAGGTACTATGTAGAGGAGAGGAGTGTTAAGGGTATGGGCAGTATGTACAGGAGAGAACTGTAAAGGGTATTACAGAGGGTAGTATGTACCAGAGAGAAGTGTGGAGGGTATGATGGGGCAGTATGTACAGGAGAGGAGTGTGGAGGGTATGACAGTGGTCAGTATGTACAGGAGAGGAATGGGGATGGTATGATAGTGGGCACTATGTATAGGAGAGGAGTGTGGAGGGTGTGACAGTGGGCACTATGTACAGGAGAGGAGTGTGGGGGGTATGACAGTGGGCGCTCTGTATAGGAGAGGAGTGTGAAGGGTATGACAGTGGTCACTATGTACAGGAGAGGAGTGTGGAGGGTATGACAGTGGGCACTATGTATAGGAGAGAAGTGTGGAGAGTATGACAGTGGGCACTATGTATAGTAGAGGAGTGTGGAGGGTATGACAGTGAGCAGTATGTACAGGAGAGCAGTGTGGAGGGTATGACAGTGAGCAGTATGTACAGGAGAGCAGTGTGGAGGGTGCGACAGTGGGCACTATGTACAGGAGAGGAATGTGGAGGGTCTAACAGTGGGCACTATGTGCAGGAGAGGAGTGTGGAGGGTATGACAGTGGGCAGTATGTATAGGAGAGAAGTGTGGAGGGTATGACAGCGGGCGGTATGTACAGGAGAGAAGTGTATGACAGCAGGTACTATGTAGAGGAGAGGAGTGTGAAGGGTATGACAGTGGGCAGTATGTACAGGAGAGGAGTGTAAAGGGTATGACAGAGGGTAGTATGTACCAGAGACAAGTGTGGAGGGTATGATGGGGCAGTATGTACAGGAGGGGAGTGTGGAGGGTATGACAGTGGGCAGTATGTACAGGAGAGAAATGGGGATGGTATGATAGTGGGCACTATGTATAGGAGAGGAGTGTGAAGGGTGCGACAGTGGGCACTATGTACAGGAGAGAAGTGTATGACAGCAGGCACTATGTACAGGAGAGGAGTGTGGGGGGTATGACAGTGGGCACTATGTACAGGAGAGGAGTGTGAAGGGTATGACAGTGGTCACTATGTACAGGAGAGGAGTGTGGAGGGTATGACAGTGGGCACTATGTATAGGAGAGGAGTGTGGAGGGTATGACAGTGGGCAGTATGTACAGGAGAGGAATGGGGATGGTATGATAGTGGGCACTATGTATAGGAGAGGAGTGTGGAGGGTGCGACAGTGGGCACTATGTACAGGAGAGAAGTGTATGACAGCAGGCACTATGTACAGGAGAGGAGTGTGGGGGGTATGACAGTGGGCGCTCTGTATAGGAGAGGAGTGTGAAGGGTATGACCATGGTCACTATGTATAGGAGAGGAGTGTGGAGGTTATGACAGTGGGCACTATGTATAGGAGAGAAGTGTGAAGAGTATGACAGTGGGCACCAGTGTTGTTCATCTTCCTTTAATAAAGTAATTAGTTACAATTACAAGTTACTTGGCAGAAAAAGTAATTGAGTTAGTGACTCAGTTAGCAAATTACTGTACTAAATAATTCTACATATCTGCTGTCAGGGTATCAGTGGCTCCAGCGGCCGATCCGCGCCACGACACATGCCCGTGCCCGTGCGCGGCGCGCGCATGCGCGCCTCTGCGTTCCAGCATGGTTCTGCGTCACGGCGCGTACGTGGGCGCGCACCTGCGCGCGCGCGTGCGTCTGCGCGCGCATCCACGCGCACGTCCACCAATCAAGTTCCAGCCCGGCCTATTTAAACCAGCCCCAGACGCATGGCGGGTTGCTGGTTTGTTGTCAGCTATCCTGCTTAGTGCCTTGTTTACCTGAAAGCTTGTGACCCATTGACCCGGATCGGACCTGACTTCTCCATGCCTTCTCCTGCACTTGACCCTCGGCTTGTCTCATCGTTTCTGCTGCTGTCTGTACCCCTTGACCTCCGGCTTGCATCTTGGACCTCCTGCCTTCTCCAATCCCTGAACCATCAGCTTGCATCTCGGACCTGCTTACCGTCTTGACCTGAACTGACTCTCTGCCTGATAAACTTTATTGTTCCTAGGATTACTATCCACGCCCGCTGCGATCCTGTCCTGTGATCGGAAGCCAAGCCTTCAGAAATCTCCTATCAGCACAACACCTTCCGCTGGTAGCCGGTGCCCCTTTGTGCCCTTCCCCGCTGTCTCCACCTCCAGGGGGTGAAGTGCACAGAGCCGCAAAGGCAGCCGCCCTCGGCATCTCGGCCTCGGTGAGTACTTATCCTAACAGTTCCTGACATCTGCAGGGTGAAAAAAAAACACAAAAAAAACAGCGGAATCCCCCCTGTTGGGCTGCATCGGATGCAACCTGTGCATGACCAACAATTTGCTGTCAGACTCCTTAGGTTTCTCAATCAAAGAATGTCAGGTGGAATTGGAAATGGCCCTACAGGGCTGGGCCACCACCCACTAAGCAAAATTTGTACAGTGTATGGTCACGGTCAGAGCTTTACCCCCTCTGGAATAATATTTCTTACTAAGCCTTAGGCCTGGTGTGGCGAAATATGAACTTTGTGCTATACTGGCTGAGCTGACTGCTGATATTGCTTGTAAAGTATAAAAGACTCCAATTATATGTCTATAAATATATAACAGGCTGTTATATAGACAGCTCAGCCAGTAAGCAGCAGCAGTTCAGCACAAAGTACATATTTTGCCAATCGCCGCACCAGGCCTAAGGCCTTAGACTTGGCCGCTCCCCCCTTCCTAATCCGATCCTCGGCTCCTCACCTGGCTCTGGCTGCGCAGGGGCCACAGTCGGTCGGTCCCGGTGCTGCTGTGTGTCACTCACTGTCACTGTGACTGTCTGCTTGCGCTCTAGCTCAGGAGGACAGGAGTCAGTCAGGACTGGAGGTATCCGGAGCGCGGCGCCGACCGCGAACAGTGGTGGAACGGAGCCTCCGCGGGACCGCGGGGGGGGGCGGGAGGTGTCGGTGGCTGGATTGTGACTGTCTGAGTGACTCAGACCAGTCAGGTGAAGTCACTGCAGGTGAGGATGAGGAGGACTCTGAGTTGTCGGACTCGGAGTTGAGCGCCAGACTCCCTCGGCGACACTTCAGACGGCCACGGGCGGGAGACTCCAGGCGCGTGCATGCGCCAGCGTCACCCACTCACGAGTCCGACACATGACCCGCGGCGACAAATGGAATCAGAGACAGAATGTGACAAGAAGAACAGTGCAGTCATGTGACCCTCCTCACCCAATCACAATTCACACTGGCCAGGCCAGCTCCATCCCACCGGCCCTGACAGTGACTGACAGTCATCATCACTCAGTCAGACGATGACCCCAGAGTCTGCCCGGACTGCCCCCACCCGCGCGCCCAATGTAATCTCCATAACGCCGCCCATGTAGTGGGAACGGCGTTGCTGAGAGGGTAAAAGTAATCAGGTAGATTACTAGTTACCCACAGGAGGCCAATCGTTATGTAACGGCATTTATTTAAACGTCGTTACTTACAACACTGGTGGGCACTATGTACAGGAGAGGAGTGTGGAGTGTATGACAGTGAGCACTATGTACAGGAGTGGAAGGATGTTAAGGAACTGCGTAGTGGTTAAGCGGGTCATACATGGATTGAAATGACACCAATTATGCAGAGACAAGCCATAGTCGATCTATGTATGGGCTAGCTGGTTTTACACAAGTCAATCTATTTATCGACTTGAGTACAACCAGCCTGTTTTTCCCAAAACAATTGGTGATGTCAGCTATAGATAGCAACACTGATCATTGTACTCACTGGCAGAACACAATAACACTACAGGAGTGATTCCCCCATCTACAGGTCAGCAAGTGAGAGGGTGTGTGGGGACAGCCTGGGGAGAGATACCAGTCAGTGGCTGGGTAGGCACTGGCTAGTATCAGAGCCAGATACACACAGGTTACATATGTCGCGATCGTTAGAACGAGAGCAATAATTCTAGCACTAGACCTCCTCTGTAACTCTAAACATGTAACCTAAAAAATTTTTAAAGCATCGCTTAGGATACCAAAAAAAATCGTGCTAACTTTATTGTTTTTTTTAATGAATGACACAGTTTATTTCCAAAAAAAAACATGTTTGAAAAATTGCTACGCAAATACAGTACCGTGCTAGAGCTGCACAATTAATCGTTTAAAAATTGGGATCTCCATTGAACCCCCCTGACATCCCCAATGCAGAGTTTGCTTATTCTTTCATATAACAAGTGGAGAGACTTTCAGCTGTCAAAAGAAAATATCCAGGCAGTCTGCCAAGTTCTTAGCAGGAAACATTGTAACTAACGCTTCCTTCTCAGATCAAAGGGATAAACTTCTGTGTGTAAAGAAAATATCCAGGCAGTCTGCCAAGTTTGTAACAACATGAAACACTGTAACCAACTTCCTTCTTAGATCAAAATTCTGTGTGTAAATGCAAGAAATGTAACCACTTAAAGTCAAAGTCTTAAGTTAAAAAGCAATGGGCCAGATTCACAGAGCCATTACGCGGGCGTTTCAGGACATGCGTGGCGTAAGTCTAATTGTGCGCGTGCGTTTCGATGCGCCGCATCCCCAAAACGATATACGCAAGAAACTTACTTTTTTTGACCCAGCGTACTTACGATAGACTGGCGAATCCGTCTGCGCAAAACTGCGCTGGACACACCATTGATTTGCTAGTCAAATATGCAAATGAGGGAATTACAGGGATCCACAAAAGAACGTTGGGGCAGCGCAGGCTACGTGCTGTGCGCAACAGCTGCATGTCCTGTCTAAAATTAGACCATAGAAAAGCTGGTATAAAATTAGACAATTCGTCTACATGTCAGATAAAGCAACACTGTTAGTGAGGAGCTGAGCAGTCACACTTGCTGCCCAACAATCTGTATGCCAACATGCCAGGGACATCCATGCTCATAGATATACTACTGACTTTAGATGAGCAAAGAAGGAGGAGGGCACGGAGGAGGGCACGGGAGAGGATATATCGCACACGCATAGACCTGTTTGGCATGAGTGATTCTGAGGTGTATCGCATCTTCAGATTCACCCCTAATGCCATCCTGGTATTAACCACAGCCCTGCAGGAGGACATCACCAGCCCAACACACCGCTCACATCATGCAGTGCAGCCACTGGTCAAGGTCCTGGCAACACTCCATTTCCTTGCCAGTGGCTCTTTTCAAAGAACAAGTGGAGTGGTGGCTGGGATGTCACAATCCTCCATGAGCAGATGTGTGCACCAGGTTGTCCCAGCAATCCTCAGATGCATGGCCAACCAAATCATCAAACCCACCACTGAGGACCTGTGGCTGAAGGCAATGACAGATTTCTACAGAATTGCCAGATTCCCACGCACCATGGGGGCCATTGATTGCACACATGTGGCACTCCAGCCCCCCCATTAGACAGAGCACATATACCGCAATCGGAAGCATTGGCATTCCATCAACGTACAGGTGATAGTCGATGCCCAAGGCCTCATATGGCACGTCCGTGCCAAACACCCCGGACCCAGCCATGACAGCTACATCTACAATCAAAGCCCCATCCCAATGGAATTCGAACAGAACATGTATGGGGACACCTGGCTGGTTGGTGAGTGACATGGGTGGCAGGCATGACTGTCCCCCCCCATGATGCACACATCACAAGGGGCACATGCATGACTAACATCCTCCTGTCTTTTCCCTTCCAGGTGACTCTGCATATCCACTGGGACCCCATCTCATGACTCCTATCCGGAACCCCGAAACCCCAGGAGAGGAAAGATACAATGAAGCACACGCACATACCTGTGCAGTGGTGGAGCGCACCTTTGGCCTCCTGAAGTCACGTTTCCGATGCCTGGATAAGTCTGGGGGTACCCTGTTGTATTCCCCAAACTTTGTGTGCCAGATCATTGGTGCCTGTTGCCTGCTGCACAACTTCGCAGTAAAAAAGGGCCTCCAGATTGACCTACATGATGACCTGACCCCCCAACCAGACAATCCCCCCCTAACCGAGGATACCCCGTCTTCTGAGGGAAGAGCAGCCAGGAGACAGCTCACATTGGGCATCTTTGCACGTTAAACACACACATTAATCATGGCACAATGAGAATGCATGCATGCACACCACTGTGGTCCCTAGCACACACACCCCACATCCTCATCAAATTGGATTAGCACAAGCCCACCATGCAGGACTTGTGAGCAGCAACGCCACGCCACGGCTCCAATTATGTCACTGTACATTCATACACCATTCACACGGACCTGGGGATCACTTCTCCCTGGTCCTGGGGAACCCTTCTCCACCAAAAATGAGGGTGACACCCCTTTTCCGGCAGGAATATCACCCCCACATTCAAAAAACACTCATAACACAAAAAAAAATGCCCAGCAAAAACAAAAAATTTCCAGCAAAAAAAAAAAAAAAATCAGGAAAAAAAAGGGGGAAAACAAATTAATGCCGCTGGCGTGAGCCACACCTGGGGAGCCCACGGCCACGGCCCTGGCTCCTCAGGGGAGACTCATAGGGGGGTAATCCGGGGAAGGAGGAGAAGCCCCTGGTCTCTGCCCACCTGGCGGCCTGCCCTCCAAGGCAACGGCAATTCTGTCCAGGCCAGCACTTAATGATGCCGTATTGGCCTGGATAGCCTGGGTGAGGGCCCTCACATCCTGCCCAACGTCTGCTGTTGTAGTCTGCAGTTCATTTAGGCAGTTTGTAAGAGCCCGGGAGTGGCAGTCCAGGTTCCCAAGCGTATCCTTTATGGAGGACAGGCTCTCCTCCATCCGCACCAAAGTCTCGCTGACCTGTCCAAGATGGCGGGTCTGAAGGGCCTGGTCCCTTCTGAGATTGGCGGGCAGAACCTCGGCCACCCCCCTGGTCTTCTGGGTCGCCTTTCTGCCTCCAGCTGATGCTTGTGGCCGGGGAGAAGGGGAGCCCCTTGGCAGGGGAGCCCTGTTGGGGGAGGAGTGGGAGGGGCTACCCCTTATGGAGGGCTGGCTGCTGCAAGCCAGAGGGGAAGAGTCCTTCAAAAACAACAGGCCACTGCCTGACATGAACTCCTCCTCAACCTCCTCCTCCACAACCTCCTCCGAGGACTCCGGCATTGTCTGGGGGTCCTCATCAGGCTGCTGTCCTGGGGATGGTGCGGTCAGGCCAGATGGCCCAGCACCCTCCTGCACATCTGTGGATGACACAAAACATTCACAGGTTGGAGGATCCACACACTTGCCACATATTCCCTCCCCCCACATGCTACACACCTGATATGGCAAAAAAACCTTACCTGTCCTCACAGCCTCCTCAATGGAGTCATAGCCAGGCAGGCCCTCCACTTGTTGCCTATGAAAGGAGGAAACGCCCATATTGGGTAATGGCCCAGGCAATTACTTGTTTCTCCCCCAAAGAAAAATTAAGCTTTCGTTTCCTCTCAGTCATACTCATACAAAAACTCGCTCACAAACAATCACCAAAAAACTCACACAAAAACAAGCAGGAACAATCAAGCAACAAAACAAACAAACACAAATCTATCAACCAAAAAGTCTCACAAGCAGTCACCAAAAAACACTATCAAATATATTATCAAAAACACTAGATCAAACAGTCAACAAATATCACAAAGACAAGTCACAACTTTACAAACAGCAGAACAAAAGCACCTTGCTGTATAGGACGGGATACAAAGGGATGTACTTTTGCAAAGGAAGGGCGTTTGTGTCTGTCTATTTAAGCTGTCTGCGTAGCTCACTAAATAGCCCGGGTCTACTTCCAATTTTACTGATTGCGCTGTTCCTGAGTTGGGAGCATGCGCACAGAGGTGCTGACCATGGTCTCCTTCAAGAACGCATGCGCGAGCCGGCCGGCCGGCCCTTCATTTGCATGGGGTCACGGCTCATTTCAATGTAACACGCCCACGTCCTTCCCAATTTGAATTACTCCGCCTTACGCCTCTGAAAGTACGTTGCGCAGGCGCACATTTCTGCGCAAAACCTACGAGAATAGGGTGATTGCGCCGCTACATTGCGCCAGTCTAACGTAAAGGCGGTGCGTTACGCCGGTCCAATAATGCACAGATGTACGTGAATCTGGCCCAATATTTTTTGCTAGAAAATTACTTGGAACCGCCAAACATTATATATATATATTTTAGCAGAGACAAAAATGGCAATTGCTGCAATATTTTATGTCACACTGCATTTGCCTACTTCAATGAATAATAAAAACCATAAAAACAAAACAGTAAAGTTAGCCCATTTTATTTTTATTTTTTTAATTTTAATGTGAAAGATGATGTTACACCGCACGTGAGAGAATCGTGATCTATCTTCTAAGCAAAAAAATTGCAGTTGTCGTTTTAGCCAGAATCGTGCAGCTCTATACCGTGCAACATAAAAAGTTGCACAGACTACCATAGAGTCATTTTCTAGCAAAAAACAAATGATGATTTTTTTTCTCAGTCTGCTGCAGTGTGTCAGCTTGTATTTATAATGGCCGCTCTGTATGTAGCTTCTGACAGGCTGTACAAGCAGGCTTGTATCTCCGGAACCACAAATGATAGCCATCCCATATTGTGGCCGGTTGTGGGGTAGGTCTTCATCTGCCAACTCCTAAATGTGGGATTTCTGTGACCTCTGGTCGTCGAGCTACAACCCCCGAAGTCGATCTTTTTTTTAGATTTTTTATTTTTTGGCAAATGGGCCTATGTTGAGAAAGGGGCCTGGAGCTGCAGCTCCAACAGCCCCTATGTTAATCCGGCCCTGGTTGTTAGAATCCAGTACACTGAAAGAACATGAGTCTCCACCAGTAGAACAATACACTAAGGCCCCATGCCCCATGCCAACGAGACGCAAATGCAAACACATCTAAACACACATTTTCAAATACAAAAACCAGCGTTTAAAACGCCTGTTTTTGCCGCGAATTTTGTGGCGTTTTACCGCGTTTGCGTTTTTAAGCGTTTAGTTAGGAAACATCATAAGACGCTCCCTAAGCTCAAAAAACAATATTATTTTTCCATTTCAGCCATTTTGTGAGACCAAAGTGAGTAGCAGCTGAAAGACCAGCAGTATACTTGTATTTAGCGTGTCACTTGCCACATCACCTGCCACAAGTTGTGGATTGTCCACAATGCAATGCAGGCAATTACAGTTGTTTATGTTTTTTTAATGTTTTTTCATCATTTGCCATCATTTTTGAGATTTCTAATGTAAACAAATAGGTCACCTTTAAAAACGCCTATAAACGTAATCGCGGAAAAACGCCGGTACCGCGTTTTGCCGCGTTTAGCAGAGTTTTTCCGCGTTTTGCGTCAGAAATGCGAAAACTTTTGCGTCTGAACCCATTTGTTTGCTTCTGGAAAAACGAGGATAAACGCAACTGCCTAAAAACGGCAATAAACGAGATTGTGTGCATGGACACATAGGATAACAGTCAATGTGTTCAGGGGCAGTTGAAAAAACTGTCCAAATGCCTCTGAACTCGAGTTTACCAGCGTCTTGTGTGCATGGGGCCTAAATCAATGATCAGGTAGCAGCAGTACACTGTACAGACTATGGGCCAGATTCACGAACAGTTAGGCTGGCGGATCGAGTGATCCGCCAGCCTAACTGTGACTTTGAGCCGGCGTTTCTGTTTTCTGTAACCAGAAAACAAGAAACGCCGGGTTGAAGCTCCGATGCGAGCAGCGTAACTGAGTTTCGCCATCGCATCGTTACTTCAACTTAAAAATGGCGCCGGGGGCGTTCCCGCCGATTTACGTTCAAAAAATATGTTAATGAGCGGAAATCGGCAATTCACGATCGAATTCCGGCGCGACGCAATGACGATACGACGTTTCCGGACGGGATACGCGGCGCATAGTTATACCTACATGGGGTTGGAATATCCTATGTTAGGTATAGGCGTCGTCATCGCGTCGGAAAAAAAAAAAAAACGTCGCTTGCGTAAAACGGTCATGAATGGGAATGTGACGTCATTGACGTTCATTCACAGATTTTGGAGCATGCGCACGGGGATGTTTTGACACTCGACGCATGCGCAGTACGTTCGCGGCGGGATCGCGCTTAGTTTAAATACTACACGCCCTGTACCCGCCCAATTTGAATTCCGCCGGCTCATTTTCGTTACGCTGCCGCAACTTTAGGAGCAAGTGCTTCGTGAATGACAGCACTTGCTGCTAAAATTTCGGCAGAGTAACGTAAATGAGAAGCGTTACTCTGGAGCAAAGATGCTCCCATCTACCTGAATCTGGCCCTATATAGGTAGTTATAACGGGTAGTTCATTACCATGAATTATATTTCTACAATGATTGCAGTCACTCTGACGTTTGTGGTGACACTGAACGTGTGAAGCAATCATCGTTTATGTACACACGCACGCCCTACGCACGTTTATTCACATGCAGATATCGGGGTCGGTGGGGATGGTTTTAATTTATATTTTGTTTATTTTTTCACTTAACAAGCCCCGCCCCCTATGTGATAGTTTGTTGAAGTGACAGGTTCTCTTTATTGCATCTGGGGTCTGTTATGATCATATGAGTATAGGATTGTGCTCAGTAGCCTGGGTAACAGGTGTTCTGTCAGATCAAGCAATCTGTAGGATCAGCCAATATTGCCACTTACGGTGATGCACAAACTGATGTGTAAAAAGAAAGCAGGTTTTTGTGCATGCGACCTGCATTCTGATTGGCCAACTTCACAGTTAGGATGGCTAGCCGTCAGATTTGTCCGTAGTCTTTACAGTGCATAATGAGGCCTCTTTCATACTTGTGCGACTTGGGACTACAAAGTCGCATGACAAGTGGTACCCCATGATTTCCAATGAGTACCACCCATATCTGTGAGTCTTCAAGTCGCAGCGACTTCAAAGTAGTCACTGCACTACTTCGGTCCAATGTTGATGCGACTTGAAGTGGAAACTTCAAGATTACATAGGTATTGCTTCAAGTTGCATCAAAATCGCATCAAAGTCATGGTAAAAATCAAAGCAGGTTTTTGTGCATGCGACCTGCATTCTGATGGGCCAGCTTCACAGTTAGGATGGCTAGCCATCAGATTTGTCCGTAGTCTTTACAGTGCAAAATGAGGCCTCTTTCATACTTGTGCGACTTGGGAGTACAAAGTCGCATGACAAGTGGTACCCCATGATTTCCAATGAGTACCACCCATATCTGTGAGTCTTCAAGTCGCAGCGACTTTAAAGTAGTCACTGCACTACTTCGGTCCGATTTTGATGCGACTTGAAGCAGAAACGTCAAGATTACATAGGAATTGCTTCAAGTCGCATCAAAATCGCATCAACGTCATGGTAAAAATCGTGTCGCACAAGTGTGAAAGCAGCCTAACGATTGGATTTTACTACCGTGGGTACTTTGCCCGCCCGCACTAGTAAAATCCTATCATTTTTCCTGTGCATGCGCAGTGAAGACTATGAAAAAATATGACGGCTAGCAATGTTAACTGAAGTTGGCCCATCAGAATGAGATTCACATGCACAAAAATCCACTTTTCATTTACACAGCTTTTTGTGCGTCACCAGCTGGCTAATCTGACAAATTGTGGTCTGATACAATAGGATTGTCCTCTGAGCAAGGAACTAAATACAAGTAAATGTCCCCAGGACCTGCAAACCTTGTGTGAAGAATCCTTCTATTCTAATCATTTAGGAAGGTTGAGTGAGAGCTTTGGATCACATGCTTGTCAGTAGACTCAGCAAGTGAACCAAAGAACGGAAGAATCGGTTCATTTCAGTGAGTGACTCGAAATGAACCAATTCAGTTAAAAGAGCTGAAGTTCCCATCACTACTCCACAGTGAGAAGTATGCTAATGAAGCTGCCCTCTGCCAGAATGGTTTTGTCCGGGTTTGAGGCAGTCTGAAAACCAGGTTTTCAGACTGCCTCAAACCCGGACAAAACCATTCTGGCAGAGGGGAGCTTCATTACATACTTCTCACTATGGAGACAGTCACAGGCTCAGCAGCAATATAATTTCACACACACACTGTGGTGATGTGTGTGTTATTATGCATCTGAAGCTTGGCTTGTTTCTGTCCCCCCCACTCATGCTCCTGCAGTCTCTCTTATCTCTGACCCCCCTTTCCAATAATAGTGGCATGTTCCAAGAGAAGATGAAGGCGGAGCTGAGGAGATCGCTGTAGCTGCTGTGTAAGGCTGCCCTTCTCACTAGGAGATGAGAGGACTTTTTTTTATATATATACACTAAGGAAAGTTTTCTAGATTGCAAAGTTCCAGGAAGATTTATTTTGCATTGAAGCATTAAGATAAGCAGAATCGGCAAGTGTGTGTGTGTGTGTACCTTCACACCATCTGTACATACTGCTGGCATCTGAACAGATTGTTTTCATGGAGTTGTATTGTTGGATATTTTAGAGGATGACCAAAATTGTTTTTTTTTTTTTTATATTATAGACATTACTGCCTGACCACTTCTTTCCCCCCCCCCCCCACCACCTTACTCCACCCCAGACCACTTAATACAGACATCACTCGGCTGCTTCCTAATCCCCCCCCCCCCCCCCCCCCCCATCATTCCATGGTCACTTTACTTCCCTTATCTTCCCAACATCACTCCCTGGTTGGTCACCCCACAGACACTGCAAGTAATCCCTCCTCACTCCTCCCGTACACACTGCCCCCCCCCCCATCATACCCTCCTCACTCCTCTCCCGTACACACTGCCCCCCCCATCCCCCCGCACTCCTCTCCTGTACACACTGCCCCCCCCCCCCATCATACCCTCCGCACTCCTCTCCGTACACACTGCCCCCCCCCCCCCCCATCATACCCTCCTCACTCCTCTCCCGTACACACTGCCCCCCCCATCATACCCTCCTCACTCCTCTCCCGTACACACTGCCCCCCCCATCATACCCTCCTCACTCCTCTCCCGTACACACTGCCCCCCCCCCCCCATCATACCCTCTGCACTCCTCTCCCGTACACACTGCCCCCCCCCATCATACCCTCCTCACTCCTCTCCCGTACACACTGCCCCCCCCATACCCTCCTCACTCCTCTCCCGTACACACTGCCCCCCCCCCCCCATCATACCCTCCGCACTCCCTCCCGTACACACTGCCCCCCCCCCCCCCCCATCATACCCTCCGCACTCCTCTCCCGTACACACTGCCCCCCCCCCCATCATACCCTCCGCACTCCTCTCCCGTACACACTGCCCCCCCCCCCATCATACCCTCCTCACTCCTCTCCCGTACACACTGCCCCCCCCCCCATCATACCCTCCTCACTCCTCTCCCGTACACACTGCCCCCCCCCCCCCATCATACCCTCCGCACTCCTCTCCCGTACACACTGCCCCCCCCCCCCCATCATACCCTCCGCACTCCTCTCCCGTACACACTGTCATACACTCCTCTCCCGTACACACTGCCCCCCCCCCCCATCATACCCTCCGCACTCCTCTCCCGTACACACTGCCCCCCCCCCCATCATACCCTCCGCACTCCTCTCCCGTACACACCAATGGTGCAACGGATCATCACCGATCCGTGATCCGAACGGGTCACCCCGTTCAGATCGGCACACCCTGCAATCCGTGGAGCGCTCAGGTGCCTCGGCCTAAGAAAGTCCCCGGCTTCGGCCTAGCTCCGGAGCGGCAGCTATCTTGCTCCACCGAGTGTGCTTGCCAGAGGCCAGCGTGACACGCCTCCCCTGGCAAGCACACTTGGAGAGGGAATGCTAGCAGTGAAGCACTGGTGTGAGGAGGGGGGAAAGAGCACAATAGCAATTCACAGGGGTGGATTTAAAAGGAAGTAGGTGAGGCTGTTTGGACAGGACTTGTTAAAAGTACAATCACAATGTTTTTACAGCAAGATTATTTGCTACTGCATGTTATTCCCCACCCCCACCCCCCAGTTCTGACAATGACTTTAAAATGTGTGTGTCCCTTCATACCCTCCGCACCCTCTCCTGTACATACTGTCCCCATCATACCCTCCAGAAATTGTATTTAATCACAAAGCTATATGCATAGTGTATACGACATAAAAAATTGCCGTTCATTGCATTGTACAGAGTTAATGCATTTAACATACTACAAAATATTATTTTTTTTGCCATGCGCTGCTAAAGTGTTCGGGTTTGGCTTGAAGAAAAGGTGGCAACCCTACACGGGCCACAATGAGCAGAGCGGGTAGATGGCAGCCCACTCTGCTCTATAGAGCCCACTAGCAGGTAATAACAGTCTATGGCTCAGTGCAGGTAACCCACAGAAGCACTTTACTGTACCTGTGGATCAGTTTGAAAGCAGCCCAGTAACCACTGTAGAACAGATATGCCCATATGTACACTGTGGTTTTAGTAATAAAATGACCTTTTAATAACCAGATTCTATTTTATTCCATCCCAGAGCAGGAGGTCACGGGCCACATCAGAGGGCTCTGCGGGCCACTGGTTGGGCTCCCCTAGTTTAGGCCAACATGTATCCTTCTAGATATTTTTGGTAAAACAAATCTCAATAACCATATATTGATTGGTTTGCGCAAAAGCTATAGCATCTACAAAATAGGGGATATATTTATGGCTTTTATTTTTTTTTTATTTTTTTTTTTACTAGTAATGATGGCGTTCAGCTTTTTTTTTTTTTTTATTTATTTTTATTTTTTTGGGGGGGACTGCAACATTGCGGTGGCCAGATCGGACACTTTTTGGGACCAGTGAAATTTATACATCAATCAAAGCTATAAATAGCCAGTGATTAAATGGTCACTGGCAGAGAAAGGGTTAACACCAGGCGGCAACCAAGGGGTTAATTGTTCCCTAGGTAGGTGTTTCTAACTGAGGGGGGAGTGGACAGGGAGTAGAGAAATGATCACTGTTCCCAATCACTAGCAACAGCAGATCTCTCTACCCTCCCCTGTCATAATGGGGATCTATTTGTTTACATACACAAATCCTCGTTCTGGCTCTCTAAGGAGCAATCGCGGGTCACCCGCAGACATTGCGGCTGCCGTCGTTGCACTGCAGGCACCCCTCCCATAGCTCTTAAAGTGGCTGACGTACACTTACGCTGGTTTGCACAGCCGTGCCAACCTGCCGCAGTATGACAGCGGCTGGTCGGCAAGGAGTTACAGTGCTTTTAAACCCAAAAGCAAACAGTGCTCTCCTCCCACCCCTAAATCCCACTCTTTGATTGTAAATGATAGCAACCACTGCTCCAGTCTGCAGAAGAGCTGCTACAGCTTACCCAAGGATTCAGGATAGAGTGTAGAGTACAGGCCAGTGTTGTATTTAGGTTTTGTGCTGCCCTAGGCCTGACTAAACTCGTGCACCCCCTAATTTAAATATGACCCACCCCTTTCTGTCAAGGCCACACCCGCTGATGTTTAAGACCTACTGTGAAATTTTCGAGTGGAGAGTTCTGAGGGCCGGGGGGGGGGGGGGGGGGGCGCAATGAATTTCCCTAATTTGCATTGATTTCTTCTCGCTTCCTGTTTGGCTATGGGGCAGGAAGTGAAGGTAAATCTTTGCAATGGGACAGGGAGGGTAAAAAACAAACTGACAGGGGCTATAACACTCCCTTACTCTATACAAAATGAAAAAGTGTTGATTATAGTTCTACTTTAAGCACAATTTTCTGATAATTTTATAGAGGACTAAGAAGCGCAAACCATGTAGCGCAGTGAGGAAGGTTTGTGGTCCAGAATGATAGGAGAGTCAAAATTAGAAGTAGCCCCCTCCCCCCCCAAAGTTGTTAAACGCCGGCCGCCTGCATACCGCAAGCAGTGCGGCCGCTTTATGGGTGCGCTACACTAATTTGCCTCTCGGCCCAGTCCGCCCCGTAAAAATGGCACTACTCTAACCGTGTAGCGCAAGCCAACGGGGACTCTTTCTGTGCTGCCCACCTGCAGAGTGCTGCCCTAGGCCTGGGCTTTGTTGGCCTAGGCCAGGATACAGCATTGGTACAGGCATCGAAAGCCGCATGGGTTAATCAGCGTGCGGGAATATCACAGCTTTCATTTCAATAGCTGTAGTGTTCCCGCCGCGTATAGACACTCCCCCTTGCTCAGGATTGGATGGGTGATCGTGATCTGTCCAATCCCGAGCAAGGGGGAGTGTCTATACGCGCGGGGAAAACAGCTATTCAAATGAAAGCTGTAAAGGTTCCCGGTGCGATGGCTGCTGCATATGTGGGGGACATGGCTGCAGGGAAATGGCTGCATATGTGGGGGACATGGCTGGGGAGAAATGGCCCCATATGTGTGTAATTTGAAGATTGATATTTATAATTTTCTTATATTTGCAGCTTTGCCAACTGAAAGATGCAACTACAAAATGTTGTTCTGTTGGTTCTGGTATTTACTGTGGCACGGTCTACTTGTGGTGAGTAATTGTCAACATGCTTGAAAAGAAGATACAAAAACCGATACTGTGGAATGCTATACCTGCAGGAGCCACTGATATTAATCTCTTGACCTCTGGAAGATTTACCCCCCCCTTCTTGACCAGGCCATTATTTCCTATACGACACTGCGTTGCTTTAACTGACAATTGCTCGGGGGGAAAAATAATTAATATTTTTTACTTTCTGCTATAACACCTATCCAATAAAAAAATCGAATTTCTTCATAAATTTAGGCCAATATTCTGCTTCAAGATTGGTTTGCGTAAAAGCTATAGCGTCTACAAACTGTGGGCTATTGTGTTTTTTTTTTTTTCTACTAGTAATGGTGGCGATCAGCTACTTATATCGGTGGACATTCTGACGCTAACTGACCTTTGACATTTTTTGGGGACCAGTGACACTAATACAGTGATCAATGCTAAAAAATATGCTCCGTCACTGTACTCGTGACACTGGCTGGGAAAGGGTTAACATCAGGGGTGACCAAAGGGTTACCTGTGTGCCTAGCCAGTATGTTTGTTTACTGTGTGAGGTGCTTTTACTAAGGGAAGAGATGGAATTTTTTCCCTGCTTTGTAGGGACACAAATTCCATCTCTTTCCTCCTGTCAGAATGCTGATCTGCCTTGTTTACATAGGCACTGTTGTTTTGCCTCTCTGCCTAATGATAGGTGGGTGCCAGCGGACATAGTCAGTGGTACTCACCAATTGGCTCCAGCAGTGTGTATCGCATACAGTATAATTGCAGCAATACCACATACAGTATGTGTGTTATATGCACCCATAGTAGGGTACAGAAACAATAGGGCACATTTTGCTTTTTTACCTTAATGTAGATGTAGCGCTGATGTATATATATAGTACATAAATGTGAATATTGCATTCCCTAGATGGCATTCATGGACATTGAGATTGTTGAGTGCTTGGAGCCATCTAGTGGCCAATTGTTGTTAATGCAAGAAGCATTCCACTATCTGAGGAATAAAGAAGAAAGACTATTGGTTCTCAGAGTTGACCTTTGTAAATAGGAAGTTGATCAAAGACCCAGGAACAATTTCTTGCGCAGTGCATGCTGGGATTTGCTATATAAGGAGTGGGAGCAGCCATCTTGGGTCCTTTTGGAACCGCATGGGCAGCCGGAGAGGATCTGTGAGGAGACGGGACCCGAACAACAAGGCCCACGGACATTTCCATTGAGCATCGGAGGATGGGAGTCCCCCCAGCAGAGTTGGCCTGGTGTTTGATCCAGCTGACGGAGCAACGGGAGGAGGTCGCCGGACTGTACGGAGCCTGTGTCCAGTTAGGTGAGTGGGTTACGGCCCACAGTTTGTTATGCCTCACACACGCCATTAGACTAACACACAGGCCTCACTACATACTTCCAAGAAGAAGCGGAGGGGTTGCCTTTAGGAAGGTTGAAGGCCTAGTTGTTCGGGACGCTCTCCAGAAGGCCAAGGCAGTTAACCCACTCATTGCGGAGACATTTTTTTCAGGAAGTTTATTCGTTTTGTTTGGATTACAAATTACTTGGGAAACGTTATTAGCTAGCGAAGAAAGAGGATCAAGAACTGACTGTTTGTTTTTTTTTGTGAGATCTCACACGGTTACCTTACAAAGTAGGGGGAGCTCCTAGGCTTAGTTTTATTTTCTTATTCATATACCTGCAGGTATACTGTTTGTTATTTGATTTGCTGTATAGATTTAATTTTTTGTGCTCTCATCCCATGTTAGGAGGATAGCACAGTTTATGTACTGGTGTTTCTTTACTTGCCAATTATCAACAGTAAAAGAATACTACTGTTTAAGCATACCAGGGTTGTGGCGTATTGCTTTATTCACTCTAGGTGCCGCTCGTGGATCCTGAAGTTACAAACAGGTATCTGGTATCACATTGTACAGTATTGTATTGTATTGCACCACAGCTGTGTAAAGGGGATTGAGCCTTATCATTGGGGTTGTAGTTAGAGTGCAGGCCCAAAATTTAATCAGCAGCTCCTGCGGGGGTAAGTGCTACATAGAGAATGCATTAAAGGGGAAAAAAACAAAACATTTGGACTTAAAGAGGAGCTCCAGCCGAAATTTTTTTTTTTTTTTTTAAAGTCGGCAGCTACTAACAGTGTAGCTGCTGACTTTAAATAAGGACACTTGTCCTTGTCCTACTTGCCCGCGCTGATAGGCCCCCCGATGCCGGTCCCACGATCGCTCCGGGTCCCGCGCCGCCATTCACACTATGGCCGTACGGCTTCACTGCCCGTTTCCTACTGCGCCTGCGTGAGTCTCACGCTGGCTTGTGAATGGGCGCGCTGCTCTCTGAGAACACACACAGTTCCCAGGAAGCAGCGCGCCCCATTCACAAGAAGGACAAGAAGAAAGGACACCGCGGTGTGGAAGAGGCAGATTACGGACTTCCGCATAGCAACAGGTGTTTCGGGTGAGTATTTTTTTTTTTTTTTTTTTTTCTTCAGATTTTTTTATTTTATTTTTTTAAACAATATGGGAAAATATTGTTTTCCTGGGTGGAGCTCCGCTTTAAGAACCACTTTAAGAATTAAAGAAGATTTGATTGTCCCTTCTTAACCACTTATGGACTGCCTCCTGCACATATACGCTGGCAGAATGGCACGGCTGTACCTGTACGTCGCCTTTAAGAGCCCAGCCATGGGTTGTGATCGGTCACAGGAGCTGAATAAAAGGGAGAGGTGAGTTTAAACACACCTTCCCCATTCTTCTGTGTGGCAGTGTCACTGATCGTCTGTATCCTGTTATAGGGAACGACGATCAGTGACGTCACAGCCACCCCCCCCCCTACAGTAAGAATCGCTCCCTTAGGCCACACTTAACCCCTTAGCTCCCCTTAGTGGTTAACTCCTTCACTGCCGTTGTCATTTTCACAGTAATCGGTGCATTTTTATAGCACTTTCCGCTGTGAAAATGGCAATGGTCCCAAAAATGTGTCAAGTGTCCCATGTGTCCACCATAATGCAAAAAAACAAAAGGTGCAATCAGCGCAAAAATTCAAATAAACCCCCCCCCTGACTGGATATGCAAGCTAAGCACTACAGAATAACACAAAATTCCAGTGTAAATATAAAAACCAAAACAGTGTAAATCCCACCCCAATGACCCCCCCCATAGATATAAATTCAAAAAGCAAAATTTAGAATATTTAAATGAGCATGTGGCAAGTAAAAAAAGTCCATAGGAGATGAGAGAGGGAAAACAATCGAAGAGCTCTCCGTTTTTAACCAGGCATAGGCATAGGCACAGGTTAAAAACGGAGAGCTTAGATCGTTTTTCCCTTTACGTATGTTCATGCTGAGCCTGGAGCTATTCTTAAGCCCCGTACACACGACGGGGAACCTCGACGGGCGGAACACATCGTTCCGCCCGGCGAGGCTCTCTGCCGGCCGTCGGAATCTGCGACCCGCCCGTTGGGAATGGCAACCAGCCAATTATCCCGTCGGGAAACCCGTCGAGCAAATAGAGAACCTGTTCTCTATTTGCTCGATGGGTTTCCCGACGGGCGGGGCGAGCAGAGAGCGTACACACGGCCGAGGTTCTCGCTGGGAATGCAGCTCCCAGCGAGGTTCTCGCTGGTTTCTGGCGAGAACCTCGGCCGTGTGTACGGGGCCTAAGCCGTCTCTGTGGAAATTGGTTTAACTCTCTGAAGAGGAAGTGTACTTTGGGGCTATTATCGATTGATTTCTCTGCTTATTCTGACCTACTGCTAATACCAGGGGTCAGAACTGTAGGTGAGTGTATAGTGAGACCTATGGTGGAGGGATTGTCACATGTTTGTTCTGTGGATCTGACACTGGTGGATCATCTCCTATGGACTTTCTTCACTTGCCACATGCTTATTGAACTATTTTTTATTTTTACTTAGTGTGTGTGTGTGTGTGTGTGTGTGTGTATATGTGTGTCCCCTGAATTGATTATAATTAATTTATCAATTCATTTGTGATTTGCGCTGCACTGTTTCGTTTGTCCACCATAATGTTGCAGTCACGAAAAAATCTGAGCACCACCATTACTAGTAAAAAAAAAAAATTATTAATAAAAATGCCATAAAACTATCGCCTATTTTGTAAACGCTATAACTTTTGCGCAAACCAATCAATAAGCACTTATTGCGATTTTTCTTTTTTTTTTTTACCAAAAATATGTACGATAAGTATCGGCTTAAACTAAGGAAGAAAAATATTTTTTATATATATTTTTTTTGGGGGGATATTTATTATAGTAAAAAATATTGCATTTTTTAAAATTGTCACTCCATTTTTGTTTATAGCGCAAAAAATAAAACTGCAGAGGTGATCAAATACCACCAAAAGAAAGCTCTATTTGTGGGGAAAAAGACGCCAATTTTGTTTGGAAGCCACGTCGCACGACCACGCAATTGTCAAAGTGACGCAGTGCGGAATCGCAAAAAGGGGCAAGGTCCTTAACCTGCATAATGGTCTGGGTCTTAAGTGGTTAAAATGACAGTTGCCTTACTGATTTTCTAACAAGAATATTTCAGACCTGGATAAAATATGCAAATCTGAAATTCTGACCTCTTTGAACTTATTTGCCACAATATTGTTCTGGGTCAATAATTCAAAAAAAAGAATTGAAGCCATTTTCAGCCAGGCAACTAACATTTTCAAAGTCATCAGCAGCTAACATTTTTTTCAACGGTAAGAACAATGTACACAAAAACACCCAACCAAGTTTAAGCTTTCATCAAGTAGGTAATAAGGCAGATAATTCATGATTTTTTTTTGATATGCTTCTATACCAAGATGTACCTTATTACCTTATACCATCTTATGCCAGGTATATGTATTTGCAATGCATACTGTATATTTTAAAGTCATTTATGGTATAAATTGACAAAGTAGCTAATGTACTATAACCAAAAAAGTGTATCAATAATTTTTTTTCTTTTATCAGATATCTCCCTTCTTCTTCAGAGGGAAAGTTTTCTTAAGTTTTTGGCATGTTGGAACGAGGACCAAAATAATGACTATACCAATGCATGTAATACCTACAATAGGTACAGAAGCTGCAAGGAAATCCATCGGTTTAACAGTAATGCCAAAGGTATAAACTAAACACTTTTTTATTCGTATAAGTGCTTCTTACCAGGACCGGCATTAACGAGGGACAAATGGGAAGCTGCCCCGGGCCCAGACATTAATGTGGGGCCCAAAACAGCTGCCCTTTGAGCCCATATTGTTTACAAATAGTTTTCCTGGTGCAGCTGGCCCCCCCCCCCTCTCCCGGCTGGGTTTAATACAGTAACCACACTGTGACGGGGAGAAGCACAGCTGTGGGCTGCCCCCTTTGTCCCACTTGCCTCACTTCTCCTTCTATCAGAAACGTCAGGATTGGAACGGCTGCGACAGAGTGAGGCTGAGCGGCTCTGTTTGCCTACTCGCTTTCCCTTCTCCGGTCAGCAGCGCAGAGATCAAAGACACAGAGGGCTACGTGTGTGGATTCTTCTACCTTACCCTTCTCCTGTCAACAGTGGGGGGAGATTAATAAAACAGTAACAGAACAGCTTGCAGAGGGGGATACTGTTGCAAGCAATCAGTGAGCAGTAATAGTGTGTAGTGACCTCCAGCAGGCAATCTGTGAGCGGTAATGATGTGCAATAGCCTTTAGCAACCAATCGGTGAGCAGTAAGAATGTGCAGTAACCTGCTAACAACCAGTAGGCAGTAAGGAAAGGATGTGCAGTAACCTCTAGCAAACAATCAGTGAGCGGTAAGGATGGACGGTAAACTCTAGCAACCATTTGGAGAGCAGTAATTATGTCCAGTTAGCCTGGACCAATCAGTGAGTGTGGATATGTTTATGTACGTGCTCTTGAACACCTGTGGAGTAAGACTAAGACCCCATATACGCTATCCAACTTTTGTCAGATTTACCAAAACCATGTAGTCCAAGGGCCTGCCTAATTGCATACAAATTGAAACTCCTAAGGTTTGACCTCATATTATATGGTTTTGTTAAATCGGCTCAGGCCGAGTACACACGACCGGTTTCCTCGGCAGAATTCAGCAAGAAACTCGATGGAAGACTTATTCTGCCGAGGAAACCGGTCGTGTGTACACTTTTCGCCGAGGAACTCGTCGAGCCAAAAAGAGCATGTTCTCTATTTCCTCGTTGGGCAATGGGAAAATTTGGCTCGACAAGTTTTTTTGACTGCCGAACAAGAAACTTGATGTGGAAAACTTTTTCGTAGCAGCCAGAGACTTTAGCAAGTCCTCAACTGCTTGTTTTGAAGCTTGAAGTTCTTCAGTTCTGGGCATCTCATGTAACTGATTTCTTGAGCCATTCGAAGAGCGTGAAATTCCCGTTGCTTAGCTGTTCTTGGTGGGGGGGGGAAGGCCTGAAATCCAGCGGCTACACATGCATGGAACTATGTCGGCCTAAATCAAAAATATGTGCATACCTGATACACTAGACTCTGTTGCTAGCTAAACACGTATGTAGTATCTGGCTAAGTCACACCAGACACAGTTCTGTTAGGTCAGTGTGCTTTTCTGCACTAAAAATGCATGCACAGTGTTTTCCATGTATTCCAATGCCTCTAGTTCACACCAGTGCAGTCAGAACTGACTATATTGGTGCAGAAAAAACGGAAATGCATGGAACTGCATCTGGTGTGAACTGGCCCTTAAAGCGGATCTCCACCCTAAAGTGAAGATCCGCTGATCGAAACCACCCCCCCCCCCCCCCTGGTGTCACAATTGACACCTTTCAGGGGAGAGGGGGGTGCAGATACCTGTCTAAAGACAGGTATCTGCAACCACTTCTGGCCCGCAGTCTCGGGCAAAAGACGTTTTTTTTTTGGCGACATCCCGTCGCCCCCCCGTTGTGTGCTGGGAACTCTCAGCTCCCAGCACACAGCGGGAGCCAATCGCCAGGCGCAGCGCGACTCGCGCATGCGCCGTAGGGAACCGGGCAGTGAAGCCGCAGCGCTTCACTTCCTGGTTCCCTCACCGTGGATGGAGGGGGGAGCAGCAGGGTGACGAGCGATCGCTCATCCTCTGCTGCGGACGCCGCTGGACTCCAGGACAGGTAAGTGTCCTAATATTAAAAGTCAGCAGCTGCAGTATTTGTTGCTGCTGGCTTTTAATATTTTTTTATAGTGAACCATCCGCTTTAATGAAGAGGGATTTACCTGACCAGCAATAAGCTGAGAGGTGGTTGGGGTTAATAGTACTGCCACTGAGGCCGGATTCACACTTGTGTGGTGCGAATTTCAGCTCTCATCTCCGATAAGAGAAGTGTTCAGCAGATCCACTGCGTTTTGGCTGCAGATTAGATGCAAATTTGGAGACCTGGGGGAGGGGGGTAGTGTATTGAGCTGAATGAGAGAAATCCTGAAGAGAAATTAACACATCTGCGAATCAGCTGCGTACCCATAGAAAATAATGGGCCTGAATTCGCACCTGAGCCGCACCACAAGGCCTAAAATACGCACACGGTGTTTCGGCAATGCGCAGTGCAAATGCATCGCACATATGTGAACTAGCCTCTTTGAAAACAATGTATTTAGAAATGTTCTGCGTATTGGATGCTGTTTAAGCCGCACTCAATTTGCATAGGTGTGAACCCGGCCTGACACCAATGCTGGGGTTTATTTTTGCGGTCACTGACACCAATGCTGGATACAATGTACCTCAACACATGAGAACATGCTGCTATGCGGCCCTATGGAAGTGTCAGCCCTCTATCATTTCAGGCCCGTTCACATTTGGCATTTTGAGATCTCGGGCAGAATTACCCTGCATCAAATTAAATTGCAAAGCTCATAATATTTATTGGGGTGCCATTCATTTTCACAGGCACCCCAGGTGCGGTTTTGCCATGATTCTTGCGCAATAAATCATGTAATTGCTGCAAACCACAACACACTGAGCTTGTCGTCCAAAAGAAGCTCCTGCTCTTTATTGGGTTACAAGTTTTGCACATTGCGTTTTTGCTGCGATTGCTGCACAATCATTGAAAATGAATGACACCTGAACATGCATTTGCCATTATTGCGGTGCATTTTTTTTTTTTTTTTTTTGATTGGGGGCAGAATTGCAGTGATTCTGCCCAAGATCCCAAAACATTGAATGTGAATGGGACCTTAAAGTTGATCACCACTGTTGTAGCACAAAATATGAAGAATATTTACACAAATCTTTGAAGAATAAATGATTGGTTAAACCTACAACTACTTTTTCACCACTGTTTTTCTTTTTATAGTGGCTTTTCAAAAAAACAAATGCAATCATTTAGAGCAGTGATCTCCAAACTGTGGCCCTTTTTCTTGTCTTTATCCGGCCCTTTAGGCATTATTACTTCCACTCACACCGACAGTGCACTGTTCCTCAAACTGACACCAACTATTTCTCTACCTAATACCAAAGATGGGGCATTGTTTACTCCTATCGGACAGTAAGGCCCTCAAATGTCTGAAGCACAGTAAACTGACCCTTTGCTTAGAAAGTTTGGAGACCCCTGATTTAAGGGCTGGATGAAAATTTTAGTGCAGTACAACACTTTTGATGGCTAAAAAGTACTTTTTATAGAGGTCTATATCAGGGGCGTATTTAAGAGGGGGCAGGGGGGCGGTCCGCCCTGGGTACCACACACTGGGGGGTGTAATTCCGAGGCCCACCATTGTACCCCCCCACCGTAAGTGAAGTGGTGCTGTGTGATGTACAGGGGTCCAGAGGTGCAGGCGCTGTGTAATGTACAGGGGTCCAGAGATGCTGGGTGTTGTGCAATGTAAAGGGGTGCAGGGGGTTGTGTAATGTGCAGAAGTTCAGAGCTGCAGGGGGGGGGGGTTTCAAATATAAAGGGGTCCAGTTGTGGAGAAGGGGGTACAAAGTAGTGATAAAGAGATATTGGGGGATGCAGGGGGCACAGTGGGGTGTTTTTGCATTCTAAAGTGGGGAGGGGGTGCCAGATATAGGGTACGCCCCTGTTCTATATGTCAGCTGAAATAGAGGGACAATTGAGAAAGGGGGGGGGGGGGTTGGTTTCAAAAGAGAAATGGGTTTTCCCCAAATAAAGTACAGGTCGGAGCTAAGTTTAAGATGTCTACAAACATTTGACAGCAGCCAACCATGCACATATAACCAAGTTGCCAATAATTTTCTTGTGAGCGATCTTTGTACAAGCCATGAAGGTCTTATGCGTATAGATGGGGAGGGGGACAACAACAGGCACATGCAACCAAACATTAATTGACCATGAACAATCCACAAACCAAACCAAACGAGCCCAAGCTGATCAGACGTCAAGCAGCCCCCATCTGAGGTACCCAGGCTCCAATCCACATGAGCAAACATTAATCCAAATCTAAATGCCTTAAACTCCTGGTGCTCAACCAGGGGCCCTTAAACTGTTTAATCCAGACCTGGATCTAAATCATGATTTATTTATTTTTTGATAGATGGAATTTATATTTTGAGTACGGAGCATGGCATTTTCTACCAGACCTATTGTGACATGACAACTGATGGTGGAGGCTGGACCTTAGTAGCCAGTATTCATGAGAACAATATGAATGGAAAATGCACAGATGGTGATCGCTGGTCCAGCCAACAAGGCAACAATGAAAACAACCCGGAGGGAGATGGCAACTGGGCAAACTACAATACATTTGGTTTAGCAGAAGGTGCAACCAGTGATGACTACAAGGTAACAATTACTTGTGTAGCGCCATGCTCTTGTTGAGTAGGCGCTATTTGTAAACTTAATTATTTGAGCTGTAGTTTGGTTCAGAATTTCTTGCCAAATTATGGGTCTCTGTTCCAGCTCGGCTGTGTTGCACATCTTCCACCTGATTGTGGGTGTGGGTGTCGCGGTCACCAGGGGTCAAGGATGGAATTGCAATGGGCTGGGTGTATTGGGTGCCTCTTGCCCAGTAGCAGCTCAGTGGCGTGGTCGCATCCTGGCCAACTTGCCTCACTGTGCTCCCGGAAAGATCCTGGCACCGTGAGCTGTGTAATGTCTTTAAACTTTGCAAAGTGTGTGTAGTTACCTGGTCCTGTGGCAGAGGACAGTGTAACAACTCAACGGCACTCATCAAGTCTGTGGCAGAGACTTTTGAATGAGCTTCGCACCGGCTGCAAGGTCGGTGAGAGGCCTATCCAGTGGTTGCTGAATCCAGTGTGGAAACGTTCTTTTTTTTCCTCTGGATCTAAGATCATACCCATAATCCGCAAAGCAAGGTACCTGAATCCTCCCTACCCTTCCACTCCCTTAATGGAACTTAATAAAACCCTTGAAGAAAAAAAAAAGTGTTGGTGCGGACATTTGTAACTCTTCAAGAAGGACCCCTAGGACAAGAATGTTAAACAGTAATGTAACGGCGGGCCCAAATCTAAACCAGCTGGTCTTTTGGGGGTAGTGCTACACTTGTTGTTTAAAAGGTACACTAGTCTAAAATCTCTTTCCATACAGAATTAAAGAATATATAAACCCAAACATTCCATATCCCTGATATGTGCCTGCTGTACCATCACGGATCACACACAGCAGTGAATCGCTTCCATTAGTGTCTCTTGTTTATGATGTGACATGTGATCGCATAGCAATCACGTGGTATCTAGGCTGCTTACAGCCGCCTGATACCGAGCACCTCAAACTGCTGTGTCCTGTGGGACACAGTACGTTGTGGTGCCTAGGGGAGTCGCCCACCAGCAGCATATTTATTGCTGGCAGTCGGCAAACATAATGGGTTAATTTACAAGGTAAGGGTTTACATATACTTTAACCCCTTTCCAACCGGCAACCGCAGTTATAAAGCAGCAGGTTGGCTCCCCTGGGAGAACCATCGTAGCTATAAGTCAATTTGCCTTTTGACCACTAGGGGTCATGCGCGACGCAACACCAGACTGGATGCATGTGCCCAGCGGTCACGATGACCCCCAATCGCTCCATACAGACAGATATGAACACTGATCGCTCTACTCACCCAGGCAGTCCCACCCCCCCACAGTTAGAATAAGTTCCTAGGTAATAGTTCACTCCTTGATTGCACTCCCTACTGTTAACCCCTTCCCTGCCAGTGACATGTATACAGTAATCGGTGCAATTTTATAGCACTGATCGCTGTATAAATGCCAATGGTCACAAAAATGTGTCAAGAGTCTGATCTAGCCACCATAATGTTGCAGTCCCGATAAAAAGGCAGCCATTACTAGTAAAAAAAAATAATAAAATGCCATAAATCTTTCCCCTTTTTTGTAGACAGTATAACTTTTGTGCAAACCAATCAATATACGCGTATTGCGACTTTTTTTTTTTTTTTTTTTTTATTACCAAAAATGTGTAGAATACATATCGGCCTAAACTGAGGTTTTTTTTTTTTTTTTTTTTAAATTGAGGATATTTATTATAGAAAATTACAAAATTGTGTTTTTTTTTGTTTTTTTTTCAAAATTGTCGCTCTTTTGTTTTTAGCACAAAAAAAGTTTGGGTACAACGTCAGTTAAAGCGACGCAGTGCCGTATCGCAAAAAAATACATTTTTATCTTAATCATGCAATACAGGACAGAAAATCATAGACCATGGGTTATATGCTGCTACCTTTAGGCGATTAGATACTTGCAAAAGCTTTGCTGGAAATGCCCCCAGCGCACCCTTATATAACCTCGCCCTCTCTTTGGGACTCAAGTTTTTTGCTAGTGTTCTTTATTGATGTACATTTTCTCGTATGGTAAATTTTTCCAAACCATTTTTGTTTTTTGTATTTTTCTTCACTACTTTGAGTGAAACTTTTTTTATTGAGATCTGACTGATTATCCCCTCAGGGTTCACTGGCAGTCTCCAGTTTGACCACACTTGATGTATATCTTGGGAACCACATCTAGACCCAGCAACAGTGGGGCTGGTCTGTAATGTGTGCTTCAGGCACTGGATCCTGCTTTCAGGGTTCACCTTGGTATGTGGTGCAACAAAGGTAGTTAGCCACAGGGTGCTATACAGGGCCATGGTCGATTCCTATGACAGCTAGACCCTAAATACTGCTTTGGGGGTATGCCCACCATGATTGGTGAAGTTTTTTTTTTTTTTTCCACTTTGAGAACCTGCAGCTTTAAAAAGGTTAAACAGGGTTTCCCTGTAATTGTGACTGACCACTGTTTTTATAGGGGCGATATTCACATATTGTGTTTTCCCATCTGTAAATGTCTCTACTATGTTGGCGGTAAGTAACATTTATTATAATATTATTACTATTATAAAAATTTGAGCTTTCCCCCCACAGCATTGCTGCTCGGGTGATGACATAATTGCACTACGCCTTCTGGGGAATGCAACTCCACCCCTCAATTTATGACGATAATGTAAGCAGCACACCTACTGCTCTCCTGCGGTCTACTCTGCCCCTGTTGTGACAAGGGGTACTTTTCACACAGAACACAGATCAATGCCTTGGACCAGGCGGAAACTGCGATTAAGTGGAACAGCAAACATTAAGGCAGTTACCTGACTTGGAGGAGAGCCTTACTGTGTGCAGTAATAAATGTGCAAAGTACCGTCCTAAGTCACTACACAACGGATGTATGTTGCATTGGGAGGGATGTGCCAACAGGGCCGATCCTAGGCAGGGTATGAGATGTACTAAGAGCCCTTTCACACTGACAGTGCAAGGGCGTTGGTGGTAAATCGCTGCTAGTTTTAGCGGTGCTTTACCGTAGTTTTAGAGGTACTTTTAACCCCTACTAGCGGCCAAATAAAAGGTTCAAAGCGCTACTGCCGAGGCACTTTGCAGGCACTGACTATTGATTTCAATGCGCAGGGATGCTTTAGGAGTGGTGTGTGTGTGTATACACACACTAAAGCACCTCAAAGAAGCTACTTTCAGGAAAAAATTTTGGCGTCCTGCCAGCACACCGGGTTCTCACACTGGGATTGCAGATGAGGCTTTTTTTCAGGCACTATTTTTTTTTTTTTTTTTTTAACGCTAAAGGGCCTGAAAAACGCCTCCGGTGTGAAAGGGGTCTAATGAACCATCTCCTGTATCATGTCTGCAGTCTCTGACCATCTCCTGTATCATGTCTGCAGTCTCTGACCATCTCCTGTATCATGTCTGCAGTCTCTGACCATCTCCTGTATCATGTCTGTAGTATGTCTGGGGGTCTTTCTAACAGAAGCCCTCTGTGTCCATCAGATAGGCCCCCCTCCAGGTCCCAATAAAGTACTCTGCTTCTCTTCCTGTATTTTGTTTAACCACTTAAGAACCGGACCAATACGCTGGTAAATGACCCAAGGTGTTTTTGCGATTCGGCACTGCGTCGCTTTAACAGACAATTGCGCGGTCGTGCGACGTGGCTCCCAAACAAAATTTGCGTCCTTTTCTTCCCACAAATAGAGCTTTCTTTTGGTGGTATTTGATCACCTCTGCGATTTTTATTTTTTGCGCTATATACAAAAATAGAGCGACATTTTTGAAAAAAAAAACACTATTTTTTACTTTTTGTTAAAAAAAATCAAATAAACTAAATTTTAGTCAAACATTTAGGCCAAAATTTATTTAGCCACATGTCTTTAGTAAAAAAAAAAAATCGCAATAAAAAAAAATAGCTACCTAGCGGGAACAGCGGCACTAATACAGCGATCAGAAAATGATCGCTTAGTGACGCTGGCAATAGGGAGTGAAAGGGTTAACTAGGGCGGTGATCAGGGGGTTAAAACTTTATTAGGGGGGGTGGGGGGCTATCCTGAACCTAACACTAACTGTTTTTTACACTGCCTGTCACACTGACACTAAATGCAGTGATTAAATCACTGCATTCAGTGACACTGTGACAGGGGGGTGGGGGGGGGCGATCACAAGGGGTTAATATGCCTATGTGAGTGTGTGTCAGTGTTGTGTTGGTGCACACTTACTTGTGATGTCTTCTCTCATCAGCAGCGCTGGGAAACAGCGCTGCGATGAGAGAATACATCATTTCCTCCTTCCTGTGTAAACACAGGAGGAGGAAGTGACAGGCTGGGAGCGCGCTCCCATTGGCTGGGAGCGATCGCGGGGGGGGGCGGATATCACGGACATCCGCCCGCAGATCCCGGATCGCTCCCAGAGGTAGGGGGACCCCCGCACGCCGCGGAGGGGGTCCCGATGGGACCCCCGAACCGCACTTAGGCGGGGACGTAAATTTACGCCCTTGTGCCTGTACGTGCCATTCTGTGGCCGTATATGTGCGTGCGGGGGTCTTTAAGTGGTTAAGAGATCATGTAAGGATCCCAGGGTAATGAAAACTTCGTGGGGGAGCATTTCTATGGTTGAGTTCTTGCCATAGAAACATGTGTAAAGGAGGAGTTAGTAAAATGACCACGCCTGTGTGGGGCGCCAAAAATATTTTTGCACCCAGGTGCCTGTGACCTTAGGATTGGCCCTGTGTGCCAATACAGCATACCTCTGTTACCTGCTCCCAGTAACCGAATAGGGATAGGAATGGGGCATCCCTCCAAAGCACGGACCTCATGCATGCTCATGTTAACTTCTCTTCCGTACTTATGTGACCAGGGCATGGGTCTCCGTAACTCGGGTTCGGATCTGGTGGCTACTAGCTTCTGGCCGCTAGGGAGGGGCCCAGACCATTCCCTCGTCCGAGGGGTTTCACACTGAAGAGGTACGCTCTCAGGTCAGAGAGTTGGTCAACTCTGACCATGTTGATTTGTTCAAATTTGTGTCCGTCTCAGCTTTGGCTGTGCTGTGGGTCCATTCTGTTTCTGGGGTGCTGATCTTGCCCCAGGTCGGCGGCTGGCAGCAGTGGAGTCAAGGATTGGGTGCTCTTGCCCAGCAGCCTATCGGGAGGATTTGGCCTCGCTGTTCATGGTGGGAGAGGGTATTTGAGGCAGGCGCCATCTTCCTGGGTCTCTCCTCGTGTGGCGCCCACCTTTAGGATAGCCACTTTACGCTGCCCCAGCAAATGGCCTTCCAGGCCGGGGTTGTGCGTGCAACGCAAGGATCCTGGCTTTGGGACCCCGTTGGCCCGGAGCAATTGATCTGCCGCTTGGGGACTCGGTAATCGACTGGTTCCCTGCTAAAGAAGGTCCTGGGTCGTCTGTCCAGTTGGAGGAGGCCGTACAGTGGAAAGTCTGCTTGAGGAGTACCAAGAGAGGCTGGTGTTCCAATAGGGGCCTGACTATCCATTGGGGACCAGGGGAACCGGACACTGAAAGGCTGGATGTTTGCAACCTGTCTTAACCCTAATTCAAAAATACCTGAAGGAGATCCAGGTGTCAAGTCTGCTAAGGAGGATTATCTCCGCTGTTCATTTACCAGGATGGTCTGTGGCAGAGACTTTTTTCCTAAGGCTCGAGTGACATTCTGGCTGGTTCTTTTAGGATTTCTGTGACCCTTTACTTTGCTTTCATTAAAGGCACTGATCTTTCACTGATTGCACCAGCCATTGTGGCTATGTCCATTTGTCAGACTGTTTGACTGAACTGAGCAAATGAATGGAGAACACGGTCCTGTCTTTGAGGATCATTTTCTGCCTGAACAGTTGCAGCTCATGTCTTCGTACTGCTATTTTGTGTTGATGCCTAGGTCTCTAGGATAACAGGGCACACGTTAGGATAGTGAATGGCTGTTTGGTGATTTTCCTTGATAGATTTACTACTGGGCAGAAAGTACTTTTACGACACAAAAAAACAGCCTAAACCTACTATTACTACAGCTACTAACTACCTCTTCTAACCAAAACCAGTCCTTTAACTCGAACCAGGCATCTTTCTCTCAAAGGCAGGCCCATCCTTTCATTGTAAGCCTTGGACCCCTCGACATCCTCACTCTGGAGTTTACAGACATTTGTTGGCATTTTTGCTAGTCTAGATCAGAGATATCCCAGACTTGTGGGTCCAATCTGTAGGAACAAGGAGTGGTAATCTTAGTTCCTTCAGAGGAAAGTTTCAAAGGGTTTTACTCTAAGCTATTCAGTTCCAAAGCTGACTGGGGCATATTCTGGACCGAAAATCCCTGAACAGAAATCTCAATTTCATATGGAATCCACAAATTTCTCATCACTTCGGAATTTCTGACAGTTGATATTCAATATGCCTAGCTTCACATTTGCATCTTTTCGACACACACCAAAGTTTTCTGCGCTTTGCTATGGGAGAACAACTTTTCATCCTGTCATTCGTAATCTTTTCTGCACCAAGAGTTTTCACAAAGGTGCTTGCTCTGGTCAGATCTGAGGGCATCGAGATCACAGCATACATGGACAACCTAGATCCCTCAGCCATGGCCCTGTCTTGCATAAAATTTATGTTTCTCACAATAGGAATTTGGTTTCTTCAAAATGGTAACCAGAGGATTGGCTCCACTTTCTAATGGACCTTGCAGTATGGAGTTAGTGAGGATGCAATAGGATAATGCCATGGCTGTGGACTATATAAACCAAGTAGGTACTAGGAGTCGGGCAACTATGAAAGAAGGTAGTCTGATTCTCTCCTTGCTGGAGATTCATATTCCAACTCTCGCCACTGGGATTGGAAAATGGTCAAATGAACTTCCTGGGTTGTCTGGGCTCAGGAGAGTAGTCCTTTCACCCTGAACTCTTTCTGATGTTCTGTAAGAAATCGGGAACACCAGACATGGACATCATGGCTCCAGATTCAACAAAAAGATGGACAGATTTGTGACCAGGCCCAGGGATCCTGGCTTTCGCAGTGATTGCTTAATCCCCTTTCAGAGTGATGTATGCATTCCACCCAGTGAAGATTGTCCCTCAACTGCTCTGCAAGATAGAGGAAGAATGAGTTCTGCCGATTTTCATCACTCCATGGCTGGTGAAACCCAGGTGTTAAATTATAGGGGCATTGTTGACTTGCTGTCATTTCCACCTTACTCAAGGAAAATGTACCATATGCAGAATCAATTGCATCTGGAGGGCCTACATAAGCTGATGGGTAATCCGGAAACCCCTAAGATTATTCTATTCCTTGCATCCTGACCTTTTTACAGTTTGGTGTGAACCAGCATCTGGCTCATAGTACTCTAGGGACAGGTTTCTAACTTGGTCATTCTTTTCCAGAAACCTTTGGCTTTGTACTGTCCTGTCAAGACCTTTATACAAACAGTTGCTTGTGTTAATACCTCACTCTGTCATGAATCTGGTGCTTTTGGGTCTTTAAAAACCTCATTTTTTTTAATGCATTTTGGAAATCAAATTTGCAGATCTTATGGGTAAAGTGGCTTTTATGGTAGCCATAACCTCTATCGGGGGCCGGGATGGACTGGGACAAAAATGTGGCCCTGGACTTCATCCAGGGCACGGTACAGAGCTCAGGGCGCAGCACATTGAGGCACACCACATCGGGGCATGGGGTACATAGCACATCAGGGAACATGGCACATTAGGGCACACTGTTTACCAGATAGCATGCAGAGTAGCGCAGGAAGCGTATGTAATATGTTCTCTCTCCTGTCACGGCACTCACTCGGGTCCCCAGCTGCCTCTCCTTGTCCATCCCAGATGATGTCACAAGCAAATGGAGATGGACAAGTAGAGAGGAGGAGCCGCCGGGGAGCAGGAGAGAGAACATATTACACATGCTTTCTGCGCTATTCTGCATGCTCACTAAATTTTGATCTACCTGTCAGACGCCAGCTGTCGCCGCGGACCTCCGACTAGCCCACTGAGCCATCGGCCCCCCGGGAATCTCCTGGTAGTCCTAATGGCCAGTCCATCCCTGTCGGGGGTTGTCTTTGAGTTGGCAGCTTTTTCTTTCAAGCAGCCCTTTTTTTTTTTTTTTTTTTTTTTAAACACAAGGACACACTGGTCCTGAGACCTAGACCCTCCTTCCTCCCCAAGGTAGTCTCTTCCTTTCACCTCAATGACTATGTCTTCCCTTCCCTATGTCTTGCTCCAAAAAGAGCCAGGGAGATTGTACTTTACTGCCTGGATGTCCTATGGTCTAAAATTTGCTGTACTGTACAATTAAGATAAAAGGAGTTTTAACTTGCCTGTAAATGCCATATTTTGGAGTGTAGTATAGAACATGGGTACCTCCACTCTGTCCACTGATTCTCCTTATTGATTGCTACAACAATGGAGTCCAAAGAAATGGATGGGGTTATATGAGGGTTTGTTCTAGGTGATTGGTTAAAGTTAGTGGCATATAACCCGTGGTTTATGAATTGCTGTCTTATATCCTGTACTGTACTCATGGAATTTACTGTTAAATTTGTATAAATGTGTATATGTAGCGCTCACACTCAAAGGAGCCACTGGTTAGATTTGTGATCGGTGTATTTACGTTACCCTGTGAGGTATCTAGGGGTGATGGTGATGAGACCAGTGATTGGAATGTCCAAGCTGTTGGTTAACATTTTCAAATGCTTTATTTCTGGTCCAACATGACCAAAAGTCAACTCGAGGTAGATGGAGCAGATTGGTGAAGAATAAATAACTTTGCAGATACAGGCCATGGATAATGAAAGAGTGGGTGTAGTGCACCCGGACAGACCTCCCACACAGGCCTGGCAGCCGGTAGCGTCACTGAGGATGCTGAGAAGGAACAAGTCTCTGCCACCGACTTGGCTCTAATAGAATTTTGGTTTAGCAAAAGGGTCTCTGCCACAGGCCCAGTGCTCAGGAACATGAACGTAGAGCGAATCCTCTCAGTCAGCAATTTCGGGGTCACGACTAACAGTTTGCAGCAGGCAACCTGTCAGTGTCCGGTGCCCAGATCCCCGATGGTTCATCCAAGCACTGTTGGCTCACCTGCCTCCAGGTTCACCTCAGCCCAACTCCCCACCGAAAAGCACCCAGCTTGGGATCTTTTCCTCTTGAAATGTGGGGGACCCAGAGTCACTGGGGCCCCTCAAAAATCTCAGTTGTTCTGAACCATAAGGGCCCAGAGGTTGAAACTCTGCGTTGCACGGGCCCCAGCCAGGTAGGCCATGATGGTGGGGCCTGTGACGTGTGCACACCCTAAAGGTATGTGCTGCACCCGGAACCTGCGAAGAACCACAAAAAATGGTGTCTGCCACAGATAAATACTCCCCCCCCAGCATGCCCCGCAAGGGAAACACTCCTCCAATTGGCTGCTGTGGAAAAGTGGCTCTGTCTGAATCCCTTTGGCGCCACCTGTCCTTCCAGGGATGGAACTACATCCCTGGAGCACAGAAGAACCCACAGGATAACTCAGGACTGACGGCAGCCTAATTTAGCAGAAATCAACCTGGGTGAGAGCATGCAAGTCTCTCCTCCCCCCCCCCCCCCCCCCCCCCCTACTAAATTTCAACAGCGTCCCTTACGGACAGCAAGGGGGTGCTACAAATAGGGAAAAATTATACCCTTTGTAATTTTTTTTTGTTTTCTGTGTCTTCCCTGGGGATATTTACGCTATGTGCATCTTGATCACCATTGTTACTGAGATAGAAGGTAAGGAAAATCCAACATTTTTAAGTTGTCACTAGAGCAAGAGGTAAAGATAAATAATCCAACAGGGACAAATTTCCTGGTAACAAAATATACAACACAGGTGCAGAGATCATAAAGACAGAAGTGTGTTGTTGAGCTGGAAAGTTAGAGAATGTGTAATGACACTTTGATTGCTATATCAGTGCAGTCAGTTCTGTGAAGTGGAGGAATTCCTGGAGATCCGTATAGCCTGATCACTTGTTGATTGCTAGGGTAGTGGTATAATCCAATCACTGTGTAACGGCTGACAGCTCTGTAATGTCCATATTTACACCTAAATGTGGACTTCATAGAGTACCCAGCGACCACTGAAAGCCTGCACCCAGGCAACAGCAGAGCAGGAAGAAGAGAGTAGCAGTCATTTGTGCCAGCCATGTGGAGCTAGAGTTCAGATCCTTCCAGATGACGAGGGCACAGCTGGGGTTGCTAGACAATGCATTTTGGAGGATGACTTTCTTTGTCAAACTTTGATATATGAACTTTTGTACACAGCTATAAGTGGTACAACTGGTAGTCGCTTGTATGCACGAGCACTTTTGGTTCATTTATGTGTATTATATTTTATTTACACTATTGTCACTTTTTTTTTAGAATTGTCGCATATTAATTTGATATTACTTTATAAATTGTATTAATGTTATGCACTTTGGTTTTCACACTAATATAGTGTGCATCGTATTTAGTATAACTTTTTTTAGCGCAGCGTATATATTTAATTTGATTGCACAATTTATGAGACGTGTTCAACACTAGAAGCTCATTTCATTGTGTTAAATGGGCATCTGGTTAGTGGAGGCTCACAGGATCCTTTTTCTATTTAGGATTACACAAACTGTTTCCCCACTACTCAACTCTGGCAGGGAGCTGAGATGCACATTTCAGAACATTACACCGCTTGTTTTTTTCTTTTTTACTTTATTAGACATAGTGACATTTCATTCATGTCATTGCACAGCAGCATGATGTGTTGCGCTGCTGTAAGGCAAAATTTAGACATGCTGCATTTTTCCACACTGCAATGCACCACACATCACACCAGTGTTGTAATTTGCATGAGACGCATAAAAAATGTTTTCCAGTGTTTATCCACCACAAAAAATGCAGGTCACCCAATATAATTCATTTAACTTTCACTTGATATATTTTGTGCATGCAGAATCCTGGCTATTATGACATTAATGCTGATAATTTGGGTATATGGCATGTGCCGAACAAGACTCCATTGCCTCTGTGGAAGAGCACCTCTCTTCTAAGATACCGCACTCAGAATGGAATCCTTTCTAAGCATGGAGGAAATCTGCTCCAACTTTATACGGTAAATATTCAAACCGAACAGTTGTCCATGGCATTGTATCAGTTTTATATGGTAGGATTTTTGGATCCAACGTGTATTTAGTACATCTCTTCAATACATGCAAATGTTCACATAGAGCTCAGACTTTTAGAAATGTTATGGAGACAGTCCTATGGCATTCTGCAAGAAACCACTGAAAGTACTTTGTATTGTGGCTGTGTTATACACATGGACGTAGTAGCATAAGAAGTTGCAGGGGTCACAATCGCAACCCCACCCTTAACCCCAGGGGGCCCCTGCAGCCTCTCTGTCTTATTATCATATCCTCCACAAAGTCCAGTTCCGATCTGCCCTACGTCCCCATAGCCATACTCCAGTACTGGACTTCCACTAAGCCTCCCACAGTCCACACCCCTCTGTTGGCTGAGGAGAAGCTGTGAGACATTTCCTGAATGGAGATGAGCATGGGGTGAGAACAGCCTAGGATGGGGAAATGTTTTTGTTCAACATGGAATGGTAACTGAGCTCTGAAAGTTAAGTAGGAGAGTGCCATCCTGTAGCTACGATGGGACCGATGTCACTTGTGAAGTAAGGCACCGCTCAGTGTCTCCTAGTCACCAGCTGGGGTTCTCTGTACCCCCCCCCCCCACCTGGGAATGTTTGCATACCCCACTTCCATGACAACTGGGGAAAAGACACACGCCTCCTCCGGCCAAGAAACCTTCAGAAATTGCTAAAACCAATCCCTTAACGCCTCCTGAGGGGCTGAAGGTACCAGATTTTGTGTCGCATGGCTTTGCCCCCCCCCCAAAGCCTCCTATCCACCCCCCCCCCTTTACCCTGGATGCTTTGTACAGCTGCTGAGCTCCTTTCCAATTACAGCACTCTATACTGCCCCTCCTCCACAAGGCTGAAATCGCAGTCCTTTACAACACACGTCGGCCATGATCTGCAAAGGGTGCATCTGCCTACTGTGACTACACTGCCATTGCGACCAGAGAATTTCACAGGTCAGAACAACATAAAAAAATTGGATACACCCTGTGAAGGCTGACAGACTGACTGTAAAGGAATGTGTTTTCATCCCTGTGAAGTGTAGGGGGAGGTGCTCTATACAGTGCTGGGATGGGAAAGGAGCTCTGTCAAGTGACCTGCCAGGGGTGATCCCTGTCCTCTGATTTCCCAGCGGGGATCCCTGTACTCTGATGTAAGGAGAAACTCTGGGAACTTAAAACTCTTGAGTATCTTTGCGTGCGGTCGGTGTATCTGCACGCACGGTGGAAGTAGTGGCCGGGGGGCCCAGGTCAACTTTTGCATCGGGACCCTTCAAGCTACGCCTCTGGTTATATATGTACTGACCTTGTTACTGAAGACCTTTTCAGGTGGTAAGGTTGTCAGGGCAAGTGACAACCTTTTCATTAAAGTGGTTTTTAAAACCAAAAAAACAAATATATACTGTATATAAGGGGCGTTTAAGTTAAAATGGGACTGTTAATTTTACAGGTATAAAAAGGAATGCTAGCACAGTAGTAGGTGTAAAGTGTGTCCCACTGATAGATGGCGCACACATGTTGCGAGCCAGTCAAGAGACTGTTCATCAAGATGACAGACAGTGTTACTGCGTACATAGAGTAAAACCCGCAGATATGTACAAAAGACTTCAAGCACAGTACAGTGATAAGGCCCTAAGCTGCAACAAGACATTTGAATGGTGTAAGCATTTAAAAGATGGCTGTACGTTTTTCAGTAATCATGCCCATGGTGGTTCCCAACCCACAGTAGTCATTCCTATGAACATTCCGCGCATAAAATGCCTAATCCAGGGTAATTGATGCATAACCTGTTGTGAAATTGCGCAAGAGACTAATCTTTCTGATGGTGAAGTAGGATGTTCTAGATTCAGGCGTTCTGACAAATCTTCCTATGCTGAAGCTTTCCAGGCAGGGATAAGGGTATAAATGTACCAGAGGAGTAAATAGAAAAATAAATGCAGTTTTCACTTGAAATGTGTTTTTTATTTATATAAACTAAAAAGTCTTGGTTTGACTTGAAAGCCCCTCCTATTTCAGCTTATGAATCTTTACATGTGGTGACTGTTGGGTCACCTGTGGCCAGATGACAAGTGCACCCCGATGGGGTCAGGGATGCACCTCAGGGTAGTGAACCCTATAGGCGACTGCTGCTATCAGAGGAAGCGTGAACCCAAGATTCCCCAGGGCGCAGAGTCTAAGACCCAGCTTTGTGTAAACCAGAACCTCTAGTGGTGAGGATGGCCTTCGCCGCAGCTGGATCCAGGTCGCTACCCCTGAGATTCCCTAGGTCACACTCCAAAGGGAGAGAGGGGAAGCAGCAAGCAGGACAAGTGAAAGTGATGGGTAATCCAAGGTCAGGGCAACAGGCAGACAAGGGTAACCGAGGGACAGGCAAAAGGTCAGGGTCACAGGCAAACAGGAGAAGTCAGGGACAAGCCAAAAACGGAACACAGGAAGGTAAATGTAGCAGACTGCAGACAGTAACTAAGCTAACACGGTTGAACAACACTGCAGGCCTGTAGTGCAACAGTTAATATAGACTTCCTGGGGTGGCCTGAGTGGAGCCATACAGGAAGGAGAGGTGATAAAGGCAACCAGAACAGAGTCAGGCCTCTAACAGATGGAGACAGGTAAGCTGCCAGAGTTTATTGCATATCCATGACAGTGACTCCATTAGTTTTCTTTTTCATGGCTTTATTCCCTTTGTTTTACCCTGGTGATCTGGCCAGAAACACACTTCCTGTCTTAATGTCTCCACATTGGATGGAGGAGCCTCCATTGGTCAGCAGCATTGTAAGTCAAGATATCCCCCCTCCCCCCCCAAAATCCATACCAGACCCTTATCCCAGCATGCAGGTCAGGAAAGGGAGGGGATGAGCAAGCGCCCCCTCCTGAAGCATACCAGACCGCATGCCCTCAACATGGGGGAGGCATGCGGTCCCCCCCCAAAGTCCATATTAAAACCTAGGGTCTGGTATGAATTTAAGGGGAGCCCCATGCCATAAAAATGCTGCGGGGTCTCCCCCATAATCCATACCAGACCCTTATCTGAGCATGCAGGTTAGGACAGGGGTGGGGGGTGAGTTAGCACCTGCCTTCCCACCCCAAAGCACCTTGTACCCATGTTGATGTGTGAAATGGGTGGGTTCTGTGATTGGAGGGGGGGATATGTGATATGAAGGGGCTCTGCAATTGGGGGGGATGTGTGATATGGGGGGGGGGGGCTCTGATATGTATGTATCCCCATACTCATTCACATGAAGGGCTGAAATCTGGGGACCCTCTTGTTAAAGGGGGGCTTCCAGATTCTGATAAGCCCCTTGCCTACAGACCCCCACAGCTCAGGTTGTGGGGAAGAGACATTTGTCTCCACCAACATAGCGACAAGGTGCTTTGGGGTGGTGGGTCAGAGCCCCCCTGCCCCAAAGCACCCCCCATATTGAGGGCATGTGGCCTGGTATGGTTCAAGATGGGGCACTCGCTCTCCCCCTTGCCTTTCCTAACCTGCCAGGCTGAATGGTCAGATATGGGTCTGGTATGGATTTTGCCCCCCTGGATCCACCTGGAATCGCAAATGGTGCATCATATTTCCTTAAGATTCCCAGGCCTTTAGATAGTCCAATATCCAGACAATATAGCACAAGTTCTTGGTGATGCACAGGATCTGAACACAGGGATGGCAACCCAATTCATTTGATATTAAAGGTATTTCTTTTTAAAGAACAAAACATGGTATACTGGTTTTGCACAAATCGGCCCCAATCCTGCATCTCGTCTTTTGCCAGTGCTTCTGGTTCCCCCTTTTCTCCCCATAGCAAGCTGCTTGTTACAGTACATTCGGAAAGTATTTAACCAGTTAATGACCTGCCCATAGACAAGACGTCTACAGGGCGGTTCATTAACTCTGGGCGGACGTCCTCCCAGAATCACGCTCCCTGCGCACCTCCTGGGGCTTGCACACTGGAGTGACCGTCACTGCCGGGTCCAGAGGACCTGGCGCACCACAGTTCGCAGTAACTAGCCGCTGATATCGTCCGTTTACCATGTGATCGCTCCGTCCAATGACGGAGCGATCACTTGTAAACCAGCGTCATTTGACGCTGGTTCCCCCCTCCCCTCTCTGTACCGATCGGAAGTGCTCTCTCCCTTGTGTCGGTCCTTTCGTTCCAGACCGAGAGGGAGAGAGCATCTAAAAGTGAGTTTCACAACAGTACACTGACACCAGGTCGCGTAGGCACACCATTCACCCCCCCAAATTAACCCCTTCACTGCCTGTCACCCAGTAAAGCGATCAGATATTTTTTTTGATCGCTGTACTAGTGTCATTAGTGACTAAAATAATTGTTAGGGTAATTAGTCTTGGGCCCTAATAAGTCTAGGGACCCCCCAATAAAGATTTAACCCCTTGATTACCCCCTGTCACCAGTGATCACAGTATATAAGTGTCACGGGTGACGCAGTTTAGCTAGTTTATTTTTTATAGCATCAAGGCACCCGCCATATTTTTTTGCAATAAAGTTTTAACCCCCTGATCGCCCGGCGGGTGATCAAAGTTTGATTTTAGCGCCAGATAGGGGCTGCGTCGCCCCAGGCAGCGTCAGATTAGTGCCAGTAGCGCTAACACCCACACACGCACCGTACGCCTCCCTTGGTGGTATAGTATCTGAACGGATTGATACCTGATCAGATCTATACTAGCGTCCTCTGCAGTTCAGGGTTCCCAAAAACGCATTGTTAGCGGGATCAGCCCAGATACCTGCTAGCATCCACGTTTAGCCCCTTCGCCCAGCTCACCCAAGAGCAGGATCGATCGATCACTGACACAAAAACACATAACTGCAGCGTTTGCAGAGCCAAGCCTGATCTCTGCGATCACTAACAGTTTTTTGGTAGCATTTGACTCGGTCGCTAACAAGTCAGGTGCTTTTTTTACATGTGAATCTTACTACTGTACCCCTAAATTTCGAGCCCAAAATGGCAAATCGAAGGTACAGTGGTGAAGAGGCCTACTTGTTTCTGAGCCTGACAGATAGTGAGGAGGAGGTCACGCATCTGTCAAATTCTAGCTCAGAATACAATCCTGTAGATGACAGTGGCTCCCTGACAGATGGCTCTGACGACGGAATTGTGGTCCCTGCTAGGGTCAGGCGTACCGGACCCCGATCTTCTGCTGTCGCTGAGGTGCAAGAACTGCAGGGCTCTCGTATGGAGCAGAGTAGTACTAGCGCCGCTATTCCTTCCGGTGAACTGGCAAGCACCAGCGGCCTAGTACATCCTGGTTATACATCAGCACTGCAGTAACACTTGGTGACGTGGTGAGTCCCATAAGTGCAGTTCAAGCTAGCGAGGTGGCAAGCACAAGTAGTAACCTGCTGCCACCAAGAAGACAGATGGGCCCGTCATGCCCATAGTGCCCTTCCTGCTGCAGCACCCATACTCCCCCCCCCCCCCCCCCCCCCCCCCCCCCCCCTCCCCCATTCACTGGCCAACTCGGAATTCAGGTGGAAACAGTTGATTTTACGTCACTGGATTTTTATTCGCTGCTTTTCACCGAAGATCTCTGTAGATCTATTGTGGACCAAAGCAATTTGTATGCTGGTCAATACATCGCCGCTAATCCCCAGCTGTCCCTTGCCAGAGATTGGAAACCAATTATGGTTTCCGAATTTAAAGCTCTTTCTGGGCCTTTCCCTCATCATGGGCATTACTAAAGAGTGAACTATGATTGTATTGGTCCACGCACCCAATTCACTATATGCCCATTTTCTCTGCCTCCATGGCCAGGACACGATACGAGCAGATCTTGCGGTTCATGCATTTCAGTGACGATGAACTCTGTCGTCCTTGGGGAGACCCTGGATTCGATCGGCTCTACAAAATTCGGCCCCTCGTAAACCACTTCAAAGAATCGTTTGCAGCCTTGTATAATCCCCATCAAGTTGTCTGCGTGGAGTCCCTGATTACGTTTTCTGGCCGCTTGTCATTCAAGCAATACCTTCCCAGCAAGCGTGCCGGATATCGGGTCAAGATTTATAAGCTCTGTGACAGGGCAACAGGCTATATACCTCTAGCTTTATGGTTTACGAGGGAAAAGACAGTCGCGTAGAGCCGGAGAACTGCCCAGATTACATAGGAAGCACTGGTAGGATAGTGTGGGAATTGGTGTCACCCTTATTCGGAAAGGGGTACCACTTGTACGTGGACAATTACACAAGTGTGCCACTTTTTAGTAATCTTTTTGATTATGGAATTGGCGCATGTGGCACCATGCGACCTAATCGCCGGGGCTTCCCCCAACGGCTTGTAGAATCCTGTCTTAGTCGGGGGGAGAGAGCCTGCTTACAGTGTAATAATTAGCAGTGAAGTGGAAGGATTCACGGAATGTTTTCGTTCTGTCCTCGCTTCACGCAGACACGGCAGTCCAAATTCCTATGGCGGCTGGTTTTGTGGAGAAACCCCTCTGTATCCACGAGTACAACCTTAACATGGGAGGGGTGGACCTCAATGACCAGTTGTTGGCGCCGTACCTAATTGCCGTAAGGCCGGACGCTGGTACAAAAGTGTTTATTTGTTTCAATTGGCTTTGCTGAACGCTCATGTGCTATACAGAGCTTCAGGACGAACTGGATCCTTCCTAAAATTCCAGGAAGAGATCATCACAGCCCTTCTGTTTCCAGACAGTGCTGTACCACACCTTCCCAACACAAATGCAGTGAGCCGGCTGTATGAGAGGCATTTTCCTTTTGTCCTCCCTGGTACCCCTACCCAAAGAACTCGCCAAAAGTCGTGTCTGCAGCAAACTTGGATTTAGGCATGCCACTCGCTTTTATTGTCCCTCCAACCTGGTCTTTGCATTGGTGTATGTTTCAAACGCTACCACACACTAGTTGAGTTTTAGCGTAGGGTACAGCACCAAACAGTCCTAGGCACACTAACACAGGGTCTCGCAAGATGTGATAGCCATCACATTTTGAGAGACCATAATCTGCAACGTTCAGTTTACATTTTTTTTTTTTTTACAGTTTTTATAAAAGTGGAAAAGTGGATTTTTAAAAAAAACTCACACAAAAACACAAATATAAAAGAAATAGTTGTGGTTGTATTTTTCTCCTTTGTTCTCTTATGTTCACTCTCTACTGTAAACTCACTATTTGTTCTATATCCTCTCTATTTTTACAATGTTTACTGTATTTGCTTTGCAGGTATGTTATACTGTAATGTTTGTTTTTATTGTTGACCATCATTTGCTTAGCAGGTACACCATTCAGTTGCATTGCGGATTCATTTGGAGTGACAGCAACAGCGTTTGCTCCCACGATACATAAAGCCGCGATTCCAACACTGTGGGAGGTGATTTCACCACCACAGTTAAAGAGCATATATGCCGAAGCTTGGGGGCGGAGGAGCGATTTTGCTCCTAATGCCGCATACATGCGGTCGAAATTCCGACGGAGGCTTGCCTGAGGAAAAGTACACGGCATAACTTTTTTTTGCGGGAGGATGCCCCCATGCTAAGGCATATATATATTTTTTTTAGGCACAGGTTGCGTTTAAAAAATGTTTATTTTTACAGTTTTTTTTTTTTTTTTGGTATTTGCTTTGCAGGTATGGGAAGATCTTACTGTTACATTTTAACATTACTTTGTTTTAATGTTAACCATCATTTGCTTAGCAGGTATGCAGTTCAGTTGCAGCGTGGATTTATTTAGCGTGACAGCAACAGTGTTTGCTCCCACGATACATAAAGCCACGATTCCAACACTGTGGGAGGTGGTTTCACCACCACAGTTAAAAAAAGAGCATATATGCCAAAGCATGGGGGCATTAGGGGCGGAGGAGCGTTTTTTTTTTTGCTCCCAATGCCACGTACATACAGTCGAAATTCTGTCAGAAGCTTGCCTGTGGAAAAGTCCGACCGTGTGTATGCGCCATAACTTTTTATGCGGCGTACATACGTGTGTGAGCAGAATGATGCCTGCAGGTTTAGGTATCATCTTGGTATCATTTTCAGCCAGCAGTCGGCTTTCATGTAAAAGCAATCCTAGTGGCTAATTGGCCTCGACTGCTTTTACAAGATATAAACCGCGCTATTGGGAAAGTGGGAAAACATTTTATCACACCGCTCTTGGTGTGGTCAGATGCTTTGAGGGCAGAGGAGAGATCAAGGGTAAATTTTTTTCAAAAGAGTACCTGTCACTAACTATTGCCATCATAGGGGATATTTACATGCCCTAAGATAACAATAAAAATTATAAAAAATAAATAAAAATAGTTTAAAATTTAAAAAAGCAAAATAAATAATTTAAAAAAGCACCCCCCCCCCCCTGCTCTCGCGCAAAGACGAACGCAAGCGTCGGTCTGGCGTCATATATGTAAACAGCAATTGCACCATGCATGTGAGGTATCGCCACGAAGGCCAGATCGAGGGCAGTAATTTTAGCAGTAGACCTCCTCTGTAAATCTAATGTGGTAACCTGTAGAGGCTTTTAAAGGCTTTTTAAAATGTATGTAGTTTGTCGCCACTGCGCATTTTGTGCGAAATTTAAAAGCATGTCGTGTTTGGTATCTATGTACTCGGCCTAAGATCATATTTTATTTCATCAAACATTTGGGCAATATAGTGTGTTTTAGTGCTTTAAAATAAAAAGTGCCTTTTTCCCCCAAAAAATGCGTTTAAAAAATCGCTGCGCAAATACTGCATGGGGAAAAAAAATGCAACATCCACCATTTTTTAATCTGTAGGGCCTTTGCTTTAAAATATATAATGTTTGGGGGCTCAACGCAATGTTCTTGCAAAAAAAGTCTTCATGTAAAAGTGTCAGAAAGGGCTTTGTCTTCAAGTGGTTAGAGTGGGTGATGTGTGACATAAGCTTCTAAATGTTGTGCATAAAATGCCAGGACAGTTCAAACCCCCCCAAATGACCCATTTTGGAAAGTAGACACCCCAAGCTATTTGCTGAGAGGCATGTCGAGTCTGTGGAATATTTTATATTTTGACACAAGTTGTGGGAATGAGAATCATTTTATTTATTTGCACAAAGTTGTCACTAAATGATATATTACTCAAACATGCCATGGGCATATGTGGAATTACACCCCAAAATACATTCTGCTGCTTCTCCTGAGTACGGGGATACCACATGTGTGAGACGTTGGGAGCCTAGCCACGTACGGGACCCCAAAAACCAAGCACCACTTCAGGCTTTCTAAGGGTGTAAATTTTTGATTTCACTCCTCACTGCCTATCAGTTTCGGAGGCCATGGAATGCCCAGATCGCACTAACCCCCCCCCCCCCCCCCCCAAATGACCCCATTTTGGAAAGTAGACACCCCGACCTATTTGCTGAGGGGTATCGTGAGTATTTTGCAGATCTTGCTTTTTGTCACAAAGATATAAAAATTGAAAAAATTCTTTTTTCATTTTCAAAAATTAAATGAGCGCTGTAAAATACTCACCATGCCTCTCAGCAAATAGCTTGGGGTGTCTACTTGCCAAAATGGGGTCCCGTACGCAGCTAGGCTCCCAAAAAGTCACACACATGTGGTATCCCTTACTCGGGAGAACCAGTAGAATGTATTTTGGGGTGTAATTCCACATATACCCATGTCATGTGTGAGCAATATATTATTTAGTGGCAACTTTGTGCAAAAAAAAAAGTTTGTCATATTCCAGCAACTGGTGGCAAAATATAAAATATTCCATGAACTCAAGCCTCTCAGAAAATAGCTTGGGGTGTCTACCTTCCAAAATGGGGTCATTTGGGGGGGGGGGGGGTTGTGCCACCTTGGCATTTTATGGCCTTCAAAACTGTGATGGGTAGCGAGGAGTGAAATCAAAAATGTACACTCTTAGAAAGCCTGAAGGCGGTGATTGGTTTTTGGGGTCCCGTACGCGGCTAGGCTCCCAAAAGTCCCACACATGTGGTATCTCTGTACTCAGGAGAAGTAGCAGAATGTATTTTGGGGTGTAATTCCACATATGCCCATGGCATGTGTGAGCAATATATCATTTAGTGACAACTTTGTGCAAAAGTCATTATCCCTCAACTTGTGGCAAAATATAAAATATTCCATGGACTCGACATGCCTCTCAGCAAATAACCTGGGGTGTCTACTTTCCAAAATGGGGGTCATTTTGGGGAGGTTTGTGCTATTTGGGTTTTTTATGGCCTTCAAAACTGTCATAGGTAGTGAGAAGTGAAATCAAAAATGTGCGCCCTTAAATGCTGAACGTGGTTCTTGGTTTCAGGGCCCCGCACGCGGCTAGGCTCCCAAAAAGTCCCACACATGTGGTATCCCCATACTCGGGAGAAGCAGCAGAATGTATTTTGGGGTGCAATTCCACATGACCATGACATGTGTAAACAATGTATCATTTAGTTACAACTTTTTGTAATTTTTTATTTTTTTTGGTCATTATTAAATCACTAGGTACAAAAAAATATATTCAGTGGGCTCAACATGCCCCTCAGCATTTTCCTTGGGGTGTCTACTTTCCAAAATGGGGTCATTTGGGGGGGTTTGTACTGCCCTGCCATTTTAGCACCTCAAGAATTGAGATAGGCAGTCACAAATTAAAACCTGTGTAAATTCCAGGAAATTTACCCTAGTTTGTCGACTCCATAACTTTTGCGCAAACCAATAAATATACGCTTATTTTTTTTTTTTTCCAAATTTTTACCAAGCTTTTTTCGTTTGCCTCTGCGATTTTTAATGTTTGCGATATAATCAAATGCCATCAAAAGAAAGCTCTATGTGTGGGAAAAAAAAGGACGCAAATTTTGTTTGGGTACAACATTGTATGGCCGCGCAATTACTAGTTAAAGCCGTGCAGTGCCAAATTGCAAAAACACCTCTGGTCTTTAGGCTGACAAATGGTCCGGCAAATGGTCCGGGGGTAAAGTGGTTAAAGCGCCACTATTCCCATGTGCTTGCATACAGAAGCAAACGCATATGCAAGTCTCGCTGTGAACGTTAGAGTGAGAGCAATAATTTTGGCCTTAGACCTCCTCTCTAACAAAAAACATGCAACCAGTAAAAGTATTTAAAGCGTCGCCTATGGGGAATTTTTAAGTAGCAAAGTTTGGTGCCGTTCCACGAGCGTGTGGAATTTTGAAGGGGGACATGTTGGGTATCTATTTACTCAGCGTAACTTCATTATGCAAAAACATTGGGCTAACTTTAATGTTTTTTTTTTAAAGCACAAAACAGCCCTGTGTTTCCCAGAACACAACAGGGCCGGGGTTGCATCTGATGTTCTGCCCGCAGACTGTGTGGCCGGAAGTGGGTGCAAATACCTGTCTTGGACCTGTCTGGCTAGACCATTATGCAGGCAAATGGATTTTTCACGGGAGGAGGCCTTGGTCAGGTGGATCGGGATCCCAGGCATGCTCTGGGCAAGGGTTATGCGGAGGTCCAGCATAATGCACGTTTGGATAGGCCCCCCGATGTGCTGTTACTGCATCTTGGGGGCAATGGTGTTTGTCTTCGGGCATCCCGGGATCTTATCCGTGATATCAAATGGGATTTCCTCCACCTCGGTAGTTTTCCCGCGGGCCATATTAGTATGGTCGGATATTGTTGGGAGGTTGTCATGGCGGGTGGCCCGGTCCGTTGATGAGATCAACAAGGCACGGGTGAAAGTTAAGGCAGTTGCCAAGTTCGTGGTACGTAATGGGGGGCTGGCTGTTCGCCATTGCGAGCTGGAAGGGGAGTTTGGCCTTTATTTACAGGGCGATGGAGTTTATCTGTCTAAGGTGGGCACGGATATGTGGGACGCCCTGCAACGTGCCTTAAGGCTGTGGAGGGCCGCCCACCAGTAAGGTGTCGTCTGTTAATATTTATTTATTAAATAGAATATAATAAATTTTATATATATATATATATATATGTTATTTTATAAGTTTATTTTTATATCTTTTGGATTTTTAATAAGACCTTTTGTTGGCCATTTAATCCAGAAGGTGTGATGTGTTAAATCTAGATAGCAATATATGCAAGGGGTGGTTAGGCCAGCAACCAAGCTAGCAGTACACCAGTCATAAGAATACTTTTAAGATGTGTTTTGTTGTTGATGATCTTCTAATGGCATAGTGTTCTCTCAGTGTAAGATTATTGGTCTTGATTTTAGAAATACCCTGTAAAGTATAACATTGGGACATGCCCCACAAGCAATGGACCTTTTGCTCCAGTTGTTTATGATGAAGGAAATGAAGAGAAGACTATTGAGCTAAAGCCACCCTATATCAAACATATTCCAAGTAAGTATTTTTAAGAATAGTTTCTATTTTGTTATTACATTTACCAACATGCATGAATTTACCAAGTTATATTCGGGCAAACAAGTCTTAAGGCTGCATTCACACCTCTGTATTTTGAATCGCGGGAAGATTTGCTGTGATTCTTGCCCACAATTTCAAAGTGGCGAGGTGCGAATGACAAATAGCAGAACGCACATTTGAAATGCCATTTATTTGAATGGCACCTGAAATCGCAGTGGGGCTCTGCCACAAATGACTTGTGATAAATCACGGCAACCCGCATCACGTGAAGCCTGTCTCCCAAAATTAGCTCCTGCTTCATGTGATGCGGGTTTGTTGCGAATGCAGTGTGGTAGAACCACACCAAGATTTTAGGTGCCATTCAAATGAATGGCATCTCAAATGTGCATTCTGTGATTTGTAGTTAACTTTGCCACTGTCAAGCTGCGTGCAGAATCGTGGCAAATCTGCCTAGGATTCAAAATTCAGAGGTGTGAATGCAGCCTAAACTTGGAAAGCTTGCTGATAGTATATGGTCAAAGGAATTGATATACAAATACTGCACTATACACATAAATAGCACCCAGCACAAAATTTTTACAAAAATTGTGTGAATTAATAAAGTGAAAACATTGCAGCGCTAAGAATCAAATGTTGAGTATTGACATATCAACATACTGTGATATACAAATTAAATGGTGATTAGCATATACAAAAAACTCTAACATCATCTGATTGATGGTGTCTCTAAATAAGGTGCACTGTGCAAATTGTAAATCAACATTGGTAGTATAGTCCCATTGGTTATTAAAACATTAATTAGATTAATGAGAAGGAATCCAGGAATGTAGGACTAAAGGAGCCACCACTGTGTGCATCCACCACCCAGGGGAGAAGATTAAATATGTTTATCAGAAGGTAGCATCAATCGGACATGAGATATCAAAGCTCTGGATAGCGAATGGTGCAATTACTCCTCCTCCTCACCGGATCCACCTCAGGCAACCTCGACCCGGCATGTGAGAATATGGCTCAGGATGTCCCAGATGGTAAAGAACCTCCTTCCACCACAGAAGCGTTTGGTAGTTTTATAGTTAGCATCCAAAACAGAGCCTCCACCTAGTGAAAAACCATATGGTTACGGGTTTATTTGGATTAAAAAGGCTTTATATAGATTCCAAAATGTATTGCATCAAGTAAAAAATTTTCTTGTGATCACCAAAACATAAAATTCAAAATGGTGCAATGGGCATGTAAAGGACTCGTCAAATCTGACACATAATTTGGCCCCTTATATAACCTAAAAAACCTGGGTGATCCTGCCTGGTTCTGCCCTCCCCCTGTAAACTGACCATAGTTTATCATGACTGCTGAGCCCTGACACCGTGGTTAGTTTAAGTGCCTCCATCATCCACAGCTCTCCTGTCTCTCCTCTGTCCTCTCTCTCCCCCTCCTTTTCCTGCCTGTCAGTGGAGATATTTGCTCCCCTCCTGCTATCAAACCGCAATGACATTCCTACAATTCTTGTATATTAAAGTGATTGTAAAGTCTTGTGGGGTTTTTTTTTTCAAGAAAAATAACAAACATGTTATACTTGCCTGCCCTGTGCAGTGGATTTAAACAGAGCAGCCTGGATCATCCTCTTCTCAGGGCCCTCTTCTGTGCTTCTGGCTGCTGCCTCTTGTTGAGTGCCCCCAGCTTGCTATGGGGGCACCCAAGTCACAGCTCCCTGTGACCATTCAGACAGAGCTGTGGCCTGGCCCCATTCCCCTCTCTACTGATTGGCTGCTGCTGTGTCTCAGCCAATCAGTAGAGAGAGTCTCGGAGGGCCAAGACACTCGTGGATATTGCTGGACAGAGATGGTGCTCAGGTAAGTATTTGGGGGTGCTGGGGAGGCACCAAGATATAAAAAAAAAAAAAGCCTTGTGACTTTACAACCCCTTTTTAGAATTTTTCTTTGTTTAAATGCTGCTGTGTACCTGATTTCATAGCGGCGCTCACATGACCAGTCGCCTCTCTCCTTCCCTTCTCCTGGCTGACACCAGCAGAGGTTTTTTAGCCCTGCCCACTGTAGCTGTCGGGTCAAGATGAAATGAGGTACACAGCGGCATTAAAAAAAAAAACGCATACACTGGGGACTTTCTTTAATATAGCAGAGGGGATTATAGGAATGTCATGGAGTGGCTTAACCAGTTTAATTAAACAAGCTGATGTTAGAAGCCGATTGGTTGCTATGCAAAAGTGAGCCCTATTTTCCACTCCTCAGCTTTAGTAAATAGACCCCTATGTGTCTGGTTTGTCTGCCGCAATGTTGCAGTCCCGCTATAAGTCACTGATCGCCACCATTACTAGTAAAAAAAAAAAAATCCATATGGGCTCAAATAACAAAGAAATTAGATTTTTAAAAACAAATTCTAATGGACATGTTTTTATAGCGGTAAGTAATCCATTTTTATATCTTTTTTTTTTTTTTTTTCTAAATTGTCGTTTTTTGTTTACAGCACAAAATGAAAACCACAGAGGTGATCAATTGCCACCAAAAGAAAGCTCTATTTGTGTGAAAAAAATGCAAATTCTGCAGCATTGATATATATCTCTATACTGTGAAACTAGACAAGTACAATTCGCTTTTTTTCAAATTTGTTTAACGAATTTCGACAATTTTTCGTTAATTCAGAAATATCCGCATTAACGAAAACCTGTTTAATACATTTTTCAGAATATATTTGAAAATTTTAATATTCATAAATTTGAATATTTGTAGATTAGAAAATTCCAAGTTCTGAAAATTAAAAATCCGGAAATTTGAAAATGAGAACGAAAATACAGAAATTTGGATTATTTGGAACTTCGGATAAATTTGTTCGCCACCAGCCAAATTTGAAAGGAAATTGCAATACTTATAATTTAAGATAATAATAATAATAATAATAATAATTTTCAAATTTACAAAAGTTGATCATAACTAAATGGCCTGGGGAAAACAAAAAAAACAAATGTAAATGAACAAATCTTTCAGCAGTGCACATGTCTACCAACCAGGATCCTAGTGCCTCCTATCCACAGCATAGGGCAGGGATATGCAATTAGCGGACCTCCAGCTGTTGCAAAACTACAAGTCCCATCTTGCCTCTGGGTGTCATTTGTGGCTGTCATAGTCTTGCTATGCCTCATGGGACTTTTAGTTCTGCAACAGCTGGAGGTCCGCTAATTGCATATCCCTGGCATAGGAGTTGCTTTACTAAAGGCAAATCTACTACTTTGCACTGAAAGTGCAGTCGCTGTAGGTCTGAGGGGGGGATGCAAGGAAAATAAACAGCATTTTAGCTTGCACATGATTGGATGATAAAATCAGCAGAGCTTCCCCTCATTTCAGATCTTGCCCTCTGATCTACAGTGACTGCACTTCCAGGTGGACTTGCAGTGCACTTGTAGTGCAAAGTGGCTTTGCCTTTCGTAAATAACCCCCATAGTGTCTGTGTTGCATTATTAAAGCAGAGTTCCAAATACTGTAGCTGCTGACTTAATATATGGACACTTACCTGTCCAGGGAGCCCGCAATGTTGGCACCCGAAACCGACCTGTCCCTCGGCTCTGGATGCAGGTGCCGGCATCCTTACTAAGAGAAACAGGAAGTGAAGCCTTACGGCTTCACAGCCTGTTTCCTACTGTGCATGTGCAAATGGCACTGTGCTTTCTAAATGGTCCCTGCTGTCTTCTGGGAGCTGTGTATCTCCCAGAAGGCAGGAGGGAAGGAGGAGGGGCCAGACATTGCATAGATCACTGCACAAGGTTGCGGCAAACTTTCCCTGGAAGTGGGAGCACATACCTGGATTTGACATGTACCCGCTCCCCCTGAAAGGTGCCAAATGTGGCACCAGAGGGGGGGGGGTGTGGAATCCGATCTGCAGAAGTTCAATTTCTGGGTGGAACTCTGCTTAAGATGTCTTAATTGAGACATGCTGCTAAATAGGTTTATTATGGTAACGCTCCTTACATCATACCTGCCAAACTCATGTCTGATTATTATAAGCACACTGAATTTCCCCTTTCAAAATAAAACCCCCAATTTACCCAGCTTCCTTTTTTATAGAAACCCCGACACCACCAGTACAACTTTGATTTGCTCTGGCTATCCACTGTTCCCTGGTATCTCTTGAGCATTCATTGACCACTTACCAAATTCAGAAAATTGCAAGAATATTTTAACTGGCTGGCTCATTTAAAGCGAATCTCCAGCTAGGCCCAAAAATACTTAAACTTCCCTCCATCCCCGCGAGTAAGTCCCAGCTTTGTTTTTTTTTTTCTTTTGCCTTGTTCTTGGATCCTGAAACATCTTATAAAACTCACTGTGATGTTATTAGCAAGCTAAAATGTTTGCAAGGGCAACTGCTGGGAGATCAGATCAGCAGGGTGTCCTACGTCTGTTCCTGTTCACATGTATGCATGTAGCCCAGAACCGCATTTCCCAAGAGTCTTTTACCTACACTCAGTACCAAAGCTGCACCACTGCTTTACTCGGAAAGAACATTGATGTATGAATGAGGAGTGGGTCGTAGAGGAGTAAGAATAGGCAAAGTTCTGTAGTCCAGCAAGGGAAATCTCACCTGGGCTGACAATACTGCTTGGTATTTTATTATAGAAGAGGCAGCATTGTCAGCTCACAGAACTTAGTTACCAGACCCTGGGTTAAGAAAATGTAAATAAACCTACATCTATTGTTCACAACAACCATATTTTATTAGGATTCTGAAAACCACACTTCACAACCATAGAACAGAATTCCACTGGTTGCAATAGACAATGTGCTCCTCATTTTATAAATCGGATCTAAGGTGTGATGCCTGGTATAATTGACATTGTAATGGACAATGACACCGTTATGGAAAGTATATGTCCAAGTGATACTTTGGCTACATAGCAGCTCTTAAATCTTAAACTGTCTTTTGCAGGCCTCGTCACTCCTGGCTTTATCCAATTTCGAGTCATCAACACTGAAAAAGCAGCAATTGCCTTATGTCCAGGAGTAAAGACTACTGAATGCAATCCTGAACACGTACGTTGTTACTGGTGACCAATACAAACCTAATGATAGTGAGTGACAGTTTTAGGGAGCTAATGATCATTTTGTATTCGAACACTTTTGTTGTCTCCTGCTCACTGCAGCGCAACTCAAATGTTAACAATATCCCCAAATGACAAGTTCACTTCAATACTGGTAGTCGTATAGCCACATGCTGGCGCGTTTTGTCATCATGCTGGCGCGTTTTGTCATCACATGACATCAGATGATGTCGTGTGATGACGAAACACATCAGGGTGTGGCTATACGACAAGTATTGATATACATGTTTGGTTGAGAACACATTCAAATATGACAGCATTTCCAGCATTCCTGGAATGTAACTTTTTTTTATTTTTTTAAACCAATAAATCAACGGTGTTTAGTTTCACTTTGATATATATTGTTTAGGGGCTCTGGGCTTTGGAAATATGTCAGCCCCCAGCCTGAAGAAACAGGGGAGGAGTACAAATACAAGTGGGTCTTGCCTACAGTCAAGCATGGTGGTGGGGGTGTCATGGTCTGGGGCTGCATTAGTGTTGCTGGCACTGGGGAGCTACAGTTCATTGAGGGAACCATGAATGCCCACATGTACTGTGACATACTGAGGCTGAACATGATTCCCACCCATCAGAGACTGGGGCCGCAGGGAAGTATTCCTACATAACGACCCCAAACACACCTCCAAGATGACCACTGTCTTGCTAAAGAAGCTGAGGGTAAACATGATGGACTGGCCAAGCATGTTATGACCCTGCGAGATATTGGGACACTGGATAGTGGTCTGGATCTCAGCTGCGGAGGTTACTCAGGTCAGAGCCACCAGTTACTATAGAAACACAGAGATCATGGGGTCTTAGTCATGACAGCCTCCAAAGAGATACAACCTTTATACTGGGGTACTTATATAAGCAACATGTAGATATAGGGAGCGAAGCAGTATAATGTATGGTCTGAAGGAGGCTAGGATGGTGTGTGGATTGCTACAGGAATAGATCTGTACATAAACAGTAGGGGTACCCTGCAGTCCTTATGGTGATACAGCTTACACCAATAGATAACAGTACACACAGAAAGATCACAGTCCTAAAGATACTGCATTATAGGTAAAGCTTAGCAAGGCAGTATTAGCCACATGGGGTACTTGCGGTACTGGAGTGTAGATAGTTGGAATCCTTCCTTCAGGGTGTTGAGGTCCGTAAGCATATGTGGGTCCAGGCAGGTTGGAACAGGTGATGTGGGTACAGGCTGGCTGGTGCTGCGGTTGTGGCAGATTGCTGAGGAGCAGGTACTGGGAGACCTGGGTCTCTGGGGGTTGGTGTCCGGGTCCCTGGTGGCGGCAGGCGTCCAACAGGAATAAACAAACACCCTGCCGCCACATCAGGGGATTTAAATAGCGCGCCTGGAACGTGAGATTGTGCGGGTCGCACATCCGCGTTCCAGCGTGGAGCGCAGACGTCCGCGCACCGGAAGTGACGCGGACGAGATGTAGAACGGAGCGCGGCTGTCAATACAATGTACAGCTGCGCTCGTTCTACCAAGAGTAACGCAGATGGCGTTACACATGTCTCCAGACCTAAACCCCCATTGAGCATCTGTGGGGTATCCTCAAACGGAAGGTGGAGAAGCGCAAGTTCTTTAACATCCACCAGCTCCGTGATGTCATCATGGAGAAGTGGAAAGACTCCATTGGTAACCTGTGAAACTCTGGCGAACTCCATGCCCAAGAGTTAATGCAGTGCTGTAAAATAACGGTGGTCATACAAAATATTGACACTATGGACATTTTCACTTAGGGGTGTACTCACTTTTTTTTGTCAGCAGTTTAGACATAATGGCTGTGTTTGAATTTTTTTTTTTTTTTGAGGGGACAGCAAATTTACACTGTTATACAAGCTGTACACCCGCTTTACATTTTAGCAAAGTGTAATTTCTACAACGTTGTCACTTGAAAAGCTATAATAAAATATTTTAAAAAATGTGAGGGGTGTACTCACTTTTGTGAGATAACATATTTACCAGGAACTGCCATTTAGGCCACACCACAATTGCATATCTATTTAATTTTATCATGATGGTGATCTGTGGCGACCGAGATGATTTTCTTTCTTTTATTTCAGTATTGTATTGGAGGAAGTGGCTTCTTTCCAGAGGCGAGCCCAAGGCAGTGTGGAGACTTTGTAGCAATGGACTGGGATGGTGTTGGGACACATCTTAGTGGCAGTGCCAGCAAGGAATTGACAGAAGCCTCCGTACTGCTCTTCTACCGCTAATACCCCTTACTTCCAGCACAAGTACAGCCGTCTTCTAAATGCATATTCCTTTTTCTTTCCTGCTTTCACTGTAATTGCACTGTACTGTAACTGCATAATGCCAAATCTTTAAAATGATTGTGCTAAATTTTCAGGACTTGTATAAGGGGGATTCTGCCGAGGAGAGGCCCTGTGTCATGATCATTACTGATTTAACCATATTAATGCAATGCCTTAATGATTTAAAACTAAAAATTCAGATTTACCTTTGTAAAAAAAATATAAAAAATAAAATAAATCTCTTTGCAAGAATAAAAATTTGCATTTTTATTTTTTTTTAAATCGGATCCTGCAAAGTGTTTCACCCGTCATCAGCAGATTGTGGGTGTAATGCAGGACTTCTGCAGACTGTCAGTGTAAGCTGTCTGCTCATGTCTCAAACAGGAGGCAGTTGCCCACTGACAACAAGCATCCATTAACTACCTCTAGTGTTCAACAGTGCCTTGGTAGTTAATTTAGAAATATAAGCCAACAGCTGCCAAGGATGCAAAGGATGTCGTACTTGTAGTTCTCATATTCACAAAGATGCAGCTGGCTGGGTGGGTGGCAGTAGTGTATTTAGGTTTTGTGCTGCCCTAGGCCTGACTAAACTTGAGCACTCCCTAATTTAAATATCACCCACCCTTCCTGTAAAGGCCACACCCTTTTCTATTTAAGAGCCACCCTGAAATTTTCGAGTGGGGACACTAGTTCTGAGGGCCGGGGGGGGGCATTGGATTCTGGTAATTTGCATATATTTCCTCTCACTTCCTGTTTGGCTATGGGGCAGAAAGTGAAGGTAAATCTCTGCAATGGGACAGGGATGGTAAAAATAAACGGACGGGGACTATAACCCTCCCTTACTCATTTACTTATCCAAATTGAAAATAAAAAGTATTGCTTGTAGTTTTATTTTAAGCACAAATTTATGATAACTTAATGGAGAGGAATAAGACGATATAACCATGCCAATAGTGCATCAGAAAACATATAGCACAATGAGGAAGATTTGTGGTCCAGGATGATAGGACAGTCAAAATTAGAAGAAAGCCGGGGGGTGAAACATGTTACAAAAGGTGAACTTATCCTTTTAATAAGCCTGATGGTTATTGTTTTTAAAGTGTATATAAAGGCATTTTTTTTCGTTTAGATAACGAAGAGAAGGGTCTTACCTCCCAAAAGATGTTAATTCTAATCTGTGTCCCTACTGGGGAGCTTTACCCCCTATTTTTGCTGGTGCACCCCTCTAGAAATTCTCTTTAAAAAAAATTTTCTCTACTCCAGCCCACACTGGCATAATCCCTTTAGTGATCTGCCAGAGCAGAATAAATAGTCATAAATAGGGATGGGCGAATGGTTCATGCCGAGCATGAGTTGGGGCCGAACATTGGTCGTTCCACGTGTTTGCCGAACAACCGAATTATCCCGGTGTTTGACCGCCGAATGACCACAATGCACTGCCCCGATTGGCTGAAGCAATAAAAGCCTTGCCCGATCACGGCACAGAGCACTGTCCAAACAATGATTGGATGCTGTCATAATGCAGTTAGTCCCACCCCACACTATAAAAGTATTCTTTCAATAGTGGCTATTTTCAGTGTCGTACCGGCATGGAGAGAAATAGAATTGGGCTCTCTTCAGTGCTATTGGACAGTTAGTGTGCTATTCTGATTCTATTGCAAGTGTAGAATATCAGTTTAGTGTGAATCTAGGGATATTTTAGTGTGAGTTTATTGCGCCATTCATCTTTACATTTAGTATGAATGTAGGGATAGTTCAGTCAGTGAGATATGTGGGTAGGGGACGCTATAAAGAAACGCCTACATAATACGTGCTAACAAAATCCATATCAGTCCATATCGCATGGATAGTGAATCGGTGATAGTGACAATATTAGTGAAATATTCTATTGGAAGTCCAATAATTCTACAGTAAATGAATTAGTCAACACTGGGTGAAACAAATTAATGAATGTGCAAGAATAAAAAATAAAGAAAAAGTTCATGATTGAACACCAACTTGATGACTCAAATCAGATCAGAAGTGTGCAGACAGTCCTTCACCACTTGACAAATATCCAAATCTCCCCCAATGTGCGCTAATGGAAAACCTGCTCACCAGATTTCCATGACCTCTATACTAAAAAGGTCTGGGATCGCTGGAAAAGAGTTAGCGTACTAACCAGCAGACATGTCGGGCGGACGGGTTCCCAGCCGACGGATTGGTAAGCATGCTTTCCAATCTGTCGGGTGGCCAAATCCGTCTGCTCGCCCGTACACACGATCGAATCTGTCTGCTGGGACGGTCTAGCAGACAGTTTCCAGCAGACAGATTTGATCGTGTGCACGAGGCCTTATAGTTCTGTTCCATTATATTGTTTACCGAGGTTACATGCACTCTCTTTATTAACTGTCTAATCTCATATTCATTTACCGATGAACCAGTTTCTTCTTCCCATTTCTTGACGAATGGAGGTGTGCTTTGTGATTTTGAGACATTCAGGATTTTATATATATTTGAGATTGTCCCCTTACCAGTCTTTTCTACGCATAGTTTTTCAAAAGGCCGAAGATTTGTTTCGGATCTAATAGGCTGTTGGAGACTCAAAAAAATGTTTTAATTGCGCATACCTACATTTGTCAATCAAAATTGTTTCTTTCCTGTCTTTTAATTCCTGCAGTGTTAATAGCTTATTTTGCTCCATAAGATCTTTTAATTGGGTATTATCATTCCTGATCCATTTACCAAACCTTTTTTCATCTCCTGGTGGAAAGAATTGTGTATCTTTTAAAGGTATAAAAGGTCCCATTTTTCTTATGGATCTGATCCCAAAGTTTTGGTGCGTGTCTTGTGCAGGGCCGTCTTTACCAAAGGGCAAACAGGGACAGCTGCCCAGGGCCCTGTCACTGTTGGGGGGGGGCCCAAAGCAGAGCCGCCCGTTAAGCCCCTGTGCTGCCCACAAATCAGCGCTGAAAATCATCAGCGGCACACAGTACTGCTTCCCTTCCCAGTGTTTTAAAATGTACAGCACCCCTGGCTTCCCTTTAGACGTGCACTTCTCCCTTCCTGCCACTGGGTGCTGCTTGTATATAAAAGTGAATTAGAATGTGATTTTATAGCATCCCCAGTTTGCTCCTCCTGAGGCTGACTTCTTTATGTCCTGCACTCCAAGGTATGTCACCGTTTGCTAATCTATATTGTAAAAAGTTTTCTGTAGAGTGTGCCCAAAGTCTATATAATATTTGATGATTCACTGCAGGCCTGGTCAGTGTTTTAAAAAGTTCCTGTATTTTACACATGGCATGGGGTCACAGCACCATCTGTCCATTCTGCTTTAGCACCATGGGACCCCATGCCATGCCATGTGTAAAATACAGGAACTCTTTAAATCACAGACCAGACCTGCAGTCCAGGCTGAGTAAGGCCTCCGAGCGCATGGCATTACTGTCTGTATTTAACTGCTTGATGGGCTTATTTTGGGCCTGGCTGGTTCACATGTGCCATGCCTGCATTTCCTGCAAAGAAAAGCGAATGCCTCATGTAATAGGCTGCGCACACGGCACACCTATGCCCATCAAGCAATGAAATATAGCACTGTCTGTCCATTCTGCTGTCTGCTGTGACTTATCTGCAGTTCCTGCACTGTCAAACTTGCTGCATTTTTAGGTCACGCTTTTAAAAACACAGTGCGTTTGTGTGTGCAAGAACTGCAGGTAAGTAGCAAAAGCAGAATGGATTTCAAGGCAATTGTATTTTTAAAATGCTGAAGGCACCTTTTTTCTACAGGAAACAAAGGCATAGCAGCCCATTCAAATCAATAGGCTGCTGCGTCTGCACAAATGAGGGCCGCCAAAACACATACATGTGAACCAGCCAGGCCCAAAATAAGCTGGAGGGGGGCCCAAAAAAAATGTTTGCCCAGGGCCCAAATCATATTAAAGACGGCCCTGGTCTTGTGATGTCGTGAACTTCGGAACTTAATCCTCTATACTGTGCTGGAACCCAAATTAATTTCCCCAGTGCCATTTTACTCAGTTTGTTTTCCATGGATACCCATCTTTTTTCTACATTTGTTTTTTGCCCAATCTACTATTCGTGAAAGAACAATTGAGTGGTAGTAGTTTCTTATGTCTGGTGCCCCCAGCCCCCTTGTGACTTGTCTTTAGTCAATAGTGTTAATTTAATACTTGTTTTTTTACCCCCTCCAAATAAATTTAAGAAACATTGACTTAAGTTTTATAAAAAAAAAGTTTGTGGTATTCGAATTGGGAGCATCTGCATTTTATAAACTATTTTTGGTAATATTATTTTAAAGATATTTATTCTCCCAGTCCATGATAGTTGTCCTGGTGTAATTCTTTTGAGGTCGTCTTTAATCTCGTTTAATAATGGAATATAGTTAATCTTATAAAGAGTCTCCGTGGGATTTGCTAATACGTATTTATCTGGGTATTGCGTGCTCTGGCGTATAGCGCGCACCCCTAAAGTGGACCCTATTCCTGTGGAAAAAAAGATTTTTGTACTTAGTTTTGGTGTCTTGCGTTGCATCCATCAGCGGCCTCGGGTGTCCTCTTCGTCGAGTCCGGCGTCCTTCTGCGGCTTAGGGTGTCCTCTTCGTCGGGTCCGGCGTCCTGCGGCTTAGGGTGTCCTCTTCGTCGGGTCCGTCTGCGGCTTCGGGTGTCCTTTTCGTCGGGTGCGGCGTCCTCCCCGCTCGATCCTCGCTTTCCCACCCCGAGTTTGAATACTGCACTGACATATACCGAGCGCAGTACACTCGTGTATAGTCGGGGAGGCTCGGCTACTCTCGCGTTCACATCCTGTACGTCCAGGACATGAGCGCGAGAGGAGCCGAGCCTCGCTCTGTATATGTCGGCGCAGTATTCAAACCCGGTGCCGGAAAGCGTGTATCGGCGTATATCGCGCACCCACGATTTTGCCCTGATTTTCAGGGCAAAAAAGTGCGCGGTAATACGCCAATAAATTCCGAGATATTTTAACTTTTTTTCCAACAAAATGGGAAGTCTTCCTGTAGGGCACTTCTTTCTTTTTTAGGGATGTTAATACTCAATATTTCTAATTTGGTTGGATTTATCTTAAAATTCGAAATCCTACCAAATTCTTTTATTGTTTTAATTATATTAGGCAGAGTTGTCCTGGGATTTACTACATAGAACAATATATTGTTGGCATAAGCAGCAAGTTTATGTTCCTCTCCCCCTATTGTTATCCCCTTGATGTTCACATTTCGCCTTATCTCTCTTAAAAGAGGTTCTAATGCGAGAGTGAACAACAACGGGGATAATGGACATCCCTGTCGTGTACCATTTTCTAATTCGAAGGGTTCTGAGATTTCCATTAATTTTTATTCTTGCAGTTGGTCTGTTATATAAAGCTCTTATCCACCTTCTCATTCTGGGCCCTATTTCCATCTCCTCTAGTGTATTCTGCATGAAGCCCCAGTCAACTCTGTCGAAAGCCTTTTCCGCGTCTACTGACATAAGCAGTCCTGGGGCTCCACTTCTCCTGATCTGCTCGATAATCAGGAGGGATCTAATTCCGTTGTCTCTCCCTTCTCTACCTGTAGTAAACCCTACTTGGTCTATGTGGACTACGTCTTTCATATTTTTTTTCAGCCGATTGGCAAGAATTTTAGAAAATATTTTCAAGTCTATGTTAAAGCGGAGTTTCACCCAAAATTGGAACTTCTGCTCAACCCACTCCCCTCCCCCTTACATGCCACATTTGGCATGTAATTTTTTTGGGGGGGGAGTGGGGGCTTCAGGAGGAGTGGGACTTCCTGTCCCACTTCCTGCTTCCGCCGAGGGGCTGGTTGGGCGATTTAGCTTAATTGCCTACAGCAGCCCCTCCCAGTAGGTGATCGCATGGGACACTGACAGGTCCCATGCGATCGCCTGTCCAATCAGCGGCGGGCTGCGCCACTCGCGCATGCGCAGTGCCGCTCGCGCATGTGCAGTGGGTGCCCGGCAGTGAAGCCTAAGGCTGTCACGGTCGGGTGCCCACACTTAGGATGAAGACGCCGGCTCGGGAGGGGGGGAGAGGAGCGGACCCCCCGGTGCGGCGCTGGATCGTGGAGCAGGTGAATGTGTGTTTATTAAAAGCCAACAGCTACACTTTTTTTGTAGCTGCTGACTTTTAATAAACACTAAATTTGACTGGAACACCCCTTTAAGGAGCGAAATTGGTCTATAACTGGAGCATAGAGTATTATCTTTGCCCTCTTTAGGTATCAGTTATTAGAGCTTCTAGGGCTTCCTTCCTCATTTCCCATTGAAATAAGAGCATAATTTTGGAGTTAGAATGTTGGACAATAATTTATAATATAGTATTGGCAGTCCGTCTGGACCAGGGCTTTTACAGTTAGGCAGTTCCCGAATAGTTTTGAGTATTTCTTCTTCTGTTATAGGGGTTTCGAGACTAAGTTTGTTCTGGAATTTTATTTAAATCTATTTCCTTCAGATATGTTTTCATATTCTCCTCCTTTAATTTTACTTCTTCTTTGGTGTTATTCTTATTGATTGTATAAAGTTCCTCATATAATTTTTCTGAAAGTTTTTAATAATATCTGAGGTTTTAAAACTTATTTCTCCTGTATTTGTATTTTCTCAATATAATTTGCTGATTTTTTTTAAACACTCTTTTCCTGCCTTATTACCCCATTGATATCGTTCTTTCTTAATCATACTCAATGCTATTCGGGATTCCTGTTTGACTAGCTCTCTCAACTCCTCTCTTTTAATACAACGGTTCATTAGTAGGTCTTTTTGATTAGTTTCTTTATGTAGATGTTCTATTTCAGTTATTTCTTTGATTACATTTTTTTTCTTTTTTTTTTTTCTTTTTTTCAGCTCCTACTTTTATTAGGATTCCCCCTAATGTAAACCTTATGGGTTTCCCAGATTGTTGCTTCGGACATTCCCTATGTACTGTTTTCCTCAAAAAACTGGTCCAGCTCCGTCTTTTCTTCTCTACGTCCTTGTCTAGTAAGAGTTCTTCATTCAATCTCCAATTTGCTGCCAGCTCTGCTGCTCCGCACTCTGCCTCCTCCGATCTTTTTCCCACCATCCAGGAATCTCAATATCTGGAATATTGAATTTTTTTGCAAAAGTTCAATGTGTCTTCAGGGAATCTTAAAGTAGCAGAGCGTCCTTCTTTTCTTCCCACTAAACAGGCTGGGAAACCCCAAAACTATTGGATCTCTTGCCTCTTTAATTGCTTCAGAAGTGGTTTTAATAATCTTTTCTCAAGTCGTCTTCCAGGACAGCCTCTGAGACCTTGGGCTCCTCCCTCCGGGACAGGAAACACACACCCCCAAACTTTAAAGTCCTGCCTTCAGGCCTCCTTCAGTTATTTTGTGTTTCCCACCGGAAGGGAAGCAGCACGCACAGGAACAGAGGCTGCCTGGATGACACCTAGATGGTTCTTCCCTGGTCTGGGCACCCCCTGTCCTATTGGGAAGGGAGGGCTGCCGCTCCCCGGATGCTGCCATTCAAAGCTCATAGGAGCTGGACCTCCGTTGACGGCAGTCCCAGCTCCCCTCCGCACGGTACCTTTAGCCTGGGGACTTCTCCGGGGCGAGAGACGCCATTCGGGTCCTTCACTCGGCGGGGAGCCATTGCGGGGCGTGGCGGCGGCGAGAGACGCTGGCTGGCCACGAGCAGACGCACTTCCGCATTGAGGGGCGGTACTGCGTTCCAAGGAGCAGGAAGTGACACGCGCTTCCGGCGGAACGGCGTCATTGGAGGGCGCCGAGGAGACACAGTTCCGGTCTCCAAGTTTAAACGGCGCGGCGTGTGGAGGACAGACACCGGAGCAAAGGTTCAGACGCTCGGCGAGGCCGTTAGCAGAACCAACAGCATGGAGGAGGCGACACAGGCTTCAGACACCAGTGCGACAGGCTCCGGGGCCTCCCAGGTAAGGGGCGAGGGCAGGCCTTTTCTTACCAGGGGGGCTAGATACCTTTTTTTGGGGCTCAGTATGTCCCTCCCGGGGTGGAGAACTTCTGGAGAGGGTTGGGGCACTTCCTCTACTGAACCAGCACAGTGGTGTGTGTGGGTGAGGTCAGTGGGTACTACTATTAAATGTCTGTTTTGGTCCTTTTTTTGCTGTTAGGTTAAAACCCAGGAAAGGACTCAGACGCCCAAGAGGAAGTGCGCCGTGTGCGGGACAAAATTGAGTTTAAATTGGAAAAAAACATTATGTCCTGAATGTGTCAGCAATCTTGTAAAAGATGACCCTATGTCAGAATGCCAAAAACTTTTCTCTACGGTTAAGATCGAACTGTCTTCCACCTTCCAATCCTTTAGAGGAATGATGGATAGGCTCCAGGGACCCTTTCCCCTTACCAGGGCAAATAGTGCTCCCTCGCTGTCAAACTGTAGAGACGGAGGCAGTACGGGAAAGGGAAGATCGTAGCCTTCCCGGCTCAGGGTCCCCTTCTCAGTTAGACTCAGAATCAGGCTCTGACATGGAAGAATCCTCCAGGGGGACTAGGTATAAGTTGTCCTTGGAGGACGTAGGAGATGTGCTAAAAGCCATCTATGACACGCTGGAAATACGGGAGGAACCAGTAGTGCTTTCTAAACACGCCCAGATGTATCAGGGTGGTGCGCAGAAGGCCAGGGTATTCCCCGTACACAAGTCTTTGATAGATACTATCTTGCTGGAGTGGGAACAACCAGAAAAGCGGCCATTTTTTTCAGGTAGTCTTAAGAGGAGGTTTCCCTTTGAGACTATAGTGAGGAGTACCCTTGGAATAAGGTTCCAAGGTTGGATGCTCCTTTAGCTAGATTGTCCAAAAAGACAGACTTGGCATTTGACGACATGGGGTCATTAAAGGACCCCATGGATAAGAGAGGAGATGTGTTACTTAAGAGAGCGTGGGACACTGCCTCCATAAGTTTAAAGCCAGCCTTAGCAGCCACTTGTGTGGCTAGAAACCTCGAATGCTGGCTGTCTCAGCTTCAGTCTCATATTTCTGCTGGTACCTCTAGGCAGCAGATCCTGAAGTCCTTTCCACTTCTTTTTAAGGCTGTGGGGTTTTTAGCCGACATCTCTTCTGAGTCGGTCAGGCTAGCAGGTAGGTCAGCGGCATTGGTCAATGCGGCCAGAAGGGCGGCATGGCTTAAAACATGGACAGGAGATGCAGCCTCAAAACTGAGGCTTTGTGGACTCCCTTTTTCGGGGGATCATCTTTTTGGATCCGGCCTCCAGGAGGCATTGGAGAGATCCCAGGATAGGAAGAAATCCTTTCCAGAAAAGAAAGAAACCCAAAATGAAATGTTTTTTTCGGGGCTTTAGGCAGCAAAACTAAAGACGTTCGCCCCAAGAAGCACTGGGCAGGCCATAAGGGGCGAGGTAGAGGAGGCTTTTTATTCAATCCTGCTCAACCCCCCCCCCCCCCAAGACCCAGTGACGCCTTGATCCCTGTGGGAGGAAGATTGGGGGGCTTCCTGCCACAGTGGAGAGAAGCCACGCAAAGTCCGTTCGTGCTAGACATAGTGGAAAACGGTTACAGGCTGGAATTCATTACTCTTCCCCCACTGATTTTTTTGGTTACCCAACTACCCAGAGACCGGGAGAAGGCGGAGGCTCTGGGATTGCTATTAGGGGAACTGTTGGACCAGAGGGTCTTGACACCAGTACCCAGGGAGGAGGAAGGCCTGGGGGTGTACTCACACATTTTCGTTGTGAAGAAACCCTCTGGAAAATTCCGGCTTATCCTAAACTTCCGTCCCCTAAACAGGTACGTAAAGTTCAAACGTTTCAGGATGGAATCCATCTATTCTGTAACCAACTTTCTGTCCCAGGGTTGCTTTATGGCAACGATGGGTCTCAGGGATGCATATCTGCACATACCGATACATGCTCAGTTCCAGAAATTTCTGAGATTGGCAGTAAAAAGGGGTCCACAGATAATCATTATCAATTCAGGGCCCTTCCGTTTGGCCTGTCTTCCTCCCCCAGAGTATTTACCAAGGTCTTGGCGGAGGCTCTGGCCCCACTGAGAATCAGGGGCATTTTGGTGATACCCTATCTGGACGACCTCCTGTTCGTTGCTCCCACCAAGCAACAGCTGGGGAAAGACCTGCAGGAGGCTCAAGCCTTCCTTCAGTCCCTGGGTTGGCTAATCAATTGGGAAAAATCCCAGTTATCCCCCTTGCAGGAAGTGGTATATCTGGGGTACAGGATCTCCTCTGTGGAGAGAAGGATTTTCCTTCCTGGGGAGAAGATCCAAAAAGTACAGCAAGCAGTAGCCCGACTTCAGACCAATTTGACAGTTCGGGTCAGAGAAGTGATGAGGGTTCTCGGGTTAATGTCGAGCTGCTTCCCGGCAGTTCCGTGGGCAAGACACCATCAGCGACGGTTACAAAACCTTATGCTGAGACACTGGGACAGGGCAAGGGAAAGTCAAGATCTTCCCATGCCCATCCCTGTCAGCGTCAAAAGAGCATTATGGTGGTGGCGGTTTCAGACAAGCCTGGAAAAAAGTCTGCCTTGGACAGTACCGGCTACCCTGATAATAACTACGGACGCCAGTTCATCAGGTTGGGGGGCCCACCTAGAAGGGAAGTTGGCCTAGGGGTCCTGGTCCATAGTGGAGGACCGTCAGTCTTCCAACCAGAGGGAGCTCCGGGCAGTTCTAAGGGCCCTAGAAGCCTTTCGCCTACGGATATTAGGTTGCCATCTCCAAATAAGGTCGGACAACGCGACAACTATTGCTTATATAAACAAGCAAGGAGCCACAAAGAGCCCGCCTCTTCAGGCCATATCAGACATTCTGTTCGCATGGGCCAAAAGAAACCTGGCCTCATTGTCCGCAGTTCACCTAAAGGGAACCCAGAACACCTTAGCCGAATTTCTCAGCCGGCAAGTGGTGAGCCAAGACGAATGGTCTCTCAATGGGGAGGTATTCAAGGAAATTACGGCACAGTGGGGAATAACAGAGGTGGATCTTTTTGCTTAAGGGAAGAACAGGAAGACAATAGCGTTCTTTTCCATCCACCCTCAGGATCAAGCCTTGGGGATAGATGCCTTTACCTATCCTTGGCACTTCAGTCTGGCGTATGCCTTTCCCCCGATCAGACTAATACCCAGGGTTCTTCAGAAATTTCTCTCGGAGCCCACAGATCTGATTATGATTGCACCATGTTGGCCAAGAAGGCAGTGGTTTACCAGCCTAAAGAAGCTGGCCATATACCCACCATGGGTCCTTCCGAACAGAGAGGACTTGATTTCCTTAGGACCAGTCCGGCACCCACAGGTAGAGGGCTTGAGACTCGCAGCGTGGTATGTGAGGAACAGCTGCTGAGTCCAGACGGTTTCTCAGATAAGGTAATCGAAACCTTGCTGAAGTGTCGCAAGCCGGTAACGCGGGCTATATACGCTAAGGTCTGGAAGAGATTCAGCTCCTGGCTAGCAGAACGGAGTCAAGACCAGGCTGACATACCAGCGATACTGGAGTTTCTCCAAGCCGGGGTAGACTTAGGATTGTCAGTCAGCACCCTCAAGGTTCAGACATCCGCCTTAACCTTGTTTCTGGAGACTCCGCTCCAGCAAAATCGGTTTATCAGAAATTTCTTTAAGGCCCTGACTAGGTCCAAACCCGTCAGTTAAAACCTGTCCCTCTTGGGACTTGTCTCTGGTTCTAAGGGCCCTGAGGAAACAACCCTTTGAACCCCTGGAGCAATCTTCTTTAAAAAATATAGTTCTAAAGACAGTCTTATTGATGGCGATCACTTCGGCCAGGAGGGTCAGTGATCTACAAGCCCTATCCATTAGGGAAACTTTTTTGTCAATTTTAGAGGATAGTCATTCTGAAAACTGATCCTAACTTTCTTCCGAAAGTACCTTCTTTATTTCATAGGGCGCAGGACATTGTCCTTCCGACCTTTCAATCTCCTTCAGAAAGTGATGAAGGGGAATCTTTTTCTTTAGACGTTAGAAGTCTTTTGATTTATTTAGGAGCCACCAAAGAATTTAGGTGCTCCGATTCACTATTTGTTAATTTTGCGGGTGCCCGTAAAGGTCATAGGGCATCCAAATCATCTATTGCAAGATGGCTGAGAATGTCTATTTGCCAAGCATACCAATCTGAGGGTAAACAACCGCCTGTGGTAAAAGCACACTCAACCCGCGCAGTGGCAACATCCTGGGCAGAGAAGGCCGGAGCCTCCCCGGAGGACATTTGTAAAGTGGCAACATGGTCTTCGTTTTCTACGTTTGGGAGGCATTATCGCTTGGATCTGCTCTCTCACAGAGAACAAACCTTTGGAAGGACAGTTCTCCAGGCAGTGACCCAACCCTAAAAAATAAATAAAAAAATGGGTAAGTGTTTCTTATCTCAGAGGCTGTCCTGGAAGACGACTTGAGAAAACCGGAGTTAGGCTTACCGGTAACTCTGTTTCTAGGAGTCTAGAGGCTGTCCTGGAAGACGACTTGAGAAAACCGGAGTTAGGCTTACCGGTAACTCTGTTTCTAGGAGTCTTCCAGGACAGCCGGTATTTTTTTCCCACCCGGTATTGATACAGGTACGGGGATTGTGGAACTAACGATATCAGAGTATTTTATGTCTTTCAGGGTCTTCCGGTGTTCTTAAATAACTGAAGGAGGCCTGAAGGCAGGACTTTAAAGTGGTGTGTGTTTCCTGTCCCAGAGGGAGGAGCCCAAGGTCTCAGAGGCTGTCCTGGAAGACTCCTAGAAACAGAGTTACCGGTAACCCTAACTCCGGTTTTCCTTGCTAATGTCTCGGCTGCAAGATCTGGAAAAATTTGTAACGTAGACTCTTCATACTCAGCCGGGCCCTTAGATTTCAAGTATGTACGGATCTGCTCTTTTTCTTGAAAGTTGTGAAATCGCAAAATTACATCTCTTGGCAATTCCTCCGCCACTCCCACCGGTCTTCTTATCCGATGTGTTCTTTCAAGTTTTATTTTTTCCGTTTCGGGTTTACTTAACATCTGGCCGAATATTTTGTCTATTTTTTCCTGAAGGTCTTCAACTTGTTCTTCTGGCAATCCTCTAATCTTCAGGTTTTTGCTCCTGTTTCGATTCTCCTGGTCTTCCAGCCTATATTTCAGATATCTTTGTTATTTTTGTATCTCTTTTATCTGCTCTTTTAAATCCTTTACTTCTGCTGATAGACATCCAATTTTTTCTTCTGTTTCTTCCACTCTCTTCAGCATATGGTTCATGTCCTCGTGTATTAATTCCATGTTTCCTTTAAGAGAACTTTCCATTTTATGCATGACTGTTTCCATTCTGGCGAACATTTTTGCTATTTCTCCTTTGGTGGGGAGTTGGTCTTCAAATATACCATTCGCTTCAAAGTCTTCATCTTCTTCCTCTGCAGTTATAGAGGGCCTTGCACCTTCTATGACTTCTGATTGTCTGCTAAGCCCTGTTTTCTGTGTATTCTCTGCTGCTTTTTTTTCGTTGGTGCCATTTTTTCCGGGCTGTCTTTTAGCTTGATTTTTTATCATGTATCATTTGATTGTGCTCGGACTTGCGCTTATCTTTGGTGGGTTTGCTGCAGCTCCTCTTAATGACCTTCCCCTCAATCTATCCCCTTTAAGTCTCTTTAGTTATTATCCACAGACTATTATTTCTATACGACCGTTAGTCTATACCACTCAGGGTAGTATCTTAATCCGGTTCCTTAGTTCTTGTAATTTTTATCCCCCGATAAGTTTAATCCTCAGTTTGACCAATAATTTTGTTATAAATAGATACAAGAAATACAAGACTTAACCCTTGTACCAAGTTACATGGGGTACATGGGGTTCAGATCTGGCAATATATGGTAATATTGTATCTTATCTTTGCAATTTATGTGATATGTATAATTCTATAACATTCCCGTTTCTACTGCTCCTCCGCTACTCACTAAGCGAAGGGAGTGATGGTCACGGTCTGTTACTAACGGTACTTGATACAATATTTGCTGCATTAGGGTTCTCCTATATCCTCCTGGGATCACCAGAAGGGCTTACAATTGAAGGTCCTGAGTCTTGCTGGATCTTGCTGAGTCTTGATGAATCTTGGTGAAAGCAGGGCCATAGCTGGAATGGGATGGCCACGTGAGTGGATCCAGATGCCCCCGATAATGGTATCTGTGCTCAAGGCAAGTCCAGGGTTCAGAGCAGTGGGCGGATGGCTGCTAGCGGTTGAGTAGCAGCGGGGAAGCAGGGTGAGCAACAGACAGTGAAAAATAGCGGGAGTAATGGGGGATCAACAGGAGAGTAGGGAGTGTAGCAAGCCAGTGCCGGGAGTGGAGATGGAAGAGGGAACGGGGACGAAGGAGGGGACAGCCGGGCTGCACACATACAATGTGCCGGCGTGTATCTCGGATAACGGCAGCTACCAGTGCTACAGGCTACAGACTGGTAAGATGACGACCCGCTCTTCCAGCGTCCTCCGACATCTCCAACGTCCTAAGCGTCTCAGGTGCCTAATCCGATCTGATCCGATCCTGCTAAAAGCCAACTGAAGAGCACCCAAGGCACCTGTACTCGCGTGCCGACATAATACCAAGGTTTTTTGCCGGGTCTCATGTATACGGCCGGGTTAAAACTTCCTCATCGCACCGGGGGATTTCAGCGAGGCACTCGGGACCTAGCTGCAGCTCCCACACTCCGCCCTCATCAGCAGCCCCTCCCTCCCTGATCTGACCTGGGTTAAAGGTTAATATGCAAGTTATAGTCATAAAAAGTGTTTGGGGACCCGGGTCCTGCCCCAAGGCACATGTATAAATGCAAAAAAACGGGAGCAGTGAATTTAATAATGCTTAACCTGAAACGATAAAAGTAAAATATTTCTTTAAATTTTGTACCTATGGGGTGTATAGCATTCCTGTAAATTAGCACTGGTTTCCCGTGCTTAGAACTGCTCCTGCACAAAATTAAATTTCTAAAGGAAAAAGTCATTTAAAACCACTTGCGGCTATAATGAATTGTTGGCTCCCGGCAATGCAGAGAAAGTCATTGATAAAAAAAATGCATGGGGGTCCCCCCAAACTCCGTTACCAGGCTCTTCAGGTCTGGTATGAATATTAAGGGGAATCCCGTGTCAAATAAAAAAAAAATGTGTGGAGTTCCCCCCAAAAAGCCATACCAGACCCTTTATCCGAGCATGCAACCTGTCAGGCTGCAGGAAAAAGGGGGGGACGAGAGAGTGCCCCCCTCCTGAACCGTACCAGTCCACATGCCCTCAACTTGATTAGGATGCTTTGGGGGTCTGCAACCCCTCTAAGCACCATGTCCCCATGTTGATGGGGACAAGGGCCTCATCCCCACAACCCTTGCCCGGTGGTTGTGGGGGGTCTGCGGGCGGGGGGCTTATCAGAATCTGGAAGACCCCTGTAACAAAGGGGACCCCCAGATCCCAGACCCCCATGTGTGAACAATAAAAGAGGATTGCTCAGAGCTGGATTAACTCTGTGTGGCAAGTCTGGGCACAGATGATAGGAAATCTTATACTCTACATTGTGACATAAAAAAAAATGGGGTTTACATCCACTTTAAGCGACAGTGGGATGTGAGCAAATGGGCGCCAGTCACTTTAGGATGAAAACTAGACATGTGCAATTAGTTTAGTTCCGAATTCGTCAAATTCATTCATTCGGAAATATTCAAATTGACGAAAACTCGTTTTGAAAATTAGTGATTTCAAAATAATTAACAATAATTTTTCTTGTGAAAAAAAAAAAAACAATAATAACTATTGCTAACTATTATAGATATTGGAATCTACTTTCAAATTTGTCTGTTAGTTAATGTAACGAATACGAATGTATCCAAAGTTACGAATTATCCAAAATAAACGAATGGAACATTAATAATATAAATAATACCGTTTTATTATTATTAAAAATTTGTTACAAGCCATTCATTTAAATGCAGCATTTGTTGGTTTTTCGAATAATATAAATATTATATATATATATTGCTCCAAAATTATAAAGACTAGAAAAAGGAAAAACGATATGTGTTGACCCTAGCAAGCAATCATATCATTAAAGGGGTTGTAAAGGTAAAAAAAAAAATTCTAAACCGCTTCCTTTACTAGACATGTGCACTGCCAAAAAAATAGTTTTTTTTGTTATTTTTTTATTTTATTTTTCAAAAAATTTGTTTTTGTTTTATTCGTTTTTTTTTTTCTCCTCGGAAATTCGAAAAAATTGTTTTTTATTTGTTTTTTGCTTTTTTTGTAAATTTGTAAATTCGGGAGATTCGAAATTCGAAAATCTCAAAGAGCCTCAGAAGATACCTCTGCCACAGGTCATCTGAGTGGAATTCTTGGAGATATGCCTCCTTTGATCAGTTACGTCTGGATCGCCTTCAACTTGTCACCCAGGTACCGACTGACAGGTGATCAGTCCCGCAGTGTCCGGCTACCTGTGATCCCAGGTGGTCTCATCCAAGCTATATTGGACCACCAGCCTCTCAATGGCGCTCCTTAGACCGACTCCCAAACGAACAGCACACAGCTTGGGATCTTCAAAAGTTTTTTTTTTGACAATTCCTTTTTTTTAGTGTCTTCTCTTTTCCCCGCTTCTTTTCCCATCTTCTTCTTTTCTCCATTCGGGTTTCTTCCTCCATCTTGTTCTTCCTCTGCTTCTTCCTTCGGTGTTCTCGTCCGCATCTTTATCTGGCTGCTTCTTCCCCGCTTCATTCTCCAGATGACAGGTTCCCCTCCGTTCTCCAGATGATGCGATTCCATGGGAAGTTCCTACTGTGTGACGCTTCTGTTCTTCTGACAGTTCTTCCCTAACCTAACCCGCCCCCTTCTGACACCACGGGGAAAGCCATAGGAAAGTCCCAGTGAAGTCCATGTGTGTCAGAGGGGAGCGGGGTCAGCAGGCTATTGTCTTTTTTTTTTTTTAAGGGGTCTTCCAGATTCTGATAAGCCCCCCGCCCGCAGACCCCCAAAACCACCGGGCAAGGGTTGTGGGGATGAGGCCCTTGTCCCCATCAACATGGGGACATGGTGCTTTGAGGGGTCCCCATGTTAAGGGCATGTGGCCTGGTATGGTTCAGCAGGGGGGGCGCTCTCTCATCCCCCTCTCTTTTCCTGCGGCCTGCCAGGTTGCGTGCTCCGATAAAGGGTCTGGAATGGATTTTTGGGGGGAACCCCACGTCATTTTTTTTTTAAACAATGACTTTTCTCTGAATTGCAAGGAGCCGACAATTCGTGAAGACGTGTTCCCCTTAATATCCATACCTGAAGGTCCTGGTAATTAAATTTTGGGGGGACCCCCACGCATTTATTTTTTTTTTTTAAACAATGACTTTTCTCTGTATTGCCGGGAGCCGACAATTTATAATAGCCGAGAGTGGTTTTTAACTACTTTTTTTCCTTTAGAAATTAGTTTGTGCAGGGACAGTTCTAAGCACGGAAAACAAGTGCTAATTTACAGGCATACTTTACACACCCCCTAGGTATGAAATTTTAAAGGAATATTTCACTTTTATTGTTTCACTTTAACCAGTAGCCGACCGCCCGCCGTCATTTTACTGTGGGATGGTGGCTCCAGAGGCGACTCTAGGGGGGGGGGGGGCAGAGGGGGCTCTGACCCCCCCAACATTATGCTGTGCCCCACCATGTGCCCCCCCAGTCAGCTCTGTGGGGCATTCCTCCCCCCTCCCTCTGCTTGCTGACACTGCATAATGCAAGTGTTCACACAACCACAGCCGCCTGATCTGCTCCTTCCCTTGCATCCTCAGCAAAACAGGTCTCCTTACAAGTTTCTTGCTGGATTTTGCAGAGGAAACAGGTCGTGTGTACGCAGCCTCACTGAATGAGGGCCTAGTCAGGTCAAGCACTTTCATGTACAATACTGTTACAAGTGCAGTGTACTGGCTTCAACTGTCACTGTGCCTTTCTCTTTAAAAAGCACATTGGCAGATGAAGTCAACGATTAGCTGTCATGATGATCACATGATAGCCATGTTAATGGGTTACCATTTGTTAGTGTAGATCATGGGTCTTCAAACTACGGCCCTCCAGTTGTTCAGGAACTACAATTCCCATCATGCCTAGTCATGTCTGTGAATGTCAGAGTTTTACAATGCCTCATGGGATGTGTAGTTCCACAACAGCTGGAGGGCCATAGTTTGAGGATCCCTGGTGTAGACCAAGCAGTGATCTGTGAGAGTGTGGTCTTAGAAATTGAAATTTACATCTTCTGCCCTCTGTCTCACCAGGTAAATGTTGGCTCTAAAGAGCGTCTAAAGACTCCAAAGAGTGTTCACCAAAACACCAGACACGGGATAATGACTTTTGCTGTGAATGGCTCCAAGGTTGTGGCCCTTAGTTAAAAACCGTGGTCAAACAGCAAAAAGGTCAGGACAGGTGGATTACAAGAACAATAGAAAAATAAGCAGATATTTTAAATGGATCTCAGAATTGGAACAAAGATCACAGGTACGGGAACTTGGGATACTCAGAGAGGTCTATTTTAGGTAACTCCTGAATGCCCTAAGCAGATTAACATAGCTTTCCCAGACATGACCCCTGAAAGTTTCCAGCAGCACTTTTCTCCAGGCACCAGCAGGGGGGTGTGAGTTTGTCTAAATATACAGATAGAAAAGTCCTGTGGGGAACTTGAAATGAGTTGCACAGATGAACAGAAATAAAGCATCAGACCCAGGTGCAAAACAGCAGACTGATTCTGCAGACAGTAACAGTGGTTGGTTTTTGGGGACTTCAGCCTGTAATACTAATATCAAGTTTGATTTAACCACTTGAGCCCTTTGGACATACTACATAGTTCCAAAGTGGGAAGGGCTATTAACAAGCTGTAGTAGCAGCCATTTAATAGGTGTACTGTTTATTTGATTACTTGATGAAACATTTATAATTTGTATGTCGCTATGTGACTGTAATCTCAAGTTTTTGGCCCTGTAATGGCCCTTCCGTAAATTCTTGCTCCATGACTGTTAAACTGTGTCATCTTTCTTGGCCTAATTTGCAGCCTTATGATTGTCAATTGCATTCTCACTTATTAAATAAAATAATGAAAAAAAAGGGGTTCATGTGCGTCACCACATTAACACAACAACAATCCCTGAACAGGATATCTCGGTGAATGCCTCACCACATTCTTCTTAACCTTCAGCTGTCTGGCTGAACAGGTGTGAAGCCACAATAGTCCAGTTATGTCCTTCCTCATAGTGGAATGGAATACACAGGGACCGTCCCCCTTACAGGAACTCTACAGACTTGTAACCAGAGAGTGGGAGCCAAGAGAGCTGCGAGGAAATGGATTTCACTGCCATACATTTTATTCTCTTCATTACAGGTATTGAACTGATTGTGCTTTTTACATTTACAAGGATGCCAATTTCAGAGTGATGAAATAGAGAAATAGATTAATAATGTAATTGCCTTTTATATTAGAAATGTATGTGCATTTTTTATAGAGGCACACAACATCTGTCTAATAATACACTTAATCCACTTAATCAGTAATTGTATTTCTTTAGGTAACTCTCAGTTTGCCGTAGAGTGTATTTTTGCACTTTAAGTGCAGCTATTTTTGGTTTTAGCTGAGTTATGTTCAGGAAAATCATTATTTTTTTATCACACTTTGAATATTATAAAATGTAACGTTTTTTGTTGGCCACAATAATCGGATAGTCTGCATTGTCCCTGTGCAGTAAAGGAAGTATAAAGTTGATTCTGACTTTCTATGGGCAACCAAGCCTGTATATCTATCAGACAGCTCACATAGAATTGTCATGTTCTGTCTATTCTCAGCAATATAGTTGTATTCTCTTTGAGGCGATCCTCATTTTTAGAGGTGTTCTGTCTTCATTGACAATAATGCATTCCATCCTGGAACATAATCCAGAGACATAGGATGCCTGAGTGGGTGGAGCGAGCACTTACATTCTGTCTGCAAAAGACGGCGTCTGGATTTGTATGTACATTATTAAAATATACAGCAGCAAAAGAAAATAGACTTCAAGAGTAATCTGACTGAGAATGTAGCAAAAGTCCTTCCATTATTTTATTAATGTGTTTATAAATGTATGCAACTCAAGCTTCATAAATAAATGTTGACAGTATTTCCTAAATTATTAAAAAGAACATGGTGAATAAGTGTACTGGCCAGTAGCAAACCTTTAGAACTCATTTACACTAGCAGTTGGGAGACCATAAAAACACAGTTAAGCTGCGTTTTTACTGCTCACAACTGCCCCCCATTAAGCTGCAAAGGCAGTGGATGCGATGTATGCCTTGGCAAAACTGATCCTCCTTGTTGCGTTTGCCAGGTAGTACCACTGTGGAACAAGACCCATTCAAGGGAATGGGGCCCCCGCTGAAACCACATGCATGCATGCATGTAAATGTGGTGCGACATTTACTGGGTTAATGCTGGCAAAATTACCTGTAAAATATCTCTGACAAACAATCTGACCATTGTATGCTTTTCAGAGGTGTGACAGTGACAGCAGCACGTGTAAACAGAGTCTTGCATATTTTAGCATCAAAACTTTATTTTTTATTAAAGCTTTTCAGAACCCTGCGGTGTCACATTTGGCACCTTTTGGGGGGGTGCAGATACCTGTGTAATACAGGTATTTGCACCCTCTTCCAGGCATAGATAGCCACAGAATCTGCTGGTATCTACGCCACTCGCCCCCCCTTCCTGATTCCCTCACCAAGGTTAGCGGTTGCTTGTCTTCTGCCACTGACATTGTGGCCACCATGGACAGGTAAGTGTCCATTTATTAAAAGTCAGCAGCTGCCGTATTTGTAGCTGCTGGCTTTTAATATTTTTTGTTTAGGTGAAACTCTGCTTTAATGCTTATGAGTAAAATGAAAAGGAAAAAAAAACCATAAGTCAGAGCAAGAAAAGTAAAGCAAAAGTAAATACCCATTACTAGAATATATTTGTCAAGATTATTTTCAAGAAATATTATAGATGGCCACATGCATCAAGATTTTGATCTGTTACATATTTGATATGATATGTAGCATTAGGTCCTACATAAACAACATTTTTTTTGTATCTAGAGAGGTATAAGCTTGCTTTGCACATTTGTTGATGAAATGTGTTGGTCTGAGTGATTGTAAATGAAAATGTAAAAAAAAAAGACAGATTTATACGTGCCTGCTCTGTGCAATGGAATTGCACAGAGCGATCCCAATCTTCCTCTTCTCAGGTCCCCACCTCCACTTCTGGCTCCTCCTCTTCAGTGAGTGCCCCCATGTAAAGCCGATTTCTAGGTGGACACTCTGCATATTTGACACAGACAGCGGGACTTGGCCCTACCTTCTGCTCCCTCATCACTGGCTTTGATTGATTGACAGCAGCAGGAGCCTATGGCTCCTGCTGCCTCAGCAAGCCAGTGAGAGCAGGAAGTGAGGAGGGAGAAGAGCTGCAGATGTGCACAGTGCTGGGTTGAACGAGAGCTCAGGTAAGTAAGAGAAGGGATGAGGGGTGATACTTATGCCTAAACATTTTTACGTTAATGCAAGGAATGCATTAAGGTAAAAAATAAATGGTTTTAGAACCTCTTAAAATAGAAATATAATGAGCATTAGATTCAGCAGACAAGTAAAAAGTGTTAAAAGAGCTTCGTACATTATCATGAAATTTAAAAATGTTTTAGTTTTAGTTGGCAGAGTGAATTTAACCCCAGCTCCAGGAATTGCAAAAAACAACCTTTGCAGTGAAACCTCCTACCCCACCCCCTGCACTGCAAGAGTTGAGGAATAAGAGATGAGATGAGACTTGAGGAATAAGATGTAACACTTACCTTACTCCTTGCTCTGCTACTCTACTCTGGTCCCGGTTGCGAGAAGGCTATTGCCGTCTTCACATATAATTCAGGCTTTTGGGCCTGCATTGTACTTGATGTTGTCATTGTTCAGCAGCCAGCCAGAGCATATTTCATGAAGAGGCTTCAGGGGACCAACCTCACAAATAGGGGGGCTTGCCAGGGTGAGGAATAAGGCAAGACTTAGACCTTATTGCTCTACCTCTAACAAGTGTTTAACCATTGCAGTGCTTAGGCTACAAGGGAATTTTCTTTAGTAAATTTCAAAAGTTTTTTGCAAAGTGAGTTTTTTTACTTTGTTTCACCACATTCCATTTGAACAGTGAACATACGCTTCCTGCTCTATCAATGTTATTCGCCTAAAAAAAAAAAAGATGACCAGATGGTACATGTAAAAAAAAAAGATGGGAATGGTGCGCTTATTCAATAATGTGCCATAAAGTAATATACTTAAAGTAAAATATGATGAGTATCCAAACATACAAACAAATAAATAAATGTGAATAAAGTCCAATTAAAGTCCAATGGTAGGAGTTAGTTCATATAAAGGCAAAAATCTCATAGAAATAACTTGATAGAAGAAAAAACAGATAAAACATCTATCCAAACATCGACTGTTAAATTTATGAATTGGCCGCTCACCTCCAACAATGACCCAAGGGTCAAACAAGGCTCATCAGGTAGTCAGATAAAGAATCCTACTGATGGATCTGTAAAGGCATCTAGGTTCCAGGTGAAGATGAAGAACTACGTCCAAAACTTGGCATCAAAACATGTTGGGTAATTCCATATATAGAGGAAATGGCTTGTTCCAAGGAATGGCACTTCTTGTATAAATGGCGCTCAAAGGAAACAAAGAACAGCCATAGTGTAATATTGCCAAATGAAAAGTAAATGTATTTAGTAAAAGAACTGCTTACATCAGGTAAGGATAAAAACCACAGTAAAAAGCGATGGGGGTCGTGACACACAGTCTTCCTCACCGTACTTCTGTTACAACACCACCAGAACTGACATCACAAGGCTCTACCCAACGCGTTGCATCACTGGTCATGTGACTTCCTCAGGAATAGGAGCCCATCTCTGGCTCATATCCCTGAGATAGGTGACCAGTGACGCAACGCGTCAACGCGTCACTGTTTTTCTATATTGGCCAATTGTTGCTGTTTGTAACATTCTTGCTAATGATCACTCTTTTGTTGATGTACTGGTTGCTCAGCTTTTGGGCATCAGTTTGGAAAACTGTATTTGTACCTCTCTTTAAAACTAAATAAAACATATTGAAAAGAGAAGTGAACATACTCTACTCCTTTAGTAAATCTGCCTCACTATATGACCATAGGTAGTATACTAGCTTGTCTTTTTTATTTTGTGTATCTTAAAGTATACACAATCAATTTTTTTTTATCACAAGGCCCTAAATACCTGAAAATGTTACCTTTCTAAAATGTTTTAATGTTGTGTTCATACAACAAATGGAAACCTGATTTAGATTTGTGTACAGCGGAAAGGATAAGCTTGACTGGCAGCTGCAGGTGAAAGGAAGCAATGAGTATTTTTAGCTTGCATCCAGAAACCTGAGAATCACATAGTTATCCTTCATTTCATGAATGGTAATTGGGAAACATCTAATCTGTGTTTTGACATGTGTTCCAGTATACTGGTGATGTCTACAGGTTTTCATTCAAGTGAAACTCCAGCAAATATTGGGTAAAACTTCTGCCAGCATTTTATTGCTGTCTGTTTCCCACTGAGGAAGATTTCTACCTACTTCCTGTCTTGATGAATGTTTTATTTTTAATTCTTTATTTAAACAAAGATAGGATGGAACAGACTGTTACAACTTACAATCAACATAATACGACAGAGCCATAATTACAGGCACATATTACAATTATATAAAGTTGTGCACATAAGTTTACATAATTTATTATTTCTTGACCATTTTTCAGAGAATATAAATGATAACACAAAAACATTTCTTTCACTCGTGGTTAGTGTTTGGCTGAAGCCATTTATTATCAATCAACTTTGTTTTTTTCAAATCGTAATGGCAACAGGATGGACTGGATGGACTTGTGTCTTTTTTCAACCTGACTAACTATGTAACTATGTAACAGAAATGACCCAAATGACTGTGATCAAAAGTTTACATACCCTGGTGATTTTGGCCTGATAACATGCACACAAGTTGAAACAAAGAGGTTTGAATGGCTATTAAAGGTAACCATCCTCCCCTGTGATCTGTTTTCTTGTAGTTTGTATAAAGGGTCAATGAGTTTCTGGACTCCTGACACACAGATAACTTCAGGTGAAATACAGGACTCTGAAAACATGTGGTGTGGCTGTTTGCAGATGCACAATAAGGAGGCACTTGAAGAAAGATGGGCTGCATGGTCGAGTCGCCAAAAGAAAGCCATTACTACACAAATGCCACAAAGTATCCCACTTACAATACGCCAAACAGCACAGAGACAAGCCTCCTACCTTCTGGCACAAAGTCATTTGGAGTAAAGAGACCAAAATTGAGCTTTTGGCCACCACCATAAATGCTACATTTGGAGAGGAGTCAACAAGGCCTATGATGAAAGGTATGGAGGTGGATCGCTGATGTTTTGGGAATGTGTGAGCTGCAAAGACACAGGACATGTGGTCAAAATTGTTGGCATGATGAATGCAGTATGTTATCAAAAAATACTGGAGAAACGTGCATTTATCAGACAGGAAGCTGCACATGGGACGTACTTGGACATTTCAACATGACAATGATCCAAAACACAAGGCCAAGTTGACCTGTCATTGGCTACAGCAGAATAAAGGTTCTGGAGTGGCCATCTCGGTCTCCTGACCTCAATATCATTGAGCCACTCTGGGGAGATCTCAAAACGTGCAGTTTGTGCAAGACAGTCCAAGAATTTACAGGAACTGGGGGCTTTTTTACAAGAGGAATGGGCAGTGTTACCATCTGAGAAGGTAAAGAGCCCCATCTACAAATACCACAAAAGACTTCAAGCTGTCATTGATGTTGGGGGCAATACACGGTATTAAGAACTGGGGTATGTAAACTTTTGATCAGGGTCATTTGGGTAGTTTCTGTTGCCATTATGATTTAAAAAGAGTAAGCGCAGTTGATTGATAATAAATTTCTTTAGCCAAACACTAACCATGAGCAAAATAAATGTTTTTGTGTTATTCATATTCTCTGAAAAATGGGCAAGAAATTATAAATTCTGCCAGGGAATGTAAACTTATGAGCACAACTGTACAAGTAGAGTAGTTATAATCAAGCATATTCACACATATAGGCAGCTAACAGGTATCTTTAAGCTCCTACATTTAGGCACATACAGTATTTTCCATTTTCTCCTAAGTGGTAGCAACCGTTATTCCTCCCTTTAATTTTCCATTTGATAAGCAGTGGCTCTTAGCCCTTTTTGAGTCATAGACCCTTTTAAAAATCAGCCAAGCATGCCAAGTAATGACATTACAGATATCAAACACAATCATCTTGTGCAAATGATAGTGGTTGTAAAGGCTGAAGGTTGTTTACCTTAAAGGAAAGGTATAGCCAAAGCTGTTTTGGCTATGCTTCTTCTGGAGATGAGATCACAGGAGTGCAGTTCAATCTGCCCTCCTGTGACCTATTTTCATTTTCAAAAGCCCGCTGTTGGCTGAAGTCGTTCAGGATCCATCCAGATGCTTGGACTGCCAGCTGGTGCAGCTTCCACAGCTCAGCACTCCAGTGAGCGCTGGAGGGGCAGAGCAGAGAGCCAGTGACTTAGTCACCACCTCTCAGCTCACCGAAGGCTGAGAACTGAGTGATCAGTGGCAGGGGACAGATGCAGCATCAGATCGATGCTACATCCATCTACCAAACCATTGAGTGGGCCACAGTGGAGAAATGTATATCAAATGTATTTTTTTTTTTTTACCCTCATGGTCCCCCTGAAGCCCATCCACGGACCACTTGGGGATCCATGAACCCCAGGTTAAGAACCTCTGTTCTAAAGGGATCGGTAAACTATGCTAGGTATACATGTAAGTAGGAGGTGAAAAAAGTCTGAGGGAGGGATCAGCCGAATAGTAGAGGAGGAAAAGCTGGGGGGATAACAGCAGTGAAGTGAGAGAAAAAAAGATGGGTGGGGGTGAGAGGAAGGGGTAAAGATTTCCTACCCATCTCACATCTTAGGCCCATGTGACCTAAGGATTCTAGCTGGTATTGTGATCCCTGGCTAAGGAGTCCTTGTAATGCCGCGTACACACCATCACTTTTTGTGATGAAAAAAAATGACATTTTTAAAAATGTCATTTAAAATGATCGTGTGTGGGCAAAACGTAATTTTATGTCTTCTGAAAAACGACCAAAAAAAAATTCGAACATGCTCGAATTTTTTATGTCATTTTTCAAAATGTCATTTTTTGTGTCATAAAAAATGATCGTGTGTGGGCAAAATGACGTAAAAAATGACGTTTTAAACCCGCACATGCCCAGAAGCAAGTTAGGAGACGGGAGGGAAAACTACCATTCATAATGGAGATCGCACATTCATCACGCTGTAACAGACAAAAAAGCAGGAATCGTCTTTTACTAACAAGTAACCAGCTAAAAGCAGCCTCAAGGCAAATAGAACTTCCCCTTTAGAGTGCCATCACTTTGTTCATCATTTTCCAAAAATGATGGTGTGTACGCAACATCATTTTTGAAAATGAAGTTTGAAAAATGTCGTTTTTTTTCATGAAGAAAAATGACATTTTTTTTCATCACAAAAGGTGATCGTGTGTACGAGGCATACGGGCTTGTTCACATGTTCTGATGCGCTCTGAAAAACAAGCATGTTTAAAAGGAGAGGTCAGCAATGGCAGCCTACATCTCTTCATACAGGTTTCCTTTAAGGAATCTGTAAAATGGTATCGGACACTGTTAACATGACCAGATTGGTTATGTCAATGTCTGATGCCGCGTAAACACGGTCGTTTTTTGCGATGAAAAAAAATTAAGTTTTCTGTGAAGTAAAAAACGACGTTTTTGAAACGTCACTTTCAAAGACGATGTTGCATACACACCATCGTTTTTTTCACAAAAAGCGAGGTTACGTTCACCACTCTTTTCCATTGAAGCTCGCTTCATAACTAGCTTCTGGGCATGCGCGGGTTGAAAAACGTTGTTTTAAACGACGTTTTTGCTACACACGGTGACTTTTTGTGAAACAAAAAACAACGTTTTGAAAAACGACACAAAAAATTCAAGCATGTTGGAATTTTTTTTTGGTCGTTTTTTTTAAGACAAAAAACGAAGTTTTGCCCACACACGATCAATTTAAATGACGTTTTAAAAAACTACGTTTTTTTTCATCGCAAAAAACGACCGTGTGTACGCGGCATGACTGTAGGACATTTTAGGTAGTATAGTGTTGTGAGGAAATAAAGTGTTTCATTTACACACCCAAATTTTCCTTGATCCTTTAAATGCCACTTAAATTCCAGAATTACCGCCACCCCAGCGCAGCAGTGTCCTTAGATCCCTTATTGGCCGCTGACCTTGTCGGCCAGTCTACTTCAGGGTACCAATCTTTGATCGTTTTCATTGGCCAGACCAAGATGATGAAATACAGAGAGGACTTTGCCTTAGGCCCTGTTTACCTTTGCAATTGAAGCGGGATGCAAAAACACATGGTTGTGGTGCATTCTTACTGCCCCCCAACCATGCCCCTTTAGGCTGCAAGGGCAGCAGGTGAGGGTGTACACAGGGCTGCAACAATTATTCCCCTGATGCATATTGTGGGAGGAATGGGGCCGTGCCTCAATTGACCCACAACCAAGTGGGATGCATATGGTTCCAGCACTATGGTGCAGGTTTTTAGGGGTTAAAACAGGGTGCCCTGGAAAGGCATTCTCCACAGATTGCTCTTCAGGAGCGATGCATGTATAAATGAGCCCAATATCTCTCTTACTTGGTTGTCAGGGTCACAGCAGCACCTTAGTTTTTTGCATTATTGTCAGTCAAGGTCACAGATGTCTATGTGGAAATCTCTGATGTTTACAGCTTTTCAAATTCAAAACCTGGTATCCTTTCGAGGTGCCCCAGAGAAACCCACAATATAAACTTAGGGGGGGGGGGGATACGCACACCTTTGTAATTATTATTTATACAAAAGCTGAAGTCAAACATATGAAGGTCTACGCACATATAAAAGCAAAACTGCATAGGCAACTTCCTTTCTATTGTCAGAGGCTCTCCATCTCTACTGCTAATACAATAATTTCAGAATGGAGTAATAAATCCCCTTGACCTCTATTTATCGATAATCATTATACAATATCATACTTCATTGAAAAAAAATTCTCTACGCATTCGGCAGGAGTTAATACCCACTTCAACAGATAGATACAGAGTAGAGAGTTGCTACGCAGTATAACCTAATATTAGAAAGAACAAACAAAGAACAAAACTCTTGAAAAAAACAAAACATACATGTCAAATGATTTACTGCATAAATATTAGTGTAGGACACTAAAATCATACAATAAAATTTGTTTGCACTGGGAATAACCCCATAAGTTAACAACCAGCACCACCAGGCAGGGATCTGGGACACAGTGTTGTCAACTGTCAGTATTTTTACTGGCAGCCATTAAAAAACAGGCAATTTTCTCCTGCCAGTAAATGCCAGTAAAAGTAAGTTTGCCAGTAAAACATATGGCTGTGATGCTTGACTTGGTCCGGAGCTTGCTGAGACCACCCGGGTGCCTGCTACAGTGTGATCAAGCGGCTCTGGCAGAGACGGTGCCTTATGTCGTGTGCTGTCATGGTGACAATTAGAAGGTAGGTATCTCCCACGTGCGAACACAGGGAACATACAAGAGCCCCGAGACAAACAAATCAGAAATAAATCTGTATTAATTGGTTGTCAGTAAATTCATCAAAAACTTTTAATGAGTCAACCTCCCAACAGGCCCTACCCAACAGCCCCTAGATGTGGGGAAGAAAGAAAGATGGAGATGGAAACATTCTACTAAAGCATAATTTCAAGGGACTGAATTCTACCTCCTGGGGGGGGGGGGTGTTTCCTAGACAAACTATACAATTAACTGGTTAAGGACCGCCGCATGTACATTTACGTCGGCAGAATGGCACCGACAGGCACATCAACGTATATATACGTTGGTGCCTTGAAGGGGTTCGGGGGTCCCTGTAGCTGGCCCGTACATACGGCGGTCCCTGTAGCTGGCCGAGCGATCCGGGATGAGGGGGCGGCTATTTGTTTTTGTCCGCCCCCTCCGGATCACTCACAGCCAATCCGCGCGCCCCCCCGCCCTGCAGTTTCTCCTCCTGTGTAAACACAGGAAGGAGGAAGTGATGTGATCTCTCCCCTCAGCGTTTTTTTCAACCACCGCTGAGGAGAGATCACATCGCACAGTAAGTCTGCACAACACTACACTGACACACACTACACATAGTCACATTAACCCCCTGAGATCGCCCCCCCTCCCCCCTTTCACAGTGTCACTGAATGCAGTAATCATACATGTATGATTACTGTATTTAGTGTCAGTGTGACAGGCAGTGTGACAGTCAGTGTTAGCCCCCGTACCCCCCTAATAAAGTTTTAACCCCTTGATCACCACCCTAGTTAACCCCTTCACTCCCTATTGCCAGCGTCACTAAGCGATCATTTTTCTGATCGCTGTATTAGTGTCGCTGTTCCTGCTAGGTAGCTAATTTTTTTTTTATTGCAATTTTTTTTTACTAAAGACATATGGCTAAATAAATGTTGGCCTAAATGATTGACTAAAATTTAGTTTTTTTGATTTTTCTTATAACAAAAAGTAAAAAATATTGTTTTTTTTTTCAAAAATGTCGCTCTATTTTTTGTATATAGCGCAAAAAATAAAAATCGCAGAGGCGATCAAATACCACCAAAAAAAAACTATTTGTGGGAAGAATTTTGTTTGGGAGCCACGTCGCACAACCGCGCAATTGTCAGTTAAAGCGACGCAGTGCCGAATCGCAAAAAGGGGCAAGGTCATTTACCTGCATTTTGGTCCGGGTCTTAAGTGGTTAAAGAAACATTACTGTTCAAATATTTAAATCCACATGCATCAAAAGACAGCATAGGAATGAATATATACACACAACACATTGGAATAAAATCCAAATAACCTACTGTATACCCCTATAAATCACTTAAGGGTCTTTCTTTCCGTTTCCCTTTTTTCTTTTCATTTTTAAACCATTACATTTTTCCTTTTTCTTTTTTCATTAAAATTGTAGGACATACTCCCCCTTTTTTTCCCTTCTCCTTGGATTTTTGTATGCTGAATTAAACGTTTGTATTTACTTCACGTGTCCCATGGGTAGCCCTCTGGAGGATGTCAATGCCATTGGCTTATCATTTTTTTTGGATCCCTAGTAGTTGGTAGGATGACTGCATATACTGTATATTCATACCATTGCTCTGTTGGAAGTTTGACTCATTTAGTACTTTTTGATTCAATTACTGACAAATTAATTAATACCAATTTTTTCCTGACTTGTTTGTCTCAGGGCTCTTGTACGTCCCCTGCGTCCATACATAGGGGATACCTGCCTTCTGGTGTCCCAGATTCCTACCCAGTGGGGCTGGATGTTGCCTTATGGGGTCCAGTGCAAATTAATTTTGTTGCGTGTATTTAGTGTCCTATACAGTATACCATTTCACATGCATGTTTTTTTAAAGTGTTTTCTTGTTTGTGTGTTCTTTATAATATTAGGTTATACTACATAGTGACTGGCTTCTCTACTCTGTATCCTCCTGACTAAATGGGTACTAACACTTGTCAAGCATGTGCAGGAAGGTCAAGTAGAGATGAAGAGAACATCTGACTATAGAAAAGAAGTTGACTATACAGTTTCTCTTTTATATAGACATAGACCTTTATATATATAATTTTAGCTTTGGTATGAATAAAAATTACAAAGGTGTGTGCAATTTAAATTTTGCATTGTGGTTTTCTCTGGAGCACCTCAAACGTCTACTCGTGATACAAGGTTTTGGTATTGTTAATAGGATGTGGTGCCTCTGCTTTTTGCCGATGGAATGCCATACATATACAACGTGCCAGTGTTTTCAATTCAACTTTTCTTTCTTCATTTCCAGCTGGGACAGTCCTCGGCTCTCATGATGAATCCCGTCTTGTTACAGACTTGTTTGACAATTATAACAAAGTTGTTCGTCCAGTCATGAAGTTTAAGGAAGCAGTTGTTGTAACAGTTGGTCTTCAGCTTATCCAGCTTATTGATGTGGTATGATTAATATAAAAATTTGAATATGGAATCAAAATTTTACTAAAAGATTATGGTGAAGTAGAACTGGTACAAACATATCTAAAATACACAGATCCTTGGTCTATAAACTATGGTCCATGGTGTTTCATATAGCAATCTTTAGATGCTCTGCACAACCATTGAATTTTTTTTTATCAAACTTTTTTTTGAACGTTGTTCGGTCTGTATAAGTTGACTAGAGGCTCAGACATTTACCATTCCTGACCGGCTCACACAGATATATGGCGGCAGAATGACTCCCCTGGGAGAAATCCCGTATCGTTACGTCCATTCCTTTGGTGGCCACCACAGTGGGGGACCCGATGTGCGTGGCCGGCGGGCACGATCGCTGCCGGCCACGCGAGATCGCATGCACGAGCACCAGAATGGGGATTTGTGTGTGTAAACATACAAATCCCTGTGCTGTCAGGAAAGAGTAGCCATATTGTTTGTTCCTACTAAGTAGGAAAAACAATTTGTTTCCTCTCCTAGTCAATCCTATCCCCCCACAGTTAGAACACACTGAGGGAACACACAATTAACCCCTTGATCGCCCCCTAGTGATAACCTCCTTCCCTGCCAGTGACATTTACACAGTATCAGTGCATTTTTATAGCACTGTTCGCTGTAGAGCACTAAATGCCAATGGTCCCAAAAATGTGTCAAAAGTATTCGCAGATCACCACCATTACTAGTGAACAAAAAATACCATCAATCTTTCCCATAGTTTGTAGACACTATACATTTTGCTCAAACCAATCAATATATGGTTATTGCAATTTTTACCAGAAATATGTAGAAGAATATATATTGGCCTAAACTGATGAAGAAATTTGTTTTAAAAAACATATTTGCAGGGATATTTATTATAGGAAAAAGTTAAAAATATTTTTTTTCTTTCAAAATTGTCGCTCTTTTTTGTTTATAGTGCAAAAAATAAAAACCGCAGAGGTGATCAAATACCACCAAAAGAAAGCTCTATTTGTGGGGAAAGAAAAGGATGCAATTTTGTTTGGGTACAGCATTGTATGATTGCGCAATTGTCAGTTAAAATGATGCAGTGCCAAATTGTAAAAAGTGCTCTGGTCAGAAAGGGGGTAAAATCTTCTGGGGCGGAAGTGGTTAATAGAAAAAGTGATATGAAAGGAAGAGAAATTCTGTTGTATAGAATGTATTGTGAGCACACAACTGTTTAATACAGGGATAGGTTGTGCCCCACTGACTTCATAGGTCCAGGAACAATTGTACCCTCTGCAGTTTCTGCTACTAAATTATGAAAAGTGAATTTACAGTCACTTATGCCATGTACACACAATTGGAATTTCTGATGGGATAAAATCTGATAAAATTTTCCATCTGAATTCCCTTCAAGCTGTCTTGCATACACACTGTCAGACCAAATTCCGACCATCCAAAACGCAGTGACGTAAAACACTACGACGAGCCGAGAAAAATGAAATTCAATGCTTCTGAGCATGCGTCGACTTGATTCTGAGCATGCATGGTTTCTTCTTGGAGTTCCACACAGACGATCGGAATTTCCGATAGGATTTTTTTCCTTTAAAAAATTCCGTCTTACCTTTTTCATCGGAAATTCCGACCGTGTGTACAAGGCATAGGGGTTGTTCTGTGAAACTACATGTACATTTTTTTTTTTTATTGGTCTTCGGTTACTTTTTTCAATGATAAAAAGTACAGATTGTTTTAAAAACATAGGGCCAGATTCAGGTAGAGTTAGGCTGGAGTATCAGTGATACTCCAGCCTAACTCTCACTTTGAGCCGGCGTTTTGGTTTTCTGTAAGCAGAAAACAAGAAACGCCGGGTTGGAGTTCCTATACGAGCGGCGTAATTGTATTTCGCCATCGTATCGGAACTGCAATTTAAAAAATGGCGCTCGGGGCGTTCCCGCTGATTAACGTCGAGAATATGTTAATCAGCGAGAATCGGCAATTCACGATCGTATTCGGGCCCGACGCAGTGACTTTCCGACGAAGAAGAAAAACAAGCCCCCTAGTGGAGTATCCTATGTTAAGTATGGCCGTCGTCATCGCGTCGAATTTAAAATTTCCACGTCGTTTGCGTAAAACGTCCGTGAATGGGGATTGACGTCATTGACGTTCCCTGACAGAATTTGGAGCATGCGCACTGACAGTCGACGCATGCGCAGTACGTTCGCCGCGGGATCGCGCATAGTTAACATAATACACACCCCTACCCGCCCAATTTGAATAACGCCGGCTCATTTTCGCTACGCCGCCGCAACTTTAGGAGCAAGTGCTATGTGAATAACAGTACTTGCTCCTAAAGTTTCGTCGGAGTAACGTAAATGAGAAACGTTACCATAAAGATGCGCCCATCTACCTGAATCTGGCCCATATTATTGCTTTATATTGTGTAATGTCGGGAGTTTATATATGTAGACTAGTGGTTACCTCTTCCCATATTGGTGATCATGGAAGTGACAGTGGCGCTGGCATTACATCTATTTCATTAAACCTTTTCTTCTTGTTTCAAGGATGAAGTCAATCAAATTGTAACAACTAATGTTCGACTTAAGCAGGTTTGTAACTTGTGATTATCTGTTCAAAGTTTTTTTTATTAGATTTACATAGGGTATGAGAGCAATGATGCAATCATATTAGAATTCAATAAGAACATGTGATTGTCTATATAAGAGAAATACAATAATGTTGTTTCATAGTGAAAAGACATTATTACGTGAGGGCTTATATGAAACACTAGACCAGAGATGCAAAAAATTACACTTCGGCATGGCTTGGTTACATGTGTGGCTATAATTGCCACCCTTTTCAGAGGGTATTTGACACGCAGCAGTGAGGCAAAAATGATGCACCGCAGCTCCATTCTCTCGAATCAGTCGCATTTGGCAGTGTCTGTCCAATGTTATATCTAAAATGCTGATGCAGTTGCAGAGCAGTTGCACTACAGCTCTATTCTCTCGAATTTGGTAGTGTC